>OU015749.1:63408863-63461494 GCA_907169655.1 Acomys percivali | reverse complement strand
TGTGTGTGTGTGTGTGTGTGTGTGTGTGTGTGTGTGTGTGTGTGTGTTAGGTTGAGGAAGTCAAAGATCTACAAAACAATCAGTGCCTTATGGGACCTATGTCAAAATCAGGGCAACAAAATGAACTCAGGAGAAGCTACGTAACAGATGGGAAACAATGGCTCAGGGACAAGGTCAGGAAAGGGAAAAAAAAGTGTCAAAACTGGAAGCCCATCTACCTTTTCTGGTGTGTCAAGCATCCAGGATACACTGTAAAGACTCAGTAATCATGACCTAGAGCCAAAAGGAAGATTAGAAGGATAAAACTCAATGTTAATATCATTTTATAGGTCCTGATCACATATCAATTATAAGCAAATCATATTTGGAGGCAAACCATAAGTATGTCAATCACTACATTTAAGAACGCTTAGCACTCGTAACCTCCCCAGGTAGATAGCTGAACAAATAGTTCTTGTTATCCAGTGGAAGGAATTCTTATGAATTTTAAAATCTATTCCACAGAGAGCGCTTTCTGTTGAGAGAAAATATCTGTGAAGAATGGGGTCTATTTGTTAATTTTTAAGCACAGCCAGTTGTATTAATTTACAAGAAATTTCATTGTTTATTTGGCATGTAAAAAGCATTTTGTCTCATAATAGCTCACAAGTACAAGTCGGAAATGAAGTTAAAGATGACAACATTGTACTATAGCTCTCATTCCTAGATCTTATCATCTCTCTTTTGTTTGACCAAATGTATGAGGTGAAAATTCATACTCTGTTTATTCATGTGTGCAAAGGATCTTTTATTTGAGATATCCCTGTATGCTTAGGACAAAAGGAACCGTTGACGGCTTTCCTGCTGCTATGACAAAGTGCATTATAAGAGCACCTTAAAGAATGGGAAATTTATTTTGACTTACAATTTGAGGGTGACTGACAAGGAAAGAGTAGTAATGAGCTCTGCCTCAGTTATGGCAGATGCAGCATAGGACAGCTAATCACACTGGATCTATAGTCAGAAAGCAGAGAGAAGAATATGGATACATCATTCACTTTAGCTCTCTCTGTAGTATTTGGTCTAGAGTCTCCAGACCACAAAATGGCACTGCCCACATTCTGGGTAGATTTTCATACATCAATCAACTGGTTCTGAAAACATTCTCCTATGCAATTTTCAAATTCTATCACAAGATTAGACATCATAAATGGTAAAATTGAAGACAAAGCATTTAGTCCTTGTGACTTTACATACATCACACTTCGTGAATAATCCTTTACCCTGCTGGTATAGAAAGCCCATCTTTGTGAGTGCAGTCAGCTTAGTTCACAGTAGATGATTATGTGAGTCTTGAAGTACTGATTTGAAGGAAGTTGTTTACTATTTTACTATCAGTTTTGATCAACTGAAAGTGTTCTCTTTCCAATACCAAACCATTCAAAGGAGCCCACAAAAAGTGTGTATTAAGTAAATATTGCCTTGTAGTTCCTTCATCCCATTCGAGGGGGAGTGAATCCTTTTCAGGAGGGAACGAAGTGATATGTATGAAAGATAGGACATTAACCACATTATACCTTGTTACTTTCCCAGGGTCCCATGATTCTTTCAGCTTCTACATTGACGAAGCCTCTCCAGTAGGCCCCGAACAGCCAGAAACTGTCCAAAACTTTGTCTCTGTGTTTGGGACTGTAGCCAAGAAGCTGATGCGGAAATGGTTAGCCACTCAGACGATGAGCTTCACTGGTCAGTTGGGAGCCGGGATCCGTTACTTTGACCTTCGGATTTCCACGAAGCCCAGAGACCCAGACAACGAACTGTACTTTGCTCATGGCCTATTCAGTGCCAAAGTCAATGAGGGTCTTGAAGAGATCAATGCATTTCTCACAGATCACCACAAAGAGGTAGTATTCTTAGACTTCAACCATTTTTATGGAATGCAGAAGTATCATCATGAAAAACTGGTCCAAATGCTGAAAGACATCTATGGAAACAAAATGTGCCCAGCCATTTTTGCCCAAGAAGTGAGTTTAAAGTACTTATGGGAGAAGGACTATCAAGTATTAGTCTTCTACCACAGTCCAGTGGCTCTGGAAGTGCCCTTCCTCTGGCCTGGGCAGATGATGCCAGCACCCTGGGCAAACACGACAGACCCTGAGAAACTGATCCAGTTTCTTCAGGCATCCATCACTGAGAGAAGAAAAAAAGGCTCATTTTTTATATCTCAGGTGGTACTGACCCCCAAAGCAAGCACTGTCGTCAAGGGTGTGGCAAGTGGCCTCAGAGAAACAATCACAGAAAGGTAAGTGCCTTTCAGAAAGCAAAAAAGAATTGTCTAGTAGCCTAACTCATAGAGCACAAAAGTGATGGAGCTAAAATTGTTACCTATGTGCACTAGTTTGCTAGGGTAACACAGTACTAACACTGTTTGCCTTAAGATAATCGGTTTCTGCCGGTGGCTGGCAGTTCTGGTCCCTTGCTTTATAGATAGATCACCAACTGCCCCTTCCTCAGATGGTCCTTTCCCCATGACCCTCCTTTTTCAATATGGACACAATTATACTGGATTAGGGTCTGACTACATTAATTCATGCTAACTTGATTAGTTCTTCAAGTACCCTCTTCCCAAATAAGGTTATACTGATGAGACTTTAATGTATTTTTGTGTGATACCTATCTCTGTATAACAACATATATATTTTTTAATTTTTTATTAAATTATTCTTGTTACATCTCAATGGTTATCCTATCCCTTGTATCCTCCCATTCTTCCCTCCCTCCCATTTTCCCCTTATTCCCCTCCCCTATGACTGTTCCTGAGGGGGATTTCCTCCCCCTGTATATGCTCATAGGGTATCAAGTCTCTTCTTGGTAACCTGTTATCCTTCCTCTGAGTGCCACCAAAACTATCAGTAACTATTGATGGAGAAAACAAAATATTCTATGACAAAAACAAATTCAAACAGTACCTATCCACAAATCCAGCTTTACAGAAGGTACTAGAAGGAAAATTCCATCCCAAAGGGTCAAGCTACAACCAAAACTACTCAGGAAATAGATAATTATACCATGGCAATACCACAACTACACAAACGCAGACTGGAAACAACATATATTTTGAGACCAGCAGCAAATCTAGCCCCTTGGTTATAATATTCCTTTGTGTATTTGTGAAGCACTCAATACATTAGAAGGCTTGTGCTCTACTGTTTGCAGTCTTTTTCATGTACTGAATGCCATTTGATATATAACAACCCTGAGAAGTAGATATTAACTTACAGATTAAAATGTCTAGGTGGGCTGGAGAGATGGCTCAGAGGTTAAGAGCACTGCTTGCTCTTCCAAAGGTCCTGAGTTCAATTCCCAACAACCACATGGTGGCTCATAACCATCTATAATAAGGTCTGAGGCCCTCCTCTGGTGTACATGCAGGCAAAACACTGTGTATATGATAAATAAATAAATCTTTAAAAAAATAAAATAAAAATAAAAAGTTTAGGTCTAGGAAAATATAACATTTTCCTTTAGACTTCTTTATCAATGAATAATGGAACATATATTCAGACACCATTACTAAGCTCCATCTTGTACCCTATACATTACATATTCTGCCTTTTTGGAAAGGATTGTTTGAGAGGGAGAAAGCAAGTGAGAGTCATTGACATCTGACAGGTAAGTGATCAGATATATTTTAGGTTATAATTTATGCAGACCACAATATAGATGGACAGAAAGTGGGTAAGTAGCTAGACCAGTTTTAGCAAGCTCATTCACAGTAAGTGATGAGTAAGGAAAATTTGAAAGAAGATGATATGAAAAAAGAACAGTATAGTACAGTGAGTAGTTAGCTTTGTGCTATGCATGGGAGAGATAAGGATGAGGTTTCTGGTTAACAAGCAGAATGAAGGACAACTCAACAGGCCAAAATTTAGAAACAGTCTTAGGTAGGAAAAGGAAAATGAAACTATGCAGCTAGAGTCAAGCTAAATTTAAAAGCCATTTAAAGCACACAAGTAGATGTAGCCAATTGAGCATTAAAATTACAAGCCAACTTATTTGGAGCTATTGGCACTTGGGGACAGTGAGAGGCACAGATCACCAGAGTGGAAATATTCTTCCTTACAGAATGAAAATTGTTGTCTCTTGTTCACATACTTGTTGGGGCAACCTCATGCTTTGACATTGAAATGTAACTGCAAAGCTTTTTAAACGAATATCACTGCAAGCCCTTCCCTTTGTTTCCTGTAAGATCTACCTTTTTTCTTTTTTCTTTCTTTTTTTTTTTTTTAGGAACATTCTACATTTTATTTTATTTTATTTTTTAATTTTTTATTAATTTATTCTTGTTATATCTCAATGGTTATCCCATCCCTTGTACCTTCCCAGTCTTTCCTTCCTCCCATTTTCCCCTTACTCCTCTCCTCTATGACTGTTCCTGAGTGGGACTTCCTCCCCCTGTATATACTCATAGGGTATCAAGTCTCTTCTTGGTAACCTGCTATCCTTCCTCTGAGTGCCACCAGCTCTCCCCCTCCAGGAGACATGGTCAAATATGAGGCACCAGAGTACGTGTGAAAGTCATACCCCACTCTCCACTCAACTGTGGAGAATGTTCTGTCCATTGGCTAGATCTGGGTAGGGGTTTAAAGTTTACCACCTGTATTGTCCTTGGATGGTGCCTTAGTTTGAGCGGGACCCCTGGGCCCAAATCTGAACATGGAAACAGCCTAAGTGTCCCTCAGTAGAAGAATGGATAAAGAAACTGTGGTACATACTCACTATGGAATACTACTCAGCTATTAAAAACAAGGAATTCCCGAAATTTGTGGATAAATGGATTGAGCTAGAAATGATCATAATGAGTGAGTTAACCCAGAAGCAGAAAGACTCAAATGGTATATACTCGCTTATATCTGCATACTAGCCCAAGGGGCATGTCCCACGAAAGCCTTCACTTACAAGGAAACTGGGACAGAGGGGAGGACATCCTATTGGGACTCTAGATGAGAGAAGCATGGGAGAATAGCAAAGTAGAAGGATCCAGAGGGTCCTAGAAACCTACCTTTTTTCTTTTAAGGCTTATGCCCTCACTACTGCTGCATTGACTAATAGATGGTGGTCCCACATAATCTCTCTGTGTGTTCCATTGCTGCAGGCTCGGTTTTCATAGGTATCACTGAACATCTATGGAGATAAGAGACATTGCATAATCACCATAATATAAATAATTGGAAGAGGAATGTCAGCTTTTGTAGTTTTTCTCAACATAATAATTTTGTTGATTCTTTAGCAGTTGCACATCATGCACCCCAATCACACTCATTTTCAAGTCTTCCATGTTCACCCCCACCCTTGTTTTGTTTTGTTGTAATTTTAATTCTTTCCCAACAGATGTCTCCCCAGATGACATGTATATGACTTTGTACGTCAGCTAACTGTCCTCCTGTGTAATCTTCTCTCCTGCCCATCCTGCTTGTTTTTACCACTTTTCTTTGCATGCACTCTAACTGCCTTCAAGAGCCTAAGTTCTTCTTCAGATGCCTATCTAAATATTCACCCAATCAAGAAAGCTTTTTATGGAATAGCACCAATTCCTGCTAACACTAATTGATCTGATCAATGGCTACTTGCCTTCTCACCAAATAATCAAGCAAAGGGGTACACACAAGAATGTGTTATCTTAGTAATTGTAACCCATAAAGGCTTCACATTTTGAATAAACCCTGAGATCTATCCCACTGTAGCATGATTTATCTTGTGCAGCTGGATTGCCAGTTGCTAGTCAACTTAGCCACTAGAACTGGTTGAACTTATGGCCTTCAGTGTGGGTTGTCTCTTGGATTTCTGGGAACAGGAGAGGATATTTAAAAAGCCAGGTATACTCCTATGTAGTATTGGGGGTGACACCAGGGAGATAAAGAGTAAGAACCACGCATAAACTAGCAAAGACAAGCTATATCTCACAGAAAATGAAACATAGGAATCCCCAGGATGGATGGATCCTCTCTCTTGCCATGCTTCCTCTATCTTGGAAAAAAGAAACCATATTTTTTACTTTTATATTTTAGGCATGACCCAAATCTCCTGTGATCTCTTCAAGTTCCCAGGAGTGTAGCCATTTCAGTATACAATTCTCTATTTAGGAAAACATTTATCCATATGACAAGACTGTTTTTGCCTTATGGCCAAGAATCATTCCATGCTTTTCCACGTAGGAGCATGACCTCTGAAAAGCTAAGAGGAAGAATGCACGTAGAGAACGAATGGCTTTCATTTGTCTTTTATAGCATTCGATGTCCTTTAAAAGCTTCTAAGTCATATGTAAACAACTTTCTGGTTATTTATACTCTACTATCTTACTATTAATGTAAAGCTCATAGAGGGACTAAGAATCAGACATTAGGGAAGTTCTGAAAATTGCATGTTACACAGCTCTCCTCAGAATTATGATGTACATTATCATATAAAAGACATTTGAAAATAGTTTATTAAAAATTCTATTTAAATTTAACTAGTAGTGTTTTCCACATACTTTTTAAAGATAATACTAAGAGCCCATGAAATTAATTGTGAAGAACTGTCTTTAGCCATCTGTTCTTACTCAATATCTCTCATTTGCTTGAGGCTTATATATCTGGAATAATAGAGCTGTGCCTCCAAAATGAGAAAGATAAGCATGGAAAAAACAGAAAAGGGATTTTAAAAGTAGCTAGGAAGACCCTAGAGGTGTAACTCTTTCTTTTTGGCAGGTTCCTATCTAGCCTTGAGTGTCATTTGCTTCAGTCCTTCCCTGGCACAAACACCCTTATTTAATCCATATTATAACCTTAGTGATTTCTAATTTTCCTTCAAGATGAAAGAAAAGAAAAAAGGGACTAAAAATAAGAGAATCCTTTAGGTAGAAACAATTTTTACTCTCTAAGATCACACAAATTACTTGCCAATCATTTACAAATCTATCTGCCTTGTAACCTGGCCATCATAGTGTTATATGCACTCAGTAATCATGCTTGGAACCTGGTCTTTACATTAGTGCTATGTGCAGTCTCAAGTTGAGCTTGTAACCTGGCCATCACAGTTGTTTTATGTGCACTCTCCAGTTGTGCTTGTTCACCTGGCCTTCATAGTTTTATGTGCACTCTCAAGTTGTGCTTGTAACCTGGCCTCCATATGTACATTCTCCAGTCCTTCTTAGTCTTACACTGCTGGTTTTAGTGTTCATGAGATGTCTGGGCTTTTTCTTTGTTACCTTTGGGATGAAGTTGGGGTGGAAGGGGGAACATTCTAGGTTTCTAGACAGAGCTTGATAGGGAAAAGTCACTGTCTGGCTACTAAAGGCAATTTGCCTCCTTCTAAAAGAGATAGTGAAGGAAATATTTTTCTTGTCTCTTCTTCACATCAAGTGCAGAAGCCTAAAAAATAGTTTTTCAACTATCCTATTGCCTTTTGTGCCAAGACTATTCACCCTAAAAGTTCTATGTTAAAACCAAAAGATGTAATGAACTTTTCTGTGACCAAAGAAAATGTCACCACATAGTTGTCAGGCATGGGACTTCAGAATCTGCATCTGAAAATTTGATGTTTGAGCTGAATCCCGCATTTGACCAGCTTGCTTCTCCTCAGTTTAAAAAAACCCTTTCTAATATTTTAATTAGCAAAATCCCAAGCATCCAGGCATAGAGCTAGTGGTTGAAGTTGTGCGTAGCTTTCAGGAAAACCAAATCCAGCCTGGATCTAAGGTCCTCAGCTTTCAGTCTGGACATATTCTAAATACTACAGATGTGTTTTCCACATTTCAGCAATGACAAAAGGCACAGATTTTTATTTTTTAAAGACCTATTTTTAATTTATTTTTCAAACACCAGCTTTTACACCTCACCCCCACGGAATTCACACATTCTTAAAAAGAAGGTATGCGTCTTGAGTCAATTCCTTTCCTAATATATGGTAGTCTATTAACTCCTGCTTTTTGTTTCATTTTTAAAGCTAATATCTCCTTCATATTTTCAGGAGACAATGTATCATTTTAAGTAAGTTAATATTGCTCAATACTCTGTATGATTACAATAATCATACTGTGATATTATCAGTAGTCTTAAGGTGACCTCTCTTGCATCTTATACTGTTTTACATGTATTATTTGATATGGCATTCGTAAAATCTCTCAGATGAAGGCACCCTTATCCCGTCTTAAAAATGCAAGGAATAAGTATTAAAAGTGTTACACAACTTCCCTTCATAGCACAGCTAAGAAAAAGTAGACCCAAGACTTAAGCCAGGGTGCTGTACGCATTCCTTCACTCCTGTGTGCATTCCTATTCTACTCTGAACACTGTATTTCAAGTGTGTGGCTGTAGAGGATCTTAAAATCACTCTATTGTGTCTCTATTATTGGGAAGCTCTAAAATGTGACTGCAATTTTATTTAGATCTCTTTAAATGGTATTATCCAAACCAAATTACTCAGTATATTCAAGTGGACTAGGTTCAATTCAGTATTCATCTATTGAGGTCTCCAAATAATGAAATATATTAAGAGGTATGAGGTGTATTAAAATGGTGAGATACCATTGTTACCATTGCATATCAAATAAGCTTGAAGTAGAATATCCATAAACTAAATACAAATTTCATAATAGTGAGCGATCAAAACCTATAGATATATAGGATTGATGTATGGTTCCTGGAAATGTTTTGATTAGCTTTAAAGGTAGGATGTCATTTTGACAGGCAGAGATCTTTAGGGGGTGGGTTGCCAGGTTGAGGAACTGGAAAGAACAAAGTACAGACAAAGGACATTTTAGGAACAAAAATAGAATTGATCACCATAAAGTAATGCCAATGGAACATGAAACATAAGTGGGGGGATAGGTTATCTAATATTATTGGCCCATCTAAGCTTGATAATTGGTGCTTAGAGGAGTTAGCATCCTATACTTACATACAGATGAAGGAGGTATCGGTGCCTGAGTACTGCATTTTAAAAAGATGATTCGGGTCCTTGGGAAAGAAAGTTTGGGGTTGTATACCTATTAAGAGAAAATTACATCTTAAGAAGAGAGACAAATAGTTTGAAGCTACAAACTTTTTTAATGCTCTAAGAATTAGGAGGTCAAAGATCACTTGTCACAAAAAGTCCATCTAAAATTTAGTCATGCTGAGAGGAGCATTAAGGTCATTTTGTAGAGAAACTTTACATTTAAAATGAATATGTCAATTATACCTTATGCATCAATAAAATTTGTAAAAAAATAAAACTACAATAAAGTGGAATGCAAAGAACATGGAAGATAGGTCTGGGGAAAATGAAGGGACAATTTTATGACTAAATTTAACCAGAGTTGTATTAAAAGAAAATTGAGTGGTCAGATCAGTACTAGACCTCAGGGATGAAATAAATACAGATGTGTAGATTGGCTGAAGAAGGGAAAAACTGAAGCCATGCTCATGCCCACCAGCTCAAAAGTAGGAACAGTAAGTGCTGGGAAGAAACTCTGAATAAGAAATGTTAGCATAGAGTGCCTTTGTTCCATTGGTAGTGCTGCCCATTGGAATCCTGGGAAATCAACCATAGCACCATTCTAGACAACATGCCTTTGATATAGAAAATGGGAGTTCTGTTTACTAGGTCCTAATCAATAGTCTCCATGACTGTGATGTAGAAATTCCAGGTTGCTGTTGTATGCACCATAGTACCCAACTGGGCAAACATGGGGAAGGCAACTATAGTTACTATGCTGCTCTGTTGAACCAGGGACTTTGTTGTATGAATGGTATGAATTGTGTCCATTCGGCCCTCCATACAGCCTAGCAACCCAGGTGTGAGTAGCTGGAAACTGTGGTACATATTTATAGTCACAACATTTGAAAGGGAGAGGAAGCATATCAGGAATCGGTAGCCAGCCTGGGCTAAATGTTGAGAAGTGAACCTAAAAAAGCAGAAAAAAAAAAATAAAAAGAGCACAAAATAAAAGTACCTTATTCATATTTTTGAGAGGAAATATCTCATAACTAGGACTAGAGAGATGACTTCGTTGTTAAAAGCACTGGTTGCTCTTTTATGAAACTTGAGCTTTTATGGAACTTGGGAGTTCTCAGCAACAACAGCAGCTCACAGCCATCTGTATCTCTAGCTCCAGGAAAATCCCTATATCCTCTGCTAGTCTCTGTGGTGCTACAAACATTTGGTGCACATACATACACGCAGGCAGACCACTCCCACACATTTAAAATAAGAAGAAGCAACCCTTTAATTAATACATTAGGATTATTATATAGGTCTATTTTATCCTCACTTCCATCCTTATTTTTGCAAATCGCTACAGCTTGGCAATAGATACGTGTTAATATATTATGTGTTTACACTGGGAAACAAAGAGCATTCTAAAGGAAAAGAAGTCTGAAGTGAGTGACACAGGATTCTGGCATGGAGTCGCTGGAAATTACTGATACAGAATAACAGACTTGGAAGGAAACTTTGAGGTGACTGAGTTCAATCCTTCTTGCATTGTATCCATTTGCCATGTGGCCTTTTCTGATTTAGTAAGAAAACCGAAAGCCAAATGAATACTAAAGTGATTCCCCCAAGTCACAGCACCAACAGGCTGCCAAAGTAAGATTAAAATCCAAGTCTCTAGGTTCTAGAACAGAGTCCTTCAACAGCTCATGGAAGTACGATGACCAGAGAAGGAACAAAAAGTCTAGGGACGATCAAAGAGCATCATGGTACGGACACCACAAGGGGGAGATAAGCTTGTTATCTACCCACACGTTTTACAGTGTCCTGAATGTCTGAGGTGTAAGACCCAATATGCAGCCTGATGACTGGTGCACCAGTATTTTTTTATTTTAAACATTTCTTTTCACATACGCCTTTATATTATTACAGATATATAAAATAAGCTACATACAGCAAGAAGAACCACAAAACAATCAGGAATCATATAAATGCTACATTCATAGTGTTTTGGCTATTTGTATTTGGCAACCTTGAAGAAAACATTTTTCCTATCTTGGTGAGTCAAAAATTCTGAATGTAAATCAGTATCTATCATACCTCATCTCTGTTAACTTAAAATATTATCTAGACCTAAAAACATCTTAATCCCTATACAACTAAGCTTAATTATAAAATTAAACTATCTGGTCTTCTACCCCATTAGAGACTTGAGAAGGAATAAAATTAATTATCTGAGTGAACTAGAAGTGCAGGTTAGCAGCTTTGAAAGTGGAAACAACGACAGAGACAGTTTGCTGCCTGAACAGTCACCCAAAACTCTCCACAACATTGGAGTATCATCTTCAGTCTTCTGGCCCAGTGTATCTGACAAACACATTTGTGAGGCAGGAACTACTGAGGACTTTTTTGCTGGACACATCTTCCCTGGGCTCTTTGGTTCTGTGCCACGAAGCTAGTCAACTTATCTTTCTTGTCAAGTGGGAACACCACCAAGCTTTGAGCCTCCTGCTGTTCTATTTACAGTTTATTGTCTGGAAGCTGTTCAGCTACAATATCAGACTTCTCAACAGCATTTTGGAGCCAAGAAAAGCCTTACCATGATGCTGAGTCTGAGACTGGTTCCAAGTCACATGAAGAGCAGCTTGTTGTCACCACCGCCACCCAGCATTTGCCATCAGATAAATCAGCAGACTAGTAGAACAACTAGTAATAGATTTTCTACTCAGCAGAAAGACAGTGGTGTCTCCTCAGTTACATATGTCTAAGGAGGAAGAACATTAGAGGCATTGTGGAAGGCATTGTGAAAAGTCACTTCCTGTATAAAATGTTATTGGAATCATGGTGTTAGTCCCAAATATATTTTAAGAAATTGAAGGTCAGAAAAATGAGATCATTTTCTTTGGTACTGAAGCCAGTGCTGGGGCCTACTCATATGCTAGATTTTTTCAAACAGGTGTAAATGGAATCTAATGCAAAAAGGAAGCCCCAGAAAGCAATCATTCCCCAGCTCAGAGCTTGGCTATCTGGAACATGTTGACAGTGACACTGTTAAAATGCAGATTTCTGGTTACCTCCCTCAGGGACTGATTCAATAGTCGGTGCCTCAAAGATAGCCAGTTTTAGGACTCTGATGAGCCTGCGTAATGTGTTCACTTTGAGTAGTGTTGCTCATAACTATAGGCTAGCTGTGTTTAAGCCTGTCAATGTGTCTGGGGAGAACCAGTCTCCAGACCCACGAGGGCCCTCCTCTGTAGACTCAGGAAGCTCTGCTGTAAACTGAAGTCATAATTCCTTTACCCATAAGATCCCAATTTAAGTACCTGTTTGTTGGGTCTGTCACTCCTGTAATTTATTTCCAAAAGCCAGCCATTTTCCAGAGCACTATCTCTCTTATGCCACTCGGCTGGGTCCCAGTGTTATTTTGAAGATAAGAGCACAAGAAAGTGATTCCTCTGAGGAACCTTTGTTACCCTCTGCTAAAAATCACATTTATTCTCATGCCAGGAGCTGAGTAATTTCCAGGCTCAGTTTTCTACTACATCAATTAATATTATGCCTGTGTGCATCCCACTTGTCCCCTAAGATGATTTCAAGCATCATGAAAGGAACAAAGTAGGAAGAAAAGGAGGATGGTGGCAGGGGAAGGGGAGAAACTATTATTGTTGTCATTGTCGCTGTTATTGAAAAACATCTCACCTTAAGACTGTGGTGTAAGGTGACTTCAGCATGGGTCTGTTGTGGTGTCAAAGGAAGAGGTAATGCAAAAACATCTTTAATTTAACAACTTTAACCTAAAATTTTTTTTGAAAGCAGCGTATGCATAAAATTTCTATCTTTTCCCATTCAGCTGATGATAGGCAAGTAAACAGATACTTGTCATTGTCAGAGTCAGTGAAGTCAAAAACTGGAAGGGACTCCAAGCTGTTAGGAAGTCAGATCTATTAAATTTAAATTTAATGTACATTTGTGGATATGAGAGAAGGTAACAGAGATGAAAAGGGAGAATGTGACATGTGGTAGGGAGTTGCATAATTTAGTAATCCTTGCCAGATTCCATTTTTCTTATGTGGATTTTTCTGGGGCAATTGAGTTAAATGTGGACAAGGAACTAGCCTAGTATAAAACTATTATTCTCTGTGGATGTAGATAGTGATATGGAGATAGATCAGACAGAGATATAGAAAGAAATAGAGAAAAAGATATATTTATTGATAGTGATATAGGTACTGATATAGATATAGATATCCTAAAACACTGAAAGGAAGTGAATAAAGAGAATAAGTGTCCAGGAGACAGGGATATTTCATCAAGTAGATTGTAACACAGCTGTTGGGTATTTCATGCTGCAAGTAGTAAAATGTTAGAGAGATTTATTGGGGATTTTATTTTATTTTATGCAAGATCTATTACTGGGAGAAAGCAACTATATCTGATTCAAGAGACTTGGATCTCTGGTCATCACAGGTCACATTCTGAACCATGAAGAAGAGGCCTGCAGGTCTTCGGGGCAGCTCGTTGTCTGTTCTTTATGCATTCAAGCCTCTTGAAGTGGGTCATGAGCCCATTCAGGTGAAAATTTATCCAGAGTGTGACAAATTCATTCTGGCAAGAACTAAAATTTAAACTGCAGTGTGAAAGGGCAAAGAAGTGCTGTAATTATCCTTTAGAGAAGACTTCTCAGTTTCCATATATAGCTGAACATGCTTGGTTCATTACTTGTTGCAGTGAGGAAGAACAGGCCACAGGAGGGATTAGGAGACATTCTCAAAGAGGATGCTGGGTAGGACTTCCAGGATGCAAGCTGTGGGTGGAGAAAGTTGGGGAGGGCTTCAGAAGGTTCCTGCCCAGTCTTATTGCATCTTGTTATGCTGTGTTAGGTTGATATCCCTGGAAAGCTTGCTCTTTTCTGAAAGGAAATAGAGGAACAGAGGAACTGGGGGAGAGAGGAAGTATCAGGGCGGGGACTGAGAAAGGAAAGGAAAAGAAGGCTGCTGCTGTCTGATGTATTGTACTGGGGAGGAACAGAAAAAAAGAAAAAAAGAAAGAAAGAAAACACAGGACCTCTCTAGATCAGTGCTGTTAGAAAACAAGAGCAATTCCTTAATTGGAGTTCTCTGTAAATCTTTTCTGTAGACCAGAATAAGATGAAACTGATTGGCATTAAGTCATGTTCACTGATGCTGGTCAAGAGAGCTAGATACTAAGTTATTTGCTCATGGCACAGGGACCTTGTTTTTTTTCTTAAACAAAATAGGGTAGAAAAGTCTTTCTTTCCGTGATCCCAGAGTGTCTTTGTCTGACGAGTAATGTGACCTATGTGAGCCATAGTCCAGGTGCCAGGGACTGATGCTCTACCTCCTGCTGTTTTTGTTCTGGGAGCTTCATTGAGAATGAGATTTGCTATGGACTTCTGTCCTTGCAGCAGCATTTTTTCTTCTTGAAGCAAATGGGGCTATGCCTATCCTGAAAGCCTGGACCACTCTGATAATGAGAGAAGTCAGAGCTAATTTATACCCTAGTCTATGGATTGCCCACTAAAACTGCAAGCTCTTCAAGTTGAACCATACTGCCGATCTTTTTCCCTTCCTCTGTGATCTAAAGTCTCTTTCTATTCATTGGACAACTGTGGGAACTGGTTTTGTCATCTTGGGTGGTAGAGATTGAAAGCTGGATACAAGGAAGGCATGGAAACTTCTTTTATGAGACTGAGGTGATCCATACTAATGTGGCACCTACATGCTGTCACATTTTAACAGCAGTTGTTTTGTTACCCTGTACACGAGAGGGAGTGGACGGATACCCTGCTCGATTCAGATATGTTTGAGTGCTCTTAGTTTACACAACTCTGAGTGACTGAGCTACTTTTGTTTCTGTTTTTGTTTTTGTGAGAGAACGTTTCTCTATGTAGCCCTAGCTGTCCTAGAACTCACTCTATAGCTTTAGGTCTACTACTCATTGAGACCTGCTTGCCTCTGCCATCCAAGTGCTGCGGTTAAAGGTATGTGCCACCATGTCTGACCCTGACCTACTTTTAAAAGTTTATTGGAAGGAGGTGAAAGGAATCAACTCCTTGTTGCTCTTAGTGCCCCTCTCCCAGCAAAGCATCACACAAGGTTGGAACTTGCAAATAGCATGCCAGGCAGCCAGGCCAGCCATCTTCTGACCTACCAGCTCAGCTAAGGACATGTTGTCTTCTACAGTAACTTCAATATGAAAAACTGAATTTCTACAATATCTGGAACTTGGAGAATTTTAGAATAAAATATCATAGAAATTAGTATTTGGCTTCATTGATCAGAGCATAGATTTTTCTTGCTTTTGTTCTGTCTGTGATTGTGGCCTATTGTTAATTAACTCATTTTAAAGTACTAAAAATGATTAGACAGGAATAGCTGGGGAGTTACTTGTCGTAATTGACTTTAAAATAAAAACCCCAAGCAGAGCTTGAATTTTTGCTTTAAAATATTTTCTCCTCCTACCCCCTCATCACTTACTTCCCTGTGGCCTCTGCTGTTAAAACCTGAGCAGCTTACAGGTTGTTACTGAGGCTGTGACATCCTGTCTGAGAAGAGCAGTGGGTGGCAACAAGTCTGTAATGTGTGATCTCATTAGCAAATGTTAAAAGTACAAGTTGCCCTTTGGAAATGCATGTGAGATCTGGATGGTATGAACCACTGAGTCCATTGCTTGGCCCTTTGTTGTCTGAATGCTAAACAGAAAAGACACTGCCTATATTATTTAATTGAGGCTTGAAATCAACCCAGATGAGAAAACATATGACAGATAATACTATAAGCAGCTATTTATGATGCCAGATCTTTCCATTCTGTGGTTAGTTTTTGCTGCAATTTCTTCAGGTTGTTGTTGTTCAAATAAAACATTTATAACATGTAGCATATAATGAACAGCGTTGTGGCAACTTGGTGGAAGTACATAGTTCAATATGAATTCACTGCTCATAGAAACCATATGGAAATTTAAGAGATATGATGGCAGTGTTTCTCAGTAGCCTGACAAATTCATTTTATTCTTGTCCCACACTTACTGGTTCGCCCTTAAAGGATTATGTAATGACTGGAGTCTGTTACCATCAGGAACAGGAGACTGCCACGGGCAGTTCTGTCTGTTCTTATTTGACAGGAGGCTTTTACTCGCCTGCACACACACACACATACACACACACACACACACACACACACACACACACACACACAGCTCACTGCAGCTATATGCATACTCTTGGACATTTCACTCATGTATCCACAGGCAAGTAGCCCCCAAATAAGACAGAGCAGGGGACTCGTCGATTAAAGGTGAAGGACCTTGTTAGTGCTATGAATCATGAGATCCATTGTTTTGATGTCTCCATTGCACAAGGTGGGGAGGTGGGTAAAGAACTCTTTCAATGCTTCACTATTCTCTACTCATACTCACAGGAGGTGGTCAGCTTGAGACTGAAAATATAGTGTGTGTGTGTGTGTGTGTGTGTGTGTGTGTGTGTGTGTGTGTGTGTGAGAAAAGGTAATAGAAGGAGTGAGAGAAATAATGAAAACAGGCATTTCAACATCTACAGTTACACTTCTTTCTTGCAACTCATGAAGAGAAGATGAATTTCACATGAACTGTGTCCCTGTCTCCTAGTTGAAGACAGAGATGACTGGCTCCTAAAAAATGTGCCCAGTGCCTTCTCTCCTACTGCATTCATGCCGTAAAAGATGCATTCACATTCTTGTATCTGGCTGTGGATATTAGCTTCCCTTTAGTACTTTCCCAGAGGTATTTCACTGGAAGAGGAAGTAATTATGAAAGTTACATTTGCTTTCACACGATGTAGTTTGTCTCTCTGAGATTTTCAACCTCCTCTCTGTCTATGACTCCTGTTAAAAATCTACATGGAACTCATTTGTGGAGGGCAGGGGAAGTGGGGAAGGTAAGACAGTCACTCGGTGACTAAGATGGTATTTATGCTAGGACTTAGAGCATTACCTTTTTTTTCAGAGTAGGACAGCATGATTCCCCCCCCTGAAGGCTTCAGGATATCTTAAGAAGGAAGAATCTACTTGTGTATTAAGCTGCCCTATCAGCAAACAGGGCATTAAGGATGTGCTCTGTACTTGTAGGAAGACAAGAGAGAAATGATGTAAGAGCTTTATAAAGCCTCAGAGTCTTTGTCCTTGTGCTATAGGACAAAATCTTTGACATTTGAGGTTTATATAAAAGACACAATTATAGAATAGTACAAGACATAGTTTGTAGCTACATATTAAAATTGTAACCTGTAGATGAGATATTCTGTAGGGACTAAACTGACATGACAAAAGGGAGTTCTCCATATCTCCATATCTCCATATCTCCATATCTCCATATCTATTTAGAACTTTCCCATCATTTTTCATTCATTAAAACATTGATTCTGTTAGGATTCTGCTGAAGTCTTCCTACCTGGGATGTTATTGCCTACCTGCCATAGGGGCATGGTCCTGCCCAGTGTATAAAAGGAAAGACCTACCTCCCCCTCTGTCTCTTACCTCTTACTCCCTTTCTCTTACTCTTACTCTTTCTCTCTTCCTCTGTCTCTGTCTCTTTCTCTCTCTGGTGCAACCTTCCCTCATATAATCTGCTATCTGTTACCTGGAAACTTATCATCTTATTTCTTTTTTCTTTTCTTTTCTTTTCTTTTCTTTTCTTTTCTTTTCTTTTTCTTTTTCTTTTTTGAGACAGGGTTTCCCTGTGTAGCCTTGGCTGTGCTCGACTCATTTTGTAGACCAGGCTGGCCTCGAACTCACAGAGATCTTCCTCTCAAGTGCTGGGATTAAAGTCATGTGCCTTGAGAGATGGCTCAGCCATCAAAGGCTAGGCTCACAACCAAAAATCATCTTATTTCTTATTCTCATATTTTTTTAATTATTAAAAATTATTTCACATTTAACATTAACATTAAGTATTACTCTTCTTAAATATTCATCTTCAATCATTGGCCACCAGAAATGGTATTTTAAAATACCTTTTTAGGGTCCTAGAAACCTACAAGAAGAACATTCTGATGAGCAGATACGGGCCCATGGGTCCTGCTCAAACTATGGCACAAGTCAAGGACAATACATGCAATAAACTTCACACCCCTACCCAGTTCTAGCCAATGGACAGGACATTCTCCACAGTTGAGTGGAGAGTAGAGTCTGACTTTCACTCAAACTCTGGTGCCCCATATTTGACCATGTCCCCTGTATAGGGAGG
This sequence comes from Acomys percivali, assembly GCA_907169655.1. NCBI lineage: Eukaryota > Metazoa > Chordata > Mammalia > Rodentia > Muridae > Acomys > Acomys percivali. The sequence goes on along the minus strand of OU015749.1, from coordinate 63,443,320 downwards.
CCTGGTGGCACTCAGAGGAAGGATAGCAGGCTACCAAGAAGAGACTTGATACCCTATGAGCATATACAGGAGGAGGAGGTCTCCTTTAGTCACAGTCATAGGGGAGGGGAGTAAGGGGAAAATGGGAGGGAGGATGGAATGGGAGGATACAAGGGATGGGATAACAATTTAGATGTAATATGAATAAATTAATAAAATATATTTTGGGGGGGCTGGAAAGGGGGTTCATAGGATCAAGTACTTAAATTCAGGTCTTCAGAACCCATATAAAAACTCAAGTGTGGTTTGATGTGGTGGCATGCAATCATAGTGCCTGTGTTGAGGAGCCAGACACAGGAAGATCTGGGAAGTTTGCTGACTAGTCAGGCTGGAGGACTAAGCTCCATGATAGACTTTACCTCAAAATATAAGTCAAGGAGATAAAGGACAACTAAGGTGAACCTCTGGCTATCCACATATACATTCAAGTATGTACACACATGTATATACACATTTGCATAGACACACAAACATGCATAACACACACACACATTTTTCCTGTGATAAAAAATAATGAGCCTGGTTTTGAAAACATTTCCAGATAAAAAGTTTCACACTGTACAGTATAGGTGGGATGCTCATGAATGTTTGAAAGATCCATCCATACACAAAGGATTTTGTGTGCTTATTGAAGATAGTTTACATAAGGGAGGGGAAAACAACCATTCTGCAAAAAGGTTCTCAACCACAAAATTCAGTAAATTACATGAAATTTTAATGACATCATGTTGCATATTTTATTGTAGCAATCTGATATGGAAAAAATATATGCTATAGACTTGCCATTCTTTTTGCATAGTTTTCTCTGACTGTTAACAGCACAAATCAAATGGAGTAAATGTTCTTTTATTGAATTAACTTGACAACAAGAGAGTCACAGTTGGGACCTCTGAAAGACAGCTGAAAAACAACTTTTGACAAGTGTAGTTGGCCACTGTGTCAGTTTTTCCTCTTCCCTTTCCATTTTAGCAGTGAAAAAGGACAATTTTACAACTAGACAAAAATAGTAGTGTTGGAAGTCCCTGATCCCCTGGCCCAGGCTGTCTCTTAGATCTAATAATACAGGATGGGACTAGCACCTCTCTCTGAGAAGCACACACATTTTAAGTTGTTTTAATCTCTCTGTCAATTAGACATTTAAGATGTCAAGTGCATCTCCTGGCAACCTGCTTGACAATTTAGTATTCTTTGTTAAAGGAGCACCTAAGGCAAGGAAACAGTCTGAGTGGCCAAAGAGTAATAGGGGAAAGAAGGGCTGCTCCTTCATTATCAGAGGAAAATCTGTGCAGATACTTATGCTTATGGAAATATATGGGCATCTTGGGCACCAGAATTCATGGCCTAGAGCAGGGTCTCTTAGCCTTAGCAATATTATTCTCGATAATGTAATTTGTTATGAGAAGTGTCTTGTGCATAGCAGGATATTCGGAAGCATCTCTGGCCTCTAGTCAGTAGATTCTAGAAGACCCTTTCCCCAAGTCATGACAGTGAGAAAACATCTTCAAATGCTCCAAATGCCTCCTACCCTGAGGGAAGTACACAGACTGAGAGATGACCCTGAGCAAAAGGTCACAACAACTGGAGTAGACGGAGCCATCTCCCAGGGCTTAGGGAAACAACAGAATTAGCTGTGTGGCTCCTTTTCTGCTTAAACAAGACAGAACTTACACATTTTTAGTGTCTGCTGACACCTTCACATTAGTCATCCTTGGAGTTAACCCAACTATCTAAGTGGTGCTGTAGCAATTTTGGAATAATTTCAGTGGGTGTGGAGGACATCTTTATCCTTTCACAGTGAATTGGTTTTTGAAACAACCTAAACTCATTCAGAGTTCAGTAAATAAGGTGGGTGAGCGAAGAGGATGACAGAGAGAAAAATCCAAATGGAACAATAATGAAATCAATTTTTGTTTTGTAAGCCCTGTGAACAGACCTTGAAGTTGATTTTAGTAGAGGAGTCATGAAAAGAGTTTGAGTCATCTGTCACAGAAGGGATAAATGAGCAATCGTCTTCATGAGCAACAGGCTGAGTGATAGCTCATTTTCAGCTGTAAGTTTGCGGTATAGGTTATATATATTTTTTTTTCTCTACTTTAGAGCCATACCTCAAAGAATAAAATAACAAGAAAAATAAATTCTATGTTCTTAAAAATGTCTTTCTTTGTCTATGCTAATGATTATTTATATAACTTGGATCAACTGCTATACCCAGGGTTTTAGTATAAGATGCAATTTTCTTTGTTTAAAAAGGACTGAGACATAGTTGCTGCTCTTCTTAGAATCTTCCGAGGATCTGGAGCCCATTAGGTTCTTTTTGGGTCTTTTGTGGGTTTTTTTCCCTTCACTTATTTATTAATTAAATCTCTTAACAGCCTGATCCGAAGCCCCTCCTTCATTTCCTCCCAGTTCTGCCCTCATGGCTCCTTCTCTCCAGAGAGAGGGCTCCAAAAGGTATCAACCTACCCAGGCCCTTCAAGCCACAACACACACAAGCCCATGAGGGCTGACAAGGCAGCCCCTCTAGGCAGAAGTGATCCAGTGACATGCAACAGAGTCAGAGACAGCCCCTACTCTCATTGTTAGGAACCCACATATTGACTATGCTGCAACCTGTTACATATATGTAGGGGATCTAGGTCCAGTCCATTCATGTTCTTTGGTTGGTGGTTCAGTCTCTGTGAGCCCCATGGGTCCAAGAAGACCTACAGAGTCAACTAGCCGAGTGTTCTTAATAGCAGGTCACATCTGAGAACTGTAGCTGGGTTATAGCATGATAGTGGAAAACGTAAGTGGTAAGTCATTGTTATCTTCTAGATTTCTCTAGTAGTTATTAATTCCTTTACAATATGCAGAAAATTATTATGGACACTAATAAAAGTAATAAGGTTACAAATTCAAAGGCTTATATGTCTTAAAAAGTGAGAATTAGAATTAATATCTGGCAAATTTGTACTTGTCTGGTGATTCCCTAAAGAATAATAATATTTTGGGGGTTTGAATTTTCAAGACAGGACTTCTTTGTGTAGCCTTGGATGTCCTGGACTCACTTTGTAGACCAGGCTTACCTTGAACTCACAGAGGTTCACCTGCCTCTGCCTCCCTGAGTACTGGAATTGTAAGCATGCATCACTGTACCCAGTTTAATAATAATAATAATTTGAATTAAAACATTTCTCTATCTCTAGTGCTTTACTGGTAACTGTATTGCAATATTTTAGTGAGAAAATGCTATCTGAAATAGAAAAATACTTGTCCTTCAAGAAACTGTTGATAAGTTATGTTAACTAGATAAAGTTGACAAATAATATGAGAGAAAGGTGCCTTCTTCATTAATCAGATTTCTAGTGTTTAAATGCATGAACCTTCATAGCATCTCAGGGCTAAGGAAAGCTTGTTTGTAAAAGCATGGTTGTCATAGCAAAACTGAAAACATGTCATTAAGTCACTAGTAAGATCCCTGTCACCATGGGTGACAATTTGGTGTGACTGGTGTAATTGCGCAACTAATTACAGCTGCTAATGGAGGGCTTTGGCATGTGTGACTTCTCCACACCCCACTGCTGGCCCTCCAGATTATGGCTCAGAGAGCATGGACACAGACAGGAAGACTACATCTCCTCTCTCTGAGAGTCACTGCTAAGAAGGCTTTGATGTCAAACATGATACATTAGAGGGTCAGCTATTGTCATTTTTTATAAGATACTTCTGCATACATAATTTGAAAATATTACTTTTGATAAGTATCTTAACACTTGCATTACTTAAATAATAAGCAAAAGAAGTACCCTCAAAAGCAATCTATAATAACTGCACCTAACAACTGGCAGCACCTCTGCTCTTACATCTACAAATACAAAATAATATGCCAAAATCCCAGGGTAAATTTTTCCCTAAATTCAAAGTGTCTTATGGTCACAACCATCCATTTTCCCCTCTGACATAAAGCCCCCTGCTAGCCGTAACATTTATTGTTGCTCTTAGCCAGCCAAAACCATATAAAAAAAGAAAAACCCACTCATAAAAAATTATATACATCTCTATACTCACCCTACTACAAATCCTCTTAATTATTACATTCTCTGCAACTGAAATAATTGTTGCTGTAGATTCCTGGGAACATCAAGTTTCTGGTTTCTTTATCATTTCTGTTGTCATCATCATCATCACCAGTGTGTGTGTGTGTGTGTGTGTGTGTGTGTGTGTGTGGTGAATGTACATATAAGGTAAGTGTCTAAATGTAAGTACATGCATGCTGGAGAGCTCATATGCCACAGCAAGCTGTGGAGGTTGTTTGTGAGCTGGGGCATATTCTTTTGAAGAAGTGATTGAGTAGCAGAGATAAGTGGTCTGGTTGCATATAATCTCATACAAACTAAGAATAAAGCCAAAGAAGCCATTTGACATAAAATGAAAATAAGCATTCTCTGATATTTGTTGAGAAAAAGTTATCTTCTTCTTCTGATGTCACATGTTTGTTGAGAAAAAGTTATCTTCTTCTTCTGATGTCACATGTTCCAAATTTCAGCATAAACTCCATTCTCCAATGTCCTCGCATGTGGAACCAGAGTCCCATTTTCTGTAGGACCTATTGCTGTGACTAAGCTTCTTGAGGAGGGTAGAAAACAAAACATTGTTATATAAATGAAGCAATGCTTCTTTTTGTTGTGTTTATTTGGTTTTTGTTTGTTTGTGTGTGTGTGTGTTTGTTTGAGACAGGGTTTTTCTGTGTAGCCTTGGCTGTCCTGGACTCACTTTATTAGACCAGGCTGGCCTTGAACTCACAGAGATCCATCTGCCTCTGCCTCCCTGAGTGCTGGGATTAAAGGCATGCACCACCACGCTGGCTGTTTCTTTCCTTTGAATGTATTCTAGATCAATGCATTTGAGAAAAAATTCCCTAGAATAGTCTTTTAGTTTCCATAGCTGGTGCTGAGATTCTCTTCAGATGTACCTGAAAAACAATCTGGGTGGAATCTAGGTAGACACTGACAACCTCTGCTCAGATAATATTCAAGTAAAGGTTGGGACCTTGATTTAAAAGGAAAACCTGGAGCTTGGGGGAGATATGAGCTATAGTGTCACCATTTCAGAAAAGTCTTCACTTCTCAAGATAATCAAGCAAACAGATGTATCTAGAATATATCATCCCCTTTTTTTCTGAAAAGAAGTGTCATTCCAAGTGGCATGTAAATATCTGTGGCTGTGTTCATTTTAAAATATGACATCTAAAAACAAGAGAATCATTTACATCACATGATCCGATTTTGGGTTAGGAGAAGTGATACATAAGATTCGACATGTATTCTTTTTTCTGCGATAGTTGTAAGAGACTCTTACTCCTCTACCCTTAGGAAACTGAGGCCTGGTAGGAGTCCAGTGTTACAGGAAGGAAGAAATTATGGTACCGTGAAGCTTGTCTAGCAACAATGATAGATATATGATTATTGGGGTGTCAGAAGTATGCTATAGGTATCTCATATCCTGATGAGGCCTATTTCTTCAATATCAGAGAAATTCAAGTCCTTGAAGGCAAAAAGAGACACACTGTATTCAGAAAATTGTAAGTCTTCCTATTACTGAAATATGATTAGGCTAAGAGTTTATTTTAGAGACAGAAAGGGGTACATACCATAAAAACTCTTCCTTGTATTTCCTATTAAAAAGCAGGAGCTTTATTGAGAAGAATGGGACATAAATGGGAAGTTATATTCAAGAATACAGTACAATCATATTTGTATTTAGACAAACCACTGTGCAGTAGAATGAACAGTTCCAAGTAGGATTATACCATGTGCAGAGAGAAGAGAAAACTTTGCAGGCAAAATTCTCCAATGAAACAAAAACTCCCTTTATCTTCATCCCTAGGATATAGATGGATAATAAGTGACGCATTCACTGTTTGCCACTGATAGATTGTGGCACCAACAGAGAAACCACATGATGATGAATGGAAATGAGTTGTAAATAGCAAGAATTTGAAGAGGTTAGCTAGAAATTATAAATATATTAGTGGTGTAGAACCTATAGAAATTTAATTCATGTTGTATAGAGACAGGGGAGAAAAGGTAAAAGAGTGAAAATAAATATAGGCTTCTGCCTCTATCACAATTTTTACCATTCACTGAGGTCACAAATATTAGGTTTCATACAGCATGAGGGAGAGAACACATATTAATAGGATCACGGAAAATTTGAGAAGTTAGTAAGACATCCAGGCCATGGTGATTGTAACATTTCCTGGGTAGATAGTTCTTGTTCCTTACAACACAGAGTGGGATAGACTGCTAAGGTAGCTTGAAACATTGTCATAAAAATGCTGAGGAAAGAAATTAGAATTCCAAAAGAAGTGGATGGAACAGTCACAATCATTTGAAGTTTGGGTAGAAAATTGGTAGAAAAAAATAGAAGGTGCCAAAGTTAAAAAGAAAATAGAAAAGATGGAAGGAATGTGATTTCTCATAAGCCAACATAGGCTATTTAGAGAAGAAACACATATCACTGTCGCTGAAGATACAAATATAAAAGAAACACAGTCTGTCTCTAGAGGAATTCAAGTTCTAGGGAAAGGGAAGACAATTCAGTAATAATTCAGATGTAGGGAGGCATGAAGTAGTGCTGGCACCCAGAGGGAAAAGTTTATCAAGTTCTACTTGTAAGTCCAAAGATAGAACAAACCCACAAGTAGAAGCATCCTTAGTAACTGCAGACCTGAAAAGTGCTTGTTATAATACAACTCTAAGTTATTACCTGGCAATTTGTTTAGTATTTGCTTTTCTTAAATAAAACTCAAATTCTACCAAAAAGCCTCACTAAAGTCATGGGTCATATCTCTTTTGTTGACTCATGTTTTCTCAATGCCTAAAACAATGTCTGGCATGGAGTCAGTACTCATGAACTATTTGCTTTGCTGCATTAATAAAATACTACTAATAAAACAATTGACCTTATCTCATATCTTAAGGAAAAGCTTATTTATTTAGAAATTCTGATAGGAATTTTTCTTCTTGTATTTGCTTAAAAGCTGAATGCTCAAAATACTGACTTTTGTCTGAGAATTCTATTATGTAGTGTTAACTTACATAGAGTTCACTGTGTTGCCAGGGTTATTCAAACTTATCTTAAATCTCCTCAGCTGTGATGCTCATCATCCTTGAATCAATATTTCTTGCTCTCTAAAATTTTTCATCAAGGGATTTGATATTATATGAATCAAACTTTGGGAAACAGTCTATGGCCAGTGGTGAGATGAAGGACTTTCTGCAAATTAACTTCATCCATTTAGAACTAATCTTTTAAAAGTACCTGAAATGCCAAAAAAGAAATTCTTTATATCAGAGACAATTATTTGCTTTAAAAAATTGTTTCATCATTTGTCTCATTTGAACATCCCTAAACAAGCATTTTCAGCTGTCAAGAATACTTCATATTCATGTTTACTTTTTACTTTGATAACTCAGGGCAATTGGGTCTATGAAGAACTCTGGATAGAGAAAAGCTGTTTGTGGAAGACATTGTGACTTTTATTCCAAGTCCATTAAGGAAAATGGCCAAGATGTAAACCAGGGCCAATTCTCACTCTCTCATTTCTCAACAGGGCATCAGCCCTGTCACAAGCCATCATGTGCTGCTGATTGAATTATGGTTATGTAAGAAACTGTTCCTGTTCCAGTGAATTAGGACTTTCGAGAACAACTCACAGAGAAGCAGTTCTTAAATTGCAAATTACAGTTGAGTAGAAGATTTCTAGTTGAATAAAAAGAACTTTTGAGGTAGAAAAAATATTATCTGTAATTTATAGAATATGTGAAATAGAGAAGAGTATTTATGTTCAGGGTGTGTCCAGGGTGCTTAATAGATTTTTTAAAATATATTTTATTAATTTATTCATATTACATCTAAATTGTTATCCCATCACTAGATCTTAAACCCAAGTTCATGCATATAATTGACAAAAAAATCAGGGTTTTAATAAAAATCAGATGATATAGCCTCTGGCATGTTGAACCCCTTGAAAGGAGACACAATCCAATATTTCATAATTTCAGTAATGAAAGGACATAGGGAAAGAGTGTCTGGGGCTATTGTCCATGTTAGGAGTAGTTTTATTATGAACAAAGTTCATGAAAATTCTTAGATGTGGCTATTTTTGATGTGTCAGTTCTCTGTGAACTGTAACAAAATACCCAGATGGTGAATTTATAAGGAAGTCAAGATTATTATGACTCACACTATAGAGTCATGAGTACCTGAAAAGTTGGATCCACTGCTTTGAGGCCAATGTTGAAACAGAATATCATGGCATAAAGCCACATGATGGAGCAGAGATGCTCACCTTATGACAGTTAGGAAGCACACAAGCACGCACACATAGACATGCACACACACACGTACTCACACACATACATACACACACACAGTCACCCTTTGCATACACACACATATGCACACATGTTTATATACATCCTTACAAACAAACATGGACACACAAACAAGTGTACAGGTGTGTGTGTACACACACACATGCACATGGGAAGGGTGTAATGGGCTCTCAGTATTGAGGATATGCCCCCAATTGCTTAACTTCCTTTCACAAACCCTACTTTTAATTGTTTTTTTTTTTTTAAGATTTATTTAATCTTATGTATAAAGTGCATGTACACCTGCACACCAGAAGAGGGCATCAGATCACATTCTAGATGGCTTTGAGCCACTATGTGGTTGCTAGGAATTGAACTCAGGACCTTTGGAAGAGCAGGCAGTGCTCTTAACCTCTGAGCCATCTCTTCAGCCCCTTTTAACTGTTACACAACTTTCAACACCTCCTAATGGGGCTAATTAGGAACAACTGTAGTTAATTTTGTAACTTTTTCAAATGTTTCCTCAAACAAGAATACATAGTATATCTTACATATTTCAAAGCAGAAAAATTAAGCTCAGAAGTTGAGTGACATAAATTAATTGACAAATAATACAAGCTACTGCTTACCATCTTAATTGAGGGCACTTGTTAAAGTACAGTAGGTACTGTTATTTTCATTTAAATTTCCTTGCTCATTAGAAGACTGAAAAAGAAATTCAATGTATTAGGTGGATGAAGAGCAATTTACAAGTCCAGTACTAAAAGAACCATAGGACTTAAGAACTGGAACATATCATAAACACTCCTCTTTAAATAATTTTATTATAAAATCTAAAAATAGAGCATCACAAGCCAAAAAGCAGTTCTTTAGAACTGGATCTAAAATCGAAGCCCTTGGCTTCTCAGACCTATGGTTCCTTTCATGGTGTGACTTCTCTTGTGACTATGAACTCCCCTTTTTCAATAGGGCATAGGTAAGCTTTGTAAGTATGTTGAATTCTACCATGTGCTCAGACTTAGCCAAGTCTGTGGAAAGAATCTTTTATAAATGGGAAGAAGAGCCTTGTTGTAGAAAATATTAGGACTATTAATGTTTACTAGTAATAACCTATAATTATTGTAGTGATTATTATCAAACTACTACCATAATAGATACAGACAGAGATTTTAGATGTGCCTTATTTCACCTGGGGCTGGGCAGATATTAACTTTCTGAACCACCTTGTTATCTCTCAATCTCACACCCCATGGCATTTGCTCTCATTATTTCTATCTGGACTACTTGCCATCCAAAATAATATAAATACTTGCACATGCTTTCCATCTGGGCCGCTTCTTTCCAACCACACCCACGCGATCCTCAGAGTAAATTCCTCCCGGCATGTGTTTCTTTACGCTAACCCATGGAGGGCTCTGCTTCCTTCCTATTCTCCCTGATATCTATCTCTCTCCTTCCCGTTATCCTTCCGTCCTCCCAGGCCAGGAACCTTGGCCATGCCCACTTCACTTCTGCCCTGCCCAAGTGCAGGCATTTTATTCCTCAACCAGGGATTATTTAAAGGCAACGTTACATAACAACATTTTGAAGTTCATGATAGCCTGCTCGTAAAATAGGAAGAATTTGGTGGGGGAGGCAGGCAATTACCATCTGAATACATGATGACCCTAGATAAATCCTCACAGTTCCCTTTTTCTGTCTAATTTTAAAAGGCTACTTTAAAAACTATATACAATGAGAACAATTATGAAACAATTTTAAAAACTGTTAGGTGGGACATAACGTCTAGTCTGTATGTATTTGGCAATTTTGAAGAAAATACTATCTATGTATCTTGGTGAGTCTAAAACTCTGTATCTAAATTATTCTCTATTATATCTTATAATTATCAACCTAAAAACATCTTTTTAGACTTTAAACTATTTTCTTAACTCCTAAACAACTAATCATTTTTCTTTTTTTACATATTGTAATCCATATTATAGATACACTACACAACTCTACAGGACAAGCAGTTGTGGAGAGATCCAATTGTACCTTAAAGGAGATGCTTAACAAACAGAGATGGGTATGAGCAGGTAACCACACCCACTGTGAGTACTTGAGTTCAGCAGTCTTTGTAGGTCCCAAAGACAGCATTTCACAGCATTCCTCCCCTTGCTGTCCCTTAATGTTCCCTGAGCCTTGTCCAGGTAGGGATGGTAGAAGAGGGATACGGAAGTCCCACATAGACCTCTTTCTTTGATTTTTTCTTTCTTTCCTTCCTTCCTTCCTTCTTTCTTTCTCTTATTTATATCACTTTTCTTCCTTTGTTGAAGCTGCTTTCCAATATTTGGGAGATAATATTAAGTTATTCCAGGGCTGAATTTTCATTTCTTCTTTGGGACTTGCATTCAAGGCTGCAGGTTTTGCATTCCCTCTCTGAGAGTTCACCGTCATCTGCATTAGCACTCACCACCCTATGGTCAGCAGCTCCAGGCTTTGCTCTACCTCCTCTCCATTCACTGTGGCTTTCTGTGTGCAAACTCCAGACTGTGGGGTAGCTCTAGCCCCAGGCCTGCTTTCACATTCTTCCTACCCTGTTCTGGACCATATCTGTATCTGTACACCGTAGCCTGGGTCAGCTCCAGACCCTTCCAAGGATTTTCAGCATAGGTCACATGTGGAAACCATATGCCTGAGTGCCTTCCTCTGTTCTCAGCACTGACATCCTCCTTGAGTCCACAGCTTCTGAGCGCTGCAGAACTCCTGGCTCCTGGATGCCTTAACCAATATCAGTTCTGGCCAGATCTGTGGGTTTTGCCCTGTGTTGTGAAGTCTGTGCTGTGCTGACACCTTACTTTGAGGCATCTCCAGACCTTACTCAGCGTCTGCAACTTCCAACACATATTGTATGATATGGCATGTATACCTTGAGTGCTTGGGTGACTTCCACTAATTTTTAAAGAAAATTTAAAGAAAACTAATGGTTAGAGCAAGATTCATTCCAAAATCTGCATTCGTTCTAAGTATTTGGGATTTCTTCAATAGTTCTGAAACATACCATGAACATTGAACATTTTTCCCAATCCTTGATGCAAACAATATTTTACAATATACTTTATTGAATTTTGTCCACTGTAAAAGAAGGAAGTTTCTTTTTAACAGGGCTTTTCATTTAAACTGGTGATAAAGACATTGAGTTGTCAAAACCAGACAAGAAAACATTATATTACCAGTCCCAAATTATACAAATAACCCAAATAAATAGCAACAAAGCTCTATAAAGGAGCTCAGAAGGTGTAAAATTTGGGAACATGTGTTTAATTGTGTAATGTGTTTGACAGATATTCAGAGCAGTTTTCTAAGAAAGAAAATACTGTGTGCAATGCTCTGCTTCACGGAGCTCTTTGGGCCTTTGTTCACCACCTGTTCCAGGATGGGTAATAGCCCAGGAAACTGTTTTTGGTCATATCTATAAATAGAAATAACTTCAGTTTTCTTATTAATTATATACTTATATTAGCCCACATTTTATTCTCTTAAGTGTGGTATTACAATATTTCTATTGGATTGCCTCTTTCCTATATGTTTGGGAAACTTCTTTTTCTGAGATTTCATCCCAAGCTCTAAGAAGAAAGAAAGAATCCTATGAAAATGTATAGTGCCCTTAGCAAGATGGAGCTGGAGTTCAATATCTTAAAGTTATGTTCCCTGATGCTATATCTTCATATCATGAGAAATGGAAAAATAAATAAATAAATAATAAGTAAAATGCGAAGAAGTAATAATAATAATTTTAATTAAAACATTTAATTCCATACAGGGAGGTGGGTATCCAGATAGTGAACAGGGCTCTCTTAGACATCCCTTAATTCTGATGCTCACTAGGCTGAAGTACAAACCTTTCACTTTTAAAGAGTAAGCACAGACCACAGACTGATAGAATGGAAAAACTGGGCTCAGCAAGAGAGAAGAGGGGAACCTATATACCAGGTTTAGGGGATTCCAAGCTTTTAATATTCACTATAGAAATGACTTGGAATATTTTAAAGTGAGAACACTCAAGCATCTTTGTGCAAGAGTTCACAGCAAACTGTAAAATTTAAACAATGCATAGAACTTATGACTTAAGCTCTGTTTGAAAAAAGCAAGCTACCTTTTATATTTACTACTAATCTACACAATAGATAAGATATAGCAGTAGCTCAGAGGGGAGTACTTCAGGTGCTAAAGCCCTTTGTTCCTTGAATTTAAGCATGCTTTATACTGAAGGATGTTAAAAGTTGATCAAGGGGAAGCTGTATCCAGAGAACAATGTATTGCAACATAATATAACGTAACGTAACGTAACGTAACATAACATAACATAACATAACATAACATAACAGTGTAAAATTACAGTACAGGAGGTACCTCAACTCTCCTTGAAACATCCATAGACTGATATCTTTCTCAGGTAAGCAGGATGGAAAACACAGTCCTGTCGAAAGGACGGCATGCTTACTGAGACATTCCTAAGTTTGCCTTGGGAGTTGAGTAAGAATTTATATAGTGCAGGGTGTGGAGTAACCAGAAACCTAAAGAACAACCATGGTACTCTGGCTTTGCAACTGTAGAATGCCTAACAGACACCATGGCACATGTGATAATGCCTTAACCAGTGATAACTCTGTTTAAGGCTTTTGTAAAGCTCTCTTCTGAAGCTGTGCATCAAAATGTCTAACATCTGAAGTGCTGTTAAAACTTTTGCAAGTAAAAGAACCACTGTTTTAATCACTTGGGCCAGTTCATCCTGGGCAAATGTAGGATGCTGTGCCAAGCCCTTACCCTCTGTGTTGTTCCTGTGCACCATGGGATGTGCTGTAGTTGCTACAATTCAGAGCAAATTTGATTTACTCACAGATGAGACCTCTTAACAAGCATGTGACAGAGGTTAATATAGCAAAAGATTAAAGAATTCTGTTGTGTTGTTTTTCCCAAGAGTATATGACCATTTTGGATTTTGAGAGAAGTTATTCATCTGACCACAGCAACTCTCCTTGGGAGCCTTTAATGATCAAGATGACATTCTCACCTTGACATCCTATTTTGGGCTTCTGGTTTCTTCTTTCTTTGTGTGTCCGTGTTTAGCTCCCCACTACTCCCAGTGAGCTCAGCTACGCTTTGTAAAAAGCAAACCTTGCTTTGGAAGTGAGAAACAGCATAACTTTTCTTCTGACCACTAGACCAAGCATTTAATAGAGACTTTACAAATGCACAGCTGGCAACAGACAAACATCTGGAATCCTTTTTCATTCTTGCACTAATGAGCACCTATTGGCTGATAGAGATTTTCAATAGTTAAGCCTCCTTATAGTCAGCTGATAATCTTGATTTAAGGGTTTCAGATTTGGATACTGAAGGAACAGAGCTAATTTTTGGATACATGGCCATTATTTGATGTTGCTAGATCCTGTAGCTTTTCGTGGACCTTGGTATTACCATATTTTCTCTGAAAGACATGGCTTGTTCTCATCCCTTTCAAGGGAAGCTCCTTTCTTTACCAATCATGGGTCAATTGCAGATTTCTCTCTGGGCCCTTTTACTCTGTTTACATGCATTTAAGAGGCTGTCAGTCATCTAATATATGCAACATTGCACCTGTTTTGAGTAGGTACAGTTTCTAAAAGACAAATGTTGTTATATTTGAAGACTCCTTTGTCACTGTAGTTGCAAAAAGCATGTTGTCTTAGCTAGAGTACCACATGTCAGCACTGAAAAAAAGCCTGCAAGGATTTATATTATGGTTTTCTACTTAAACACATTTTTTCTCATTCCCATGACATCAGATATAAAGACACTAAGGAAGAAATTGGAACAGTGAAAGAGGAGGGATAAAGAGAGGAAGGAGGGATTGGTGGAGGAAGAGAGGGAGGGAGGGAGAAAAGACTGAGGGAGAGATTTTCTTATAGTAATTCTCATATAATAATTACTTCTTTCGTTTACCAACTTTTGTATGCTTCCTAAGTCATCTATATTTTAAAATGATGGGATGATAATGGGTCCATTTGAAATCTTGATTAGACAAGTATTGACAAGATTCTCTGCCAAAGCTTAAAGACTAGTATCTACAACACTCAGATTTGATGACTTCAGGACAGACAGGGTGAAGACAAAGCTCAATAAATCTGTTTTTTTCTTAATGGTTTAGTTTCCCAATTTTGCTTTTTTTTTCTTCTCTCAGCCTTTTCTTTCTTGCTCACATGTGCTGATAATTGGAACTATTGAGTTTCACATGGCCTAGTGTAAATGGAAAAGGAGAATGGACCAATTGTAGCTCAGGGTAAATGGAAAAAAATGTTCACAAGAAACTGCTACAGCCAAAAGCCAGGATGAGTTTGAAGTGTTCTCCCATGACCTCAACTAATCTGTCTCATTACCAGGAATTAGTATACCTGATGGCCATGATGGAGCTGCACAGGCAGACAGCCCTGGGACACAAGTGCAGCCTCCCAAGTTTTCTGTTTTAGAAGCTCAGAAACCAACGAGGAAGACCTGGCACTGACATGAAGTACCATGATGCTGTGTGAAAGACAAGCAACAGGGGCATACACTAGGTCATAGGAGGCTATAGAATTTAGACAACGGATAAGCCATGTTTTGCCTTGGAGTCAGAGGTTTATGCAGACTATGAACTGCTTTAGCCCATGCTCAGAGGAGAACAAATCTAGCAGACAGCGAGTCTTGTCAGTGATGGGTCAGAGATCATCTTACTAGATGAAAAAGTGTGTTTTCTAAGCCATTTTGTTGTTTTGTCTCACCAACATTTTAATTTAAAGAATTTTAAATGTCTATTTATTAAAACACAATATGCTAGGTCAGAATGGCTAAAATCCAAAACTTGGATGAAACTAAACGTTCTACCAAAAATGAAGCAACAAATAGAACACCTATTTGGGTATTTGACTTTGAATATAAAATTTATCAGAATAACTTTAAGTCCACACAAATCCTTATGTAAATGTTTCTAACAGAAGGTTTATTCATAACTGCCAACACATAAAAGCAAACAGATCGACAGGGCATGCTTCTGGGGTTTATGGACAAACTCTTATGTAATGGAAGAATATTAAATGTTAAAAATCAATGTGTTATAAATAGGCACCAAGAAAATTTAAATGCACATTGATAAATGAAACAAGCCATGCTGAACGGTTGCATAGTATATACTTCTAGTTATTTGGCATTAAAATTTTATTTTATTTTTTGTTTTCTGTGTGTGCAGTGAGAGTGTGTAAATGTCCACATGCAAGTTTGCATATACATGCACATTTGTGCATATATGTTTGGAAGTTGACAATAGGAGATGTTGTCAATGACTATGCACATTACCTATTTACACAGGGTCTCCCAGTTGAACCCAGAGCTCACGTATATGGCTCATCCACCTATCACATAACACAAATACATAAGCTATAGAAACAGGAAAAGACTGATGGTTGGCAGTAGTTTAAGGAATAAGTGAGATGAACAGGTGAAGCACAAAGCATTTTTAGGATAGTGAAATGATGATAAACGAATAACAGATTCAGAGCACTATGCCTTTGAGAAAACTCATAAAACTGTTCAACATAGAATGAAACCTGATGTAAACCATGGACATCAATTAATGGTAATGAATAGTTATGGGCTTGTCAAGGTACCAAGAATGCCATGCAAGGTGGTACACATAAAAAAGACAACAAAGAGATATATGAGCACTCTCTGTGTTGTATAATTTTAAAACTTAAAATTACCTTAAAATAGCTTATTAAAATATCCATTTGTATATATTGAGTAAAATAAATATGAAGCAAAAATAACTAAAGGAGTTAGTATGGTTTAATTTTAAAAACTGTAGAAGTTTGTAGCTTTACTAATTTTTTAAAAACAAGCATGTCTGTTTACACAACATAGCTGAAACTTACCAGGCTATTTGGCCACATGCATAAAGATGCCAGTGGATTGAGATGAATAAGAGACTGTGCTCTGTGTGCAGCTGTGACTGTGTGGATATTCTTCTGGACTTCTTACCGTGCTGGACTTCTTACCACACTGCCCTTTCATCTCCTGCATTACTGCATTGAAGTAGCTAATGTTAGGTAAAATGGCCACCGCATGGTGCTATCAAGAAGAATTCCTGTGGCCAAGATTGCAGCTCTACTGCTGGGTGAAAACAGTCCTTTGGGGAGCTTTTAATTCATCCTCATAACCAGTTTCCACCTGTAAAAGTCTGGTGGGATCCTCTCTAAACCTGTCCCTCTCAAGTCCCACCATCATATCTAATTAGCAGTAGATCTAGCCAATGATGCCAATTAGAAACTCTCAAAGCAAAGGTCTGTGTGCACAAATCATCTCATCTTGGGAGACATCCAAAATTGACTTGCCTCTGCCCTTCAGACAAAGAAAAGAAAATACCCAAATTAGTAGCCTGGTTAAGCTCAGTGGGTTAAAAATCACCCTAGTGTAACATCACACCAAGCTATTTATCCTCCTATGCATGTCCCTGTGATTTGTAATGACTACCTTAGGTTTCTGAAGATTCTGTTAGTCCTGCACACAGAGGCCACCAGACTGTGGGTCATGCAAGGGCAGAGCACAGACTGCTTTGATGCACTGTCAACTCCCTACAGTCAGTGCCCAGAACAGGTGCACACTATACATCCATTGAGATGAATGACTTACTATACAGTACAGGTTTATACTGAGTGAAATAAATATGAAGGGTAACTCATTATCTGAAGTAAGAGAGAATTAATATTTTAAGAACCTAGCTTACTCTGTAGATTTTAGAGAACTTTTTCTAACAGACTGAAGATTCAAGTAAAGAATTTTTCAATAGGAATTTTGAAATTTTATTTTGTAGCCATCACTATTAAATTTCCTGTACATGAATGATATCTTCTCACAGGCATCAGTTACTTTTCCTTGTTTCATATCTAAAATAATTTCTAGGTTCAACAATGAGTTAAAATAAATTTATAATCGTAAGTGCATGGCAATTACTCTATACAGACTACTCATAAAATATCGGCTTTGTTAAGTGCAAATGGAACTAAATTTTTCCTTATGGAATCTAATATTTCTTTAATTGATGACCTGGTTATTTGGAACTCAAATTTTCACTTTCCTGCAGAAAAGTGACAGAAATCTGCAACATCTTTTCCTTTTATATGAATAAGAGCTGACAAAATTTGAAATTTTAATGACTGACTTGGTGCTTTTTAATAGAGATACCTTGTATTTCTTCTGGTTGGCTTGGTACTTATCCTTTGATCACCTCTATCAACACAGCATTGGGCAGGCTGTCTTTTTCCTTTCCTGTGTGTCTATGGAGAGGACTGTGATGGCTTACTGCTTGCTTACTCTTTATGGACAATTGATCATCCATGTCTTAGAAGTCCATCTAAAATTATTCATTTAAAGCATGCCCATTAGTTCTGAATATCAATTCAGGAAGATAATTTCTTCAGTTCAAGATAGCATTTTGTGCCAAATGGAGAATCATTGATTGCATTTAAAACCTAGAACAAATACAAGAAGGCAAATTATATTACTTATTATTAGGATGGCAATATAGTTTTTCTTGCTTATCAAAAAGTCATGTACATGCCTGAGATGGAAAACAAAATCTTTTCAAACAGACAGATTATTGAATTCAGCTTATGTAAATCACACAATGCATGAAAACGTTTCCTTGTGTACAGCAAATATAATTCTTAGCATTAGGGATAAATGCTTTTATATGACTGTGTCTTGACATGGAAACAGAACAGAATTTTCATTAGGATCAGAAAAATGCCAGCATTTTTTGTCAGCTGCCACTGCATTTTATTTTTGCCAGGTTAAAGCATATTGAATTTTCATTGCAACTAAAAATGTCCTCAGTCTAGACACTATGTGACAATTTTAAATTCTTTCAGTCCAAAGCTCGGGATATGGATTCAAACTGAGTTTAGTAATTTTGTGGTGGTACATCATGGAGTCTCCTGTGGGGACTACAGGCTTTGGCTCAGCTTAGGACTGAGCTGACCATTTCTTTTAGCCCCAAAGAGAGACACTTACTTTGCCTATAAACAGCTGATTTTTCCTTTGGCCATGATTTTCAAAATATTTGTCAGGTACATCGAGCTACTTTGGCTGTGCTTGGATTGATTTTTTCCTGTTCATGTAGCAGACATTTTTAAAGCAAAACAACTAGATTTCAAATAATCATAAAATCTTCAATCTGTCTGAAAAAGGACAGTGCTCTCCTTTAAAGGAAGGGGCACAATTTTACTGTTTCTGCTTCAACTTTCTGTTATCATTGTGATATATAGAATGTTCTTCCCTGTCTATTTAGCAAACATAAATGAGTAAGATCCTTAAGCAAGCAGGAGTGAGGGTAGTTGTGAAAATACTATGGCATTGCAACAACTTTGACAGTTATAGCCATGGTAACAATAGTGATGTAGTTATCATTAAACTATCATATTCTTCCAAGAAACAAAGCGTCACTCTGTGATCATCCTCAGTTAAGTATTCATGTTTGAAGTTACTGGTGTTCCAGTTTTGAGAACACACAACTCTCTACAACTCAGTTATTATCCTTGTTTTTTCTAAGCATTACTATTTCTATATCATTTTTTCGTGATACCCATTTTTTGTATTAATTACTTTCTTTTATTTACTTTTTATTTTTAATGTATTTATTTATTCACTTTATATCCCCTCCCGCCTCCTCTCCAATTCCCACTCTCCCAGACCTCCCCCTTCTCTTCTCCTTAGAGAATGGGAGCCCTCCTGACCAACCTACAATAGGCTGAGTGGGTTGATCCATTGCATCAGGACTAAGCGCATCCTCTTCCACTGAGCCAGACAAGGCAGCCCAGTAGGGGCAAGAGATCTAAAAGCAGGCAACCAAGTCTATATCCTTTTAAAATTGAAATATCATTTGTTAATGTTCTTATGTAAGTAAAAATTCTCAGTTTATTGAAATAAATAAGTACATTAAAAATTCTTACATGTTTGGGGTTTGGAATTAATCATCTTGCTGACTTGCATTTATGTTCATGCTGTATTTGGAGGTATTGTTTCTATTTGGAGTTTTCTTTCTCTAACAGTTTTATTGACTGAGCATATTGAAATATAAACCAAGATAAAGAATAAGAGCTTGAAACTGGCCATAGTATATCCACATGAAATTTACAACACATTCTAAATATCTCATTTTATTTGGTGGCACAATTTATATTTCCAAAAAGACATAGTTTGTGAACATTCACCTCCATAATCAACCTTCCTTTTAGCTCCAACTGCTTTGGGGACCAAATTTTTTGAACTACCTCTAATGTGAGTAATGAGTAGAGTCAGTAAGAAGTAGTTTCTTTTTAGATACTGTGAACAACACTATTATCCTGAGAATTGTTCAGTATTTCAATTTTGAACTAGAAATGTTAGTATTTCATTCCATATTCTCCTCTAGGCTCAAACCTCAGCACCTATAGAAGTCCCTCATAACTATCAGCCCATTTGTCCCACCTGGATTGAGCGGAAACAGTAGCTAAAGGAATTCTAATGTGTGCTAACCTACCTGAGCTGTTATGACTGTAGCTTAGTCAGTGAAAGAATATGTAGATAGTGCATCCTATGGAGGTACTCACTCCAGAAAGGAATCTTTATCTAGTTCCCCCAGACTTGTGTTTGAAGAGACAGATGAAAAGGCAAGTGCTCACTAGACTTCACAGTAATGATTAAATATAATTTATTATGGCTACTGAGACAATGTGTTCTTGTGGATGGTGGGAACTCCAATACGATGAGCATTAATCAACCCATACCTTGAACAAAACATATGATGAAGCCAGATTTAGTGGCACACCACATTCCTGTAATTGCAACACTGGGTTCCTTGGGCAGGAAGACAGTAGAAGTTCTAAAAGTTCCATGTTTGCCTGTTCTACTTAAACTAACGAGTTTCATGCCAGTTAGGACTACACAGTGAAACTCCATGTCCACAAAAAAATGAGCAAAAACAAAATAATCAGAGAGAGAGAGAGAAAGAGAGAGAGAGGGGAGACAGAGACAGGCACAGAGACACAGAGAGATAGAGACAGAGACAGAGAGAACTTGGCTATGACTAATAATAAAAGCTTTGCAACCCAATAGTTATCTGGCATCTCAGGATATTCTTAACTCACTTACAGGTACAATATGAACTAGATGGTACTACCTTCATTTAGATGTTTAACAGCAGGAGGGAGATTCCACCAAATATAAAAATAATAATGAAAATGTTCCAACTATGACCTTGACTATTTCCTTTACCGTCTTTCATGATCTCTTAAACAGATTGGGTGAATCAATAACAAAATCCAATTGCAATCCAACCCATTTGTAAGTGAAAGGATGGTTTACAGGTAGGAACACTTCTAGGTTACGTAATCCCAAGTAATGGATTTAATTGTATCAAAATTGCAGGCATTTTACAATTTTCAAGTGAATTCACCATCACAATTAAGTCTTCACTCCCTCATAACACTGAGCCACATAACACTGAGGACTTTCTATTCTGCTTGTTGCATAGAAAGGGTCCATGGCCTGCAGATTTATATGACTAAGAAAAGTAAACCAGCACTATGAAGTATCGTTTTTCATCGGTAATACTAAGGATCAGCTAGAGGTTTTTGTCAGCAACATATTTTATATTTACTTAGACAACTTTGTTTTGGTATAACATTAACAAAGATTTCTTGTTTTTTATTATTATTTCAAGACCTTTTCTCTTCTAAAATGTAACTGAATAACAGGAAAAAGACCAGTTATGAAATGCATTCTATAATTAGTGGCTAAGAAAACCACACACTTGACGATAATTTCAAACGATTTCTACTTAATGGCGTCCTGTGGGACTTGAGTTACTAATAAAATTAGCAACACAATTATTTAGGTTCCTTCCTGCTGGTTTCAACTTTTAGTTTGAAAGCATTTATTAATTCCATCCCTTGGAAATAGCAGAATCTCTCTAAAACACTTTCCTGTCAAAGAAATCTAATGCGTTGGAAGTGGAGTCTCCCCTGGTCTACCCTTTCTCAAGGGCAGATCTAATCAGGTGATGAGCAACTGACCCAAGTGGCCATCATTAGTACTGTTACCTAGCCCACCACCAACCTCCCTGGGTGAAGAGCTTTTTAAATGTGAACACCAGCTCTTGACAGAAAAAAAATTTTTAAGTCTAAATTGGGGATTTCAGCATGTTCTTCTAATCTAAAAAAAAAAAAAAAAAAAAGGAGGGGGAATTTTTTCTACAACTTATGTTAATTAATAAAATCAGTAGATGTTGATTATATCTAAAGTAGTTTTGATATATCATCATAAGTTATTTAACTGGATCAATGCATAATTTCATATTACCTGATCTTAGAAGCACTAAGTAGACTTGTGTTTAAAATTTAGCTGTTGTAAGGTGCTAACTTCCTTCTCTTCCAATGAGGAAGGTCCTGATCATCTTACAGTGCCATTGCTGGGAGCAGGACCATGAGAGTAGAATTTACAAAAGAGGAATGCATTTGATGCAACTCAACGTCTGTCTCTCAAAACTTTGGAAGCTAAGACTCCCAAACCTATATACCACATGCAATACACTTGTACACAACTAGAAACACTTTTTGGTATTTTCAAACTAAAAGTTGAAAAGAACAGGAAGAAACCTAAATAACAATGTTGCTAATGTTGTTAGGAATGTGTATCCCATTGGAAGCTTGGAGTTTCCATGGACTCCCCATAAGGTTCCTCTGGTACTGTCTATAGCCAGTGTCTTTCCTTCTCTTGTGTCCACAATCAATTCTTTAACTTCTAAAGACTTTCCATGAAAAAAATCTCTGAGTAACCTAGGATTGAGTATGATTTATTATCCAACATGTTTTATTCTACCTTTTAGAGTCATTGTTTTACTTTTATTGAATGTGTATGATTTACATGTCATGTACCAAAATCGTTCTCCCCACTCCAGTAAAATAAAACAAACAGACAAACAAAAAAATCTTGTCACAGAAGCTGTAGCATATCACGCAGTATAGCCTCCTGTCCACATATGTTTACTTTCAAGTGTCCGTTGTTATGAGTCTTGGGTCTGGTTTAAGGCCTACACTATGGTTACCGGATCCTCACTGGGACTGCTGGCAGATATTCCATTGTTGCTGTGTGTCAAGGAAATTCTTAATCTTTGGATCTGCAGGTCCGGCACCTTCATGTGTTCCAGCAGGTCATACATGGGTAGATGTTGGGGTGAAGTCCACTCAGAGCCCTTTATTCACTGACATAGTCACTCAAACGCAGCCAGAGGATGCTGTCATTCTCTGACAAATCATCACTGCTAACAGCTGGAGCTGTCCACCAAAGCTTACCAACCTCTGTATTCCCCATCTGTTACTGTTCTTTAGTTTTTAACCACTAAATAGTCTTAGGCTCCTACTGTAGTATTTTTTTACAGTTCTGCTTGGATGAAATAAAGGAGAGGTCATAAGTTAGAGAGCTTATGCTGCCTCTCCTAAGTGTGAGCTGCATCCTCTCTATGTTTCCCTCTCATTGAGACAAACTCCAGCCTGGCTTGGGGTAGGGGTAGCACTCAGAAGATGTTAGACTGTTGGGAGAAAGGTGCTGATGGATTGAATGAGAAATGTTAGGATCCAGGCAAAGGAAATGGTGGGCCTTAATCATTATTTATAAGACATTGGAATACATAAAATACTATGGGGAAATAAGAAACTTGGGTAATTTTCATATACAGTATATACTGTATGGAACTGCTCAAGTGTAACTTTAATGTAAAAAGAAAAAGTGCTACAAACCATGATTGAAAAAAGGTCTTAGTAGACAAACAGTAAGATTAATTAATATTGAACAAAGTACACACCAAGCAACTTTCCACCTTAGATGAATATCTAGATGAATATCTAGAATATCCCATTGTGAATAATAAAAGGACCAAAATGACAATGGAGACAGCTTACTGTCTTCTACATCCCTGGTAGATGACTGCATCAACTTTTGTGTACCATTTTAAGGAACTAAAGATAAAGTGGAATGGTCAGAAGCATGGACAGAGAAGGTTTTGAGATTTATTTAAGGAAAGGAAATAGGGTGTTTTTAGGACAAACAGGGAAGCTATCTATGGCAGGAATAGGAGAATACTAATTATTTTCAGACTACTATGTTCAAGAAGAATATATTTTCAGAGTAAATCCAAGTTGGAATATTAATTGTCAAAAAGAACCTTCCAGGAGAATAAGTGATCCAAAGGTGAGAAGGTCAGATTCAATAGGCTGTACAAATCCATAGATCCCGAAATATATGCTAATGTCAAGCCCTTAAAAATAGTACTTACTTGGAATACAGAAATATTGTATTGGGTAGATGCCCAGTTCTGGCTTATAAGTTTGTGTACATGTGTACATATCCAGATACATGTTAATGATGTGTTAGAACTAGAAGTGGGAAGGATGTTCTTGGATCACAAAAGTTTGAGGAACGTCATATTAAGACATGGAAATAAGTTCTACAGAATGTCAACATTACTAATATAATAATAGGCTTCATGCACTCTCTCATGTTTTGCAAATATTAAAGGGGCTTCAATGTTTCCTAAACCAATTTGACCAATAGGTTTCTTTTTGTCTTGGGAATATCTTTTCATTTCTCATGAGGCATTTTTGCCCACCAAAGTTAACTTAGGAATGATTTTGTAGCTGTTGTAGTTGGTGATTACAACTGTATTAAGGTACTTTTAAGTGTGGTATTCTTGATTACATTTCTAAATGTGGAAACAAGGTAATACATAGAAAGATTTTATTTATTAGATACATAGCATAATATGTATATGTTACCAAATGAGGCACAAATATGGCACCTTAATTGGCAAAGGTTTGGTATGCCTGTCACATATTATTATAGTCCTTAGGATTATGTTACTAAAACTGAAAAAGTGGTAAAATAAGAAATGTCTGTTCCTCTGAGTGCCATTAGGTCTCCCCCTCCAGGGGACATAGTCAAATGTGAGGCACCAGAGTACTTGAGAAAGTCATATCCCACTCTCCACTCAAATGTGGAGACTGTCCTGTCCATGGGCTAGATCAGGGTAGGGGTTTAAATTCTACCGCCTGTATTGTCCTTGGTTAGTGCCTTAGTTTGAGTGGGAGAAGAGACTTGATACCCTATGAGCATATACAGGGGGAGGTAATCCCTCTGAGGAACAGTCATAGGGGAGGGGAATAAGGGGAAAATGGGAGGGAGGGGAGAATGGGAGGATACAAGGGATGGGATAACCATAGAGATGTAACAAGAATAAATTAATAAATAATAAAAAAAAGAAAAAAGAAAGAAACATTAAAAGATAACAAAAAAAGAAATGTCTGTTAACATAATTTTTTAAGATATACACAATAAATTCTAACTTAGACTGTTATAGTTTTGTTATATCCTAAACTATAAAAAAAATCAATTTTCTAAGTCTGTTGTCAAGAGGAAATTATAAATAAATGCCTAGTGAATATTATTTTATTGCAGAACATATGACATCATTCTATCTTTGCATCCGCAGGCGTCACTTATTAGAAAGGAAAAAGCTAAAGACATCACTCTTGAGAATCTTACAGGATTTCATAGGCCCACAGATACACTAACTCATTAGCACCTGAGTTATTATGAGCAAATTAAGTTTGGCTTGTGTTCATTTCTGTTAGTATTTTCTCTAAGGAATGGGAAATTTTACAAATTTGAATTTTGTATCTTTTTTATTATTTTTGAGACAATATTATAACTACATCATTTTCCCCTTCCTCTTACTTTTTACCTGCCCTCCCATTAATCCCTCCCTGCTCTATTTCAAATTCATGGCCTCATTTCACTATTTATTGTTACACGCATTGATTTATATGTGTATACTATACATATCCTATATATTCCAATATATTATCTGCTCATTCTCTAGAGTGTTATTTGTGTGTACACTTTCATGGCTGTCCATTTGGTATTGAATAACCAATTGGTACACTTTTCGCTGGGGAAGACTATCATATGTTTATGTGTGCACGTGTGTGTTTGTGTGTGTGTCCACACTCAGCCTTCCCTCATTACCTGTAGTTCTTTGTCTAGAGTTGAGGCCTCCCAAACTTGCCCCCATCCACAATAGCATGTCTGCTGTTGTTGCCCTTGTTCAGTTTATACTTAGGAGGTCAAGTTGTTGAGATTTTATTAGTGTAGCCTCTGAGATTACTAAAGTCTCACAGCAAACACCCTGATCCTCTGGATCTTGTTTTTGTTTTTGTTTTTGTTTTGTTTTGTTTTATTATTCTGCCTGCCCTTTGTTTTACAACTATCCCTGAGACTCAGTCACAGGAGTTGTTTTGTAGATGTATCCACTGCATCTGGTCTCACAATTCATTTGATTTGTTAAGGATTTCTGTAATGGTCTCTGTCTGTCACAAAGAGACATTTCCGTGGTGAGAAATGAGGACTACACTTACCTGTGGGTAAAAGGACAAATATTTACAATGCATTTAGAGATTTTTGTTGGCCTAGGAAAGTAGCAGATGTAGGTAGCCCATGGTAGCAAGCTAAGTTTTTAATACCAGGCTCAATTATGGAATATGTATGGCTTGAACATCTGATAAGAATTTAATAATCATGCACATCTTTAAAAGGGCATGTCAGGAACATGGAGCTACACAGAGTGCTATACCCAAACCACTGTGATATGCTCAATTCCACACAGTTCCTTCTAGGGGGCATGGACTGATATGTTTATAGTCAGGATCAGAGCTCCTGAGTCTTTCATGCATTATTCTTCACTTAACGGAACAGAGAGGGAAATCCTAACACAGTGTTTCTCAACCTTCCTATGGCTGCAGTCCTTTGATACAGTTCCTCATGTTGTGGTGACCCCAACCATAAAATTATTTTCATTGCTACTTTATAATTATAATTTTGCTGCATATGAATAATGAGTCACAAAAGAATTGCCTGATATGCAGATGGTTTTAGGAAATCCCTGTGAAAGGATCACTTGATCCCCAAAAGGGATCAAACCCCACAGGATGAGAACCTTGGTCCAAACAGAAGCCTGGGGGAACCGCTGCTCACTGACAGGAATAGTTTGCTTTTCTCCCAAGGCTTGCTGTTTCATCAGAAGAAAATGGGGCCCACGTGAGTCCGGGCAGTCACTGGTACTGGGCATAGATTTAGTTTCTATCAGACAATAATTTCCCCAAGTCCTTAAGTTAACTGAAGACCTCTCTTGTTTGCATTTTTAATCTTGAACATTGTTTTTGTTTCTGGAGCACATCATCTTAATCAGTCTATCTTAGTGACTGCTATGGATGAAGGAGAAACTTCATGATCATGGAATCCCCTGCATGTAAGCTAAAGACTCATGGGTTGATTTCGATAACAGATCCTTGGACTTAGAAGAGAAAGCTTTTGTTCCAGAGTCACCTGATAGATATCAAGTCTTATGAGAGACTGAATAAAATGGAATTTTAAGGAAGAAATTGAACTGCGATGTCATTAGAACAAAGGCCTTAGCCAAACTTCCCAGAAACTGTGCATCTGATAGCTAACAGCCTTCACAGAAGGTGGCACAATAGCACCCTGAGTCCAGCATCTAGAACCTAAGCAGATAACCCAACCGACCCTACACACTATACTCTTTTTTTAAATTATTTCATTTTTGTACATATATTTTTATATTATTACATATATACACAATGGATTACCTATGGCAAGAATAACCATGACACAATCAGGAATTATATAAATGTTACATTCTTAGTGTTTTGGCTATTTGTATTTGACAGCCTTGAAGAGGACATCTTTCCTATCTTGGTGAATCTAAATTTCTGAATGTACATCAATCTTCATCATATATTTTCATTATCAACTTTATGCTATTAATAATAGAGCAGCTGTTCCCAGTCACCTTTCTGAAAGTCACCTCAAATTAGAAAAATAAGAACAACCTACATATACACACTGTCCGTGTTAATGCTGATGTTGGAGCACTGTTGCCTTCTTATTCCATTGCACGCTAGTTCATTTAATCTCCATGCTTCTCTCTTCACTTGAGATGCTAGCACTCTTGGGTTCATTGTAGCAATAGTCACTACAGCGAAGTTGTTGGGGGGAAAGAGTTATCTGTTGATGGATGTGTAGATAAAGGGTGTGTGGAATGTTATTTGACTATAAAAAATGATGGCCTGTCGTTTGTAATAAAATAGATAGAAACATAGAACACTGGCTAAGTAAAAACAACTCAAGCACTGAAAAGCAATATTGCAGGCTTACTGTATTTGAAACAAAAAACCAAAATCAAACAAACAAAAAATGTGATCTCAAAGTGAAAGTATAGCTGCAAAGATAGAGAGAAGAATGCAAAATGAGGTTAGATGATGTTTATCAAAACAGAAATGAGAGGAATATGTCTCAGTGTTCTATAATGCAGTGAGGGAGCTATACTTCACAAGTGTCTAGTGTATGTTTAAGAAGTACAGAAGAGGGTCTAAGACCAATAAGACCGCTCAGTAGACAAAGGTCCTTGACTTCCTTTCTGTTTGCTTGTTTATCCCTGGGATGTATATGGTAGAATGAGAGAAGTTACTCCTTCAAATTGTCATCTGACATCCACACATACACCACGACACCCACAGGCCTAGCCTCTAACCCTGTCCCTCCTCCATCTTCCTCCCCCATCTATAAACAAATGAAAAGAACTGAAAGGCTCCAAAAAATGATAAAGTCATGGAGTGCTACATGGATTCAATATAATTCTGTATTTTTAATAAGTCTGTATGGTTATTCCATTTTAATTCAAAAGGAAAAATAGCCAACTGATTTTAAAATTCTTACTAACAATAAATATATATAACAGTTTATTTGAGTCACAAGCTGATAGATGGTGGGCAGATGGTAACCTTTAACATTACTATCTCTGCTATTCCTAAGTCTAACATGGGAAACACTGCGACCCAAAGAAAAAACATGGAGAGTTCTTTTCCCCTAGCAAAACTAGAAACAGTTAAGACTCTTCATCACAAGGTCAGCAGTGGCTCTTAGCAGGAATTGTTCCAAAGAGGAGAGGTGCTAACAGACAGATGCAGTCCTGGCACAAAGGTGAATCATTCCTGGGCTTTGAATATTCAGATTCCTAGCTCTGTGGCATTGAGTTGGGGGATGTTGGTACTAAAGAAGGGAGTGTGAAGTGAGAACACTTGATCCCATGCAGAACTGTTCATTATACTGAAAGTCTACAATTGAAAGAGAAACTATTGTCTCTCTTCTGACAATCTAAACTTATTAATATATTGAAGGGCTTCTTTGTTTACAATTTGTAAAGCTTTCTTTCTTGCTTCATTCCCTTGGAAAATTAACAGACAGCATAGTTCTTGCACACCAGGAGGCCCCATCAGAGGTCTGGCTGTGCTCACATTCTGTCTCCTAGCAGAGCTGTGACTCATTCTGAACCCCTGCCTGGGAGGGAGTGATGAGCCCAAGGACACAGTACATTTTTTAAACTCTCATTTTTCTTGTCCTCTACATGATCTTATTTTAATTGAAAATGGATTTTTAACAGTTTTCCTAGCTACAACAAAACGTGCTGCTCTTGCCATCAAGGGAAATGGATGGCATGCTTTGTTTTGATTTCATTACTTTCCATTAAACAACACAGAAACAAAACCAAGCTGACTGCTTTCTGAGCATGAGAATGAGTTTATAAATGTCTCATAAACTTCTGAGGACTTGGAATCTTCGTCTTAGAAATCTTAAGTTGCTAGTACCGCCTGGAGGGGTGACACTTGGTCAATTCCTGTGTCCCATTCTTTAGTGTTGCTGCAGCTTTTGTGCTTGTATCCTGCAGTGCTCAGAATGCGTCTGTTGTAGCCAGGCAGTGTTGAATGTCCCCAGAAGCACACTATCAAGGACCTCATCCCCTGAAAGTGTGAGTGTGTGCAAACCTCAGGGTACTACCATTTTTATTTTTACAATTAAGGTTCATTGGGCCCAAAAACTACAGTTTTAATCCATTTCCTCTCTCTCCATTTCTCCAGTTCAAATGATGGTCTTTAACATGACAAGGATCAACACTTAGGTCATCAGACTTGCCTCCAAGCACTCTACCTGCATAGCCAACCTGCTGACCCTCTAAACATATTGTTCTCTTTGGTTCTCTTGAATGTTTGTTCAGAACCTGTAAGTAGGAGGTGAGCAATGAATGGGTTAAAAGGGAAAAGCCAGGACTATATTGCACAATTCTTTCTCAGAGTGCAATTTCAGGGAAAGAATTTAAATCAGTTATTTTATCAAGCATCAATCAGATATGCTACTTCTAGCCATGTGTGGTGTGTATGTGTGTGTGTGGGTGTGTGTGTGTGTGTGTGTATGAGAGAGAGAGAGAGAGAGAGAGAGAGAGAGAGAGAGAGAGAGAGCCTGAGTTTATGGATTTTGTGATTTTTGAGATATACCTATTTAGCTGAGGTTATTTTGAAGGCCACCATTGTTTAACTTTCAGATACAAGGTCTCTCTGTGGAGCAGCATGTGTTTCTATGCACAAAGTCCCAGCTTTTGGGCTCAGCTCCTCTTTTAGCTCTATTTTTCTGTTCATTACATTTGAAGAAACATTTCCAACCTTCATACCTGGCCAGATTGACATGGATCACATTGAAAATGTTTTGGACTTAATTTTAATTAAGAGAAGAACCCCTGGAATTGTTATAAACTCTGCTGATTGGCAAGGCCTATAGCTTTAAGGAGAGGCTGATACAGGGCAGGCAGTAAGAAGACACTTATGTTTTCAGTGTTCAGAGCAATCCATATTTCAAGTGCATTGAAGATTACTTTAAAAATCAGTGCATTGTTTTGGGAAACTCTTATCATTCAGTAAAAAACCAACAATAACAACAACAACATTGCTGAAAGTTCAATACATTCAAATAAAATTTATGAAAGACAATTTCTTTATTATCCATAATTATTTATTCCTAGCCATAAAATGTAGCAATTTAGGTAAATTTTTGAAGTAATATGTATAAAACATAGCTGTGAAAGTGCAGCATACATACATGCATACATCCTAGAATGTAAATTCAACATGGACTCCTGATACATTCCCAATGAATTCAACTCTAGGTAAATAGAAATACTGATATCTACTAAGTGTAATATATATGTTAAATAAATTTATAGGTACAATTAATAAACATCCTAAAGGTAAGGTGGTAATTACAGCCTTCATCATCACAGAGAATCACATTACACTTGGTGTAGGTGGGAAAAAGCACTCAAATCGACTAGTCAGTTTTAAAACTTGCATGCAAGACATGCTGAGAAAAAAAAACCCTGTAAAATTCTATAATAATTTTTAAATACACTTTTATTCCCACAAAAGAGCAATGAGTTGAACCTAGTACTTGTGACAGTAGCCAGGAGGGAACTGAGCAGCGGCTTTAGGGGTGGTTCTCTGTCTCTACTTCCAGAAGTCATTTTTTTCTCTAAAACTACTAAAACCTGTTTGTGTGTTTATCAAATACTTACTTACTCCTCAGTTTGTGCATGCTCTCTGCCAAGCACCAGGAATGCACAGTGTGAAAACAGTTCCCATGCTCAGCTGCTTATAGTTTTCTAAGGCAGCAGACATTTGTCACTGATTAAGCATGTAAACACATTTATTTCTGACTACTGTTTTGAAGAAATGTCATTTAAACTTTTATCTAAAAGATGAGCTAATTGACTAAATAATGGGGCAGAGAATGAAAGAAAACCTTTGTAACAAAAAATAAATAATAATGTTAAACAAAGCTAGAAAGTTCACTGAAGGAGTGAGGCCCTGCCAGCCACTGAAACTACTAGCAGCTTACTTGTAGACCTTCCAGACCCCAGACCATGGGAAATAAATGTCAATTGTTTGTGTGTGTGGCC
Organism: Acomys percivali; assembly: GCA_907169655.1. NCBI lineage: Eukaryota > Metazoa > Chordata > Mammalia > Rodentia > Muridae > Acomys > Acomys percivali. The sequence continues at coordinate 63,411,979 of OU015749.1, read as the reverse complement.
AGGCTTCTTACTACAGCCCTTAACTCACAAAATCCACCAAGACAGTTGAACTGTTTGTATTTCATTTCTGCCAGAACAGACTTGTCAGTTCATTCTAATTATCTGCTTGATACTAAGTAAAATTGACTACTTGTCACTTAGCTGTACATTATACATTCTCTGTGGCAATATTGCCTCCAAGGGGCAAAAATTGATTCTTGAGAAAGAAATTAAAACTTTTTTAAAACTTTTATGTGCTTATAAATCATAAATATATATAACCAGTATGGTCACAGACATATAAATAAATAGGCATTCTTTTTCTGCTATTAAAATGTCACCAAAGAGGAGGAAAACAGGATAAGTTAATCAAAGAGGACCTAGAGGAGCAATCATAAAAGAAACAGTACTCCATATAAATGTCCGATGGTATTTGCTAGTTTAATCAAGTGTGGAGGGTCTTTTTGATTTAACATAATTCTACTTATGACTGTAAGTATTTGAGAGTCAAGTTGGCATAATTGCTTGTCTTGCCTGCAGTATCATAGTGACTGTTAAGAAGTATGCATAGAAAATAGGAATATGCTCATGGCCTGGTGAAATAATGTTTTCAATGTAATGTTTATGTTTCATTTGAAGACTATAAGCTATTCCAAAAGAATGTCACAGCACGCCTCAAAGCAATCTATGTTATAGCTTAAGAAAGAAAGAAAGAAAGAAAGAAAGAAAGAAAGAAAGAAAGAAAGAAGAAAGAAAAAGAAAGAAGGAAAGGAAAGCAAAGGAAAGAGATGTCTTGTGTTCTTATGACTTCTTCTCCATAGGGATAACAGTTACATCTAAATTCAAAGACCCAGAATTTAATTTCAGTATTGTGAGAGCATCTCAGGCTATCTGCAATAGTCATGGTTCCAAGATGGAGATTTGGGTGCTCATGAGCCCTTGGTGACCTGGTACCCAAGAGATCTGGAGAACAGTCTTCTCAGTTAAGGTAAATAGAACCAACCATGACCTTGTCATCTGTTATTTCTTCCTCTCACCACTGAAGGTGAGTTAGATATGCAAAAATCATGTTCTCCCTCAGAAATGGACTCTGCTCATGATGTTCTGCCCAGATACGTATGCCTTCTGTAAATGCCATGCTAGTGCTGTACCCATAGCAAGGATCCTTCATCTGCTTCAGCAAATCCAAAGGAGACTTATGAGGTTCAAATGTGAGAGGTAGCCCACATCAGCACAGCATGTGTCTTTGTTCTAGAGATCGAGTGTTCATTTTAAGGTAAGGATCTTCTGTAACTATTGCTGCCATGAGAACCAAATTTCTCTCCCTGTCAGCCTGTTTTTGAAGGCAGTGAGCCTTTGAGTGCCTTTGAGAAGCAACTGTATCTTTCTCCCTGGGTTTTAATGCAGAGATTTAGGGATATGGAGCAGGATGATTCGAATCCTTACTATAGAGCCAGTTGTGGTGGTGAAGGCCTTGCATCACTGCACTTGGAAGGCAGAGGCAGGCAGGTCTCCTGAGTCCAAGCCCAGCTCAGTCTACAGAACAAGTTCCAGAATGACCATCTCTCTCAAAGAAAATGATGAGGAGGAGATGATGATTTCTAATCACTATCAATGACTATTTTCTCTGCACAAGGCTAGTTTGTTTCAAAGCCTAGGTGCAGCCGAAGGCTGTTTATCTTACTTTGCCCAGATGGATTGAGTTGCATGGATATGTTTTCTAGTATCTGGAGAAACACACACACACACACACACACACACACACACACACACACACACACACGTTTCAATTCACTGAGGTATTTTTTCCTTGATGTTTAAGACTCTTCTCATATCTTTCCCCTCTCATTGCTGTCCATCCCGTGAAAGCTGCTCTCTTCTCCATTCACACAGTCCCAGGTGATCTTACTCACCAAATGGTGCTCTCCTCTCCTTGCTGTCTGTGCCCATGATCAGAGCTTTAGTGAACAACCACTTGAGGTCTCAACTCATGCACTCTGCAGTCATCTTGGTGTCTGACTCTGCGCTTACTACTTGTGACAGAAAGACATCATCCTGACCCTTCTAAGGTAGTGAAAAACATATACATGCCCATATTTTGCTAGAAATCTAGTATAACCCACGATCACTTTCTCCTGTCCACATCCAATCCTATACAAGTTGTGATTTATCTCCTCTATCCATTTCAAAGACACTTTGTTGCTATTCCAAAGCAGGATACACTGTTTCTGTCTGGGTTACTCTAACAGCTCATTGTTTTTTGTTAAATGACACAAATTTATGCATAACTATGGACCACCTGCTGATGTTTCATTACATGCATAGTGTGTAATGTTCAAACCAGGCCAAATACATTGCTCTCCTCCAATACTTATCCTTTCCTTTGTGGACAAAGCATTCAAAATAACTTATTCTAGCCTCTTCTACAAATATTTAGTATGTTATCATTATCATTTGGTTGAAGACAAGCTTTTGTTATACTTTTCTATACTTTTTTCTATCTCACTATCAACCTGTTTACTAACCCTTCTTTATACTCCCTGTCTTGAATTTTTCCTGGGCTTTGGTAACCATTTGTCTATTCCAAGATTCTGTGAGGTAAATTTTTGAGATTCCACATGTAAGTGAATTTACATGGTACTTGCCTTTTTATTTCTGCCTTGCTTAATGTAGTGACCTTGATCAGTATTGCTGCAAGTAGCAGGGCCTTATTCTTTTATGGCTGGATAGTATCATTTTAAGTACATCTATTCATCTGTTGATGGTCATTTAGGTTGTTACCATATGTTGGCTTTTATTGGAGTATTAGTATATGAGCACATATGTTTTGCCAACGCGCTGATTTTTATTGCTTTGGTATACATCCAGCAATCCATTATGTTATTCTTTCTATAAACTTTTAAGAAAAATATTTATTGTTTTCTATAACTGTTCTATTTATCTATGAGCCACAATATGCAAGAGTTCCTATGTTCCTAAATTCTCACACTCATTTTTTGTCTTGGTGTATGTGCATGTTTCTCTGTGTGTGTGTGCGTGTGCGTGTGCGTGTGCGTGTGAGCGTGCATGTGAGCGTGCATGTGCGCGCGCGTGTGTGTGTGTGTGTGTGTGTGTGTGTGTGTGTGTGTGTGTGTGTG
>OU015749.1:63388438-63408853 GCA_907169655.1 Acomys percivali | reverse complement strand
TGTGTGTGTGTGTGTGTGTGTGTGTGTGTGTGTGTGTGTGTGTGTGTCCCCATCCTGGGTTCATCCTTAAGCCTATCTCTTTTTGATAACTGCTAATCTAACTAAAGTGATTTCATTTTTGTTATGATCTGCATCTTCCCAACAACAGGTGATAATGAAAACTTTTCATATATAAGCCAGCCATTCACATTTTCTTTTGAGAAACATATAGTTAGTTTATTGTTTATTTTTAGATCAGCTTATTTGTTGAAGAACAATTAATTTGCTTTTTCTATTGAGTAGTCTTGGCTCTTTGTAATTTACATATTAATCAATTTTTCAATATAAAATGCATGAAAAAATTCTACTATTCTGTAGGTTGTCTCTAATCTGTTGACTCTTTTCATAGCTGTAAAGAGCTCTTAAGTTTTATTTAGTTCTAGTTTTCTATTTTTACTTTTTAAAAAGAAAAGAAAAACATGATCTTGTTTCTGAAAGTCCTGTGTTTATGTTCTAATGTTCTGAAGTGCTCCAACTACATTTTATTCTAGTAATATAATCACATTATGTTTTCATTTTTAAACCAGCTCATTCACTGATTTTTATGTAATTGTGGAAAAGTAGAGATCTGACTTTATTCTTCTGCTTGTAATGACCCAGTTTATATCACCACTTATTGGAAGTCCATTCTTTTCTCCAACTCATGTCCTTAGCACCATTTTTGAAGATCAGTTTCTGAAGATGCACAGATTTACTTCAAATATGCCTCTTCTGCTCTGTCATCCATATAGTTTTCATTTTGGTGACCCCATGGATGGTGTGTCAGAACAACACAGCTTTCAGGTTATGGCATGGCTACTGCTCACCAAGCATATCTAGTTTTACAGTAAGAAGGACAGAAAACAAAGAGAAATCTTGCATTTTGAATAGGGAAATTGGAAGTTGCCTTTATGGCAAGACACCAACCACCAGATGCCCCAGTGGGGGAAAACCTTCATTTGAAACAAGAGAGAGTGACTGAATTAGTTATATAACTGAAGGTATTCCCTGCTCCAAAGCAACCATTCAGAAAATTTGTTCTAAGGTTCAGCCACTAAGGCATACAACTGTGATAAAAGTAGCAGCAGAATTTGTCTGCCTCATTCATATAGTGCTAATTTTTACAGGCATGCAAAACGCAAAATGCAAAAAAAAAAAAAGTATGTATAATGGATATTTGAAATGACGCTCCAGAAATGCTGCAAAGGCTAGAAAACTCTGGGACAAAGTTAGATTTTCTACAAGGAGTACCTTGAAAGTATGTTAGAAGCTGTTTTGAAGTCTAAGTCACAATGGACAGCTCAGGATTTTGGAGATGCCAGGATTGTCATGCCAAGGACAATCGTGTAGTAAAACAGGGTCCAGTGAAGACTCCACGTACTCCAGGTGCCAGAGGACTGAGTCTATGCAAGACTCCTGGTGTCCAGATGATGACACTATAAACGTCAGAAGTTTGACAGACTGGCTGGTTTTTGTGTTTGCCCTGTTGAATTTTGGGTTTGCTTTGGTCAGGCCTTTTTTGTTGTTCTCACATTGATCCAATTTTAAAAGGAATATTTACTTTATGACATTGAATATTGGAAGAATAAAACTTACTTGTTTACATATATTCCAGAGTGCTCAGATCAGAGATAGTTTTGAATCCTAGAAGAAACTTTTGGCTTTGAGTGGTATTGATCCTGCCTGTTAAGACGGTGGAAATTTTGAAGTTAGATTGAACATGTTTAAAATTGTGAAATGTCCATGAGTCCATGGAGACAAGGTGTGGAATGTAGTGGTTTAAAAATGATGTGCTTCTTAGTGGAGGGTTGAGACCTCGTGGGTTTTCTCCCATCCAGTCCAGCATGGTGATTGCTGTTGTCCTTTTTCAGCTCCTGTTTAGGTAGTCATGTTGGTGAGACTTTCTGGGCATAACATTTGACATTCCTAGGATGCCCAATCTTACTGCCCAGATCCTCTTGGTCTTCTGGCTTTTCCAGTCTTTCTGCCCTCACTTTTACAATGATCCCTGAGTCTTAGGTCAGAAGTGTTTTATAGATGTATCCATTGGGACTAGGCTCCCCGCCACATGTATTGATTGGTTGTAGTTGATATAATTATATTATTATTGCAAAAAAAATTAAAATAAAAATAAATTTAAAATTTTTGCTGTATTTAGATGACAGGCTGACAAAGGGTGGGTCTGTGATAGTTGATCGTCATTGTCAATTAGACTGGACTTCAAGATAGCCTAGGAGTCAAGCCTTTGGGCATGTCTGGGTGAGTTTTTCCAGAGATGTTTATGGGAGGAAGAAAAACCAACTCTAATATTTTCTGGGGTATTTATCAGGGATAAAAAGAATGGGGGAAGGATGAGCAGAAAAACCTGATGGACAGGAGCATTTATCGGTCTCTGCTTCCTGATAGCACACCCAATGCAGCCACTCTCCCCCTTCTCCGCTGTGAAATAACGCCTTTTACATTTATTTATTTATTCACATTACATACCAATCATAGCCACCTCTCTCCTCTCCTCCCAGTCCCACACTTCCTCCTTCTTCCCCCACTTCCCACATCCTACCCCTAAGAAAAGGCGAGCCCATCACCACAAGTCCACCCCAGCATATCAAATCACATCAGGATTGAGTGCCTTCTCTTCCACAGTGGTCTTCATGTGGTTCCCCTAGTAACGGGGCTCTCTCTGACAAAGACTCTGTTATCTGATTTTCAATCACTTCCCCTAGCAGGGCTGTCTTGCCAGGCAACAGTGGAAGAGGATGAAATAAAATATTAAATGGATTTTGCCATTATTTTGTCACAGCACTAGAAAAAGTAGCCGATACATATACCTCAGGAACCTCACCATTTTATCACACTCCTAACATTAACTATTTTACTATTCTTTTTTCCAAGTTTAGTTATCCCATCTTCTTAGTGTCATGTCAATAGCTAAGATGCTTTTCCTAGATTGCCATGTGACTAACTCCCTGTTTAAAAAAATTTGCACAACTGTCCCCTTATGAGTGAGCTCTCATAAACTGCCAGTTTTAACTTGTAATCTATACTGTTCTTTCTCAGCTTTATATTGCTATCTTCACTTCTTTATTTGTTTTTATAACATGTGGTTCCCATTGTCAAACTACGTAACAATTTACTTAAGCTTATCATTTCTTATATCTTTTTATTTATTAAAACATAAGCTTACATTTTCTACATTTGTTTATCTACTTATTACATGTGTGTTAAAGGGATGGTATGTACACCACAGTGCACATTTCACAGACCAACATTCAGGAGTCATTTCTTGACGTCCCCTATATGGGTCCCAAGGATCCAACGTAGGTCATCAGATGTGGCTACAAGCATCCCTGACTTTGGATAGAACTAGATAACTCTATAAACTAATACTTCTATCTTTTGTTCTCTTGACTATTTTATGTGCTTACAATGGGAACTTGTAGGGACTAGATACTTAGTGAATGATTGGAAGGAAAGGGCCAGATTATATCTTATATTGAAACTTTCTTTGTTCATCTGCTTACAACCAAATTGAACATTTTGGAGGTAAAGACCCTTGCTTTGTGGTTATCTACAACATCTTAATACATTTTTTTAAAATAAAGGACACATGAAAAACATTTGCTAAGTACAAGAAGTCACTGCTCCTTCATCATCCATCAGCTCTGTAGGGTATGTAATCATAGCATGCAAAACCAGAGGAGGAACTGGAGATTTACTGTAAGTTATAGCAGTATCCCAGCGTTCCAAAGCTGAAGAATCAAATATAGACCAATATGATAAAGATCTCTTGTTCAGATTTTATTCATGTGTTAAGAATTCATGTTTCAGAGGAGGAGAGTCCCCTTGTCAGAGGTCCATATAAGAGGAATAAGGGAGAAAAGAAAAATAGGATGAAGATGAGAAGATAAGAGAGAGGAGTAACAATTGAGATGTAATGTGAATGAATTATAATATAAAAAATTATTTTTTAAAAGAATTCAGTTTTCTGAGAAAGCTCCAGATTGATTTCCAAAGTGGTTGTACAAGTGTGCACTCCCACCAACAATGAGGAGTGTTCCCCTTTCTCCACATCCTCGCCACCATGTGCTGTCACTTGACTTTTTGATCTTAGCCATTCTGATGGGTGTAAGATGAAATCTCAGAATTGTTTTGATTGGCATTTCTCTGACGACTAAGGATGTTGAGCATTTCTTTAAGTGTTTCCCAGCCATTCAATAGTCCTCTGTTGAGAATTCTCTGTTTACTTCTGATCCCCATTCCTCAATTGGGTTATTTGCTTTGGTGGTGTTTAATTTCTTGAGTTCTTTTTATATTTCGGATATTAGACCTTTGTCAGATGTACGGTTGGTGAAGATCTTTTCCCAGTCTGTAGGCTGTCGCTTTGTTCTGTTGACAGTGTCTTCTACCTTACAGAAGCTTCTTAGCCTGATGAAGTCCCATTTATTAATTGTTGACCTTAAGGCCTGGGATATTGGAGTTCTGTTCTGGAAGTTGTCTCCCGGGCCAGTGATTTCCAAGCTCTTCCCTAATTTTTCCTCTAACAGATTTAGTGTGTCTGGTTTTATTCTGTGGTCTTTAATCCACTTAGACTTGAATTATGTACAACCACTTTGGAAATCAATCTAGTGTTTTCTCAGAAAACTGAGAATAGGGCTACTTTAAGACCCAGCTATTCCACTCCTTGGAATATACCCACCACACAAGGACATATGCTCAACCATGTTCACAGCAACCTTATTCGTAATAGACAGAACCTGGAAACAACCTAAATGTTCCTCAGTTGAAGAATGGATAAAGAAACTGTGGTACATTTACACTGTAGAATTCTACTCAGCTATTAAAAACAAGGAATTTGTAGGCAAATAGGTGGAACTAGAAAGGATCATAGTGAGTGAGTTAACCCAGAAGTGGAAAGATTCAAATGGTATATAATTGGACACTAGCCCAAGGGGCATGTCCCATGAAAGTCTTCACTTATCAGGAGACTAGGATAGATTCAAGAACCTCCTGTAGGGATTCTAGGTGAGAGAAGTATAGGAGAATGGGGAAATAGAAGGATCCAGAGGATCCTAGAAACCTACAAGAAGAACATCATGACAGGCAGATCTGGACCCGGGAGGGCCCTGCTCAAACTACTGCACCAACCAAGGACAATACATGCAGCCAACAGTGAACCCCTACTCAGATCTAGCCAATGGACAGGACATTATCCACAGTTGTGTGGAGAGTGGGGACTGATTCTAACTTAAACTCTGGTGCCCCATGTTTGACCACTTCACCTTGGTGGGGAGGCCTGGTGAGATGAGACTTGATAGGCTGTGACCATATGGTGGGGGAGGAGGTCCCCTTCTGTCACAGACCTAGCAGAAGGGAATAGGGTGAAATAGGGAGGGAGGGAGGAATGGGAGGATACAAGAAAGAGGATAACAATTGAAATGTTACCTGAATAAATTAATTTTTAAAAATTAAAAAAAAAAAAAAGAATTCGGGTCAGAAAAATGGCACAAGTAAAGGCATTTGCTATCAAGCATGACAGCCTGAGTTTGATCCTTGGAACTCAAATTGTGGAAAGAGAGAACCAATTCTTACAGATTATCCTCTGACCTCTACCTCCACATACGTATGCAAACACATACATGAATAAATTTACAAAGACTTAAGAATTCCCTGAAGTTTATTTGGTCATTGTCCACCACCTGTGATTGTATTTGAGATATTTATTTTACTAAATTGGACAGTCATAGACCTTGCCTGATGCTACCATGCCTTCTTTGATTTCTTTTTCTGCTTCCTTTCTCAGAGCTCTTCCTGCAATGATGCAGTGGGTCCGCACCCAGAAGCCTGGAGAGAGTGGCATCAATATTGTCACTGCTGACTTTGTAGAACTTGGTGATTTCATCAGCACTGTCATAAAACTCAACTATGAGTTTGATGAAGGAGAAGCCAACACTTGATATTACTCTTTGGAGGGTCCATGAGTACGATAGAGAAGCCTCATTGTATTAGACATATTATCAATAAGCCCTCTAATTTTCTTATTCCACTCAGTATTTGAAGGAATTATGACTGGAAGTGGGTGGGAAAAGAGGGTAAACCATGTCTTCAGTGATTGTAACCATATTCTGCATTACTATAAATATGCCATTTCCAAATTGGTGAGCAAAATCTTCTAGTGTTAGGAATAGTAAAGAACAATGAATTTGTTTCTCAGAATTAATGTTTGTGACATGTCTGTGACTCATGAGTGTTTACTTGATTGCATTTTCAACCTCTGGTTCCTTTATTATTCATATCCTGTACCCTTTCCACTCCCTCTCTCTTGCTCGCTCTTCCTAATTAGATGCTATATGGGTCTCCAAACAATTGAATGCCCAGTATAATGTGTATTGCATTGCTGTACAGAAACATGTCTGTTTTGTGAGACTTGGTAAGATATTCCATAGTCATCTGCAATCGGGAAATTATAGCTAATTCTTGGTCATAGAAAATCTGCATCAAATTCATTTCCCTGCATCAGTAATATTGGCAGTCGTTAGTGATTTTTGTGTTTTATGAAAATAATGGTGTTTCTCAGTAAGTTTGTGTGAGGCAGCTATGACTATCATTCAAACAGGTTCTTGTCAACTCTATAGTGGAAAAAAAGGAAAAAGAATGATATATGCAGAGACAGATTCTATTTTAATTCATCAAAGTCTTAAGGAATAATGCCCTACAGACATCAAGCTCCAAGTATATGGAAATCAGAAAAAAAGGTTTAAATCTTTTAAAACTTCTTTTAATAATTATATTTTTTCTAAAAATCATAAAAGAAAGACCACAAGACTCTATTATAAAATTGAGATTCTAAATGTATAATTCTAAAACCAGGATTATGAAAAAATAAAGAAGCTTTATTTATGTTTATAACTTAGAAGAAAATGAAGGAACGTAGGAATTAGAATAATGTTTTTGAAACTACACCCATAATCTCCGTAGTTATTTACAAATTCTTTTAGTATGATATCCACAGACCCATCTGCCCTCAGCATTCTGGGTTCCTTACCACTGGAAATGAGACAAATGCCAAGGAACCAAAGTCTCATAAAAATTTCTGTGGCATCAGTTTTGGTAATCTATAAAAACAACGTTAACACAATTTTTGCATGCCACATCCTTCTTGGTATCTTTGTAGTGTTTTACAACTCTAAAAACCATCTTCAAAGAGGACACTGCCCTTGTCTATATATTGCAAAGGAATAATGTGAGAGATTATCTATACAACTGCTGAAATTCCTAAAGTTACACATTATTTTATCTTGACATACAGATATAATCAAACGTCTGTAGTTTTCCTCCAACAGTGCATTTTTATGCCTATCAGACTCTTAGAGAAATAGAAGCATGCACCTGGCTTTTAATTAACTTAAATGGGAGGCATATGACTTAATGCCTTTGGGCCAGATAAGGACTTGAATTCACATTTACATTTCAATATTATAAGTAGCCAAGTGTTGACGTAGATTATGGAGACTCTTTATTAGAAAACATCATTTACTAACAACCACAGAGAGTGAATAAAGTTGTCTTTACTGAAGAGTGTGTTAGTGAAACATGAGTTTAGAGCAGGTAACTTGCTATACATACAACAGTTGTAATTATAATTCCAGATATGTGTGCATTTTGTCACGCATATTCTGGAGCAGACAAGCAAATACAGATATACATAAATACACATGACATATGATAGGCAAATATAGTATAAATTTTTCAAATTTATTTACTAATAGTAGTAAATAATTTAATTTAAAGGTGAATTTCAGATCCAGGCAAGGGGACATGCCTGTAACTGTGGAATTTAAGAGGCAAGAGATTCAGTACTTCTTTATGTCTAGTCTGACTATCCTGTGAGCTCAAGATTACCCTGAGTTACATAATGAGATCCTGTCTCAAAAATCTAAACAGTATCATAAAGGTAACATCCTTTAGGAATGTATGGAAAGGATTACAAAACATCTGAAAATGCATAAGTTCATCATATAAAATATTTTTATAAAAATAACGCAGAATGGGACGTTAATACTCACAGTGTGCAATGCTTTCCCTCTTCTCTTATCCATCTTTTGCAAGTCTATTGTCTGTTTATTTCACTTGATCTTGTACAGATGATCAGGAACTCTATTTTAAAAGACTATCAACTGTTCATATTATGCTCTATAAATTTGCTTTTGCAGTCAATTTGCTCTTGGACTACTCAATTTTGATGCCTTAGGAGCATCTACAGTCAATCACAGTTGCAATGACACAATTATTTAACTTAAAATATGACAGAAAGATGTTCTTAATATGTTAACAAAAATGAATGCAATGTAGAAGTAACTGTATTGTATTTTCTTGAGTTTGGATACTTTCCTACAGTATTTGCACACAGTCAACTTTGTGATATTTGTTATGTGGGTGCTGGGAAAAAATAGACATAATGAAGCATTAGACTGAAATTTCCTGGCTAAAAGAGGATTTTGTTTGTTTGTTTTGTTACTGTTTGCATTAACGATGTCTGCACAAAACCTTGTACTTTCAATCTGAACTTATGATTTACATGTAGATATGCAATAAGTCCCTAGGTAGTAGGCACTGAGATAAATGGACTTGCCTTAACTTCTAAAGAGGAACTAAAATAGAAATAAACCATGAGAGAATTCACTCCAAGAGATTCTTGGGAAAGGGAAATGGAAAGAAGGCACCTTTGCCTGTTTCCCAGTCATTGGCCCTGCTGTGGAGCACATTGGGGGCTTCTCATAGAGAAATGGTGGTATGCAATCAAACAGACTTTTGATTTTCCTGAGTCCTGGGAGCACAAGGGCTACATATAGGCTTCAGGTGTAGGTATACCTTGATGTACTTTTTGTTTTGCTGGCACTTTAAGACAGTTTATGATACAAGTTGTACAAAGCAAAAAATAAAAAACCCATGGCAGGAAATCCAAAGAGTGAGTAGAACAAGGAAAGATACTCAAATAAATTCACATCTGCATTTGCTTTCCTATAAGTAACTCTGAAGGACCAAGAAAGAAAATACTCTTCTGCCATTACAATTTATGTCTCCTTGTTACTACACAGTCAGGTGAGCACAGAGAATGGGGAGGCATCCTTTAAAAGCCTTAGGATATTCTATATGGTGACCTCAATGTTCACCTTCAGCCATATTGGGAAAACTCACATTTCACAGAATGCCATCTAACAAAGAATGTACCAGAGCACAAAATATTTGGCAAGACCCACTTGTGGAGGCATACACACATGCACACACACACACACACACACACACACACACACACACACACACACACCAACTATTGAAGTCACATCCTATCTTCCTAACTGGTTGTATTTCAATTTTAACTCTTCAAAATTTTCCCATTTTGTCAGGCTTAAATATAGATGAAATATTTGAATATTTAAGGGGAGAAAAAACGTTATAAAACCAATGAGAAGTTAGACCATCAGAATCTAGAACCACGCAGCAGTAGTGCTCTATTTATACTGTCAGCTACACCTCCAGAGACATGATCTAATACAAATCTGAATGTAAAATTCTGACCACATGCCCATCTTTGCTCAAAGGTGTTTGAGTCCTGTGAAGCTCCACTGCATTTTGGGCAACACAACCTGTCCAGGTTCCTACCTGTTCGAATTACGGACTGGAGAGCTGAGTCTCAGGAAACACACATTTTTGTTAGTTTTTTTTTTCTACCATTTTACAAATATTTAGTGACACAATTGTCTAACTTCTTCGGTTGGTCAGCCAAAGTGGATCAGTATATGTCAAATGCTTGAACCCTGAACAGCTAAGAGAAAATAACACACAGTGTCCCTCAGGAGACAATAAATGGGATCTCTAAAGCATTTTATTTTGCTGTATTTTAGTATTTTTCTCTAGTTTTCAGTGACATCGTGGTGTGAATGCTTTATTTGCCATAACTTATTGGTGGCTCCTATGTAACGTGCAGTTTAAAATAATGTTCCAAATTATTTGTTTTCCCAATGATGATAATAGAACACTCTATAGAATTTATAAGAGGTGTTAATTGAAAATTGTGATTTTTTTATTTTACTTGTGATACAATTTTGTGGTTCTTAGTTCTGATCGCATATTTATATGAGTTGAAATTATGTGCTGAAATTATGTGCTTGTCCGTGAAGTGTAATTATATTGTATCTTCTCAAAAATCAAACTTATCCTAAAGAAAAAGGGCACATCTTGACTAGCCTTAATGCACTGTCATTTTTGCACTTTGTTTTGTTTTAGCTTGGTTTAATTGTTACAATTTGGATTTAAATTTTTAGCAGAAATTATATTTCTTCTAAAGATATCACTTAAGCAAGTTTGCGAAGTGTGTACTTTAGAGAGTTGTTGAGTTCTCATAACTCCACTGTCAAGCTTGTGCATCTGCTATGATTTGTCAAAGTATCAAAATCACTTAGTTTACTAATTTTATTGTATATTAGAAAACTAGATTTGCATTTGTTTGTCAGCTTCAGAACCAGGAACAAAATTCAAACACAGTATTTTGTACTGGTGGGTCATTTCTACTTTGATGATAAAGTTTCCATGGAAAGCCTTTTCCCTAACCCACTGCATTTGAAATTTGTGTTACACAAAATAAGATGGATGTCCTTGGATCTATGAGAATCGTGGAATTTCAGTCGACCTGAGGTGATTCCAATATGGTTGGCTTCTCAGCAAAAGCATCAACAACATTCATCTTTCTGTCCTCCCTTTATCAAACAAGAAACTCCCAACCAGTCTATACAGGTGGTCATGTAGGAAATGAAACTGTAGTCTATTTTAAACTTAGACATTTTTATAAATATCATTTCCATATTTCTTTCAGTCTCTGTTTTTTCTTTTTAATATTTATAGTTGCCAAGTAAAATACAGAACAATAGTAAAATTCAAATCTCAGATAAATAATGTTAGAGTTACCTATAAAATTCATCAGAAATGCTTACAATAAAATTCTTGTTCACGTTAGGTTCAGTTTTAAGTGGCTACATTCTGTATTGCTTTTGAAAAATCTGGCAACACTGTACATAATTCCTCCCACTTTTTTTCAGCTGGGCTGCTGTGAGCTCTGGGTTGGCCATCTCCTATTTTAAGACCACTCAAAATCTACAGATTTGGGCCTTACATGAAGAAAATATTGTTTCAGACTGATTTTCAGGATTCATCCCAAGAGTTAAACACGTATCTTCATTTTTTACCTTTAATGGAATGTTGGAGGACTAGGCTCTGCCCATTATTTCCGGAAATAGTATTCTCCAGCTATTAAGATAACCAAAACTATGGCCCATATTAAAAACTGCTCTTGGAAAGTGGCAGTATCTTCTAACTCAATACCAGAGCCTGTTCTAAAATCCTGGGGTTTTTTCCTTTGTGAGAGGAATCAAATGAATCCATCAGTCCACTCGCTATCATTAACATGTTAAAATTATTTTACGAATTATAAGTACTCATCTATGTGACTATAGAATATTTGATAAAAGGAATTCTTTGGTGAGGGAGAAAAAGTTCAAGGTAAATACAGTCTAGTCCTGAGAGTTTCTTCCCAAAGTAAAGGAATGTTGTTGAGTACTATTCAGGGACAGAAAGTGGTCCCAGAGGTAAAGCCCATGGCAGAGAGAATTGTTGAAGCAGATTGTATTGAGCTTTTCAGGAACTAAAACTGAAGACCCCCTTAAATATGAACTATTAAATCTAATCTAGTTCCCAGGTCAGCTTTCAAAGTCTAGAACCTTGCTGGAATTCCTAAATAAATAGCCAGTATTGCCAACACTGGGTTCTCCATAGTCTGAACAAGGACAAAGTGCTGAAAAGTTCCTGGTAGCTACTTCCTCTTTTGAAATTCCTATGAGAAAAATAGGAAAACTCAAATCTCACAATGTGTTTCCATCTTGTGATTACTGCCTCTGTGTGTGTGTGTGTGTGTGTGTGTGTGTGTGTGTGTGTGTATGTGTGTATAATTTGCTTCATTTCTGGGGAAAAAGAATGTATAGAGCTGGTGATATTCCCCTCATTAACCCCAGGAGTTCACCAGAGGGAGTCAGATCTGTGCCTTCTCTTTTTAGGATTTGTTCATTGACTTTAGTAAATGTGTTGTAATGAAAATTCATGCCTATAGTTGGTATGGAAAATGTGATTTTTATATGTACATAAAATTGTGTTCTTAATGTTAAAAAAGTTTATTTGTAACTAGTGAAATTACCTAATAAAGTCCTGGAACCAGTTATTTTCATTTTTTCCAATTGATATTTATCCATGCATCATTAAAAGTAATAAAATGAATCTCTCAAGTCAAATATGATAAAAAAAATCCTCAAAAAAGTCATCATATCAGTATTTCTTTCACAAAAAAGTGTTCTGTACCAAGAAAGGAAAAGTACTGCATGCTTTGATTATGTTAAAGGTGTCTTTTAATGTCTTCCAAGTGATACCATCACTTGGAAGGGCAATATTAAGACACAATATATTAATATAACTTACTTATATTACAAAGAATCTCAAACTAAAAACAAAGTGAGGGAACTAACCTGATGAGATCCCACTATGTCAAATGCATGAGCTTTTTTTTCTTCAAAAATGTAATTTTTCAAGCATTTTTTGGGAAAAAAATATTTCACTAAATAGATCTAACTATTGAGGTTAAAATGGTACTTAATTAAAAAGAGTCTGAGTGCTACCATAGTACTGTAAAGGCATTTGATAAACACATATGACTGAAATTTAACTTATAAATCTACATGTTTTAGGTTGATTTTATTGCTGTGAAAAGTACCATGACCCACTCAGTATGATCCTTTCTAGTTCCATCCATTAGTCCACAAATTTCTGGATTTCCTTGTTTTTAGTAGCTGAGTAGTATTCCATGGTGTAAATGTATCACAGTTTCTTTATCCATTCTTCAACTGAGGGACATTTAGGCTGTTTCCAGGTTCTGGCTATTGTGAATAAGGCTGCTATGAACATGGTTGAGCATGTGTCCTTGTTGTGTGGTAGAGCATTTTCTGGGTGTATTCCAAGGAGTGGAATAGCTAGGTCTTAAGGAAGCCCTATTCCTAGTTTTCTGAGAAAGCACCAGAAGCAGAAAGACTCACATGGTAAATACTCACTTATCATTGGACATTAGACCAAAAGGCATGTCCCATGAAAGTCTTCACTTACCAGGAGATTGAGATAGATGTGAGGAAATCCTATTGGGACTCTACATAAGAGAAATACAGGAGGATGGGGAAGACAATACAAGCAACATCGAACGCCTACGCTCTTTTAGCCAATGGACAGGATATTCTCCACAGTTATGTGGAGGGTGGGAACTGACTCTGACATGAACTCTGGTGCCCCATATTTGACCACTTCCCCTTGGTGGGGAGGCCTGGTGGCACTCAGAGAAAGAGTAAACAGGCTACCAAGATGAGACTTGATAGCCTATGATAATATAATAAGGGAGGAGGTTCCCCTCAGTCATAGATCTAAGGGGAGGGGAATAAGGTGAAAGCAGGAGGGAGGGAGAAATGGGAAGATACAAGTGACGGGATAACAATTGAGATGTAACATAAATTAATAAAATGAAAAAAAAATTTAAAGCACCATGACCAATAGCAACCTGGAAAGGAGAGATTATTTACTTCATTCTATAAATTCCAGGTCACAATTCATTAATGCATGAAGTCAGGCTAGGAATTCACAGTAAGAAGCTGGAGGCAGGAAGTGAAGTAAACGCAGACAGTGTGGAGAAAGGATGCTAACCACCTGTCTCTCCGTGGCGTGCTCAGCTTGCTTCTTATATCACCCAGGATCCTGAGCAAAGGTAATACCTCATACAGTGGGATGAGTATCCCATATCAATCATTAATTAATAAAATTCTCCACCGATATGACTACAAGCCAATATAAGGGATAAATTTTCTTGTGGGTTATTGTTTGTTTCTTTCTTTCTTGTTGTTGTTACCATTGAGAGAACATCCTATCATGTAACACTGGTTGGTCTTGAACTCACTATAAAGACCAGGTTAGCCTCAAACTCAAAGAGAACAGCCTGTCTCTGCCTCCCAGAAAGCTGAAGTGAAAGGCATAGCCTACAACACCTGATCCTGGAGACATGTTATTAATGTTTCTTTTACAAGATAACTGTAGTTTATGTCCAGTTAACAAAACCAACCTAGGACAGAACCCATGGATATTATATATGCTGTCAGTTCATAACATCAGATACTCTCTAGCTAGAAAGCTGTAATTATTTCTGCATTTAGGAAGTATCAGTGTTCTACAAATAGTCCTTGACATTATTACAGCTATGCCTCCTTGGTAGCACATTTCAATAGTTTTGTTCAGCAAATATTTAGCCTACAATGTGGCAGGCTCCCACTCATCAAAGCAAAACCTTTTTAAAAATGTTTCTTAGACAACTATATAAAGTGCATATTTGATACATTCTTACTAGATCTAACAAGTGACATGGTTTTGCTCTCTAAAGAAGCAAACAAACATGCTCAGTGACCTTTTCTAAGTAGAACTGCTAAAGAGTAAAACTTTCAAACATAGACATATATTCCTGAGGACCAGTAAAGAAACTACCCTCATAATTTCTTAACTCTTAATAGTTATTTCCAAGATAAATAGGATAAAATAAGTTAGTTATGGCAACAAGAAAACACAAGCAGCTCACAGCAGTACAAGCTCCAGCACTGTGACATGGCCCAGGGGTTGAGAACTCTAAAGAAGAGTGATGTGCTCTACTCCTTGCTCTCTGCTACCTTTTGTTCTACTCTAGCCTTGCTTCCTTTTCCTTTCACTTTCCTCTACCCCACCCCTGTGTCCTCCCTTATCCCTTGTCCTTCCTCTACCCTTGTTATTTCCCTACCCCTGTTCTCCTGTACGCCACACTTTACAGCTTTTTCTCCTGTCTTTCGCCCACATCTATCCCTTACTGTCCTCTAACCCTCGTCTTTCTTCTACTCCTTGTCCTTCTTTTTCTCACCTTTAAGCTTCAAAAGAAGCTGACTTCAATACATAGGCCCTGTTCCATCACTAATAAGACCACAATTGTACCTCTATACATCAGTCAAGAGACCCATCAAATAAAAAGTATATCTACCTCTTTTCAAGTGTCACAATTAGATGATGACTGGGTTCAAAAGCAATAAAAACATCAACTGGAGTCAGGGCAGTTTCTTTTCGGTGATATAGCATAGTAGAAGATTTCAACATTGGCTTTGAACTTGAAATTCAAGTATGCCCTTTTTAAGGAGACCTGATAATGGCCATAGTAGAATTGAGTGACAAGAAATGACCTAGTGTAATGGAATATCTACTATCACATTCAATCATGTGACTAAAAGTTCTCCTGGAAGCCATTGCAGTGGTGCACCCATGTAATCCAAGCACTTTAGGAGGTAGAGGCAAGCCAGATCTCTGTGAGTATGAGCCCAGCCTGGTCTACAAAGTGAGACCAGGAGAGCCAGGGCTACATAGAGAAACCCTGTCTTGAAAAACCAAAAGAAAAAAGAAAAATTATTCCTGGAAATGTATGGGCTGATTAGGAAATGTGACATTAAATGACATTAAATTACAGAAAGTGTGAGTTAATCCCATAAGTAACAGGCAGAGGGAAGTGGTTAAGAACCCTGATGTTGCTGTTCTTCCTTTTCTGTCCATTGGTATCCGCCCCCGGATTTCTGAGAGATTGCATGTACTGAATGCAGGCAGGCTTAGAGATCCTTGTGAGGAGCCATGGGGACACGGGGAACCAAACTCAGGTTGTCGGGTTCTCTGCTAGAACAAGCCATGTTCATAACCACTGAGCCATGTAACCAGGACTTGGTGGCACACACCTTTATTCCCAGCACTCAGGAGGCAGAGGCAGGAAGATTGCTGTGAGTCTGAGGCCAACATGGTCTACAAAGTCAAGGCTACACTGAGAGAGACCCTGTCTTGAAAAACAAAACAAAACAAAACAAACAAACAAACAAACAAAAGAACCCTGATGTTAGCTGGACATGGTGGTGAACGCTTGTAATCTCAGCACTTGGGAAGGCAGAGGCAGGTGGATTGCTGTGAGTTTGAGGGCAGCCTGGTCTACAAATTGAGTCCAGGACAGCCAAGGCTGCACAGAGATACCCTAATTTGAAGAGAAAAAAAAAAAAGAATCCTGATGTTGGTGTTTTTAGGAACTTCTGTAGAATTCTTGGACTCAATAAAATAAGCAAATTTTCTTCATAGGAATATGGAGTCTGACTACTTGGTGTTTCACTAAGAATCAATTTTAAAAACCTTTGCTTCAATATAACTATTCAAATATCATTATATTACCATTTTTCATATTAAGCAACAAAAATTAAAAATCTTTTATGCAAACATTGAAAATAAAAATCACACCTTCACTATTACTATATTTCCCAGATACAACAGGCATTAAAATACTTTTGACACTTAAAATGGCATCGTTTAGTTAGATTTAATCAAACCCAAACAAAGACCACATAAAGCCCACCCATGTGGGAAGAGCTCTTAGGTAGTGTTGAAGGTTGAAAAAAAGTAAGACAGTACCTTTGCTTTGAAGAATACTGAGAAACTGAGACCTAGGGATAATTTCCAAGAAAATATATAGCACAGTATTGCTCCAAGTCAACAAAAGACCCATTTCTTTTTTTTTTTTTTAAGACCCATTTCTTAACAGTGGCATTCATTATAAATTTTGGTGAAGAAATTCCATTCAAGATTTCTTGGAGTATAATGAATCTGTATTGAAAATATTAAGAAAGAATAGGGGTGGACATATAAACAAACTGAAAATAAAAAACCACATGATCATCTCTTTAGATGCAGAGAAAGCATTTAATAAAATTCAACACCCATTCCGGTTTAAAGTTAGAGAGATCGGGATACAAGGCACTTTCCTCGACAAAATAAAGGCTATATACAGCAAGCCAATAGCCAAAATCAAAGTAAATGGTGAGATACTCAAGGAAATTCCTCTAAAATCGGGAACAAGGCAAGGCTGCCCACTCTCTCCATATCTCTTCAATATAGTACTCGAAGTTCTAGCCAGAGCAATAAGACAACAAAAGGAGATCAAAGGTATCCAAATGGGAAAGGAGGAAGTCAAACTATCCCTATTTGCAGATGATATGATAGTGTACATAAGTGACCCTCAAAATTCCACCAGAGAACGCCTACAGCTGATAAACACCTTCAGCAAATTGGCTGGATACAAAATTAACTCAAAAAAGTCTGTAGCCTTCCTATACACAAATGACAAGCTTGCAGAGGAAGAAATTAGGAAAGCCACACCCTTCACTTTAGCCACAAACAATATAAAATATTTAGTAGTTACTCTAACTAAGCAAGTGAAGGACTTGTTTGAAAAAAATTTCAAAACTCTGAAGAAGGAGATTGAAGATGACATAAGAAGATGGAAGGATCTTCCTTGCTCATGGATAGGGAGAATTAACATAGTAAAAATGGCCATCCTACCAAAAGCAATATACAGATTCAATGCAATCCCTATCAAAATACCTATAAAAATTTTTAAAAGACATTGAAAGTTCAATTTTGAACTTCATATGGAAACACAAAAAACTCAGAATAGCTAAAACAATCTTGTACAATAAAAGGTGCTCCAGAGGAATCTCCATACTGGACCTCAAACTGTACTACAAAGCAATAGTAATTAAAACAGCATGGTACTGGCACAGCAATAGAGTGGTTGATCAGTGGAATCAAATCGAAGACCCAGATATGAATCCACACACATATGGTCACTTGATTTTTGACAAAGAAGCCAAATGCATTCAATGGAAAAAGGATAGCATCTTCAACAAATGGTGCTGGTCTAACTGGAGGTCTACATGTAAAAAAAATGCAACTGGACCCATATTTGTCACCTTGCACAAAACTCAAATTCAAGTGGATTAAAGACCTCAACATAAAACCAGAGACACTAAGTCACTTAGAAGAAAAAGTGGGGAAGAGCCTGAAACATATTGGCACAGGAGACAACTTCCTGAACAGAACACCAACAGCCCAGACCTTAATGTCAACAATTAATAAATGGGACCTCATGAGGTTGAGAAGCTTCTGTAAGGCTGGAGACACTGTCAAGAGAACAAAGCAACAGCTTACAGACTGGGAAAAGGTCTTTACCAACCCTACATCTGACAAAGGTCTAATATCTCAAATATAATAAGAACTCAAGAAATTAAACACCACCAAACCAAATAACCCAATTGAGAAATGGGGCTTGAAACTAAACAGAGAATTCTCAACAGAGGACTATCAAATGGCTGAGAAACACTTAAAGAAATGCTCAACCTCCTTAGTCATCAGGGAAATGCAAATCAAAACAACTCTGAGATTCCATCTTGCACCCATCAGAATGGCTAAGATCAAAAACTCAAGTGACACCACATGCTGGAGAGGATGTGAAGAGAGAGGAACACTCCTTCATTGCTGGTGGGAATGCAAACTAGAACAGCCATTTTGGAAATCTATCTGGTGCTATCTCAGAAAACTGGGAATAGGGCTTCCTCAAGACTCAGCTATTTCACTCCTTGGAATATACCCAGAAGATGCACCAGCACACAACAAGAACATTTGCTCAACCATGTTCATAGCAGCCTTATTCATAATAGCCAGATCATGGAAACAGCCTAAGTGTGCCTCAGTAGAAGAATGGATAAAGAAACTGTGGTACATATACACTATGGAATACTACTCAGCTATTAAAAACAAGGAATTCCCGAAATTTGTGGATAAATGGATTGAGCTAGAAATGATCATAATGAGTGAACTAACCCAGAAACAGAAATACTCAAATGGTATATACTCACTTATATCTGCATACTAGCCCAAAGGGCATGTCCCACGAAAGCCTTCACTTACCAGGAAACTGGGACAGAGGGGAGGACATCCTATTGGGACTCTAGGTGAGAGAAGCAAGGGAGAATGGGGAAATAGAAGGATCCAGAGGGTCCTAGAAACCTACAAGAAGAATATTTTGATGGGTGGATCTGGGCCCAGGGGTCCTGCTCAAACGATGGCACTACCCAAGGACAATATGAGCAGTATACTTTGAACCCCTACCCAGATCTAGCCAATGGTCAGAACAGTCTCCACACTTGAGTGGAGAGTGGGATATGACTTTCTCATGTACTCTGGTGCCTCACATTTGACCATGTCCCCTGGAGGGGGAGACCTGGTGGCACTCAGAGGAAGGACAGTAGATTACCAAGAAGAGACTTGATACCCTATGAGCATATACAGGGGGAGGTAATCCCCCTCAGGAACAATCATAGAGGAGGGGAATAAGGGGAAAATGGGAGGGAGGGAAGAATGGGAGGATACAAGGGATGGGATAATCATTGAGATGTAACAAGAATAAATTAGTATTAATAATAAAAAAAGAAAAAATAAAATAAAATTCATACTTAACTAAAAAAAAGAATAGGGTTGGAGATCATATTTTGAATTACAAGTAAATTTCTTGTTAAAATTCTCTATTTTTTGTGTGTATGTGTGTGTGTGAATAGAAATGAGACATGAAACTGCATGAATATGTCAACTACACTTTTACCAACTCCTTTTTTCATGCAACACTCCTGTTCTTACCATAGGAATTTGCGGTCTTTCTTTTGTGTTTAACAGAAGGCTCCATGGTGACTGTTGGCTACTAGCTGCTGGTGACTGTTTTGTCTTGATGATCTCTGAAGTCATCTGTGTCTACTCTTCATCACTAAGGTCCAGAAACTTGTTAATGGACATGACCTATACCCCGCTAGACACATATGCAAAAGTAGAGAAGTGTATTGTCACAGGGTGGGTAGTCTGCAGCTATATGAGACCCTTCTCCATTTACATGACATCCTAAGGGGGGGCTTTAGGACTCTTAACCATTAATAATTATCCAAGATCAGAGAAACAGCACATTTTGGTTTAGATAGTTATTTCTCTGTGACTTTGTCTTTCCCTCTATTGGCTAGAGACAGGACACGGGTCACTGAGATGGCTAATCAAATAAAGGTGAATTTCACCCAAAACAGAGGATAAGCATTTGATCTCTGGGGCTCATATGGTAGAAGGAAAGGGGAAAAACAGCTCCCACAAGTTGTCCTCTCATTTCCTCATGAGCATATGGCATGCCTATACCCACATATATGCATGTGCAGAGACAGAGAGAGAGAGAGAGAGAGAGAGAGAGAGAGAGAGAGAGAGAGAGAGAGAGAGAGAGATGTAGTAAACAAATAATTCTAATAGCAGCCACCAAGCTGTTCTGTTATTGCTGCCCTTGGTGCACCAAAACAGTGTGTGTGCGTATGTGTGTGTGTGTGTGTGTGTGTGTGTGTGTGTGTGTGTGTGTGTGTGTGT
>OU015749.1:63350271-63388428 GCA_907169655.1 Acomys percivali | reverse complement strand
TGTGTGTGTGTGTGTGTGTGTGTGTGTGTGTGTGTGTGTGTGTGTGTTTCTGAAAAGCTTGGCTTCTTTTCTCTCCCAAAATTGACCTCTGAGAAGCCTCCTTCTTGATTCTAAGACACATTCTAAGAGCCTAGATGTGTGTTGGAGAAGCAATAGCTCCTGACATGAGCTCCCTCAGCACAGATGAGCATATGGTGACACCGAGTAAGGGACTCGTTCACCTATGCACAGTTTGATGAACTCATTCACATTTGAAATATTGTTCTATTTATTTATTATAGCAGTGGGTTCAAGTGGCATTGTCACTTTAAAGATGTTTTACAGGAAAGCAAAACACAACATGGTATACTGGAGGCTGACTTTCATAAGGGAAAGGCCAATGAGTCTGCCTCTTAAGTTCTCTGAGAAGCCTTAAGACCCCTGGGACTCTCCAAAAAGTGCAGCTCAAATTGTGTTGTACATATGCTTCCCTAGTGATCCTAATGAAATGTAAAATTCAATCAACCAAGCTAATACTTAATTCTTAGGCTGCATGTCTAAGAAGCTCCCACTGATACAGAAGGTACCACTGTGGCACTCATATATCTCAGGCATCCATCTCTGAGTAACTATACTAAGGAGCCCACCTTTACACCTACTTCAAAGTTCAAATCCCCCATCAGATAATCTTTGAGATGAGAAAATGGCCCAGTCAACATTATGAGATGAATTTGAATAGAGGAGTTATGGTGGGGAAGAGAAAAATAACCTTTACCCCTCTTTGGTTCCCCTGGCTAGTCAACCAAATATAACTACCAACCACTTGAAGTTGAGTGAAATCAGTGGAAAAGAGAAGCTGCTATGTAGAAGAGTGGTTTGCAGATGGGATGTGAATAAAGTATACTCAAGCAAAAGGAGGAGCAGGGAGGGGGTCAAATGCAGGTTTCTGGACACATCAGGAGGAAGCAGATGGGGAATGTTGCATGTACAATCTCTACATTGGAAACTTAGCTCCTGGGCTGTGAATTGAGTGGCTGTGCTGGGTCAAAGTGACTTAAATCTTACCTAAGAATAGGAGCTACTTATTCATGCTAATAGAATTAAACAGCCACTCTCGCTCAAGAAGGAGTTATTATAACACATTAGCTCTTCAGTGTGACCTGTGGTTATTTTCTCTTGATGTCACAGAGCTGGATTTATTAGCATCCATCTGCTATTCCTATCAATGGACTCAGATTTTACTTTCTCGGTCTGAGGTGATTTTAACCTGTTCTGTTTCCAAGTGAGACAAATCAACTCAAATTAATTTAAGCTAGGGAGAGTGAGCAGTTGCTTCCTTTTCAAACTGTTTAGAACTAAAAGGAGAGATGGCTTTGGTTGTACCCACAATTGCAGCCTCAAGTAGTATTAAGGGGACTTTATTTGTTTCCATTCAGTTTTCCCATCTGCACTGGCTGTGCCGATATAAAATTTTTCATACTAAGGTAGCATGAATAGCAAAGTATCTCTCTCTAATAGTTTCATCTTAAAAACACAATTGAATGAGACCTGATAGACTGTGATCATATGGTGAGGGGGGAGGTCTTCTTCGGTCACAGGTTTGAGAGAGCAGAATAGTGTGAAAGAGGGAGGGAGGGGGGAACGGGAAGATACAGGTGAGGGGATAACAATCGGGATATAATCTGAATAAATTATTTTTAAAAAGAAATACAGAAAAACATTAAGCATCCAACCAGACTATCATTCAATAAATGGGGCAATGAACTGGACAGTTCTTTAAAATAAATAAATAATATCAATGACAATGGAAAACATAATTGAGTGTCATTGGTCTCATTTGGACCCAAATCTTATTGCCCAAACTTGCATAAGAAGAGTCAGCCTTGCATGGTTGCAGGATGCAATACATGTGGTTCTGTCATTGGTGGATTCATGGGTTCAACCACATACAGACTGAAAATATTTTTTACAAAATGTACATCTAGGCAGATAGGCAAACCTTTTTTCTTGTTATTCTCTAAAGAGTATGGTGTAAAACTTATTGGTGTAAATTGGATATTGTATTAGGTATAGGGCAGAGATGGATTTTAAATTATATGGAGGAATATGCTTCTTTGTGCTTATTTGTATAATAGATGTGAACTCTGAAGATCTGAATATACATAGAAGTCCTAGAACACATTTCTCATACACATAAAGGGACAAATGCATACTGACCACACCAACCATGTCTGCAGCTATAACAATGGATTGAGAAGGTAGAAATGTTGGTTAAAAGGCATATCAAAGTTCTGGTACAAAGAAACAAACAAATAAACAAATACAATGAAACAAAACAAAGCATTCTAATCTGCTACAAACAGAAGATGTCCTCTACAAAACCCCACAGACACCTGAAGGCATGTCCTCTGAATGTTGGTCTATTCAGGAACTCAGTAGGCTTGTTGCAAGGTCATTCATATCCATCCTGAATACTAGGAAAGATGAAAACCCTATGAGCATATACAGGGGGAGGAGGGGCCCCTCAGTCACAATCATAGGGAAGAGGAGTAAGGGGAAAGCACGAGGGAGGGAGAAATGGGAGGATACAAAGGATGAGATAACAATTGAGATGTAATATGAATAAATTAATAATATGTATATGTATATAACATTGAAGAACTTCTAAAGATTATTTTGAGTGTTTTCAAGCTTTTTATTTAAGAATATTTTAACTTATAAAAGCAAAATATTAACAAATTTACATATTTTATAGAGTGACATGTCCCGGCCTGTGGGACAAATCGAATAAGGGTTCACCTGAAAGAGGGAGTGGGGATTGAAAGTAGGGTATAGAGACACGAGAAATAACAAGTCTGGAAATTTCTGATCAAGACTCTCTTTAATACCACCTAGTAAGATGTTTTATAGGAAGGTCGGTAGGCTCTATTCTGATCCCTCTCTCCCTAGGTCCCAGGCAAGAAGAACACAATAGCCTGAGTAGCTCTCTATAAGGATTTCCTTAATCCTCTGGGTGTCTCTCAGTAGGGATTTTCCTACTTCTTTCTTTTTTAAAAAAAATTCTTATTAATTTATTCTTGTTACATCTCAATGGTTATTCCATCCCTTGTATCCTCCCATTCTTCCCTCCCTCCCATTTTCCCCTTATTCCCCTCCCCTATGACTGTTCCTGGGGGGATTTCCTCCCCCTGTATATGCTCATAGGGTATCAAATCTCTTCTTGGTAACCTGCTATCCTTCCTCTAAGAGCCACCAGGTCTCCCCCTCCAGGGGACATGGTCAAATATGAGGCACCAGAGTTCATAGCAGCCTTATTCATAATAGCCAGAACATGGAAACAGCCTAAATGTCCCTTAGTAGAAGAATAGATAAAGAAACTGTGGTACATATACACTATGGAATACTACTCAGCTATTAAAAACAAGGAATTCCCCAAATTTGTGGACAAATGGATTGAGCTAGAAATGATCATAATGAGTGAGTCAGCTCAGAAGCAGAAAGACTCAAATGGTATATACTCACTTATATCCTACTTCTTTCAAAGGTAAATAGTCCAAGAATAGCCTGGAACACAAAGACCTCCTCCTACAAAGCTCAGCAACTGGAAGGTCACAGTGTACAGCCTAAGCAAAGGATTTCTGACATGGCAGAATTTAGCAGGACTCCCCACGATAGAGTAATTTTAAATCATTTTTTCAATATTAAGTTATGATAACCTGAGAGATATTGTTTTTAAATTACATTCATTTTCCAGTAGTAAATTTTCTTATTGAACTATTAAAATTAAAAACTATAAAAATCTATGTCCTTGTCCCCCTCAGGAACAGTCATAGGGGAGGGGAATAAGGGGAAACTGGGAGGGAGGGAAGAATGGGAGGATACAAGGGATGGGATAACCATTGAAATGTAACAAGAATAAATTAATTAAAAAAATAAATTTAAATTTAAAAAAATCTATGTCCTTGTATACTTTGCATAACTTTTCATACAAAATTCACATTACATGAAAGCACCACAGAAAATATGAAATAAAGTCAAAGGGTCAAATAACAAACAGGAAAATAAAATTGTGTGAAATAAAGGATGTGGGGAATCGGCTTCACTCCATAGTGTGGATGTTCCCAGAAGAAGCTGATAATGCCAAATTAATGGTTGGACAAAAGAAAAATATTAAAGCCTCAGCAGCAGCAAAGTATGTCTTCTTTGATGGTAATAGCGAAAGATCCTGGAGTCACTAGCCAACTTCTTTTTTTTTTTTTTTTCATAATTTTTTTTTCAGTTTTATTTATTTTTTTATTTTTATTAATTTATTCTTGTTACATCTCAATGGTTATCCCATCCCTTGTATCCTCCCATTTTCCCCTCCCTCCCATTTTCCCCTTATTCCCCTCCCCTATGACTGTTCCTGAGGGGGATTACCTCCCCATGTATATGCTCATAGGGTATCAAGTCTCTTCTCAGTGACCTGCTGTCATTCCTCTGAGTGCCACTAGGTCTCCCACTCCAGGGTACATAGTCGAATGTGAGGCACCAGAGTACATGAGAAAGTCATATCCCTCTCTCCACTCAAGTGTGGAGACTGTCCTGTCCATGGGCTAGATCTGGGTAGGGATTTAAATTTTACCGCCTGTATTGTCCTTGGCTGGTGCCTTAGTCTGAGCGGGACCCCTTGGCCCAAATCTGCCTATCATAATGTTCTACTTGTAGGTTTCTAGGACCCACTGGATCTTCTTGAGCCACTGCTGAAATAATTAACTGGGCCAAATATAGTGGCTACCTCATAGGAGGAGTATCTAAATTATAAGTGGATAAAGTAGGGTGAGAGTATTAACATGTTGGGATGCTGTAGGATTTGTGTAGGATATCTTTTTAAATATACTATGAATAATATAATATAAAGATATATTTTCGTTATTTCCAGTTTAAATGTTCTACCCCTGACAACACTTCCATTTTGGCAGCCGTTTCAACAAATGAAGTTTGTGAGAAAATAAAGAAAGGATATTCTAATCAAGACTGTAACACCCAAAAATGAGTTTTTAAGGTGCATATAAAAATATCTAGGATGGCAACAGTAGACGATGAGCATAGGAGTGGTCTGTGTCTTTATTCACCACAGGATTTCGGGATGTGGTTCAGCAGCTCCACATTGAATTCCTGGGCTTCGGCAACCAGCTAAGCAGCTGAAAACAACATCAGTCTACCAGCTCACAGATCTGGACACTCTAAGTCTGAAACCAAGATCCTACTCTTGGAAGTAAGGTTTTCTCCATGGGCTCATGTGCAGGAAGCTTCTTTCCCAGATGCTAGCACAGTTTGAGGGAGAGTGTTGCAAAATTTGAATTGGAAGCTATTCAGAGGAAGTAAGTCACTAAACACTACTATGGAAGGATAAATCTTATCCCTTTCTGTGTCTGTCTCTGTTTCTCCCTGTGTCTCTCCTCTCTTCCCTCTCCCTCACAACTCACCTTCCTTTTCCTCCATCTGACCACCATGACTTGCACCATCCCCTTCTCCATAATTCTCTCCTTTATCACAAGTGCCCAATGAATTGCCTCACTTCGGACTGACCGGCCTCTGAACCAGCGAACCAAAGCAAACATCTCCTGCTAACCTGCTACTCTTCAGTGTTCATCCCAAGACAAAAATATGTTGAAAATACAAGGTGTTGGCAGGGTTGCTTCCTTGAGTAGACACTGAGGTAGAGCCTGTCCCATGCAATTCCCAGTATCCCTTGGCTTTTTGGCGTGGTAGTGCTCCTTCGCCTCCACCTTGACTTCATCTTCCCCAGTATCTACATCTGTGTCCTCTTGCCTTCATTGAAATCACTCTAATCTTGTGCTAATCCAAGATGATTTCATCTTAACTATGTCTGCGAAGATCCTGCTCGTACAGTAGGTCACACTCTGGGACTCGGGATAGACATGGTTTAGGAAAGACAAAAGCGAACAAAATAATAATACATTCTCATTCATTCTTTTAATGAGTACTTCTACCATTCAGTGTGATAGTTGTTCAGGCAATTTAAATTAAAACAAAAATAAAATAAAATTTAAGTTACTATTATGCAAAATCTCATTTGGACAATATTGCTCTCACAATCCTGACAATGCAACAAACACAAAACCTAGACAACATAAATAACATTTACAGTTTTATGCTTACTCTTCTCAATTGGAGTACCTTTCCTTTGCAACATCTTCACAATATTTCTATATAGACTTCTTAATTAAAATGAGTGCACAGTTAATACCCTTTTAAAATTGTTGCCACTTTCTCAAGTGCTATACTTTAAATGATACAATAGAATGAGCCCTGTGTTATAAGACACCTAAATAGAACCATTTTATCTCATTTACCCACATGAGCAATAATAGTGATCTTCAATGCTTATTCTATTTTAAATGTTCTTTATCTTTAAATAGAATTCAAAAATCAATATATAAAATTATTTTAATCGAAGTCTTATTTGTAATGTTTGCCATTTATTTTTATATATTTGTTTCTGATAAATAAGATTAGAAGAATCTAACCTATAGCAAACACCTTTCACGTTCTTCTGTTTTCTTTATGTCATAGTCATGTGTCAAATATTTATATATATAGAAACCAAAACTTACAAGTCTTAGTACAGTACAAACTTGCTTAAGTCCATATACACTAACAAATGATTGAACCAAGATGCAGACATAGATGTATCTAGATCAGTGGTTTCTTAGCACCTCTAAATAAAATAACATCAGTGATGGCAAGTGTTTGTATCACTTTTCATACTGTAATTTATTACTTAAACACCTGCTCTTTTAGCAATAATTACAGAGAATATTATTGCTTATTGAATTATAACAGGTAAATCATACCAATAATCTGAAAAAATGCATCAAAATTCCTGGTGCTGTTCATGTATGCTTATAAGGTTACACTGTAATTATTTTCCCCACTTTTAACTGTTTCTATATTCTATTTTGCTCAGAACTTTATGTTCAGGAGCTTTTTCTATTGTCACTATCTGACTCATAGGAGCCCACTGTTAGTATCTGGAATACACCAGAAAAAAGAGTGAGCTTATTGACAATCCCTGCAATTATTTCCATTGATATTTAGTGATCCAGATCAACAAAGTAAATTACAAAAAAGAAGTTTTATATATTTATTTAGAATGCCTTTCTCTCTTAAAAGAAATCTTACACATGCATTATCTTATCTGAATAAAAATATCAAGCCTCACATGTATCCAATATTGTACATAGAAAAACTAAAGATCAGGTGTTGTCAATTATTAACCTTAGAGCTAAGCTAATAAGGAAAGAGTGGTGTTCTCTCAGGGTCTTTGAGTATTCTCATTAGGTTACATTGTCAATAGCTATCTTTTTTCTTTGTCACTTACCTCCTTTCCAACTACAAATGCAACTCTATTTTGACTCAGCATGATTCTAGATGGACTCAGCTAAGTTAAAATCACAATACCTAACTGGAAAATAATTAGCTGTGGGCATATGGCATAAGGAAAAATGATTTCAAACTCTAGTCAATGAATATAGACCCCTCATAATAAAAAAAGAAAGAAAGATGTGTATTTTACTAGTTATTAAGGCATTTAAGAAATATTTGCTTTTACCTGAATGACATAATTCTGGATAATCTGCAATTCAATATTCTACCTGTCTAATAAACATGATATGAAAGTAAGTTTTTAATGGGAAGATACTAATACTTATTCAACTTGATGGTATTGTGGGAGACTAAGCAGGCCCTGCCAAGACATGATGACAATCAAGAGATTTATTAATACACTGTATGTAAGTAAGACTAAAACTCAGGATCCTGAGACTGCAAAGATCACTAAAATAAAAAGTTGAAGTGAGGAAAAATATCAGAAAGGCCAGGAAGAAAAGAAAGGAAAGACAGAGTAGTGTTGAAAGCTATTTTATTTAAAGGAGTCCTAAGATTGCAATAAAAAAACATAGTTAAAGAAAACATATTTAAACCAAAGACACAATAGCCTGAAACAGATCACACAACGTGAAGTCAATGTCACCTCTTCTTGCAATTGATCTTAGTCATCCTTATTGATTTAATATGACTGTTTTGTTTTCCATTAGCAGTTGCTTGATGATAGCTTTCAGTCTGTAACTACAGTGTGTGTCTGCACCACACTATAAACACATCTATTGATGCACTTAAACAAAAGAACAAGGTCTGGCTTCTCCTGGGCAATTGAGTAACACAAGTTCAAAATCATAAGACCTCTTCTTACCTGATGTAGCCAGCAGGAGAACCTATCTTCCTGTACACACATGGTTTCCCATTGTAAAGAGAGGTG
Organism: Acomys percivali; assembly: GCA_907169655.1. Taxonomy (NCBI): domain Eukaryota; kingdom Metazoa; phylum Chordata; class Mammalia; order Rodentia; family Muridae; genus Acomys; species Acomys percivali. The sequence goes on along the minus strand of OU015749.1, from coordinate 63,380,126 downwards.
AAAAGAGAAATCAACAAAATTTTACTAAAAAGAATGGTTTGCAGCCCAATGCTTCACTTGCTACCAGCATTAGGGATACAAATGTTTATTATTCACTCTTGCCTCAATAAAAAATTACATCTCCATTAATGACTAGACTATCACTAATTCATTGAATTAATATATTAATTGAGTGACACTATCTGTCAGATTCTGTACTATATCCTATAAATGCAGATACGAGCAAGACAAGCATATTTTCACTTGGCCTCTTGCTAGGATATAAATGACTTAGCCTGAATAAAGAACATGGGATGGGGGAGTTCTTGCATAGCAAGACATTGGTGAGTGTCAGGAAAGAAGTTCACACAACTCGTTTTTATTTTATTAGGGTTGAAACCTGGTATGGTGAAAGATGAAGTGGACAGCCTTGAACCCAGAGACATCCTTTTGCTAAGGTGAAAAAAAAACATAGCTTGAATAGAAAGGATATGAACCTGATACCAAAGTGATGAGGTAAGACTCCTTGAAAGTCATGGGCAGAATGGCAAAGCCCATTTGATCCAGAGAAATGAGAATGAGAGACGCTCTGGAAGAAAGGACCAGGAACATTTTATGGAAATAAGATAGTAGACTTTGCAGATTTGGAACTCAGGCCTTAATTGACTCAAGAGAGAGAGAGAGAGAGAGAGAGAGAGAGGGAGAGAGAGAGAGAGATAGGCAAGCAGACAATGGACAGACAGATGGACAGACAGGCAGATGATAGGGTTTCATGTAGCCCGCTTGACCTGTAACTGTCCATGTGCCAAATCAGACCTTGAGTTTCCTAATCATCCTGCCTCTACCTCCCCAGTTATATGATTACTGCTGCATTTTATGTGGTCCTATGGACTGAACCTAGGACTTTGTGCATGCTAGGTAAATACTCTGCCAACTGGACTATACCCTCAAGTCCCCCATCTGGGAGTTTTATGTTCATACCTGGCTCTATAGATGAACTCCAACTTCTGGAACAAGTTTTAAATAAAATTTGGCATCATGTTGCCTGCTATTAAGTCTCATAGCTTCCTGCATCAGTCATTTCTAGAAGTTTCAAGGCAAATGTCTGTCATTGGAAACCAATAGAGTAAGAGCCAGTCTGTGGATAGGGAAATCATGAGAATTTTCATGAGGTCTTCAAAATTCTGTATCTACTGTAGCCACAGAAGAAGAACCTTTTTCAAGTGTAGCAGGTCTCTTACCCATGATTATGTACCAGGGATTATTTTAAACCTTGACCACATCCACATGTTTGCTAAATGACTGTTGGCAATTACCTTCTGAAAGGAAACAATAATGGTTTCTGAAAAAGAGGGGAAGGAAGGAAGGAAGGGAGGGAGGGAGGACGGACGGAAGGAAAGAAGGAAGGAAGGAAGGAAGGAAGGAAGGAAGGAAGGAAGGAAGGAAGGAAAGGAGTCAAAGATTTATGCACCTGCACACTAAGCTGAAATGGATTCAACTGAACAGACAGGTCACTGCTTGTTAATGATTCCACTGACGTCAGATCTTGTCCATTGCAGCCAGTTATTTTTATAAATCAATTTGAAATGCACTAGCTGTTTCTGCTCTGAATTAGATCAGAGAGTAGCAGTGAAATGCGTGCCTGACCATAAGACATATGAGCAAGGACTTCTAGATTATGTTAAAGAGAACATAAGGGTTTTTTTTTTTTTTCATTTCATTTCATTTTTTTTTCAGTCTGCCCAGAGCAATGGTAGCTGTTGCCAATAGTACAGATCACTGGATGACTTTTCTTGCAGCATTTGTAAAGAAGGAAAAAAGGGAATATTTTGCTTTGTTCACTTGAGGGTAACTACAAAAAAGTTGAGCATAGAACATATGGCAAGCCAATCTTTCACAAAAGACCAGAACTGTCAACTCCAGACCAGGAAAGACATGATCCATATATTGCTAATGTCTGTCCTTTTCCATGAACAGTGCTGGGTTCCTTCATGAAAAGAGAAGTGCATGATCAGATGTGAACAAGGTTCATCTCCCCCTGGGACTCTGAGGAGTGGCATCTATGAATTTATTAAGAAATAAAACTGGATATATTTTTATGAAGACTTTGCTGAAATTTTCTCTTGCATCACCAGATAGAGGGGCCTTGACAGAAGACTCATTTTTAAGCACACAGAGTGAGACATCCACACCAGAATTCCTGGGATAAACTGGGCATATTTTCATGTGTTTTCATATGGCTAACATTATATATTAAAACTCTGTCTCCCATTTTATTGAAAATAGATTCATTTCCCATACAATATACATTGATTACAGTTTTCTGTACTTCTCTCACTTCCTCCCCACCTTCCCTCCTATCTGGATCCACTCTGCTGTTGCCTCTTATTATATAAGACTAGGCTTCTAAGAGATAGCACCAAAGCATAACAAAATAAAGTATAATAATAAAAAAGAAAGACCATCACATCGAAATTGGACAAGGAAACCCAACAGAAGGAAAAGAGCCCAAGAGAAGGTATAAGAATCAGAGGCCAGCTCACTCACATGCTCTGGAGTTGCATAAAAACACTAAACTGAAATCTATAACATATACGCAGAGGATCCGATGCTGACCTGTGCAGAGCGCCTGATGCTGACCCGTGCAGGCCGTGTGCTTGCTGCTTTAGTCATGTGAGTTCATGCTGTTCTATTCACAATAGCCAGAAATTGGAAACAACCTGTATGTCCTTCAACAGAACAGATAAAGGTGGTACATTTGCACAATAGAATATTATTCAGCTGTTTAAAAAGTGTCATCAGGTGTTCGCAGCCGTCGCCGTGCCTCCGCCGCTCTCTAGCGCCAGCGCCGTCTCTCTCTTGCCGAACGCTAGTCGAGGGAGAAAGGGGGTAAGTAAAGAGGTGCCCTTACCATGGCTCGTACAAAGCAGACTGCCCGCAAATCCACCGGGGGCAAAGCACCCAGGAAACAACTGGCTACAAAAGCCGCTCGCAAGAGTGCGCCCTCTACTGGAGGGGTGAAGAAACCTCATCGTTACAGGCCTGGTACTGTTGTGGCACTCAGTGAAATCAGACGCTATCAGAAGTCCACTGAACTTCTCATTCGCAAGCTCCCCTTCCAGCGTCTGGAGAGAAATTGCTCAGGACTTCAAAACAGATCTGCGCTTCCAGAGTGCAGCTATTGGTGCTTTGCAGGAGGCAAGTGAGGCCTATCTGGTTGGCCTTTTTGAAGACACCAACCTGTGTGCCATCCATGACAAATGGGTAACAATTATGCCAAAAGATATCCAGCTAGCACGCCGCATACACGGAGAACGTGCTTAAGAGTCCACTATGAGGTGAAACATTTCATTCTCAAAAAATATTTTTTTTCCTCTTCCTGTTATCAGTTCTGAATGTTAGATATTTTTTCCATGGGGTCAAAAGATACCTAAGTATATGATTACGAGTGGAAAAATAGGGGACAGAAATCAGGTATTGACAGTTTTCCATTTTCATTTGTGTGTGAATTTTTAATATAAATGCAAGATGTAAAGCATTAATGCAAGCAAAATGTTTCAGTGAACACATTTCAACAGTTCAACTTTATAACAATTATAAATAAACCTGTTAAAATTTTCTGGAAAAAAAAAGTGTCATCAATGGGAGGATACAAGTGATGGGATACCGAAGGCACCACCTCGGCTCAGCCGCAGTTCACCCACTGTGACGCAGGCTGGGCAGAGCGCTCAGTTCTACCCTAGGCGGCTTCTCAATGCAGCCGCAGTTCACCTGCTGTGACGCAGGCTGGGCGGAGCGCTCAGTCCCACCAGAGGCGCTAGCGCACATCAACAAGCAGTTCTGCTCAAGACATTAGCTCTCCTCAGAGGGCAGTTTTAGGGCGCTGATGCAGACTGAGGTCAGCACGCAGATTCAGCCCAGAGGCCCTAGCTGGACTTGCCGGGCAGATTAGGCCCAGAGATTCTTCCTGAGCTGAGCACACAGGCTCGGCCGCCCCAAGACTCTGGCTGGACTATGCACGCAGTATAAGCCTGGAGGCCCAGGTGAATTCAGTGTGTAGTGTGGGTCCATAGTCCCTGGCTGAGCTCGGTGCACAATTCTGCCCCAGAGACTCGGGTGGAGCTCGGCGTGCAGCTTAGGGCCACAGTCCATAACCGTGCTTGGCAGACAGATTGGGACCAGAGTCACTAGTAGAGCCTTTGGCACAGTCCCGGCTCTAAGATTCTGGATGGACACAGTGTGCAGTTTGAATCCAGAATTCCTGGCTGAGCTGCGTGGATGCTTCGGGCATGAGTCAATAACTGACCACAGCAAGCAGTTTGGCCAAACACCCCTAGCTAAGCTTGGTGCGCAGTCCTAGCCCGAAAATTCTGGCTGGACCCTGTGTGCATTTTGAGCCCAGAATTCCTAGCTAAGCTCGGCAGACGGTTCAGGCCCTGAGATACTAGCTGAGCTCGGACGGTGGTTTGGGACTAGTGTCCCTGGCTGGACTTGGCAGGGAACCCAGAAGGCTGTGGATACCTTGGCCTGACCCAACGCTCATCCAGAGACCCAGAACGATTGCAGGACCCACAGCACAGGAGAGCTGAGGATCACTGGCTGTGAGAGCCCAAAACGCCAGGGCTAACCTCCTGCCATCCACAACAGTGAAACATAAGAGCTTCCAACCTACGGAAACCGTGAGAAAACAAGTGATTCTATCATCAGACTCCCTCCATCCAACTCGGGAATCTACCCAATGAAAACAAAGCTGGCAAGATGTCTAAAGGACAGCGTAAAAGCATACGCAAAAAACCCCAAAACAACATGGCATCTCCAGTTTCCAGCTATCCCAAAGAAAACAACCCAGAGAGCTCAAATACAAAGGAAATACAAGAAAATGACCTCAAATCCTTAATAAGGAGCATATTAATGGAGGAAACAAATAAAATTCGTAATCAAAAACAGGAAGACGCAGCCAAACAGGTGAGAGACATAAAAGAAGCACATAGAATGGAACGGGAGAAATATAAGGAAAATGCAAATAACCAGATGGAAGAAATAACTAAAACGGTTCAAGCTCTGAAGACCTATAAAGAGGCAATGGAAGAAACTCAGGAATATACAAAAAATGAGGTGAAAGAAATAAAAATATCAGTTCAAGATCTGAAGATGAAAATGGATTCAATGATAAACACACAGACAGAAGAAAAACGAGAACGTGAGACCTCAGAGAAGAAGACGAGCAACACAGAGGTGAGCTTTTCTAACAGAATCCAAGAAACGGAAGAACGAATCTCAGGTCTAGAAGATACAATCACAAATCTTGAAGCAACCATTAAAGATAATGCCAAATCTGGAAAACTCCTGACACAAAACATCCAAGAAATTCAGGACACCATGAAGAAAGGAAATCTGAGGATAATAGGCATTGAAGAAAGAGAAGATATCAGAATCCAAGGCCCAGAAACTATTCTCAAGAAAATCATACAAGAAAATTTCCCCAACCTAAAGAAAAAGATACCTATAAGCATACAAGAGGCCTACAGAACACCAAATAGAATTGACCAGAAAAGGAAAACTGCCCGTCACATAATAATCAAAACACAAAACATACAGAACAAAGAAAAAATATTAAAAGCTGCAAGGGAAAAGGGCCAAATAACATTCAATGGCAAACCTATGAGAATTACACCCGACTTCTCAGCAGAGACCATAAAAGCCAGAAGAGCCTGGACAGAGATCCTGCAAACCCTGAGAGACCACAGATGCCAGGCCAGACTACTTGACCCAGCAAAACTATCAATAACCATTGATGGAGAAAACAAAATATTCTATGACAATAACAAATTCAAACAGTACCTATCCACAAATCCAGCTTTACAGAAGGTACTAGAAGGAAAACTCCATCCCAAAGGGTCAAGCTACAACCAAAACTACTCAGGAAATAGGTAACTATACCATGGCAAAAACACAGCTACACAAACATTCGATTGGAAACAACATCAAAATTAAGACTCCTCACAGTCACTGGTCGTTAATATCTCTCAACATCAATGGTCTTAATTCTCCAATAAAAAGACATAGACTAACTGAATGGGTGCATAAACAAGATCCAACATTCTTCTGCATTCAAGAAACACATCTCACCTATAACGATAGGCATTACCTCAGGGTAAAAGGTTGGAAAAAAATATTCCAAGCAAATGGTCACAAGAAGCAAGCAGGCGTAGTCATTTTAATATCAAACAAGATAGACTTTCAACCAAAATTAATCAAAAGGGATGCAGAAGGACACTTCATACTCATCAAAGGTAAAGTCAACCAAGATGACATCACAATTCTGAACATCTATGCTCCCAATACCAATACAAGGGCACCCACATTTGTAAAAGATCTGCTAAAAAAACTTAAACCACACATCGATCACCACACAATAATAGTGGGAGACTTCAACACCCCACTCTCACTGAAGGATAAGTCATTGAAACAGAAACTAAGCCGAGAGTTAACATCATTAACCAATGCCATGGGGCAAATGGATTTAATAGATATCTATAGAACCTTTCACCCAAACAAGAAAGAATATACCTTCTTCTCTGCACCCCATGGAACCTTCTCCAAAAAAATTGATCACATCGTAGGTCACAAAGCAGGCCTCAACAGATACAAGAGGATTGAAATAATACCCTGTATCCTATCAGATCACCATGCTCTTAGGCTGCAATTCAACAACAACAGAAACAACAAAAAGCCTACACGTACGTGGAAACTAAACAACTCTCTGCTAAATGACACATGGGTCAGGGAAGAAATAAAGAAAGAAATCAAGGAGTTTCTGAAATTCAATGAAAATGAGGGAACAACATACCAAATTTGTGGGATACATTGAAAGCAGTGTTAAGAGGAAAACTCATAGCACTAAGTGCCTTTAAAAAGAAATTGGAAACATCGCACATAAGCAACTTAACAAAACTGCTGGAAGCCCTAGAAAAAAAAGAAGCAGAAACACCCAAAAGGAGTAGACGTCTGGAAATAATCAAACTCAGGGCTGAAATTAACAAATTAGAAACTAAGAAAACAGTCCAAAGAATCAACAAAACCAAGAGCTGATTCTTTGAGAAAATCAATAAGATAGACAGACCGTTAGCCAAACTAACTAAAGGGCAGAGAGACAGTATTGAAATCAACAAAATCAGAAATGAAAAGGGAGACATAACAACAGACACTGAAGAAATACAAAGAATCATAAGATCCTACTTTGAAGGCATATATGGCACAAAATTTGAAAATCTAAGGGAAATGGATGACTTTCTTGATCAATTTCACTTGCCTAAGTTGAGTGAAGAACAGATAAACAAGCTAAATAGTCCCATTTCCCCTACAGAAATAGAAGCAATCATTGATAGTCACCCAACCAAAAAAAAGCCCAGGGCCAGATGGTTTCAGTGCAGAATTCTACCAGACCTTCAAAGGCGAGCTAATACCGATACTCTTCAAGCTACTCCAAAACATAGAATTGGATGGAACATTACCAAATTCATTCTATGAGGCCATAGTCACGTTGATACCTAAACCTCACAAAGATTCAACAAAGAAAGAGAATTTCAGACCAATTTCTCTTATGAACATCGATGCAAAAATACTAAATAAAATTCTTGCAAAACGAATACAAGAACACATAAAGGATATCATTCATCATGACCAAGTAGGCTTCATTCCAGGCATGCAGGGATGGTTTAATATACGGAAATCCATCAATGTAATCCACCATATAAACAAACTGAAAATAAAAAACCACATGATCATCTCTTTAGATGCAGAGAAAGCATTTGATAAAATCCAACACCCATTCAAGTTTAAAGTTTTAGAGAGATTGGGGATACAAGGCACTTTCCTCGACATAATAAAGGCTATCTACAGCAAGCCAATAGCCAAAATCAAAGTAAATGGTGAGATACTCAAGGAAATTCCTCTAAAATTGGGAACAAGGCAAGGCTGCCCACTCTCTCCATATCTCTTCAATATAGTACTCGAAGTTCTAGCCAGAGCAAAAAGACAACAAAAGGAGATCAAGGGTATCCAAATGGGAAAGGAGGAAGTCAAACTATCCCTATTTGCAGATGATATGATAGTGTACATAAGTGACCCTCAAAATTCCACCAGAGAACTCCTACAGCTGATAAATACTTTCAGCAATTTGGCTCTATACAAAATTAACTCAAAAAAGTCTGTAGCCTTCCTATACACAAATGACAAGCTTGCAGAGGAAGAAATTAGGAAAGCCACACCCTTCACATTAGCCACAAGCAATATAAAATATCTAGGAGTTACTTTAACTAAGCAAGTGAAGGACTTGTTTGAAAAAAATTTCAAAACTCTGAAGAAGGAGATTGAAGATGACATGAGAAGATGGAAGGATCTTCCTTGCTCATGGATAGGGAGAATTAACATAGTAAAAATGGCCATCCTACCAAAAGCAATCTACAGAATCAATGCAATCCCTATCAAAATACCTACACAATTTTTTAAAGACATTGAAAGTTCAATTCTGAACTTCATATGGAAAAACAAAAAACCCAGAATAGCAAAAACGATCTTGTACAATAAAAGGTGCTGTGGAGGAATCTCCATACCTGATTTCAAATTGTACTATAAAGCAATTGTAATTAAAACAGCATGGTACTGGCACAGCAACAGGCTGGTAGATCAGTGGAATCGAATTAAAGACCCAGATATGAATCCACACAGATTTGGTCACTTGATTTTTGACAAAGAAGCCAAATCCATTCAATGGAAAAAGGATAGCATCTTCAACAAATGGTGCTGGTCTAACTGGATGTCTATGTATAAAAAAATGCAACTGGACCCATATTTGTCACCTTGCACAAAACTCAAATTCAAGTGGATTAAAGACCTCAACATAAAACCAGAGACACTAAGTCACTTAGAAGAAAAAGTGGGGAAGAGCCTGGAACATATTGGCACAGGAGACAACTTCCTGAACAGAACACCAACAGCCCAGGCCTTAATGTCAACAATTAATAAATGGGACCTCATGAGGCTGAGAAGCTTCTGTAAGGCTAGAGACACGGTCAAGAGAACAAAGCGACAGCCTATAGACTGGGAAAAGATCTTCACCAACCCTACATCTGACAAAGGTCTAATATCCAAAATATATAAAGAACTGAAGAAATTAAACACCACCAAACCAAATAACCCAATTGAGAAATGGGGCTTGGAACTAAACAGAGAATTCTCAACAGAGGACTATCAAATGGCTGAGAAACACTTAAAGAAATGCTCAACCTCCTTAGTCATCAGGGAAATGCAAATCAAAACGACTCTGAGATTCCATCTTACACCCATCAGAATGGCTAAGATCAAAAACTCAAGCGACACCACATGCTGGAGAGGATGTGGGGAGAGAGGAACACTCCTTCATTGCTTGTGGGAATGCAAACTAGTACAACCACTTTTGAAATCTATCTGGTGCTATCTCAGAAAACTGGGAATAGGGCTTCCTCAAGACCCAGCTATTCCACTCCTTGGAATATACCCAGAAGATGCTCCAGCACACAACAAGAACTTTTGCTCAACCATGTTCATAGCAGCCTTATTCATAATAGCCAGATCATGGAAACAGCCTAAATGTCCCTCAGTAGAAGAATGGATAAAGAAACTGTGGTACATATACACTGTGGAATACTACTCAGCTGTTAAAAACAAGGAATTCCCAAAATTTGTGGACAAATGGATTGAGCTAGAGATGATCATAATGAGTGAGTTAACCCAGAAGCAGAAAGACTCAAATGGTATATACTCACTTATATCTGCATACTAGCCCGTGGGCATGTCCCACGAAAGCCTTCCCTTACCAGGAGACTGAGACCGAGGGGAAGACATCCTATTGGGACTTTAGATGAGAGAACAATGGGAGAATAGCAATGTAGAAGGACCCAGTGGGTCCTAGAAACCTACAAGTAGAACATTATGATAGGCAGATTTGGGTCATGGGTTCCCGCTCAAACTAAGGCCCTAGCCAAGGACAATACAGGCGGTAAAATTTAAACCTCTACCCTGATCTAGCCCATGGACAGGACAGTCTCTACACTTGAGTAGAGAGAGGGATTTGACTTTCTCAAGTACTCTGGTGCCTCACATTTGACTATGTCCCCTGGAGGGGGAGACCTAGTGGCACTCAGAGGAAGGACAGCAGGTCACTGAGAAGAGACTTGATATCCTATGAGCATATACAGAGGGAGGTAATCCCTCTGAGGAACAGTCATAGGGGAGGGGAATAAGGGGAAAATGGGAGGGAGGGGAGAATGGGAGGATACAAGGGATGGGATAACCATAGAGATGTAACAAGAATAAATTAATTAAAAATAAAAAAAACAATAGAGCTATAATCTGAATAAATTAATAAATTTTTTTAAGAAGTGTCATTATGAAATTTGCAGGAAAATGGATTGAACTATAAAAGAAATCCTGAATGAGGTAACCCAGACCCCAAAGATAAACATTGCACTATTTATTTATATGTGGATATTAGCAATTCAATAAATGACAAGCAGGATATAATCCATCGACCCAGAGAGGTTAGGTACTAGGACAGTATTTCTTAACCTGTTGGTCAAGTTCCCTTTGGAAAACCTCTCTCTCAAAAATAATTTACATTAATATCCATAACTAGCAAAATCATAGTTATGAAGTAGCAATGAAAATAATTTTATGCCTGGGTGTCACCACATGAGGGACTCTATTAAAGGGTTGCACTCAATGTTCGGAAGGTTGAGAACCACTGATCTAGAAGATCACTTGGTTCTCTGTGGGAGTGGAAAATAGAATTGATTTTTATGGGTCCACTGAGGTGGAGGAGACTGGAAGTAAAGGATCCTGGGGGAGGGAAGGGAATGTGGAGAGAGACAGCTAGAATTGAGGGTCATCTGAGAGGTGGTGTGGAAACTTAGTGTGGTGGAAACTTCCTAAAATATGTAAAGGCGATCCTAAAATATGCCTCTGAAAAATGGAAGAAATGAAGTCCCAATTGGCCATCACTTGTGACCAAATGAAGCTTCTAGTACCAGGACTGAGTTACATCTAATTGAGTTGTTGACCAAAGGAGTCCCATGGAAATCCTCAAATGACCCAGGCTGTTGGCAAGATAATATGTTGCTCTCCACAAATGGACAATGTGGGGCCCCATTGCTGAAGACAATGTCCACATAACTCACTGGACAAGGAGAGCTGAGCTGCTGCCTACATAGAGCTTTCACCTCTATATCTAGTCACTTTGTTTTGGGAAGGTACATGCTCTGCTGGCTACCAAAAGTGCAAGTAAACACTAATCTAGCTGCAATTGCTTGATTTACACTGGTGTACTGCCTTCAAGATCTGCTAGGACAATGGTGGCACAAAACTTATGGGAGTAACCAATCAATATCTGATTTGACTTAATCAAATAGATTTGATTAAGTAGTAATCATTACTTCCACCTGATCCTCCCAGTCCAGTCCCCTCCACCCCAATTACCTAAAAAATCTATTCTATTTCCCACATCCACAGAGATCCATGTCATCTTCTAGTCCATTGGTTCTCAACCTTCTTGATGCTCTTCCTCATATAGTAACACACCCTCAACCATAAAAATATGTTCATTGCTACTTCACAAAATGAAATTCATAACCAGCACCGCATAGGTGAACACAAACCTGAGACTATGTATCTCAGGAACTTAACCCAATACTTCTGATCTAAAAACCAAAACAAAATAAAAAACAACAAAGCAATAAAATAATTCCTAATGACATTTGGTTATACTCACAGATCAGTGCCTTGTTCAGCCATCATTGGAGAAGCCGCTTCCTGAAGCAAATATTAATTTGTACCCTTCCCGCTCTTGTTCAGGTGTGCTAAGGATCTGAAGTCATGTTTATCATCTTGAAGTGGACATACATTTTTGTGTGTGCAGAATGTAGAAACATTCTATAAAATGTGAGTGGAGATGGGGATGAGTAAACTGAAAGTCCTCTGCTTTGTTTCCCCAGATAAGTGCATACATTTCAGTACAGCCCTTCGATTGTGCTCTATCATTTCTGAATTTTAAATTGCAAATGATAACATGAGCTTTCAAATGTTACCCATCATGGTGAACTGGCTTTTCACTGGTTTAAGCCATTTTCTTCTCTTACTTCCAAAATGTCAAATGTAAAGTCTCCTGATAACAAAGCAAGACACATTAGTTTTTCCCTAACCAGAAGCCATAATATTTAATGAACAGGTCTTCAGAAGCCTGCTTTAATTTGTAAATGTTTGTGCTGTTTGCTTAGTGTGTTGGCTGTACCTGTTGATCCATCTTTTAAGTTCAATTAATTAACCCTGCAACACAAGCACATTGTATTTGTTTTACAGTTTTATTTTTATTTATTTTTTTATTTATGGTGGTTTATTTTACCTCCTCTATGAAGCTAAAATGTTGTGTCTTAATATGACATAAATTGGTGAATCTCTTGTTTTGTCTTTTTTTCCCTCTATATATGTAGATGCTTGTTTTGTTAAATGGAAGTAGGGCAATTGAAAACAGAAGAAAAAAACCAAACTTCAGGCTCATGACTTGTTTGCATTAAACTTTAGCCTAGCAAACCCACCTACTGCTGCCACCTCAGACTCTCAGACTGTTGAGAGAACAGTTCTAAGGCCTGAATGATTATGCCAGCTTTCTATCTTAACCAAAGCCCCAATGGAAATAGTCACTGTTGTAAGAAATGGGAATTGAACCAATTACTGATGAGCTAAATGATTTATTTACAAGAGTATTCATTTGCTCACTTTCTCAGCATGCATCTATAGAGTATTATGTTCTAAGCATTAAACAAACCAGTTTTTCATCTTGACAAGTTATCATGTAAATAAGGGACAGGACATGCCACAGCCTTAATAATAAAAATTCAGTAGTTAAAGGCTACATCCTTTCCCTTCAACTAAACCTAGAAAGCAATTGGCTGAAAGTTCAAAACTAATATCATCAAGTAAACCAATAACTCTTATGTAATAAACTATAAAAATAATGTGTCCATAAAGGATAGCTACCCCTTACCGAGGTCATATGAAAACTGAGGCTTTTACCCTCTTGTTCAGTATTCTTTCACTACTTTAATGTTAGACTAGTAATATGAGATTGTGGTATCTTTATACAATACAAATACAAGTAGCAATCTTTAAGCATTTGTTTGTATTTAATGATCTTTAAGTATTTTTATGTATTTATCTTTTTTATATTTTTTGTTTTATCTACATTTTTTATTAATTCATTCAGATTATAAATTAATCCTTCCGTTCCTCCTACCCTCCCAACCCCCACCCTATTGCCCTCCCTTAGGTCCACATCCAAGGGGGATCTTCTCCCCCACTTTATGGTCACAGACTAACAAGTCTTATCTTGGTAGTCTGCCTATTCTTTCTTTGAATGCCACCAAGGCTCCCCTCAAAGAGGAGGTCATCAAATATGGGGCACCAGAGCTCATGTCAGAGTTAGTCCCTCAACTCCACATAACTGTGGAGGATGTACTGCCCATTGGCTAGATCAGAGAAGGAGTTTGGTGTTTACTACTTGAGCAGACACTCCTGGGCCCTGACCCACTTGTTACTATGTTGTAGGTTTCTAAGATCCTCTGGATCCTTCTATTTCCCCATCTCCTATATTTCTCTTACCTAGAGTCCCAGTAGGATGTCCTCACATCTCCCCCAATCTCCTGGTAAGTGAAGACATTCGTGGGACATGCCTTTTGGGCTAGCGTCCAATTATAAGTGAGTATATACCATGTGAGTCTTTCTGTTTCTGTCTATCTTGTTGATTTTCTCAAAGAATCAGGTCTTGGTTTGTTAATTCTTGGAATTGTTCTCCTTGTTTCTAATTTATAGATTTCATGTCTGAGTTTGATTATTTCCAGACATCTACTCCTCTTGGGTTTTTCTGCTTCTTTTTCTTTCTAGGGCTGCCAGATGTGTCATTAAGTTGCTTATCTGGGATGTTCCCAATTTCTTTATACAGGCACTTAGTGCTATGAGTTTTCCTCTCAGCACCATTTTCATTGTGTCCCACAGATTTGGGTTTGTTGTTTCTTCATTTTCATTGAATTTCAGCAAGTCCTCAATGTATTTCTTTATTTCTTCCCTGACCCAGTTGTCATTAAGTAGAGAGTTATTTAGTTTCCACGTGTGTGTACATAGGCTTTTTTTTAAATTGCTGTTGTTGAAGTCCAGCCTTAGACCATGGTGATCTGATAGGATACAAGGTATTATTTCAATCTTCTTGTATCTGTTGAGGCTTGCTTTGTGACCTACTATGTGATCAGTTTTGGAGAAGGTTCAATAGGGTACTGAGAAGAAGGTATAATCTTTTGTGTTTGGGTGAAAAGTTTTGTAAATACCTGTTAGATCCATTTGATTCATGACGTTGGTTAATGTCATTATTTCTCAGCTTAGTTTCTGTTTCTATGACCTGTCCTTCAGTGAAAGTGGGGTGTTGAAGTTTCCTACTATTAATGTGTGGGGACAGATGTGAGGTATAAGCTTTGTTATAGTTCTTTTACAAATGTGGGTGCCCTTGTATTGAGAGCATAGATGTTCAGAATTGTGATGTCATCTTGGTTGATTTTAGTTTTGATGAGTATGAAGTGTCCTTCCTCATCCCTTTTGGTTAATTTTGGTTGAAAGTCTATTTTATTAGGTCTTAAAATGGCTACACCAGCTTGCTTCTTGTGACCATTTGCTTGGAATAATTTTTCCAGCCTTTTACGATGAAGTAATGTCTGTCCTTGTGGATGAGATGTGTTTCTTGAATGCAGAAGAATGTTGGATCTTGTTTATGCATCCACTCAGTTAGTCTGTGTCTTTTTATTGAAAAAAAAAAGACCATTGATGTAGAGAGATATTAATAACCAGTGACTGTTAAGTCTCTTCATTTTTTGCTGTTTGTTACAGTTGAGAGTTTGTGAGTTTGTGAGTTTGCGATGGTGTGGTTATCTATTTCTTGTGTAGTTTTGGTTGTAACTTGACCTTTTGGGGTGGAATTGTCCTTCTAGTGACTTCTATAATGCTGGATTTGTAGATAAGTACTGTTTGAATTTGTTTCTGTCATGGAATATTTTGTTTTCTTCATCAATGGTTATTGATAGTTTCACTGGATATAGTAGTCTGGCCTGGCATCTGTGTTCTCTTAGGTTTTTCAGGACCTCTGTCCAGGCCCTTCTGGCTTTCATGGTCTCTGCTGAGACGTTCAGTGTCATTCTGATATGTTTGCCATCGTATGTTACTCTGTCTTTTTCTCTTGCCACTTTTAATACTTTTTCTTTGTTCTGTATATTTTGTGTTTTTATTATTATGTGGAGGGAAGATTTTCTTTTCTGGCCTATTCTATTTGGTGTTCTGTAGGCCTCTTGTATGCTCATATGCATCTCCTTCTTCAGATTGGGAAATTTCTTCTATGATGTTTTTGAAGATATTTTCTGGGCTGTGGAGACTGGCAGCCTCTCTTTCCTCAATACCTATTAACCTCAAGTTTCAACTTTTCATGTTGTCCTTGATTTGTTGGATGTTCTGTGTCAGGAACTTTTCAGATTTAAGATTTTCTTTGATGGTTGTGTCGAGTTCTATGATTGTTTCTTCAAGTCCCCATATTCATTCCTCCATTTCTTAGATTCTGTTAGAGAAGGTCACCTCTATGTTGCTTGCTTTCTTCTCTAAGGCCTCTCAATCACATTTTTCTTCTGTGTGTTCCTTTATCATAGATTCCATTTTCATCTTCAGATCTTGAATTGTTTTATTGATTTCCTGCATCTGGTTGTTTGTTTTTTCCTGAAATTCTTTCAGTGCCTCTCTATTGTCTCTTTTATGTCTTCAACCCATTTGGTTGCAGCCTCCTGCAGTTATTTAGATTTTATTTGTTTCTCCCATTATCATATTCTTTACTAAGAACTTGGGGTCATTTTCTTGTATTTCAACTGTGTTTGGGTTCTCGAGGTTGCTTTCATTGGGATAGCTAGGATTTGGAGATTCCGAACTATTTTGGTTTTTGTTTGCATTCATATGCTATCCTTTTGTCATTTTGGTGTCTCTGATGTTAGGAGGTAGTTTCAGGTGTCATTCACTCGTTGTTGAGAGTGGATAGTTGGTGAATGATTATAAGTCGTGTACCCTTGTCTGTGGGGATCAAGAAGTGCTTCCCTGGAACAGGCAGGTGATCTGGTTTCCACTCCTGGAGACTTTGCTCTACACCTTAGGCTCTGGACTGAGTCAGCATAAGTAGGTTTCTGTCTGGACACTTTCACTTTACTGCTGTGATTCAGATAAGTTATTTTGGGACCCAGAACAAGGTCAGTGCATGCTCTGGTTGTGTAAGTTGGTTCCAGCTGCCTCTCCTTCCTGCCACCGCCTTTTAGCCAAGACCCCACCCAGGTCAGATCCTCTGAGCTGTGGTCACCTTTTTGCTCAGCGTGTATATACCACAAGGGTGTCCAGCCTCTCTCAAGAGTGTGGGAGATCCTGCCGGGCCTGTGGGACTTGATCCAGTTAGATTCTGTCTGTTGGAGAGTACAGGATCAGTATGCCATGGCTCAGAGACAGGTCTGTTTCAGACTGCAGGCAAGTGCTCTCTAAGCTGCCTGCACTTCCTGTGACCATGTAGCCAAGACCCCACTCGAGTCAGACCCTCTGGGTTGTGGTCACCTTGTAGCTTAGAGTCTAGACACCACAGAAGTGTCTAGCCTCTCTCAAGGGTGTGGAAGATCCTGCCGGGCCTGTGGGAACAGTCCAAGCTAGGTTCTAACTCTCCGTGTTTGCAGGCTTGGTCCGTTGTGTCTGGCTGTAATTTGGGCCCAGTTCATCCCCATTGCACTTGTGCTCTAGCTGTTTTTGGTGGGTACAGCCACCTATGTTTCCATCTGGCCCTGGGGCCCTGCACAATTTGGCATGGGGCAGGTAGAGGAATCCAAAGGCAGTTTTACCCACTTCCCTGAGACTCCTCAGGCCAGGGGTTCTGGTCTACCACTGCCCCCACACACTGAATTTGAGCTTTATAGGCCAGCTACAGCCTGCAGGTAGGTCCTGTTCGATGGTCTGGAGAGTGGGTTCAGGACCTCTGGGCTGTTGTTTGACCAAGGGCTAGGCCTGTTGGTGGTCTGTGGTGTGTGAGACCCCACTCGCCTACAGTTCTCTAGATCCAGCAGTCTATGGCTCCATTCAAGTCCCTGGTCTCTGTGCAATAAATCAGACATAGTGCATACTGGGACCCGCCATCTTGGAACTCCTTATCTCTTATTTTCTTTTTTAATTTGTTAACTTTACATCCTGATTATAGCCCCTCCTTTGTTGCCTCCTGGTCACACCCACCCTCTCTCATCCCCTCTCATTCTCTTCCCTAGTCCTCAAACTGGAGAGGCCTCCTCCCTTATCATCTGACCTCAGCTTAAGAAGACTCAACTGGACTGCCTGTATCCTCTTCCTCTGTGGCCTGGCAAGGCCTTCCCACCAGGGGGAAGTGATCAATGAGTAGGCACCAGAGTCCATGTCAGAAGTAGTTCCTACTCCCCATATTATGGGACCCACAAGGAGACTATGCTGCCTATTGACTACATATGAGCAGGGAATCTATGTCCTCACCGTGCATCATCCTTGGTTAGTGCATAAGTCTCTGTATCACCCCCTCCTCCACCCAGATTTGTTGGCTCTGTTGGTCTCTTTGTAGAGTTCCTGTCCTCTCCAGGTCCTTCAATTCCCAAACCTGCCATAAGACTCCTGCACTACAACCCAACATTTGGCTGTGAGTCTCAGTGCCTGCTTTGATCCCCTGCTGGGGATCTTTCAGAGGATCTCTAAGGTAGGCTCCTATCATATTCATTTTCTTCAACAGTCTTGTGTCTATTCTATTTGTCCTTCTGAATGAGAATTAGACATTTTCACTCCTTGTTATTCAGCTTCTATAAGTCTGTGTATTGTGGTGTGGTTATCCTGTATTATGTGGCTAATATCCACCTATGAGTAAGTGTATACCATGAGTTTCATTCTGGGTCTTGGTTACCATACTTAGGCTGATCCTTTTTAGTTCCATCCATTTGCCTGCAAATTTCAATATTTCCTTGTTTTTAGTACCTGAAGAATATTCCATGTATGAATGTACTTTTCTTTATCCATTCTTCAGTTGAGGAACATCTAGATTGTTTCCAGATTCTGGCTATTATGAATAAAGTTGATATAGTTAAACAAATGTCCTTGTTGTGTGGTAAAGCATCTTTCAGGTATATGCCCAGTAAGTTGTATAGCTTGGTCTTGTAGTAGCACTATTCCTAATTTTCTGAGAAAGCGCCAGGTTGATTTCCAAAGTGGTTGTGCAAGTTTGCACTCCCACCAGCAATGGAGGAATATTCTCCTTTCTCCACATACTCTGAAGCATGTGCTGTCACTTCAGCTTTTTATCTTAGCCATTCTGATGGGTATAAGGTAGAATCTCAGAGTTGTTTTGATTTGCATTTGCTTGATGACTAGGAACATTGAACATTTCTTTAAGTGTTTCTCTGCCATTTGGTATTCCTCTATTGAGAATTCTCTGTTTAGTTTTGTACCCCCTTTTTTAATTGGAGTATTTGAATTGGTGATGTTTAATTTTTTTTTTAGCTCTTTATGTATTTTGCATTTTGTCAGATGTAGGGTTGGTAAATATCTTTTCCCAGTCTGTAGGCTATTGTTTTGTTCTGTTAACAGTATCCTTTGTCTTACAGAAGCTTTTCAGTTTCATGAGATTCCATTTATTTACTGTTGACCTTAGAGCCTGAGTTGTTGGCATTCTGTTCAGGAAATTGTTTCCTGTTCCAATGAGCTCAAGGCTCTTCCCCACTTTTTCTTCTAACATATTTAGTGCATCTGGTTTTATGTTGCAGTTTTTAATCCAATTGTACTTTAGTTATGTGCAGGGTGATAAATAAGGGTTTATATGGATTTTTCTACATGTAGACATCCAAGTAGACCAGCACCATTTGTTGAAGATGCTATCTTTTTTCCATAGTATGATTTTGGCTTCTTTGTCAAAAATCAAGTGTCCATAGGAATGTGGGCTTATTTCTGGGTCTTCTATTTGATTCCAGTGATCCAGCTGTCAATTTATATGTCAGTGTCATGCAGTTTTTACTATTGTTGTTCTTCTGTCTAGTTTAAGATCAAGGATGGAGATACCTCCAGAAGATCTTTTATGGTATAGAATTGTGTTAGCTTTTCAGGGTTTGTTTTGTTTTGTTTTGTTTTGTTTTCCCATATGAAGTTGAGAATTGATCTTCCAAGGTCTTTAAAGAATTTTGTTGACATTTTGATGAGAATTGCATTGAATCTGTAGATTGCTTTTAGTAAGATGACCATTTTAACTATGTTAACCCTACTGATCTATGAGCATAGGAGATCTTTCCAACCTCTAATATATTCTTCAATTTATTTCCTCAGAGACTTCAAGTTTTTTCACACAAGTCTTTCACTGGTTTGGTTAGAGTTACACTAAGATATTGTATGGTTTTGTGGCTATTGTAAAGGGTGTTGTTTCCCTAATTTCTTTCTCAGCCTGTTTGTCTTTTGAATAAATGAAGGCTACTGATCTTTTTAGTTGATTTTGTATCCAATCACTTTGCTGAAGGTGTGCTGTAGGAGTGCCTTGTATAATTTTAACCATCATTTATGTATAATATCATCTGTGAATAGTGATACTTCAACTTCTTCCTTTCCAATCTGTATCCCCTTGATCTCCTTTAGTTGTCTTATTGCTCTAATTAGGACTTCAAGTACTGTGTTGGAGAAATACAGAGAGAGTGGACAACCTTGTTGTGTCCCTGTCCCTGATTACAGTAGAATTGATTTATGTTTCTCTCCACTTAGTTTGAAGTTGGCTATAAGCTGCTTTATTTATTTATTTATTTATTTATTTATTTATTTATTTATTTATTTTTCTTTCCATCTCTCAGAAAAAAGCATTGGCATTTGGACCAAATCTCTTGTTCTGAGCTTCCTATGCAGAGGAAGCATGGAACTGTCAGTGAGTTTAATGATAAAGATGTAAAACACAAGTTTGATAACTCTTCTTCTTCATGGATAAAGTAAGAGAACAGGTACAGTCTATCCTTAAGCTGTGTCAGGAAGAAAACACAAGAAACTTGTGGTCTCAGGTGTTTCTGGGGTTGTAGTTAGTGGCTGAAAACAGCAGTTGAAGGAACATTTCCATTCTGTGTATTTATGAACCTTTAAAACATTTGAAACACAAATATATTATTTATTTAAACATTTACATCAAAGACTAGAAATTTCTCTTTAAAAACCTCCTAGGTAATCTATTTCTGCTTAATTTCAAGCATTTTCACTGGTCCAGCTCTCTTCTAGCACATGGGTCTCCAGTTCTCTGTCATTTCCCATGTTGTCAAGTCAGAATTTGCTACTACATGCCATCCCATTTTACTACCCCTGTTATTGCCAACATGGCAAGTGCCCGAAGACCTTTGCTTACTACATACCACATCACCATTTACACCTTCTTTTCTTATATTCAAAGCAGTTCAAAGGCTATGAGAATATGCTTTTGTCAACAAGACAGAGAAGCAGAATTTTGGGAACCTGTACATCATATATTAGCAATGGCTTTTTCATCTGTATTCTGCTCCTGTGTCTGCTTTTCCACATAGAAAGAAGTTGATATTTCTGAATAAGTTAAAATGCAAGAAGATATAAAAATTATATGAAACTTTTTTCCTTTTTATCAATTATCACCTGCTTTCTCCATATTAACCTGTGATTTAAAGTGAGGTCACAGAACATGTGAATATTGAAGTACAAGAAAACATCTATTAGCTGAGGTAAGTAAAAGAAATAACCTTCTTTTACATGTCCTACACTTTACAATAATAAAGGAGGCTTCATTCTTTCTGGGAAAGAACTGAGGGCCTCCTCAACATTATGTACTTTATTCCTCATCACATACAACCTGTGAGAAACTCAAGAAATATTCTCCTTAATAAAAATAATCTCTTTTTTCTGCATTCATGTAATTCATGGAGAAATCTGCTGCTTTTGCATCTTTGAGTTGAGGGATTTGACTATTACATCTAAAATGATATTTTAACTGAAACATTAGTCATCAGTGTCAGGGAGGGAGTGGTTTGATTCACATTGATACTGTATTTTGAATGAGTGCCATATAGTGAATCTAGAATATGGGACAAAAAATGCATTAGGAGAATGTTCAAAGAGTAGAAAATATTGCTTTTAATGGGATTCATAGAAACATCACTAATAATTTTACTGTTGCTTTTTATTGAAAACCATTATGAGAAGTCTTTCACTAGAAATTAGCAGGCACTCAGAAATCAGGGGCAAGGTACTTATGTTGCTTATCTGTGCCTGAACATTTCAAGCTCTTAAGAGAACAGGCCATAGGCTATTTACAGATTTTTTGAACCATAATTTCAATTGTATTTTGTGGGTTTTATGGGCTATTTCTCTAAATATACTACATGTTCCTTGATGGAGGGAACTGGATCTGGTTTAATCTGTAGCATCTGTCTCAGTGTCTGACATACAGTAAATCTTCAAGGGGTAGTTGTTAAATAACTTGAACAACTATGTGGAACTAACCATAGACAGCTGTGTGGGAGAAATATCCAGGCTTGTATTCATAATTCACTAAGAATGATACTGTTAAAGTGAAATCCATTGAGCATAACAAAATATGAAGTTACAGGTAAATATTGTCTGTCTACTTTTAAAGCTGAAAAAGATCATCTATCCAGTATATATAATAACTTCTTGGTAACAGATACATATTATGGTTCTCGAATCATGATCAATAAAAATAACAGATTTAAACAGGTTGACAATTTTTAAAGGGAGAGAACAAATATTGAATGAGAAAAAGTAATGTAGACAATTATGTGAAGAGCAAAGGTGAAGAACAAAAGAATAGGTGGATACAGAACATGGTCCATAGTTTTATTGCTCATTTAGGCTATAAAATTCTGAGTAAATCATCATCAATCAGCTCAGTGAGAGTTTGACATTTGAGAAGAAAAGATACTATCTTCCTTCTGTTGAATGCATTGGCCACTATTAGGCACTCACTTGCTTGACTCTTGCATCATGAGTTTCACCCTTATATGACCCAGCTATAGTACACTGCTCCAGGGTGCTTGTGCAATCATGCTAAGAACTGGTCTACCCCCAAGAAGTACCTCATTTCCTATCTTGATCTTAACCTTATCCTCCAAATTCATATTCTAGGGGCTTCTGTATTTAAATTAAAGCCATTCTGCTCCAGAGGAGTGTTTTTCTCAATGAGAAAAAGCATATCAGTTGAAGATGAGTTGAGGTTATGAAAGGTTGACATTCACAGATTTGTAAACATTATATTTTGCTTTTTACATTTATCATTTCTTTTTATCACCCCAAAGTTTCTAGCTTTTGTTGTTATGATCCTAAAAGTAAGCCATAGGCAAGAATCAGCCAAACATAGCCACAACATCCACATTGTATCATAACTGAGCCTTCTATGCAGTTAGTAGCTATATGGATATGTCAAGGAAGTTAGGGACAAGGAGGACCTCATCACACTGCGTTGTAATTCAGAGACACCAGCGAAGTTGTTTTGTGCCTGAATGGAATTAGTGAGATCTTAAATTGATATGATATACCCAAGGAAATATACCCAGAAATTTGGTGGCTAAGTGACTTTTTATCCCAAAGTGATCAACTGTTAAAATTTGTTCACATGTATGTGATATACTTCATTTACACTGACACATTGTAAGAAACTCTGATTCACATAAAGTTATTTGTTTTGGAGTGTTTTGCTTCGTTCTGTTTATTTCTATGGGGAAAATTAAGAAAAATATTCAATCCCTACCCCAGGATTCATATAGTATGAACAAAGAACAAGATGTATAAAGACCAAAGTGGTAGAAGCAGGTGTCCAAAGACAGAGGTGAGCATGAGGGCATGGGCCTCATGGAAGCCTTCAAAATGGTTCTTCCAGTTCAAAGAACGTGGCTCCAGTCAATCTGTTTTAGACTTTTCTCCACAACTAAGTTATTACAAAAATAACAAATACCATTTTCTGTAGTTATTGCATGTTGGGTGTTCAAAGGAAAAGACATTATGCATCTGTGTAGTCATCCAAATAAAATTTTAATTTAATAAATAAATATTTTTACATGTTTTCAATTAGATGTTTAGTATATCTTTTAAAATAGGTTGTTCCCTGCTATGAAATATCTATTGAGTTTTCTAGAGCTGCGACCTTCACTCTCTTGCAGAAACCCTGAGACCTAAACTAATGCAATTAACATGCACCAGTAGTTTATGTACACAAGACTTTGTTCTCTTGCTTCTGATTTTGCATTTCTACAAAAGCCATACTAGATTTTCTGTAAGATTGCCAGTGAAGATATTGTCCATTTCTTTATTCCCTGTCTACAACAGAGACTATCAGTTCTTGCTAAATATTTTTAGAGGTGTAAATTGCTGCCCAGAAAAGCATTATGGTTCTCATCCAAGCCTACATCTTATATGATACAGTCACATGACTTAGTACTGGCCTAAAATAAAAGACAGAAGCACATGTGTGTGCATTGAATAAGACTTCTGAAAACTTTATTTGGATAGAAAGGACAAATTACTTTTGCAGTTTCTTTCTTCTTGCTCAGAGCCTAACACTCACATGTGATGTCTGCCATTCAGTAGGCACTTTGGACTACAAGATAGCTCAGACTGAATCTAGTCATTACAAATCTTGAGGACAGGGAGTGAGAATATAGAATACAGGGGCTTTAATAACACATTACTATTTGCCCAGAAGAATGAGAAACTCCACAAGAAAACCTTCTTTTATATGAGAGAGAGCTATCCTTTTTTTTTTCCTTAAATCATTTTACTTGGGGTTTTCCCATTATGTGTAGCAATTTTTGCCTATTAAAGATATGCATCATAAGTTCGTTGGGGCTTTTTTTGCTTTGTTTTGACAAAGCTTGTAGTAGAAGAGAACTTACATATATGTACATGAACACACACACAGAGAATGGAGCGCGCTTTTGTTTCTTTGATCTTGTCTTCAATGAACACCAGATTGAAATTGTGCCACTAAGGTAGCTACCCTGGCTTACCAACATGGTGATTCCTACACCCAACACAGCACCCCTGTACTTTCTTATAGTTAATTTGCATTAAAATAGTCCAGTTACTTAATTTTTGATATTGTAAGACTGAGAACTCTAGAGGGAGATCTAGTTTATTCCCAGAGTCCCTACTGAGAGACAGAGTCAGTTGTTGATGTAAACGCATAGGAATTTATTGAGTCAATGCAATAGGGTCGGCCAAGCTCTTTCAAGCTGGAGACCCTAAGAAGCAGAGGCATGGGCCTTTTATAGGTTTTAAACAAAGAAATTAGTTTTACAGTATGTGATTGAGTGAAACAGTCAAAGGGGCATTAGGAACTTTCTTTGTTGAGAGGGGTAAGTACATTCTTGTGAAAGTGGAAATTTTAAACACAAGTTGTAACACAAACTTGCTGTCCTTGAGTCAAGCTCAACCCTCAGCACAGGCTGGCTGTCCTTGGGGTAAACTGGACTCTCCAAGCAGATAAGATTTACAGACTTTGGCCTTAATGGGGGAACCTTAAGGGAGGGCTGGATAGGCCAGCTTCTACATTCTCCCAGACTTTGGTCTTAGTGGGGTCCTTAAGGGGGGGGGGGGTCTGGTTCTTTGAATATTTCTTAAAGTGTTTTTTTTTTTGTAGTATAATCACTGGATTTTACATAATCTCTTACTGTTTATGCAGTAATGTATTTTAGATACAAATAATATGGGAGAGATCAGTGGCTTTCATTGCTTACATTTAAATCTTCAGACAACTTTGTCACTCCTAGCTGAAGGCTTTTTCTCTCTGTCTAACAAAAATTCCAAAGACCAATGACATCTATGTCTATGTGTGTTTACAAAAGCAACTTTAATAATAAATAAATCAATATAGCTCCACTGCTGCTTATTTCAAAGATGCAGAAATAAACCAGGAAGCTGAGACATGGTCGCATATGTGTTAAGTTAATTGGTTTCAAATCATGGATTTATATCATAACTAACAAGTGGCAGAGGTGGAAGCCACACCAGTCTGCATGCATCCAAAGTCGGCTTCCTACATGCATAAGATAATTGCTGCTCTGGCAATTGCATGCCATAGCAATCTGCTGCCAGCCACTACTTCCTCTCACCTTCAAATAGTTTTTGTTGTTGTTGTTGTTATTATTATTATTATCATCATTATTAAAAAGAACTGATTAAGGAATCTCTAGACATTCTGTTTCCACAGTGAGGCCCCTAGTCTAGACAGAGGTCCTGGTCTCTTGGCACCACTGACTATGCATCCACACACTGCCTCCCCTACCTGGTCTCCCCTGCTTTGTTTGATATGTAGTGCAAATATCTCAGGAGTTCAGAGCCCTCCATCATGTGGAAGTACACAGGAGAGAACTGCATCCCTTCATTATGTAAATAAATATAGAAAATAGAAGTCTGGTCATCCACAACAATATAGGTATGGAGCTGATGTTTGGAGAGGATGAATAAGGTACCATTCCCCTCAGATATTTGGCTAAGCCTGCTATCAACAAAAGTATAAAATTACATTTCTCCAGGCTTTTACTTAAATGTCAAGATTTTCTTAAGCAGAGTATTTGTAAATATTAGTTGGTAAAGCAATGTATGCACATTTTCACCCCCAATTTTCTGAAATAATCATTTAAAAATCCAGCGAGAAAACTTGCCTAGCTTGGCATGAGCACAGGTCCAATTGCCAGTTCTATTCTAGCTTTCTTCTGTCTCCTCCTTTGCCAACTCCTGCCTAAGGCCAGATCTGTTTCCATGAGCATTTCCAGCGTGGACTATAGGGGCCAGACAGTATAGAACCCTGCCAAAAATATCCAGTGGGGACTCAGTAAATGCACAATTGAGACAAGTTTCAACTCCTGTTCCTCCTGTAAGTTCCCTGTTCTCCACAGAATGGGAAATTTGTTCAAATTCATTCTTATTTTTTTACATGAGTGTGTGTGTGTGTGTGTGTGTGTGTGTGTGTGTGCGTGTGTGTGTGTGTGTGTGCGTGTGTGTGTGTGTGTGTGTGTGTGTGTGATGTGACAGTCAGAGGACAAGAGGACAAACTGCAGGAGTCGGTTTCCTACTTCCACCTTGTGAGTTCCAGGGATCAAACGGGTCTTCAGGCTTGGCAACAAATGCCTTTCTCCACTAAGCCATCTCACTAGACCTCACAGCCAATCTTAACCAAGACTTCTATTTAAACATGAATAGCCACTGTCTACTCCTCTTTTCCAAGTCACCCGTGTATGTTTAATTAGTTATTCTGTCCTACTTTGATGTTGTTCTTGGCTCTTTGAGCTTCTATGCCACCAACAAACTAAAGTGATTCCAACAGCAACGGAAATGGGTCATGGTCATAAAATGTCAAAGGAGACCCAGTGAGCTGGCATGAGTGACCCTCTCCCATAAGATTTTGTTTTACAGCTGAACATTTTGGAACTAATATGACTACAGCACTCTAGGGTTCCTGTTACATGGTGAGTATAAATGTGAGTTTTTGTTATTAATCAAGTATTCTAATTAAGAAACATTAGTCTAATTAGCTCCTAAATTGACTGCCAATTTGTAAAGAATGTAAACACAAGAAAACAAAAAAGAGAAAAGTACACTGGGTAGAATTTTTTTTAACCCAATAATATTTTAAAATACAGCAGTCTGCTCAGCCGTTGGAACATACTAGGTTTTTGTGCACTTATTTCTGAGTTACAGTGAGTTTACTAAGTACAGATGCATAGAAACAAGAGTAAAAAAATATGATATACAATATATACAAAAGATTGCTTATCTACTGTTTTTAGCAGCATCATAGTATCTGATTTGATTTTTTAAAGCATGGATGAGCGACACTGGGGAAAAGTAAAGGCATGAGCAGGCAGAAGCCTGGTTTTGTTTTTGTTTTTGTTTTCATTTTTGTTGTTTTTAAGAAATGCCATTTTATTTATCAGTATTAAGTAGTTATTACTAAAATGTATCCGTAACTTATCAGTATGTCCAAGATATTAAACAGAAAGTAAAAGTTGTGTGGTAATTAGTGAGGGCCAATCAATATCTGCTCCTTCTTGGAAAAAAGCCTTGAGTAATAAAGTATTTTTGAAAACATGGTAAATTAGAAGAAGGGAAAACATAAAGGCAGAATCTACTATGGCCACAAAGCCTTGAATAAGTTAGTGGCAGGGGAGGTTTCTTCACATAGAACACATGGGGTCATCTAAATGGGATAAACATTTCCACACAGGGAAAGCTAAACTTCTGGACTCCATCTATCTTCTCTCACATATTCCAGTGCCTTCCTCCATCCTCATCGTTAACATTATTTCTTCTTCCACAGCACTGAAAAAGCCATATTAAATCTCTCAGATTTACCATCTAGAACTTGAGATTTGCATTACAGAATCTTAAGTGAAGATTAGAGTGCACCAAGTGTGCATGGTCATTGTGCTTAAGCCTGCAGAGAAGGAGAAGCAATAAAGGATGGACAAGGACAGAATGTATTGCTGGTGTGTTCAAGCAAGGTCTCAGCCAACACTATAAAAACCTTCAAATTTTACTAAACATTTATAAAAATTGGGTCAAGTGGCCCAGACAATTACAACCTCAAGTCAACCAATCAGTTGAACAAGCTGTCCTTGGCGAAGGCTGGCCACCTATAGCTTAAATGCTGAAAGATGCCAGCCAACATTCCACAGCTAGGAGAAACAGTCTGTCAGGGCTGAGAGAGGTCAGAGAGGCACTAGCTGGAACACATATGGGTTTTCTGTCTTTTCAAGGAAGCTTCCTAGTATAAATTGGTATTTTGAAAACCATGCCTACTCTTTTTATGAGTATGATCCATACATCAGAGCCTTCTGATAGGTATTATATTATTAATTCTAGATCATATAAAAGGCACTGCGATTTTTTTAAATAACAAAATTAGAAAGCATTGAATTGGCCCTTGTGTTCCTCTCTCTTCTCAGAATAGCTGCCTTGTCCCTCTTGCCCAGCAGTTGTCGAGCACATTATTAGCATATAGGAGGCTAATAAATGTCTACCCAACACAGACATATATCTTAGGCTTCCTTTCTTGTGTTCCTTTGGGAGACAGTATGGAAATCACTTCTTGTTTTGTTGGAGAATCTGGTAAGATAGAAATGAACAAGGATGTTACACACAAAGAGCAGTGGTGTTCTTTCTCACAGAGAAAGTGAGTGAAGGAACTGGGTCCAGATTTCCCCCAAAGGCTAGACTAAGGGGATATGATTTCATGGTGATTGCAAATGGAATACAAAAGCATACAGTTCATATGATGAAACAATCAGAAATTGGCAGTAGCTGGATGAGTCTCTTAATAACTGTCTTTACTCACTTACCATCTGCCTGCACATCCTCTACATGTACAGATACAGCATAATATAGGGTAAAGAAACATTTTAAGTAAGAAACCTAAGTAAGGCATATATCTGAACTAAAGTATTCTTATGTGTCTAAAAGATAATGACTTTCAAGTCTTGAAAGAACAAAAATTAAATGAAAGGGACACGAAGTGGTTCAATGGCTAAGGGTTCTTGCTACACAATGATGCCAAACTGATGATCTAAATTCAGTGCTCACAATCTATGTAATGATGGAATGAGAAAACCAACTCCACTAACTGTTCCTCTGATCCCTGTAAAAATGTCATGGTATGTGCCCCCCTCACATCTTATACACATAAATAAATAAACAAAATAAGCAGAGTTTCTACTCAAAGTGGTCAGAAAAACTAGATCATAGATCTAAGGGATATATATATATATATATATATATATATATATATATATATATATATAAAACAGCACCATATACTCTTGTGGTCCTTCTGTGGGTATTGACTACTGCGACCCAAAACTCTACAAATGTAGGTATGGGGAGTCAGAATTCCTTAGCCTTTGGCTGTGTCTGGTCTTAAGGAGTCCAGGCATGTTAAGGTATTCCTCAACCCTTAAGACCAGTGGTTCTCAGCCTTCTTTATGCTGTGACCCTTTATTACTGTCCTTCATGTTGTGGTGAGTCCCAAGCATGAAATTATTTTTTGTTGTTACATCATAACTCTAACTTTGTTACACATCTGATATGTAGGATATCTGATATGCAACCCCCGTGAAAGGGTCATTTGACACTCTTCCTCCCATAAAAGGGGTCATGACCCACCACCTGAGAAACACTGCTTAAGACCAATAACACCAACCAGCCAGTGAGTATTGGCATGGGATCTGATATCCTTGGTTACTACTGACACCTTCCTGGAACTCTTCTGGATTAGTGGTGATCAGCAGCCTCTGTCATGTTGTTTCCTCAACTATTCCAGACAGTTGGCATTGCATAAGGGTAGTCCAACTGGCTTCTTGACTATAGTGCTTTAGTGCATGACAGCCAAGGAAGCAATATCTTCTAAAGTTATAGACTCAGACTGCCCCATTTCCCCAACATCTCTGCTTATTTGCAGAAAAATGAGTGCAATGAAGTGTTCGTGACTACAATGTGAAAAACTTATTATTAACACGAATGCTGCATTCACTTGATTGTAACAGTGATTTGACAGGGTCCTGTACTCAAGCAACAAGGACTTCCGTCTCATCTGCCTAAAGGGGATCAGGCCATGGAGGAAGGACATACACCATGTTATAGAGGTGGATTTCATTACAATGATACAGGAAAGTCATTGAAAGTTTTTGTTTTGTTTTGTTTTGTTTTGTTTTGTTTTGTTTTGTTTTGTT
>OU015749.1:63331844-63350261 GCA_907169655.1 Acomys percivali | reverse complement strand
TTTTGTTTTGTTTTGTTTTGTTTTGTTTTGTTTTGTTTTGTTTTGTTTTAGTCAAGACAGTGTTTCTCTGTGTAGCCCTGGCTGTCCTGGACTTGCTTTGTAGACTAGGCTGGCCTCAAACTCATAGCAATCTGTTTGGCCCTGCCTCCCTGAGTGCTGGGGTTAAAGGCAGGCACCACCATACCTGGCTCATTGAAAGCTTTCTTTAAGAAAAATTTTATTTAATGTCATAAATTGTATTTCGGTTGTAGCACACAGAGTATATTGGCGCAGGAATTCCTGAAAACATTACTTCTGAATCCTTTATTAGAGACATTTGATGAGTGAGGATCAGTGCCACATTCTGTGCCCAAGAAGACTAGAAATTGAAAAGATGCTGGGTGGAACAGGAAGAGCTTGCCTTTGCATACTGTCCCCTTAGAGACTCTGAGGGGTAGACTTTCTGTGCAATTGAACTTTGCTTTAAGGCTTTCAAGGGCCAGAGGTGTGCATTAAAGCCATGGGAATGAGTAAGATTGCCTCAGGAATATTTGAAGACCAAAGACAACAAGAGACTTAGAAACAGAGTTATAAATCAATATTTTAGGGTTACATTGAGATAAAAAACCATCACAAACACACCTTTAAGAAAAACAGGAAAAGAAGCATGAAACAAGAAGGGTTAGTGAAACACTGGCCTGTGGGTTTTCTCCTTAGACTGGTTTTCAGCCTCTGAGACATTAGGTGTTGCCTTCTGACTGATGTCTAGTTACTAGGAAATGAGTGTAGGTTATGAAGGTTACTTTCAAAGCTGCTCCAGCAAGCCTGTTCATAGAAAGTTGCCTTTTTACATGTAATGGTTCAATGTATACCACCACAGAGCTGGAAGCCTTCTTTCCTCATCAGGGAAAAACACTGTTGGTCTTGACGTGTGAGAAGAATAACCTTCTCTTGTCTTGAGCCACCAAGAATTACAACACAAACGTTATTTTCTTCTTCTACACAGGGTGGTTCACAGAAGCCAAAAGAGGGATTCCTGCAAAAAGAAATGTTCCGCATTCCCTTTCATGTTCGTAAATCAATTTGTTGACCATGAAAAACTTTGTATATATTTAAGATATCTTCTTTTAGTCAAAAACTTCTGACACCAATAACATGATCAGATTTTCACTTACAGATCAGACTCTCAGATTTCCACCAAAGTTTTGATTCTCTTTAAATGATTTGGATGGAGTGAATCTACCAGAGAAGACTTGGAACCTACACAATCAATCAACCTGTGGCTATTTTAGCAAGTTACTATACCTAATGTATATTCTCTAAGTTTTCTACATCTGTATGTCTTTTATAATATTAAACCTTAATGTATACATTTATTTTACATTTTAAATTTTAGTATAAATTAATCATTTAAAATGTGGAAGCCCAGAATCTCATATACAAATGTCCTAATTATAAGCAGACCTGTGTCTTAATAACTTAAATTTGCTAAAAATTAATCTGACTGTAATAGACAGCATTGAAACCCAATTTTGTTATAAAATAAGAACTATCACTTTCAGCTCTAGTCACCAAAAAAAATCATAAAGAATCAGAAAAGCACTTTTGTTATAAATGAGCAAAAGGGATAATTATAAAAAGCAATGACACTTTTTTCTTTATAATCTCAAGTATTATTTTTTACTGTTTCATACATTCCCTCTTCATTATGAGATTTCAAATAAAATGCTAACTCAATTGTGAAACTTCCTTCCAGAGCCCCAGAATACAATAAGAGGGTGAGGATTGAAGTGTCAAGCTTTTAGATTGCTTTGTTGCATTATGAACTCATTATGAAGGCAAGAATGATTTCTACTAATCTTTGGATTCACCTGATGCATTCTGTTGGTGCCTGAAGCCCAGACAATAACAGCTCACAAGCAATGCCTCTTTACATTATAATTCCATCTGCTCCCAAGTTTCTATGTGAAATGATTTTACATATAGAGGAATGAACAACTGAGCCTTTTCAAAATGTACACAAGGGGCCTTCATATCTTCACTTTTGGCCTGGACTTGGTGCACAACTAATATCAATAAGCATTCCAATCTAGGAAAAGAAAAAGAAGAGAGAAGGAAAACTGCTTCATTTTTAATTGGCTTCCAACAATCAGAATAATCAGTTTTGTGAAGTGAATCTGTGCAGCTACTATAGTCCACTACACAGCATTGCTTCAAATGGGCTAAATATTGATGACTTAGTTACAAGTGGGAAAACTGCTAAGTACCCCTAGAGACTTGAAATGTAAACTGCTTATGCATTTAAACATATATGGCAATGTTTCAATAGCAGTTTTTATCAGAACATTGTGTGCTATCACTTATACTAATAGAATTTTATTTCTCATTTATTCTTCTAAGAATTCTCTTCTCTGGGCATAAATTAAGGAAGAGGACCTCCCTCCACCACCAACCCTACCCAGTTCATTTCCACTCAAAGTGTCAATCTAAGGTTCATATAATTTGTAAAAACAAAATAGATATTAGACCTCTGTTCTTTTTTAAATTAATTTATTCAGATTATATATAAATTGTTATCCCATCCCCTGTATCCTCCCATTCCTCCCTTCCTCCTGCTTTCATCCTATTCCCCTTTCCAATGTCTGTGCCAAGGGGGACCTCCTCCACCACTATAAGGTCATAAGCTATCAAGGCTCATCTTGGTAGCCTGCTTATTCTTTCTCTGAGTGGTACCATGTGTCCCCACCACAAGGAAGTGGTCAAATATGGGGCACCAGAGTTCAAGTCCCAGTCAGTCCCTTCTATCCATTCAACTGTGAAGAATGTCTTGTCCATTGGCTAAATCTGAGAAGGGGATAAGATGCTTACTGCACATATTGTCCTTGGTTGGTGCAGTAGTTTGAGCAGAAACCTGGGACCAGATCCACCCATCATGATGCTCTTCTTGTAGGTTTCTAGGGCCCTCTGGATCCTTCTGTTTCCCCATTCTCCCATACTTCTCTCACCTAGGGAACCAATAAGACATCATCACATCTATCCCAATCTCCTGGTAATTGAAGATTATCATGTGACATGCCTCTTGGGCTAGTGTCCAATTATAAGTGAGTATATACCATGTGAGTTTTAACTCACTCACTATGAGGATTTCTAGTTCCATCTATTTGTCCACAAATTTCTGGATTTCCTTGATTTTCATAGCTGAGTAGTACTCCATAGTGTAAATGTACCACAGTTTCTTTATCCATTCTTCGACTGAGGGAAATTTAAGTTGTTTCCAGGTCCTGGCTATTATGAATAAGGCCTCTATGAACAAAGTTGAGCATATGTCCTTGTTGTGTGGTGAAGTATCTTCTGGGTATATTCCAAGGAGTGGAATAGCTGGGTCTGGAGGAAACCCTATTCCCAGTTTTCTGAGATAGTGCCAGATAGACTTGCAAAGTGGTTATACAAGTTTGCATTCCCACCAGCAATGAAGGAGTGTTCCCCTTACTCCACTTCCATGCCAGCATGTGCTGTCACCTGGGTGTTGGATCTTAGCCATTCTGAAGGGTGTAAAATGGAATCTCAGAGTCATTTTGATTTGCATTTCTCTGATAACTAAAGATGTGGAGCATTTCTTTAAGTGTTTCTCAGCCATTCTATATTCCTATGTTCAAAATTCTATGTTTAGTTCTGAGGCCCATTTATTGATTGGGTTATTGGGTTTGGTGGTATTTAATTTCTTGAGTTTTTTATATATTTTGGATATTAGACCTTTGTCAGTTGTAGGGTTGGTGAAGATCTTTACCCAGTCTGTGGGCTGTTACTTTGTTCTGTTGACAGTGTCTTCAGCCTTACAGAAGCTTCTCAGTCTCATGAGGTCCCATTATTAACTGGTGGCGTTAAGGCCTGGGCTGTTAGTGTTCTGCTCAGGAAGTTTTATCGTGTGCCAATTCGTTCCAGGCTCTTCCTCACTCTTTCTTCTAACCGATTTAGTGTCTCTGGTTTTATGTTGAGGTCTTTAATACATCTAGACTTGAATTTTGTGCATGGTGATAAATATGCATCTAATTGCATTTTTCTACATGTAGACATCCAGTTAGACCAGCACCATTTGTTAAAGATTCTATAATTTTCCATTGAATAGATTTGGCTTCTTTGTCAAAAATCAAGTCTTCAATTCGATTCCATTGATCAACCAGCCTGTTGCTGTGCCAGTACCGTGTTGTTTTAATTGCTGTTGCTCTATAGTATAGCTTGAGAACAGGTATGGATTTCCTCCAGAGGATCTTTTATTGTATAGGATTGTTTTAGCTATTCTGGGTCTTTTGTTTTCCCATATGAAGTTGAGAATTTGTCTTTCAATTTCTTTAAAAATTGTGTAGATATTTTGACAAAGACTGCATTAAATCTGTAAATTGTTTTTGGTAAGATGGCTATTTTTACTATGTTAATTCTCTGATCCACAAACAAGGGAGATCTTTCCATCTTCTGATGTCAGCTTCAATCATTTTCTTCAGAGATTTGAAGATTTTTTTTCAAACAAGTCCTGGGGGAGTATCCCTTGGCCTAGTGCCTCGATATAAGTGAGTATATACCATTTGACTCTTTTTGCTTATGGGTGAACTCACTCATTATGATAAACTTTACCTACCAAGAAAGTGGGTCAGAGGGGAGAAAATCCTATTGAGACTTTAGGGGTGAGAAGCTTGGAAGAATGAGGAAATAGAAGGATCCAGTGGGTCCTGGAAAAATACAGGCGGGTCTGGGCCCTCTAGTCCTCCTCAAACTATGGCACCAGCCAAGGAAAATATAGCAGTAAACTTCGAACCCCTACACAGTCTAGCCGATGGACAGGACATTCTCCACCGTTAAGTGGAGAAGGGGATCTGACTTTCACACAAACTCTGGTGCCCCATATCGGACCATGTCCCTTGGATGGGGAGGCCTGGTGGCACTCAAAGGAAAGATAATAAGTCACCAAGAAGAGATTTGATACCCTAGGAGCATATACAGGGGGAGGAGGTGCCCCTCAGTCACAGACATAGGGGAAGGGAGTAGAGGGGGAAACGGGAGGGAGGAAAGAAAGGGAGGATACAAGGGATGGGCTAACAATTGAGATGTAATATGAATAAATTAATAAATTAATTAATTAATTAAAAAAAAGTCCTTTACTTGCTTGGTTAGAGTTACTCCTAAATATTTGATACTGCTTGTGGCTATCATGAAGGGTATAGTTTCTATAATTTCTTCCTCTGCATGATTGTTCTTTGTATATAGGAAGGTTTCTGACTTTTTAGAGTTAATTTTCTATCCAGCCATTTTGCTAAAGCTGTTTATCAGCTATAGGAGTTCTCTGGTGGAATTTTGGAGGTTATTTATGTACACCATCATATCATCTGCAAATAGGGATATTTTGACTTCCTCCTTTCCCATTTGGATCTCTTTTTGTTGTCTTATTGTTCTGGCTAGAACTTCAAGAACTATATTGAAGAGATATGGAAACAGTGGGCAGCCTGTCTGGTCTCTGATTTTAGAGGAATTTCCTTGAGTATCTCTCCATTTAATTTGATGTTGGCTAATGGCTTGTTGTATATAGTCTTTATTATGTTGAGGTATATGCATTGTATCCCTGATCTCTCCAAGACGTTAAACATGAATGGGTGTTGAATTTTGTCAAATGCTTTTTCTGCATCTAAGGAGATGATCATGTGGTTTTTTTGTTTCAGTTTGATTATATGGTGGATTGCATTGATGGGTTTCCATATATTAAACCATCCCTGCATGCCAGGAATGAAGCTTCCCTGGTCATGGTGAATGATATTTTTGATGTGTTCTTGTAATCATTTTGCAAGTATTTTATTGAAGATTTTGTATCAATGTTCATAAGAGAAATTCGTCTGAAATTCTCTTTCTTTGTTGGGTATTTGTGGGGTTTAGGTATTAATGTGACAGTGGCCTCATAGCATGAATTTGGTAATGGCTCATCCATTTCTAAGTTTTGGAGTAGCTTGAAGAGCAGCAATTTTAGCATATCTTTGAAGCTCTGGTAGAAATCTATGTTGAATCATCTGGCACTGGGCTTCTTTTGGTTGGGAAACTATCAATCATTGCTTCTATTTCGATAGAGGAAATGGGACTTGTTCTTGACTCAATTCATGACATTGGTTAATGTCATTATTTCTCAGCTTAGTTTCTGTTTTTATGACCTGTCCTTCATTGAAAGTGGGATGTTGAAGTTTCCTACTATTAATGTGTGGGGATCTATGTGTGGCTTAAGTTTTGTTAATAGTTCTTTTATAAATGTGAGTGCCCTTGTATTGGGAGCATAGATGTTCAGAATTGTGATGTCATCTTGGTTGATTTTAGCTTTGATGAATATGAAGTGTCCTTCCTCATCCCTTTTGGTTAATTTTGGTTGAAAGTCTATTTTATTAGATCTTAAAATGGCTACACCAGCTTGCTTCTTGTGACCATTTGCTTGGAATATTTTTCCAGCCTTTTATGCTGAAGTAACATCTGTCCTTGTGGGTGAGATGTGTTTCTTGAATGCAGAAGAATGTTGGATCTTGTTTATGCATCCATTCAGTTATTCTGCGTCTTTTTATTGGAAAATGAGACCATTGATGTTGAGAGATATTAATGACCAGTGACTGTTAAATCCATTAATTTTGATGTTGATTACCATAGAGAATTTGTGTGTTTGTGTTTTTGTGATGTGTGGTTATCTATTTCCTGTGTAGTTTTGGTTGTAACTTGACCCTTTGTGGTGGAGTTTTCCTTCTAGTAACTTCTATAAGGCCAGATTTGTGGATAGGTACTGTGTAAATTTGTTTTTGTCATGGAATATTTTGGGGTTTTTTTCTGTCAGTGGTTATTGATAGTTTCATTGGGTATAGTAGTCTGGCCTGGAATCTGTGTTCTGTAGGGTTTGCAGGACCTCTCCAGGCCCTTCTGACTTTTATGGTCTCTGCTTAGAATTCAGGTGCAATTCTGATAGGTTTGCCATCATATGTTACTTGGCCCTTTTCCCTTGCCGCTTTTAACATTTTTTATTTGTTCTGTATATTTTGTGTTTTGATTATTATGTTGCAGGAAGCTTTTCTTTTCTGTTCTATTCTACTTGGTGTTCTGTAGGCCTCTTCTTTGTTTATAAGCATCTCCTTCTTTAAATTGGGGGAATTTTCTTCTATGATTTTGTTTAAAATATTTTCTAGGTCTTGGAGTCTGGTGCCTTCTCTTTCCTCAATGCCTATTATCCTCAGGTTTCTTCTTTTCATGGTGTCCTTGATTTCTTGGATGCTTTGTGTCAGGAATTTTTCAGAAATCGCATTTTCTTTAATGGTTGCTTCTAGACCTATGATTGTATCTTCTAGCTATCACATTCCTTTCTCTATCTCTTGTGTTCTTTTAGAGAAGCTAGACTCTGTGTTGCTTGCCTTCCTCTCTAGCCTCTCTTGTTCCCATTTTTTTCTGTCTGTGTCTTTATCACTGTATCCATTTTAATCTTCAGATCTTGAACTGTTTTATTGATTTCTTTTGTATAATTGTTTCTACACTCCTGAGTTTCTTCTATTGTTTCTTAAAGGCCTTCAGATCTTGAATTGTTTGATTGATTTCCTTCATCTGGTTATCTATATTTTCCTGATTTTTTCCAGTGCTTCTTTATAGGTCTCTTTTATGTCTTCCACCTGCTTGGCTGTGTCTTCCTACATTTGATTATGGATTTTATTCATTTCCTCCATTATCATCTTCATTACTAAGGATTTGAGGTCATTTTCTTGTATTTCAATTGTGTTTGAGTTCTCTGGGTTGCTTTCTTTGGGATAGCTGGGATCTGGAGACGCCATATTGTTTTGGTTTTTGTTGTTTAAGTTTTTATGCTGGCCTTTAGTCATTTTGTCGTCTCTAATATTGGGAGGTAGCTTCTGCTGTTGGATGGAGGGAGTCTGAGGACAGAGCCACCCGTTTCCCCAAGATTTCCCAAGACCAGGCATTCTGATGATTCACTGCTGGGATGATTTCAGTCTCATTAACCCAGTTTACACTGCTGAGCAATGCCACAGCTCTCAGCTCATAAGCAAGCTCCTGACTAGTCTTTCAGGATTGGTCTGCCTTCCTCCATGTGCCTCTGATTGGCAAGAGGTTAGAAACACCCATGAGGGTCCCTCAGACAGTGATCCCCTGCTCCCCTGGTCTGTGGCTCCCGGTAGTATCTCGGGTCTCATATCATGCTCTGAGTCTGGTCATAGTGGCCACAGCCCTCTGTGCCCCCATGTGGCACCTAGGCTTTCTGTGGACTGGCAAAGGGTGGATGGACAGCGTCTAAGGACAGATCCACCCATTTCTCAAGATTTCTCTAGGCCAGGAGCTCTAATGCTTCCTTGCCAGGATGATTTCAGTCCCACTTACCAAATTCACACTGCCAAGCATGAACACAGCTCCCAGCTCTCAGGCAGGCTCTGGTCCAGGCTGTGGTGACTGGACTGCACTCCTCTGTGTGCCTTTGGATGGCAGAAGGTCAGACCTTCCCATGGGCCTGAAGGCTGCACTGTGCAGATCTCTCTCACCCAGTGATCTCCAGCTCCCATGGTGATCCATGCATCCCAGCAGTTTCTGACGTCTCTTCCTTGCAGATCATCTTAGAATCCCCAGTACTTGTCAGAGGGGTGAGTCTTGGTGTCTGAGTAACTGTGGGGCTCCAGAGCAGTGATGCTGGGAGCAGGGCACTGGCGAGCAGCAGGCTTTGCTTCGTGGAGGTGCTCCCTGGTGTGCAGTGGACTCTGCTTGGCTTCACTTTGACTACTCCTCCACTCCTCGGCTGTGCAGCAGTGCACATGGTGGGCTCTTTTAGACCATTGTTCTTAATATAATGCACCCAGACAGGTTTTTTTCTGGCTAATGTCTTAACTAGAGAAAGTAGCTTCACAGTTTTAGCACCTTTGTAGCACATCCACCATAAAAATAAATAAATAAATAAAACTTCACTCTGAGCTCCAGATGATAAAGTTCTGTTGTTATTGTGGGGTTTTTTCATTTGGTCATTACCAATTGCTTTTTTAATCCAGTTCTATTAAACTGTGGCAGAAAACAAGAAAGGATTTCTACTATTATTCTAAAGGCAAGACTATAGGCCTCAGATCTTTTGAGGTGGACTAATGGGAACACATTGCTACTTCAAGCATCTTGGAGGCCCCTACAAAACTTCTGAACTCCTACAGACTGTCATCCATACCCACTCCTGATGCCCTTCAGTGTACCAGGGAAACAGAAATAAGATCAGTATGAATGAGAGATCAAATGCTGCACTGCCAGCAAAGAAAAAAGTGTCATTATGTTTTATTAATCTTTTCAACTACAGGTACAGCCACAGCTTAAATGGAAGAACTCAGCAAACACATTTTGAGAATCCCAAGGGAAAAACTGTCACCATGCAAACATCTGTCTTACTCCTTTCCATTTTTCTATTGAAAAAGTTAAGTTATTACTTGTATTAACCTGTGTTTAGTTACAGAAGCTCACACATGTGTTTGTTCTTTGTCATAATGGCTTGTTTTAAAGCCAGAAGTAACCATATGTCTACACAATCATTTGATCCAGTGTAAAGTACTGCATGGGAAAGCAAATATCTGAGTAGAGCATCTGATCGGCCATAATCAAGTCAAAAGATAAACTGTGGAAAAAGAGATGGAAATTTCAGTTGATAGAAGAGTAAGGACCTTAGTTTGAGTCACCAGAGCTCATAGCTGGATATGTAGCAGTGTCTGTAATTCCAGTGCTCCTAAGAAGAAATAAAAGGTAGAGACAAGAGAATATGCAAAACTATATAAAATTATAAACAATACAATGCTCTCTACAAGAACCATAGTCCAGTGAACCACAAACAAATAACAATTTTTTAAAAAGGATCCAGCACAAGAAACCTTCTTTCAATGATTGGTCAGGGTAATACAAGCAGTCTCCAAAAAAATAGGTTCTGTTGCTGTTGTCTATGGTTGCCTTGCAGAGGTCAAAGACAGAGACCTATTGCTGATGACACAACAAAATTAGGACACAGAGATCTGATTGTTACAGCTGGCTCTAACCTGAAAGCCTCCTTCTGCAGCAGTGACCAGCATGACAAGATGTCCGTAAAGGTCGTACTCACATGGTGGTGGTAACAAAGAGCTAATTGAACTCAAGGCCCACACAACAAGAAGGAAATCATGCCTGATACTAAAAATCTAGCCAATTCCTGGGGCTGGAGAGGTCATGGGTGCTAGAATAAAATCTGCTAGAACAGCATAATTACTAAGTGCAGTGTACATCTTATCCTTCTGCTCACAGACAATATGGCTGCGATCCATCGTCAAAGAAGCTTCTCTTTTGTTTGTAGTTCCCTGGTGACTAAAGAGCAGTTCTTTAAGTATTTCTCAATGATGTGTGTTTCCCTGTTTGAGAAATCTCTTTTTTGATATATACCCTATTTTAAATCTGATTTTTTTCTTGATGCACAGTTGTTTTTTGTTTTGTTTTTTGTTTTGTTGTTGTTGTTGTTGTTGTTTAGTTCTTTATATATTTTATATTTTGGTACTTTATAAGATGTGTAGTCATAAAAAACTTCTTTTCTTATTCTGTAGGCTGCCACTTCACCCAAATAATGATGTCCTTTGCCATAGAAAAGCTTTTCAGTTTCAAGAGGTCCCATTTATTAATTGTTGTTCTTAGTTCTAGTGTTCTGTTCATAAAGTCTTTTCCTGTGCCAACAAGTTCAATATTATTTATCACTTTCTCTTCCAGAAGATTCAGTGTATCTGGCCTTATTTTGAGGTCTTTGATCCATTTGAAGTTGAATTTTGTCCAAGGTATGGCAGAGATTTCAAATATGTCTTTTTTATTTTCTGGATTTCTTTGGCATCTGTTGTAATGTTCTTCAGAACATTAGAATATTTTGTTTCTAATTTTATTACTTTGGTCCTTCTCTCTCCATTTTTTAGTTAATTTATCTAATGGTTTATCAATATTACTGATTTTTCTCAAAGAACCAGCTCTTCATTTCATTGATTCTTTGTAGTGTTTTTTGTTTGTTTGTTTCTTTGTTTCTATTTTATTGATGTTAGCCCTGAGTTTGACTATTTGTTGCTGTATACTCTTTTGGGACATTATTTCCTCTTTCTGTTGGTCAGGATGGAAGACATCAAGGGAACAAGGACTTCTAGATACAACAGAAGTGAAACACGTATATATTTACAAAGACTGGCAGCATGCACAGGGCCAGCACACAGGTCTGAGCCAGATGGAATCCAGTGTAAGGAGGGAAAGTGAACACATGTCCTCATCCCCAACCTAGAATTTACAGATAACTTCTCACAAAAGAATGATCAGTTTCTTCCAATGGATACTCACTGGGTATATAAACCACACACTCAAGGGCA
Organism: Acomys percivali; assembly: GCA_907169655.1. NCBI lineage: Eukaryota > Metazoa > Chordata > Mammalia > Rodentia > Muridae > Acomys > Acomys percivali. The sequence continues at coordinate 63,338,889 of OU015749.1, read as the reverse complement.
AGCCCTGCTCCTAGCAATGGGTGCCCAACACAGATTGAACTCACTGCTATTTTTAGCAGGTGTTTTTTGTTTTGTTCCATTGTCTCATAATGATTTGTCAAGGCTTGATTGGTTGGTTGGTTTTTACCCTACCCTATGTGTTATGGTTTTTCATTTTGCATCTTTGTGGGATTTCTATGTGTCTGAATATTGTATCTCTACATCTATATGTGTTTCTTGTGCTTTTTCTTAGGTTTATTTTTTTCTACTCATTTGTTTTATCATATTTAGGTTTCTTTGTATTTTATCTTCTTTTATTTTCCTCTTTTCCTTAGATGCCTGTTTGTTTTCTAATAGAGAAACCAAGAAAATATGTGGCTGTTGGTATGTTGGGAGTGGGGTTGGTCTGGGAGGACTTGGAGGGAAGCCATAATCAGAATATATCTATATATGTTTCTTTTCACATCAAATGGAGACCACCAGAGAAAGTAATAACTGCACACAATACAGAGTGATCAACGGATCATGGAGTTTATGCTTCTTCCTGAATTATCACCCTTTGTTTACTTGGCCTACTTTTATCTATCATGTAGGTATCAGTACTAGTCTACTTAGGGAAGGAAAATCTCAAATTTTCAAAAACATAAAAATGTGCATCATATAAACAAATCAGTCAGGAACAGAGTGATGTTTGTATATTCATTCTCTTTACATTAGGTAGACATGGCCAGACTCTGTGTATGAGTAGGGCAGAGCCTTAGTTTATGGAACTCATACCAAGTGGGTGAAGCTTACTTCTTAAAATACTCTAATTCTGACTCCCAGGGAAAGGTGCTAATAGGTTAAATTTGATCATGATCAGATCCCTTAGGGTCTATTTACTCTTCTCAATGGGATTGCTGTTATTTACTTCTGATGCTAAAAGGGCTTAAAGCCATGTCTCTAGGACAGTTCTGCCATGTATAATGAGAAAGTGAAAGCAAAGTGCTATCCTCAAGATGGGCACACAGGGGTCAGACTTACCATTTTGACAGACTGAGAATTTTTCATTTGCTTGTAGCAGCAGTCCTAATGAGAACATATTATTAATTAGATAAAATATTGCAGTTTGGTCAGGGTAGGCAACACAGGCAGTAGCACAATAGCCCTCTCTAGGACAAAATCATGCTTGTTCTAAGTTGATTCGGGTCAACCTACTGGGGCACTAGAGGGCTTCAGGACATGCATTGAATGGCCCAGTTCATCCTGCAGTTGGCCTTTCCTCAAAACCTGAGGCTTACTTTGTCACATTGTCTGTGCTGTATTTTTAGACAGTAGCAGGATAAAAGGCTGAAAGAAAAACAAATCTGCTTTTTCTCTGGGCTTTAGCCAATACACAACCTAGAAAAATCCTCTTGGTCTTTTCTCTAAATGGCTTCTATTGCTTCCCATGACCTGGTGGTCTCTTGGCTGATTCAGAGAAGCTGAGCAAACCTTAATTTAGGTCTTCTCTTCACTGCATGGTGAAGATGGATTATGGGAAAAGCTCCAAACGCTCTTTGTTCTCTATTATCTGGTCCCTAGCACAGCTGTGGTACCTCATTGGACTGCAGCCTAATGGGTTTTATGGAGTCAGATAATTATTCACAAGACTTATCTTCATTGAACATACACTGGAGAGAGAGAAAATAGCTGGTTATAGGATACATTATCTGCCCCAGATTGAAAATAAGCTTCCAGCCACTGGATTCTGGTTTGTGTTATGAAAGAAAAATGAATGCCTTGCTTTTTGCTGCTGTGAATTCCTAAACCCCTACTCCATAACTTCAAATTCAAACAGCATAAAACACAACAAGTGATTCATATTATTCCCCAGTGATGAGAATGGACAAGATAATAGGAACATCTGAGTCATCTCTAGAGGAGATTATAGTCTATATCTGAGCTTAATGTACATGTTCTAACTCCAGGTAACCTCTATGAAAATACATGAATGTTACCAGAAAAGTGACTTGCCAATTCATTGAAAAAAATTTTTCATGAATTTAAGACTATGTTATCTTAATCAAAAGTCACAAAAATGCAAAATTTTATTACCAAATAATAAGCAAAGAAATTTTTGTTAGCATTTCATACTTTGTCTTGCAAAATTATAAAAGTATATATATGTAACAACAATTAATGAAAGGGGGAGTAATGAATTTGAAATAGAGCTAAGAAAGCCAAATGGGAAATTTGAAAGGAGGACAGCAAAGCTAGAAATGATGTAATATATCATAATCTCAAAAAATAAAGGAGATAATTTTTAAGGTAAAAATGTTTTCACTTAAGGACAGACCTTAGGATCTCATTTGTGTTTAGAGAGGACTATGAGAGAAGACCAGAAGAAGGCAAACCATGACTATGTCAAGAAGGGCTAATTAAGGAAAATAAGCACAAATGCAAACCTTGCCTGATGCTCCCTTCAATTTAAACTTTGAGGAACTCAATAACCTCAGAGAAGTCAGCATTACATCTATGCCATTTAGAGTGTGTATTTGTTCATTTTAAAGACTTAGGTAATCTTCCAGTCAACAAATATGCCACAGGCAAATTCACTGAAAGGTTTGATTTATCCTTCTCAATGGAGACAGTAAGGATCTCAGACTAGAAATTTCACTACATGGTCTCCTTTCTGTTGGTCACTTGAGGCTTCCAAGTTCATCCTGTAGTGTTTGGTTTCCAGTACCATCAAATACTCTCCAACCTCATGCCTTGGTTTCCATTGCAGACATTGGCACTTTCACTGATGACTTCATATGTTAATTTTGTCACAACTATACATCCCATGGAGCTATGTGTTTCAACAGATAATACTACAGTAACTCTTTTCTTTTTATTATTGAAAATAGGTTCTTCTCTCATACAATGCATCTGGAACACGCTTTCCCCTCCCTCCACTCCTTCCAGATCTCCACTATCTCTCCTTTTCCAAAGATCCAGTCCCCCTCCATTTTCTCTACAGAAAAGAGAAGGCCTACAAGAGACAACAGTCAAATAGGACAAAACAATATGCAATAAGTCACAGCAACCCCCTTCATATTTGCCCCTTGGGTTTTAGCTAAGAAATGATAAAAACAATTTCCCAAAATGAAAAGTATTCCTCAAATCTTCCATTCATGAATAAAGAGCCATGGACTTGGAAAAGATGTGTTTTCTTGAAGGAATGATGTTCAGAGAGTGAGGAAAACTAACTTACTTTGCAGGCTATACCATTTCCTGGCTGTTATAACATATAACCTATTGGTTATTTTCATGCTATTATTAATCATATTCCTAATATTGCTCTTCCGAGGTATTTGGCCATATTTCTTCAAATCATAGTAAATCTTTTTTATTATCTTTAACTTTTTCATCATTATTTTTATCTGTAAGCAAGTGTGTAAGATCTGGGTTCCTTGAGATAACTCTAAAAAATACACACAAATGTTACTAAGTATTATATAATATATTTTATGATTCCTTAGCCCATAATTTCTTTCACAATACATAATTTATAGTTAACACTGTCTGAGAAATGAATAGATATCTTTTTCAATATTTAAAAGTAAACCTTTGCATGAAACTTTTCATTATCAATTGTAATTAAAGCCTTGCTGATCTAACTTGCTTATATTTTTACTTAAGACTTTCTATTTTATTCTTGTTCTCCATACTTAACCTGGTTTCTGTATTGAACTGACACTTTTAAAGTAAGAAACATTGTAGTGTTTTATTTTGTTATATTTTAAATTGTTGGTTATTTTTTAATAATTCTGGGTTTACTGAATGAGGAAGCCTAAGACTTTTTAAAATTATATACTTGTAACTCAACAACTCAAAAATTTGCAGTGTGCCCCTCTTCAGCATAAATTTCAGTAACATACAGCTGGTGTGTGGGTGGGTGGGTGTGTGTGTGTGCGCGCGCGCACTCTTCGGTCACTACTGGGTCCCCATTCCATTTTATCAGATTTTAAGACTGTGGAAGACATTCTACTTGTGCTTAAAGGATTATAGTAATGTTGTGGTAGGAGAACTAGCCTGATCTACTTTGGCTAACAAAAGTAAAGCTGGCTGTATCTTACAAGTGCCCTAGAAACCATCTCCCTACAAGTTGTTAACCAGCAGATACACTTGTAAAAGTTAGTCATCCATCCTCACATACTTCCATCCCAACTTTGGAGTGTCCTGCTCCCTTATGGACATTTGGAAATCTCTGCAGGAAATTTTTATTACCATGTCATAAACAGTTGTAGATTCTTAGTTGATTTAAGACAGAAATGCCAAATCAGCTTCAATTCCTAAAAGGATTAGTGACAAGCTGTCATGTCATGAGGCAAATAGCACCCTGTGAAGAGCTAATGGTGTCCATACTTTTAATAGGAAATCAATATGGATGATATCAGTAAAAGAAAGTAAAGTATTTAGAAACCTGGAGTATCCCATTTCTATACTTGGACTTAACACCCACTGAAAGAAATCAGTGTAATCATAGCCGTAAATTCTCAGACTGTGTACCAAGGTACTTGCTGGTACCAATGGGCTAGAAATATCTTCATTATTACAAACATATTGTACTAATATTTGATAAAGCCAAGGGCTTCTTATAAATTTGAGGGATCCAAATTGGAACAACTACAAAGTTTTTAATGACATCTAATGTGACCTATAATGTAGAATTTGGAAATCAAAATTAATGTCAAAATTCCAGAACACCATTATTCACATCAATGGAATAAGCATGAGTCTCTCTAGAAATGCATAAATATACCAAGGAATGGAAAACAAAGTAGCTTATCTATTTCGTTCATGTTTTATCAATTGTCATCTCCATTAAGACCTATTCTTGATTGAATATCATTTTTCAATCTCATCAAATGTTTAATGTTTTTAAATTGAAAAGTTTTTTTCAGGTCCATTAGAGCAAAATTCCATAAAAGCAACATCACTTTATTATCTTCTTATTTTTAAAGCTTTTAAAGTATAATTCCTCATCTACAAGAGTGACCCAGAGTCCAGTCCTTTATTACTGAACCTTACATCCATGAACATTTAATATATATTTTACTGTAGATGTATAGGTGTGGCTGGCTACATTCATTTATATATCTCTAAATTTAAGATCTGTTGCAGGATATTTGATTACACTGTGAACCCTGAGAATGTATTGTTTACTGGAAAAACCCATTTCCAGCTGTGGTGTGCCTTAGCCCTAGCACAGGCCTTTATTCCAAGAGCATCTTTTTGAATATTGTAAACAAGATTAAATAAATTCAACTATAGGTCAAAAGGTGGAGCAAGCAACTGTTGCCAGGGAGTGAGCACAGGAAAAAAAACATAAAGACTAAGAGGAAGTCAGGAGAACAGAGAGAGGAAGTAGAAGGGAGGGAGATTCAGCTTGAGGGTTCTTTGATGTGGGGAAGAAGCATTTCTTCTTTGGGGACATGATCTGAGGAGGAAGGTCAGCTGGGTGCTTTCTATGCATCTTGAACTAGCAGGTTTTCACCCCAGAATCTGGCTCCTGAGTTTTTATTGGTAAAATTCAATGATTGAGATTTTGTTAAAAACAACAAAGATCTCCTTAATGAAAGAAAGGAAAACAGAGAGGGAAGGAGTGAAGAGGAGAGAAATTAAGGCAGAGAGGGAGAAGTAGAAAAAATTATGAGTGAGAAGAAATGGGGGAGAGAAAGAGACAGAGAAAGAAACAGAGGAAGAAAGGAAAGGGTGTGTTGGTCTCTTGTGGGACAACCAACAACTAATACTGCCGCAGCAGAAAGAACAGAATGAGGGCACACAGATGCAGGTAGCTGAAAAGATGTGGTCATTGTCTAAGGATGCACTGTCTTGGTAGCCTCTATATTCTCTTTTGTCTGCTTGGTTTTTTTCAAGACAGGCTTTCTCTGTGTAGCCTTGGTTGTCCTGGAACTCCCTCTGTCAAACAGGTTGGCCTCGAACTCACAGAGACCCAGAGATCTGCCTGCTTCTGCCTCCCAAGTACTGGTATTAGAGGCCATCACAACCTGGCATATATTCTTTTATTATTAATTTTTCCATATAATACATTTTGATTATGTTTTCCCCATGCCCCAGTTGCTCCCAGATCCTCCCGACTTCCATACCCATATGACTTTATGTTCTTTTCCTCTCTTTCCTTAAAAAATAAGCACTGCAAAACAGAAACCAAAATATGCAAGCAAAAAGCCAATAAGATAAAAATGCCCAAACAAAGAAAAATGAAACAAAAGTCGGAAAAATAAACCCTCAGAGGTTTTGTTCTTTGTTTTTTATCTTTGGCCAACTCCTTCTAGGTATAGGGCCTCCCCTGGAGTGTGATTAACATACCTGGTGGTACTCCATTGGAGAAAATTGGGTTCCCTCTCTCTCTCTCTCTCTCTCTCTCTCTCTCTCTCTCTCTCTATCTATCTATCTATCTGTCTACCTATCTATCTATCTCTGCCATTGGGTATCAATTGGAGATAGCTTCTTGGTTAGAGGAGGGAGCCCATATCCACCTTTCCCTCTCAGTGCTGTAAGCCTATCTGGTTTGCACCTGTGTGGGTCTTGTGTGTGCTGCCGTAGTCTCTGAGTTCATATGTGTATCATTCCAGTTGTGTCCAGAAGACTTTATTTCAGCTCCTCTATTCTTAATAAAAGCTGTACCTTAAACTTGAAGTCTGCATTCTGACTGTCATTCAAATGAAAAGGATAATAAATAATAAAGTTTGAAGTATTAATTGCTGTACAGTTATATTATAAAAATGATGAAAGACATCTTTTAAATGGTAGAGAGAAAGTCTGTCTAATCTAGACAGGAAGTACAGCTCCCACAGTTATTAAGTGTTGAGGCGATTGTTCCTTTACCTATTAATAAGGCCTATTGTATTTCATCAAGGAACTGATTATCCTTTAGCACTTCCAAGAAGCCAATCCTGCATATAAACTTCAGCCATTCAAGAAACAAAGTTTGGTTTGAAATATATAATTGTCATCAGGGTTATTTTTCACAAAAGCAAAACACTCTTGAAAGAAAGAAAGAAAGAAAGAAAGAAAGAAAGAAAGAAAGAAAGAA
>OU015749.1:63313266-63331834 GCA_907169655.1 Acomys percivali | reverse complement strand
GAAAGAAAGAAAGAAAGAAAGAAAGAAAGAAAGAAAGAAAGAAAGAAAGAAAGAAAGACTTTATGTCATGAAATTTAAATGCAAGATTGAGAAACTACTGTGGGATACAAAAACCAACAGAAGCTGAACCACAAAGTTTCCTCTGCAATGGCGCACAGAGCTGAGGTAGACTGGACCATTTGGAGGGTTCAATATAGTATAAAGCCTGCAAAATCTGGGACCTCAAGCCCTTGAATCACATTGAATAGAATGTTTGTTCTTATTGCACAGCAATATTGTGATTTAAAATTTCACACTGATCATATAATTTCCCCTTTCTATTAATATGCCTCAACTCACAGATACATATATTTTCACAATGATTTTTCTCTTGTCTAGAAACTGTTCCTTGTGCTGATGCTGACTGTGTGGTGTCTCAGTTCCCTCTACCTTCCTTCTGTATCCTTACTGAAAAGCGCGGAATGCTTGACCAATTCTTTGATTCATCAACCTGCAGTTTTAACCCCATCCATGAGGCTTGAGCTCAAACTATGGCCTTCATCATTCCCAAACATTAAGAAAGGTTTTGCTGAAAACACTGAAAGAAGTCTGTCCTGGCCTTCAACCAGATTCCTTAAATCACCTTGTAAATTCCATCTCCTGGCTATTTTGCTAAAGACAGACCCAAGCAGAGCAATCATCTCCTTCCTATGTATGCCTACAACAAAAATAATAAACTCCCTTAGTCAGCACTCTGCCTTGACCTTTGTGGTATCAGTGACCATTTGACATCCCAATGAGCATCAGTTGGCCACTTCTGGAACAATTTTAACTGTGGGTTTAACAGGGTGACACAGACTCATTCACAAGGATGGTTTCTATGTACAAACTTCATCTTCCTTTTGAATCATAAAGGAACAGAACAAATTGGCCACTCATCTTCCGTTCTTTGGGAATTAAGAAGTAAGTTTGGGAATTTACCTTTATTTATTATCTTTATGCAAATTCAGTTATGAATGCTGACTTCCCCTTGATGACTACACAGATGGGAAGTGAGTCAGTGCAAGCAAACAATGCTTATGATTGGCTGAAAAGAGTCTAGAAGTGCTTCATGGCTTCTTATTCCCTGGTTGAAATATCCTCCTCAGGCTTAGCTTGTCCTGACACATTCTATGGCTTCATATAACTTCCTTCTAGTAAGCTATAGTTTCTGATGTTTGCAACCAAAGATGGCCAACTTCATTTCTATGAAGAATATCAAGTAATGAGAGTGGGGAAGCATCTCAGGGTACTGATGGTTTTATGGAAAAGTCCCTGGGTGGCTCCTCAAAACATTCATTCCTTGGGAAGATTATGGGCCTGACTAAGAATGGAACCTATGTTTTCAACTCCAGATTATTCTCAATTTCCTACGAGATTCAGAGTGCCCCAATGTTTTCTTAATTTAATTATATATTTATTATTTGTCATTTCATTGGCAGAAACAATGAATTGTGGTCACATTCAGTCACTCCACACCAACACATATTTCCATCTCTCTGGATTTCAAGTCATATCTTTTTAACCCAGTGAGTCTTATTAAGGCTGACAATATGTGCATGAATGTAGTATCATCCACTGGATCATATGCAACCTACTAGGAACCACACACTAAGGAAAAGTCACTACCGCACCTTCAGTAGCCACTCACCAATAGCTCCATCGTCTAGGGGTGTGAGCCCCCATGTGTCCCTTTCCTGTTGTTGAATCAACAATCCTGTGCCTGAATCAACAGCTGCTGTGAGTTTCTGAATGTAAAGGATTTTATTTGCAGCAGTACTTGGTGATCTATAGGTTTTATAATCTTTCTGCCACCTCTTCCATGATATTCCCTGAAACTTGATGTGGGATTTATACAGATACCTATTCAGGGTTGAGCTTTCCACAGTCACTTATTCTCTGACCTTTAACCAATTGTGAATCTGTCTATTAACTGGTGCCCACTGCAAAAAGATGTTTCCCTGTTGAGGGCTGAGCTGAACTAATCTATGTGTATAAAGATAAGTATTTAGAAGGCAGCTCAATACGGTGTCCATTTAGCCAACTTAAAAATAGTATATTCTCCCCTAAGGTTTATGAACCCCTCACTAGCCACTAATACTTGGCCAGGAAGAAGGCCTTTGATTAAGTTTTAAAATGAAAATTTTAAATGTTGGTTAGCCACATGATATTCATACCACTATTGAAGCAGTGAGCATAGCTTTTCTAGCTGATCAATACTATAGCTCACAGGTAAGTAAGAGTGCTGATAACTTTTGTCCTCTGCATATGCAGCCTGCATATCACCTTCTGACAAAGAAGAAACAAACTTTCAGTTCAGTATCAGCTTAATTTCTCCTTGTTGCACAACTAAGACTTGTGGGTTCTTCCTCAACAAGGGTCCCACCATCAAGTTCTGGTAAGCAACCAAAAGCCTGTATTGTTTTGTGGGTCTCTGGGAGTTTCCTGATGAACAACCTGGGACCAGGATCTTTATTTAATAAGTTATGGCTTCTAGGAGAAACATTGACCTTCTGAATAGGGTGCCTATGTTAGATAGTTTTATGTCAAGTTAACACAGCTAAAGTCATATGGGAGGAGGGAACCCCAAATAATAGAATGCCTCCATAACATCACACACACACACACACACACACACACACACACACGCCCCTCGCTCGTTTTCTGACTCCTACAATTTGATATCTGGCTACTAAGTTACTCAAAGAAGTTCCAATGCAGGCATAAGACTCACAGAGGCAGAATTAGCACTGAGATAATAAGACAAGTCAGTGTGTGCTATTTACAAATGTTGTTTTCTTGGTTGCTGCTGTTGTTCAGTAAAAATATTCACAAAAATTAAATATTCGTGAGTTGATTAAAATGTATAATAATACTGTTTTGAGACCTTCTTATTTTTTTAACCAAAAGGAAGTTCTTAACCTTCTTTGTGAGTAAAAGCACACAGTGATGAACTCTGACCCCCTGGACAGTCATCTGAACCTCTGGAAGTACCATGAATGACAAAGCGCAGCTTACTTCTCCTAAGTAGCCTCAAAGCTGGATGCATAACCTCTAAGTATTTTCTTAATTAGCCCTAGGGAGGTGAAACTAGACATGTAAATCTTAGAGAAGTTTCTTGTACTGGCTGAAGAAAATCTTATTCTTTCTCTCCTATGTAATATACCCCCTATTTATTATAAACAAAGACTCATTTTCATATACAAAGTTGCTCTAGGAACATGTGTAAAATAAAGCCAATTTGTAAAATTTGCTCATATTTTCAACTTTTGAGGACAGCTGAGACTACAAAAATTCTATATTACATTTGAGCATAATTATTCATTATAGATTTTTCTGCTCTGTACACTCATTTTCAAAAATTGAAAGTGACATCAGAAGAGTTTGTTTATGAACAGCATTCTGATGTCAATGTTATCAGTGACCAACAGCACAAACTATTCATTCAAATACATCATACTCTGGGCCATAGAGTAGCAACAGACATAACCTAAATAAGCTTAAAATACAAATTTAAGCATTTTTCCTAGACATTGGGACTGAGATTGCCCAGGATAGTGATTCACAGGAGGGGAAAAACTAGTTAGATGACGGTCACAATTGCCATGTTTACATCCTACGCAGAGTTTCACAGAACTCAATAGGTAACTAATGCAGCCAGTGAGTGTGAGAGCTGAGGAGACAGGTGTGAGCCTGGAGGTCTCAAGAAGGTCTGCACACTAAACAGAAACAATTGTGGTAGGCAATCTGCCAAGGGGTCCCTCCTATCTTCAGCTAGCAGTCAATCAGCTCATATGTATGAAGAAACCCCATAAGGGCTGCCAAGGAATGGCCCAAGACACTTAAGAGGGTACTAATCAATTATTACCCACGATGATCCTCTTTTAATCCATGACTTTAAAGACTTTTTAAGTTGTAAGCTAATAGGACGCTCTGGTAGAAAAGCAGAGAAAATGTAAACAATTTTATACCAGGTGCTATGTTTTATTTAAACATTGGTTGAATTCACAAAACATGAAATTAAATTTATAAATATTTTGAATAGGAAGAGCCATCTTGAATGAGGAGATTTTATTTTATTTTTATTTTTTTCTGTTTTTTTTTTAAATTTTATTAATTTATTCTTGTTACATCTCAATGGTTATCCCATCCCTTGTATCATCCCATTCTTCCCTCCCTCCCATTTTCCTCTTATTCCCCTCCCCTATGACTGTTCCTGAGGGGGATTACCTCCCCCTGTATATGCTCATAGGGTATCAAGTCTCTTCTCGGTGACCTGTTGTCCTGCCTTTAAGTGCCACCAGGTCTCCCCCTCCAGGGGACATGGTCAAAAGTGAGGCACCAGAGTACGTGAGAAAGTCATATCCCTCTCTCCACTCAGGTGAGGAGACTGTTCTGACCATTGGCTACATCTGGGTAGGGGATTAAATTTTATCGCCTGTCTTGTCTTTGGCTGGTACCTTAGTTTGAGCGGGACCCCTTGGCCCAAATCTGCCTATCATAATGTTCTACTTGTAGGTTTCTAGGACCCTCTGGATCCTTCTACATTGCTATTCTCACATGGTTCTCTCATCTAGAGTCCCAATAGGATGTCCTCCCCTCTATCCCAGTTTCCTTGTAAGTGAAGGCTTTCATGGGACATGCCCATTGGGTTAGTATGCAGATATAAGTGAGTATATACCATTTGAGTCTTTCTGCTTCTGGGTTAACTCACTCATTATGATCATTTCTAGCTCAATCCATTTATCCATGAATTTCGGGAATTCCTTGTTTTTAATAGCTGAGTAGTATTCCATAATGTATATATACCACAGTTTCTTTATCCATTCTTCTACTGAGGGACATTTAGGCTGTTTCCATGATCTGGCTATTATGAATAAGGCTGCTTTGAACATGGTTGAGCAAATTTTCTTGTTGTGTGCTGGTGCATCTTCTGGGAATATTCCTACGAGTAGAATAGCTGGGTTTTGAGGAAGCCCTATTCTCAGTTTTCTGAGATAGCACCAGATAGATTTCCAAAGTGGCTGTACTAGTTTGCATTCCCACCAGCAATGAAGGAGTATTCCTCTCTCCCCACAGCCTCTCCAACATGTGGTGACACTTGAGTTTTTGATCTTAGCCATTCTGATGGGTGCAAGATGGAATCTCAGAGTTGTTTAGATTTGCATTTCCCTGATGACTAAGGAGGTTGAGCATTTCTTTAAGTGTTTCTCAGCCATTTGATATTCTTCTGCTGAGAATTCTCTGTTTAGTTCCAAGCACCATTTCTCAATTGGGTTATTTGGTTTGGTGGTGTTTAATTTCTTGAGTTCTTTATATATTTTGGATATTAGACCTTTGTCAGATGTAGGGTTGGTGAAGATCTTTTTCCAGTCTGTAGGCTTTCGCTTTGTTCTCTTGACAGTGTCTCCAGCCTCACAGAAGCTTCTCAGCCTCATGAGGTTCCATTTACTAATTGTTGACATTAAGGCCTGGGCTGTTGGTGTTCTGTTCAGGAAGTTGTCTCCTGTGCCAATATGTTCCAGACTCTTCCCCACTTTTTCTTCTAAGTGACTTAGTGTCTCTGGTTTTATGTTGAGGTCTTTAATCCACTTGGATTTGAGTTTTGTGCAAGGTGACAAATATGGGTCCAGTTGCATTTTTTTACACATAGACATCCAATTAGACCAGCACCATTTGTTGAAGATGCTATCTTTTTCCATTGAATGGATTTGGCTTTTTTGTCAAAATTCAAGTGATCATAAGTGTGTGGATTCATATCTGGATTTTCAATTCGATTCCACTGATTAACCAGCCTGTTGCTCTGCCAGTACCATGATGTTTTAATTACTATTGCTTTATAGTACAATTTGAGATCAGGTATAGAGATTCCTCTGGAGCAGCTTTCATTGTACAAGATCGTTTTTACTATTCTGGGTTTTTTGTGTTTCCATGTGAAGTTCAGAATTGAACTTTCAATGTCTTTAAAAAATTGTGTAGGTATTTTGATAGGGATTGCATTGAATCTGTAGATTGCTTTTGGTAGGATGGCCATTTTTACTATGTTAAATCTCCCAATCCATGAGCAAGGAAGATCTTTCCATCTTCTCATGTCATCTTCAATCTCCTTCTTCAGAGTTTTGAAATTTTTTTCAAACAAGTCCTTCACTTGCTTAGTTAGAGTAACTCCTAGATATTTTATATTGCATGTGGCAATGTGAAGAGTATGGCTTTCCTAATTTCTTCCTCTACACGCTAGTCATTTGTGTATAGAAAGGCAACAGACTTTTTTGGAGTTAATTTTGTATCCAGCCAAATTGCTGAAAGTGTTTATCAGCTGTAGGAGTTCTCTGGTGGAATTTTGAGGGTCACTTATGTACACTATCATATCATCTGCAAATAGGGATAGTTTGACTTCCTCCTTTCCCATTTGGATACCCTTGATCTCCTTTTGTTGTCTTATTGCTCTGGCTAGAACTTCGAGTACTATATTGAAGATATATGGAGAGAGTGGGTAGCCTTGCCTTGTTCCCGATTTTAGAGGAATTTCCTTGAGTATCTCACCATTTACTTTGATTTTGGCTATTGGCTTGCTGTAGATAACCTTTATTATGTTGTGGAAAGTGCCTTGTATCCCCGATCTCTCTAAAACTTTAAACATGAATGGGTGTTGGATTTTATCAAATGCTTTCTCTGCATCTACAGAGATGATCATGTGGTTCTTTATTTTCAGTTTGTTTAAATGGTGGATTACATTGATGGATTTCCATATATTAAACCATCCCTGCATGCCTGGAATGAAGCCTACTTGGTCATGATGAATGATATCTTTGATGTGTTCTTGTATTCGTTTTGCAAGAATTTTATTTAGTATTTTTGCATCGATGTTCATAAGATAAATTGGTCTGAAATTCTCTTTCTTTGTTGAGTCTTTGTGAGGTTTAGGTATCAACGTGACTATGGCTTCATAGAATGAATTTAGTAATGTTCCATCCAATTCTATGTTTTGGAGTAGCTTGAAGAGTATCGGTATTAGCTCGCCTTTGAAGGTCTGGTAGAATTCTGCACTGAAACCATCTGGCCCTGGGCTTTTTTTTGGTTGGAGATTATCAATGATTGCTTCTATTTCTGTAGGGGAAATGGGACTATTTAGCTTGTTTATCTGTTCTTCACTCAACTTTGGCAAGTGAAATTGATCAAGAAAATCGTCCATTTCACTTAGATTTTCAAATTTTGTGGCATATATGCATTTAAAATAGGATCTTATGATTCTTTATCTTTCTTCAGTGTCTGTTGTTATGTCTCCCTTTTCATTTCTGATTTTGTTGATTTCAATACTGTCTCTCTGCCTTTTAGTTAGTTTGGCTAACGTTCTGTCTTTCTTGTTGATTTTCTAAAAGAACCAGCTCTTGGTTTTGTTGATTCTTTGGACTGTTTTCTTAGTTTGTAATTTGTTAATTTCAGCCCTGAGTTTGATTATTTCCAGATGTCTACTCCTTTTGGGTGTTTCTGTTTCTTTTTTTTCTAGGGCTTCCAGCTGCTTTTTTAAGTTTCTTAAGTGCGATATTTCCAATTTCTTTTTAAAGGCACTTAGTGCTATGAATTTTCCTCTTAACACTGCTTTCAATGTATCCTACAAATTTGGGTATGTTGTTCCCTCATTATCATTGAATTTCAGAAACTCCTTGATTTCTTTCTTTATTTCTTCCCTGACCCATGTGTCATTTAGCAGAGAATTGTTTACTTTTCACATGCGTGTAGGCTTTTTGTTGTTTCTGTTGTTGCTGAATTGCAGCCTAAGAGCATGGTGACCTGATAGGATACAAGGTATTATTTCATTCCTCTTGTATCTGTTGAGGCTTGCTTTGTGACCTATGATGTGATCAATTTTGGAGGAGGTTTCATGGGGTGCAGAGAAGATGGTATATTCTTTCTTGTTTGGGTGAAAGGTTCTATAGATATCAGTTAGATTCATTTGACCCATGGCATTGGTTAATGATGTTAACTCTCGGCTTAGTTTCTGTTTCAATGACTTATCCTTCAGTGAGAGTGGGGTGTTGAAGTCTCCCACTATTATTGTGTGGTGATCGATGTGAAGTTTAAGTTTTTTTAGCAGATCTGTTACAAATGTGGGTGCCCTTGCATTGGGAGCATAGATGTTCAGAATTGGGATGTCATCTTAGTTGACTTTACCTTTGATGAGTATGAAGTGTCCTTCTGCATCCCTTTTGATTAATTTTGGTTGAAAGTCTATTTTGTTTGATATTAAAATGGCTATGCTTGCTTGCTTTTTGTGACCATTTGCTTGGAATATTTTTTTCCAACCTTTTACCCTGAGGTAATGCCTATCATTATAGGTGAGATGTGTTTCTTGAATGCAAAAGAATGTTGGATCTTGTTTATACACCCATTTAGTTAGTCTGTGTCTTTTTATTGGAGAATTGAGACCATTGATGTTGAGAGATATTAATGACCAGTGACTGTTAAGAGTCTTCATTCTGATGTTGTTTCCAATTGAGTGTTTGTGTAGTTGTGTTTTTGCCATGGTATAGTTACCTATTTCCTGAGTAGTTTTGGTTGTAGCTTGACCCTTTGGGATGGAGTTTTCCTTCTCATACCGTCTGTAAAGCTGGATTTGTGTATAGGTGCTGTTTGAATTTGTTATTGTCATAGAATATTTTGTTTTCTCCATCAATGGTTATTGATCGTTTTGCTGGTTAAAGTAGTCTGGCCTGGCATCTGTGCTCTCTTAGGGTTTGCAGGATCTCTGTCCAGGCTCTTCTGGCTTTTATGGTCTCTGCTGAGAAGTCTGGTGTAATTCTGATAGGTTTGCCATTGTATGTTATTTGGCCTTTTTCCCTTGCAGCTTTTAATATTTTTTCTTTGTTCTGTATGTTTTGTGTTTTGATTATTATGTGACAGGCAGTTTTCCTTTTCTGGTAAATTCTATTTGGTGTTCTATAGGCCTCTTGTATGTTTATAGGCATCTCTTTCTTTAGATTGGGGCAGTTTTCTACTTGATTTTGTTGAGAATAGTTTCTGGGCCTTGGAGTGTGATATCTTCTCTTTCTTCAATGCCTATTATCCTCAGATTTTTTCTTTTCATGGTGTCCTGAATTTCTTGGATGTTTTGTGTCAGGAGTTTTCCAGATTTGGCATTTTCTTTAATGGTTGCTCAAAATCTGTGATTGTATCTTCTAGACCTGAGATTCGTTCTTCTGTCTCTTGGATTCTGTTAGAAAAGCTCACCTCTGTGTTGCTCGCCTTCTTCTCTGAGGTCTCACATTCTCGTTTTTCTTCTGTCTGTGTGTTTATCATTGAATCCATTTTCGTCTTCAGATCTTGAACTGATTTTTTTATTTCTTTCACCTCATTTTTTGTATATTCCTGAGTTTCTTCCATTGCCTCTTTATAGGTCTTCAGAGCTTGAACCATTTTATTTATTTCTCCATCTGGTTATTTGCATTTTCCTGAAATTTTTCCAGTTCCACTCTATGTGCTTCTTTTATGTCTCTCACCTGTTTGGCTGCGTCTTCCTGTATTTGATTACGAATTTTATTTGTTTCCTCCATTAATATGCTCCTTATTAAGGATTTGAGGTCTTTTTCTTGTATTTCTGTTGTATTTGAGCTCTCTGGGGTGTTTTCTTTGGGATAGCTGGAAACTGGAGACGCCATGTTGTTTTGGGGTTTTTTGCGTATGCTTTTACACTGTCCTTTAGACATCTTGCCCCCAAACTACCCACTGAGCTGAGTTAGTGTCTTGGGCAGAACTGCCCATTGATGTGAGTTAGCGCCTCCGGTGGAACTGAGCACTCCACCCAACCTGCATCACAGCAGGTGAACTGCAGCTGCGCTGAGTTGGCACCCTCGGTGGACCTGAGCGCTCCGCCCAGCCTGCGTCACAGGAGGCGAACTGAGGATGCGCTGAGTTGACGCCTTTTGTGGACCTGAGCACTCCACCCAGTCTGCATCACCGCAGGTGAACTGCGGCTTCGCCGAGCCAGCACCCCCCGGTGGACCTGAGCGTACCACCCAGCCTGTGTCACAGCAGGTGAACTGCGGCTGTGCTGAGCCGGCGCCCTCAGTGGACCTGAGCGCTCCGCCCAGCCTGTGTCACAGCAGGTGAACTGCGGCTGCGCTGAGCCGGCACTCTCGCTGGATCTGAGTGCTCTGCCCAGCCTGCGTCGCAGCAGGTGACTGCGGCTGCGCTGAGCCAGCACACTTGGTGGAACTGAGCGCTCTGCCCAACCTGCATCACAGCAGAGGAGCCGTGGCTGCACTGAGTTGTTGCCCTGGGCAGAATTGCTTGCTGTGCTGAGCCAGCGTCTCCACGGCACTGAGCACTGAGCTGTACCTGGGACTCTGGGGCTGAACTCTCCGCCGAGTCCAGTTTGTGTCACACTGCACCATGCTACCCAAATCCTGTCCGGAGTCCCCTCTCCCGCAGCAACTCCCACCAGCCACCACACTAGCCGCCTCCACTGGAAGGCTCTGAGCTGCAAACCTCAGCCACTGCCACTGGTGCCACTGGTGTCGCCGCTGCTGCTCTGATTCACAAAAATCTGCACTCCTCCCGTGTGCAGGGGCATGCAGGTCCTCCGCACCCTGGTCCCCCTGAACCGTGGAGCACTCCTGACGTCACGGTGTCGGGACCCCGGTGCTCCTGGCTCAGAAATCTGCGCAATTCCCCGAATGGTTCACTGGAGCCTCCAAACACCGTCCACACTGCTCACCGCCATCTTGGATCTCCTCGAGGAGATTTTAATTGTAGACTGTAAAGTAGACTGCAGAGTAAAGAGACTGAAGGAAGTGTGGCTTTGCTGTAGAACAATTGCCTAGCATGGAAAAGACAAGGGAAGTGTGCAAGAGAGAGATGGGTGCAGGGAGGCAGGCAGAAAGACAGAAAGATGGACACAGAGAGAGACAGTGACAGATAAAATATATCCTAAAAGAAAAACACTCACTACAACAGAGACATGTTCATTTGTAGATAAAATTCAATATGGAGGTGACATGGAATGCCAGTTACTTGTTCATAAGAAGATTTACATTTCAGATAATTGCATTAGGTTTTACATAATCACTTAACTCCTATTATGTGTCCCTTCAAAACTAGGTCCTAATTTTAAATTTATGCAAATTTTTTCAGAGAGAGCCTAATATGACACATTTTCAGTAGGCAGCATATTGATTAAATCCCCCTGCCTCGATTTAGCTTCCTTAAAAGCTATCTTTAAAGATGTTCCCAATGCCCTTGAATTTGAACAAAATAATTTTTGCACAAAGAGGATAGTAATTGTATCATGAACAGACTTAGATGTTTAGGGATGTTTGTTTGAACAGTAGGATAGACTTAGCCATCATTGGACAATTGCATAATTTAAAACATCAGAATGAGTGAGGAGGTTACAATCGGGATGTGTAGAATTCAAACTGCAGAACAAGCAGTAACTTATATTGCTAATCCCACTATATGGGAATAGCTCAGAGACCAGCTGAGACATGAATGTCTAGGTATACACAATGCTTTTTTTAAATATATATTTTATAAATTTATTCATATTACATCTCAATTGTTATCCCATCCCTTGCATCCTCCCTTTCTTCCCTCTCTCCTTCTTTCCCCCTACTCCCCTCCCCTATGACTGTGACTAAGGTATACTTCCGCCCCCTGTATATGCTCATAGGGTATCAAGTCTCTTCTTGGTAGCCTGCTATCATTCCTCTGAGATAATGCTTCTTGTTGGCTACCGAACCCCTATGAATTACTATTAGATGTCATTCTTCATATGGCATGAATGAAGTTTACAGATGTCCTTTTTTTCCTGCTCGTACAAAGAGTAGAAAACCATCCTTAATTGTTCTGTACATCATGCACACCTTATACACTTAAAAGTTTAGGACTGTATAATGCTTTTGAGAAATTATATGCTTTCAGAACAAAAGAAATAGACACTGACAATGGATCTGACCTGACAAGACTCATTCCTCTCAGCATGCTGGACACTGACATTCTATATCCTTCATGTTCCAGCACCAAGTGTTTCAATTGCTGTTCTTCATCAGAAGAAGACAGCTCCCAGGACACTTTAAAAGAAGCTTCCAATTCAAACTCGTCCAGCACTTCAGACTGTCCCACCCAAGAATCTAATTAAGCGTGGAATTTCACAACATTTAGAAACTGGACCACAAATTATATTCCTACCTTGTTTAACCATTTCCCCAATTTGACTTGGGCATCTACAAAGGTATTATTCATCACAAACCAGCCAGAAGAAACCTTAAGAGAATGACACCTTATTTCATTTATGGGGTGATGGAGCAGGTTTTTGGTTGCTTTCTTGGGCTATCGAGGGTTAGTACCAATGGGAGTTGGTTACAAGTTATTATTGGTCTTATTTAGAGAGAAAACAAGGTTAGACTCAGTGATGCCTCTCTTTTCCTTTATCTTACATTCTTAGGTTTAGAGATAGAAAGTGAAAAGAAAGAAGGGGGAATATAGAAATATATAGGGGAGATAGAACAAAAAGTAAATTAGTGAATCTACTCCTCAACTTATTGCCTCAATTGTCACTCACAAGGTTATTTTTAATTCACTGGTATATAATTTTGTGTATAGATGTTAAATAAGTTTAATTCTAGATACAGTAGTATAGAATTCATATCTAAGATTATTCTCCACACACATTGTGTGTGTATATATGTATGTATGTATGTATGTATGTATGTATGTATGTATGTATGTATTTCTACTCTAATATGAGGTATTGTATCCATATAACTCAATTATAATACAAAATTTACTTCTAATACTTTGAAAGTGCTATTGCATGCTCTTTAGGATAAATAAGTTATACAAGTTGAGTATTAGCTGATCAGATCACAGTCATGTAAACTGGTGGTCTACTTTTATCACAATAATAAACATCTTTGGTATGGCAGATAAATATGATTCTATAGAAACATAAGGTACGATAGTTAGATAAGGTCTTCAAAAATCTCAGAGACATGGAGAATATGGCATTTAAAAATGTTTTTATTATTTTAAAGACTCACTGACAATGAGACAGGTTAACTCCTGGCAACACCCAGCCTACCGCAAAGAGGATGATGAGCATCAAAGAATCTCTATATGGACGTGGCTTCAAATATAGCAAACAAGCCACTGGGTAAAATGTTCTTGTTTCTACCCCTGACAGAATTCTGCCCAAAAAACGAGCAAGTTTGGATGCAGGCAGAGTCAATGGCCAACCTCTGACAAGACAGGTAAGCAAGTCCTCAATAGTTCCTGCCTCACAAATATGTCTGTCAGAGATATTGTGCCAGATGGTTGAAGAAGATGCTCCAACATTATACAGAGTTTTGGGTGACTATTCAGGTAGAAAACTATCTCATTTGAAAAGCTACTACCCTTCACTCCTGGCATACTTGACTTCCTTGTCAAGTCTCTGATGTGGTTGAAGACCAGATAATTTACTTTTATAATGAAGCTTAGTTGTTTAGAGGTTAAGATGTTTTTAGGTTTAGATAGAGGTTTTAAGTTAATAATGACAAGATGTAAGGAGGTTGATTTACATTCAGAATTTTAGATGCACTAGTATAGGAAAGATGTTTTCTTCAAGGCTGTCAAGTACAAATAGCCAAAACACTAGGAATGCAACATTTATATAATTCCTGATTGTGTCATGGTTCTTATTGCTATAAGTAGTTTATTGTATATAAGTACCATGTGTACAATATCTATATTGTACATATGTACATATTGTACATATGTACAATATACATATTATATGTGTAATAATATAGATGTATATGTAAAAAATAAAATGTTTAATTAATAAAAAAGAACATCAGATTGAATTATTAGTTGTGAGATTCTCACAAAATGTCTTCAGAGTTATTATTTAATATGAAAATAAGATTTATTTTCTCATTTCAAATCAGCTAAATATTTAGAATAAAAAATTGTCTATGACATTTAAAATGTTTTTTTAAGGATATTGTAGATATGCTTAATATATATTTGCATTGTCTGCCTTTGTGTATTTACAAATGGAACTCTGAAAGTAATAATTTATTTGCAGTTTTTGAAAAGGAAAAATAAAAAAAAAAGGTTCAGGGAGGTTTAAGGTACTGTTCCAAGCTACTCTACACCTGGTTTTTCAGCCTGTCCATTGCTTATCTGAGACTTACCCTTTTCTTAAATATTTTTCTGCCTCACTGAGTTACTCCAAGAACTTGAATGTAAAACTTTATTTGATGCATAATAACTAAATGCTTATGCTCATCACTCAGGAAAATAGTATGTAAGATGAACACAGAATTTAGATCAAATTTGTATTTACTAAATTTGAACCATAGCTAAGCTTATTCTAACAAACTGACTTCAGGCAAGCATCAAGCCTTCTCTGAAACAGTTCAGAGAAAAGAGCGTGATTAAATTACTGATGCCATTAAATACAATAATTAGTCCTAACTAGACTAAACTAGATCTTTATATGTTCTAAATATGTGATATTTTATATTACATTAAACTTATTTCTTGGAACATAACATGTTTGCCTACTAGATTGTATAATCTACTCCATTAGCTTCTATGCAACAAATTTCAAACACAAAATCTCACTATGTGCTGATAGTGGCCTGACTAACACAACTTGGCAAGGCTTAGAAACAGAGATGCTTCACATGCTGTCCTTGTGGGGCCAGCTAAGGGTTGGTGTCCCTTAAAGGGAAGTTTATTGTACTAGTTTGCTTTTCTGTTGCTGTGATAAAACACCATGACCAAAGGAAACTTAAGGAAGAGAGATTTATTTTAGCTTATGGTAGAGAAATCAGGGTCCATGATGGTGGAACAAAGCTATAGCAATGAGAAGTAGGCATGGAGCCTGGAAGAGAAGGCTGAAAGCTCACATCTTGTGCAGCAACAGCAAAGTAGAGAGAGTGAACTGGAAGTGCTGCTGAATCTTTACACTCGCAAAGCCCACCTCCAGTGACATACTCCTGCAATAAGGCCTCCTAAACCTGTGTTTCTCAACCTTCCTGATGCTGCAATGCTTTAATATAGTTTTTCATGTTGTGGTCACCCCTAACCACAAAATAATCTCATTGCTACTTCATAACTACAATTCTGCTACTGTTATGAATCACAATGTAAATATTTGATATACAAGATATCTGATATGTGACTCCTGTGAAAGTGTTATTCAACCACTAAAGAGGTCATGACCCACAGGTTGAGAACCACTAACCTAAACCTTCCCAAACATGAACAACAACAGGAAAACAAGCATTCAAATATTTGAGCCCATGAGGGACATTGTCACTCAAACCACTGTACTCATTGTATAGTGTATGTTAAGTGTACAAGAGACCAAGGGAAACCTTGCCGTGACAGTTAAAGTCTGTGCAGATGAAATGTGGTTCAAAACTAAACAGAAAATTCTCAACAGAAGAATATCAAATGGTTGAGAAACACTTGGAGAAATGTTCAACCTCCTTGGTCATCAGGGAAATGCAAATCTAAACAACTCTGAGATTCCATCTTACACCCATCAGAATGGCTAAGATCGGAGACTCAGGCGACACCACATGCTGGAGAGGACGTGGGGAGAGAGGAACGCTCCTTCATTGCTGGTGGGAATGCAAACTAGTGTGGCCACTTTGGCAATTTATCTGGTGCTATCTCAGAAAACTGGGAATGGTGCTTCCTCAAGACCCATCTGTTCCGCTCCTTGGAGTATACCCAGAGGATGCACCAGTGCACAACAGGAGAATTTGCTCAACCATGTTCATAGCAGCCTTATTCATGATAGCCAGATCATGGAAACAGCCTGGATGTCCCTCAGTAGAAGAATGGATGGGGAGACTGTGGTACATATACACTATAGAATACTACTTGGCTATTGAAAACAAGGAATCCCTGATTTGTGGATAGATGGATTGAGCTAGAGATGATCATGGTGAGTGAGTTGACCCATTGGCAGAGGGACTCAAATGGTGTATACTCACTTGTGTCTGCATATTGGCCTAAGGGGCATGTCCCACGAAAGCCTTCCTTGCCGGGAGGCTGGGACAGAGGGGAGGACATCCTGTTGGGATTCTGGATGGGAGAACCATGTGAGAGTGGTGATGTAGAGGGATCCAGTGGGTCCTGGAAACCTACAAGTGGAATGTTATGATGGGCAGATTTGGGCCAGGAGGTCTCGCTCAGGTTGGGGTGCTAGCCAGGGACAATGCAGGTGGTAGAATTTGAACGCCTGCCCAGATCTGGCCAGTGGACAGGACGGTCTCTACACTTGGGTGGAGAGTGGGATGTGACTTTCTCATGTACTCTGGTGCCTCACATTTGACTATGTCCCCTGGAGGGGGAGACCTGGTGGCGCTCAGGGGAGGGACGGCGGGTCACCGAGGGGAGACTTGATGCCCTGTGGGCGTATACGTGGGGGGGGGTCCCTCTCAGGAACGATCATGGGGAGGGGAGTGGGGGGCAGTGGGATGGAGGGGAGAGTGGGGGGATGCAGGGCATGGGATGGCCATGGAGATGTGACAAGGATAAATTAATGAAATAAATTTAAAAAATTAAAAAAAAAAAGAAATGTGGTTCAAGTCACTGACCAGGCTCAATGTGTGTTCTTCTCTACCCATCGTGAGCACAGGAAAAGTGCATATTCGTTAAGCAGGAACACAACATGATATACTACAGAGTCATTAGAAATCACACCATACTTCTTTAGAAATTGAAATCTGATATCTGTAATATTACATGGTCTATGGCCCTATAACTACCCTAATACCACCAAATTCTTCCCATCTCATAAGATTGTGATGAATGCAAGTTCTTAGCTAATGTCATGACTATCTGTGGTGGTGACTGAACACCAAGTAGCATAACCTTAGTTCTAACCTTACCACCACTACTCTCAGAGTGGCAGATAGATGGAAGCAGAAATTATCCCTTCTGTAATGTACAGTCAACTGAGCTAAATAATTTATGGTATTGGGTAAACCAGAACCATATGCAAAACCTACTGCCCTATTTATACTATATGGATACTCATTCCCTGGTTAAAAACTATTGGCCATAAGATAAGTATGGCATGACTCTGTACACAGATGTAGTTGGGTAAATGCAAATTCACCCTCACTTAAAGAACCAAGAGCATCAAACTACTGCACCAACCAAGGACAATGCTTGTCATAAACATCAAACCCCTTCTCAGATCTAGCCAATGGACAAGACATTCTCCACAGTTGAGTGGAGAGCAGGGACTGACTCAGATATGAAATTTATTGCCCAATATTTGACCACTTCAATGTGGTGGGGAGGCCTGGTGGCACTCAAAGAAAGAATAAGCAACCTACCAAGATGAGATTTGATAGGTTATGACCATATAGTGGGGGAGGAGGTCCCTTAAGTCACAGACATAGGAGAGGGGAATAGAGTGAAAGCAGGAAGGAGGGAGGAGCAGGAGGATACAAGGGATGGGATAACAATTGAGATGTAATGTGAATAAATTAATTAATTAAAGAAAAAGAACCAAGAGCATAATGGTAAATTCCTATGCCTGAAGACACAACACACTTTAGCTATAGAACTTGAAGAGATCAATCAGGTGCTGACCTGGCATATTCATCCTTGCTTTTATGGTCTTAGAAGGTGCTCTGTAAGCTGCTTGGGTAGAAAAAAATCATCAGTATATCCAGCCATAAACCTTGCAAGCTGCAGTAACAACCAAGCTAACAAGATATGCCCATTAGTGAAATACTGCATCAATTTTAAAGAGAGTAACAATAACTTTATGATTGAATTTAAGGCCCACTCCACAGGAGTGAATTCATGTCTGGTACTATATATCTGATAGTGAATCCTAGGCTGGGAGGTTACAGGTCCTACAGGGGAAGCTATTACTATTGTTTTACTAAATGGGCACAGTATGGAACTGAACTGTCTTCTAAATACATATCTCTATACCCATAGATTAGGTCAGTTCTCAGCCCTCATCAGAGGATATTCTTTTTGCTGTGGATAAAAGTTTCATGAAGACTCACAGTTGTTCAAAGTGCAGAGAAGTACAAAAAGTTATGGAATGCTCAACCCTAAGTGAGACATCTATACCACACCCCAAGGCTCAGGGAACACCATAGAAGCAGCCAGAAATAGAAGAAGACAGCTGTGAAGCAGTACCTTCTGGACATTACAAAGCCCTTATATTCACCCCCACAGTAGCTGTGGCTGGCTGCAGAAGACCTGCACAAAATCAAGCCATGAACAAGAGCAACACTCCATTATGGATGAAGGAAATGCTTGAGTCCTCGCCATAGCCAAGGAGCTCTTTGCAGCTGATAGCTGCTGGGAAAGGAAACATTAGGTTTTGTTTTTTGTTTTGTTTTGTTTTTTTCAGGAGTGTGACCCCATTGGAGCTTGCCCAAGCTCTACAAGCGGTAAATAGCTCTGTATCCATGCACATTTTGGACAACACAGTTGAAATTCCTGGTTTATTTGAAAGAAAGAAAGAAAGAAAGAAAGAAAGAAAGAAAGAAAGAAAGAAAGAAAGAAAGAAAGAAAG
>OU015749.1:63297279-63310499 GCA_907169655.1 Acomys percivali | reverse complement strand
AGTAAACCAATGTAGTTTGCCACACTATCAAGAAAGATAGATGATGCAACCAATGGAGAAATGTAGACATTCCTTACTGATCATTAATCTTTAAACATTTTTTAAACCAAGGTACAAAAAGTAAGTTCTTTTTTATGTTTTTTATTAATTTATTCTTGTTACATCTCTATGGTTATCCCATCCCTTGTATCCTCCCATTCTTCCCTCCCTCCCATTTTCCCCTTATTCCCCTCCCCTATGACTGTTCCTGAGGGGGATTACCTCCCCCTGTATATGCTCATAGGGTATCAAGTCTCTTCTTGGTAACCTGCTGTCCTTCCTCTGAGTGCCACCAGTTCTCCCCCTCCAGGAAAACAATCTCAAATAAAAAGAATTTCAAGGTCAACATACTTTTAGTAGCATGTTGTAGTAAAATTTTAAGAAGAAGTGGTACTGATATTACACAAGTTTTTCATAAAACTAGACAAGGAAGCAGCATTTCCAATTCATTCTGTGAAGTCAGCTTTACTATACAAATCATATGAAAAAAGATAAAAGAAGGCAAATAAAAATTAAAATGTATGCAAAAGCTGGGGACTGGAAAGATGGCTCAGCACTTGAGAGCCCTTGTTGTTATCTGTCAGAACATAGATATGATCTTGCCTTTCACAGTGCTTGCAAGAAAACAGGAGATAAAATTAAATAAATCACAATGTATGAAAGCAGCCATCCACTTCAGACAAGACAGCAAATTCTAGAATTAGGTGATTTGAGTTTGATAGTAGAATAGCAGGTGTTCTGACAATGCCACAGAGTTTGCTATTGTTTTGATGTGGTTGTGTTAATTTGTCCCAAGACTTCATAAGTTAAAGTTTGGAGCCAAGTATAGGGATGGTAAGAGGTAAAAAGATGTAGCAACAAATGGAGAGTTTGTCCACTCTCTACACTTTGTCTCCCTCTTCTTTGTGCCATCTCTCCTGATGTTGTGATACCCCCACACAATGGAATCATTTGGCCAAAGGTCCTTTTTTTCTGGAGACAATGCCATATTTGAACTTTTAATCTCCAAAACAGTGAGCTAAATGAATCTCTTTTCTTTCTAAGTACCTTACCTCAGGCATTTCATCAGGGTGACAGAAAATGATCTAACACAATTGCTAACTTTTAACCTTGTAGAGAAGTTTCTTCATTTGCAAACAGAATACATTTTGTCATTGTAAGAACCAGAGGAACCTCAGATCATTACTTCTCTTCAGTGAGTCTTCTTTGTCTTCTTGGCTCTCCTGCAATGATTGAGAAAGAAAAGAAGACCTCAAACACGGCATTTAATGTTCTTCAAGTACCCTTTTAGTTAACTCAAAATTCAATGACCAAGTATATTCTTTCTGCAAATGAAGAAAGTCAACCTTTGCAAGGTTAAGAAAGTTGCCTGTTGTATTAGATCATTTCTGCTGCTATGATGAAATACTTGAGGTGGCACACATAGACAGAAAAGGGATTTGTTTAGCAGCAGTTCTGAAAATCCACTTCCCTCTCAGGACTCTAGTAATCCTATTACAGCATTTCTATTTGGTTTGCTGTGTTTCAAAGCTCATCTAAACCAGATGGGACTTCTGGTCTACAGACTGGCCCTTCACACCATGCTGGCTATGTGGCATGCTTTGTCCCAGAAAGTCAGCAAATATCCTTCACAAGCAACTGAACCTCACCATCTGATCTCATAGTTTATATAGGAAGACTCACGTGGCAAACCAGGTTCCCTGTCACAACACTGAATTTAGGCCCCTTCTCAACATTTCCTCCTCACTTTGTCTGGTCACACAGAGCTTGTGAATATGACAAGAAAGTATCATGTGGTAGACAAATCATCCTGCCTACTTCTAGCCTGGCTGCTTTCTTGATTACAAACCATGTCTTTTATGGCATAATTCTGAATTCAGGGTTTTTCTATACGAGTCTGTTATCTTCTTAGTTTTTATGCAAAAAATAAGAGATTAATCTCTAATGTTTTTGGTTCCCCCAAACCTCATTGGATATGTCACTTTGCTCTAGAAGTTAAACTCTGGAAAAAGAGTGAACATAATATCTGATGAGTGTGAGGGATTTCCCATCTGATAAAAGTTGACTACTAAAATTTGAGTAGTTTTATCACCTACCTATGAATCACAGACTTAGTGATCTTGGGGTTTGGTAAATGGATCAATCTTTTAAATATATATGTATTTAATATATATATTTAATAAAATATATATATTTAATAATATATATATATATATATATATATATATATAGTTTGCCTACATGTATACCTGCATGCCAGAAGAGGGCATCAGATCTCACTATAGATGGTTGTGAGCCACCATGTGCTTGCCTGGAATTGAACTCAGGACCTTTGGAAGAGCAGCCAATGCTCTTAATCTCGGAGCCATCTCTCCAGCGATGGCTCAGTCTTTAAAGTGTTTGCCACTCCATCCTGAGGAGCTGAGTTCAGCTTCTTACACCTGCACAAAATTTCTAGGTACAGTGGTACACACCTGTAATCCTGGCGAACAAGGAGATACTTGGAGCTCACAGACTAACTGGTCTTGCCAAAGAGGTCAGCTCAAAGTTCATTCAGTAAGATCCCCTGTTTCAGAAAGTAAGATGTTAAATGATAGAAGAAGACTCCTAAAGACTTCAACATCTTATCCACTCCCCAGAAAATCCATGCACACCTGCACATACAGACATACATATACATACACTATATCACACACACACACACACACACACACACATACACACATACACACACACTAAATTTTAAACTATGAGAACATGAATTTGAATTACCAGTACCCATGTAAAACATAGACAGAAGGGTGTCTGTTACCCAACTCACATTCAAGGCATAATAAATTTAACCTAGCTAATGAGTTTCAGGATCAGTTAAAGATCTTGTCTCAAAAACAAAAATGGTAGAAAAATAATTGAGAAAAGGGCACTCAAAGTCAGCAAATATGCATATACAAATAATGTGTACCTCCATGTACATCTGCCCTTATGTGTGCATGTGCACATGCATGCACACACATACACACACACACACACACACACACGAAAAGTACATACACACCACACACTTAATTTTCTCTGCTGTAAAGACATTAAAAGAAGTATCAGTTCACAGCATGTTTGGCACCCTGTATGTGCTGCCTGTCTGCAGGGTGTCTGTGTTACTTTCTTAATGTGGATGCCTCTGCAGCCACAGTTGCTTGACAGTTCCTTAAATGCCATGGCGAGCAGCTATAAATCCCTAAGAAAATGGACCATTTCCTTGAAAATACCCTTTTCTATTTAACCTAATTCTAGGACTAAGTAAGTTTTATTTAGGGTCTACTCTGACTTTCTTTTGAAACATAGCAAACTTAAGTTGGTGGGAGCTATTCTCCTCTTTGAGCTCCCTGCTACAGGAATCAAATGATCCATTCACCTCCTTTTCTTTTCTTATTAATTAAACATTTTTTGTTTTTTACATATATATTTATATTTATATTATTATACATATATACAATAAACTACCTATAGCAAGAAAAACCATGACATAATCTGGAATTATATAAATGTTACATTCTTAGTGTTTTGGCTGTTTGTATTTGACAGCCTTGAAGAAAACTTCTTTCCTATACTGGTGCATCTAAAATTCTCAATGTACATCAACCTCCTTACATCTTGTCATTATCAACTTAAAACATATATTTAGACCTAAAAGCATCTTAACCCCTAAACAATTAAGCTTCATTGTATAACTGAGCTACCTGGTCTTCAACTCCATCAGAGACTTGAGAAGGAATAAACTTGATTACTTGAGTATGCCAGGAGTGAAGCTTAGTAGCTTTCCAAATGAAAAGATGACAGAGTTTTTTACCTGATTAGTCACCCAAAACTCTCTATAATGTTGGAGCATCTTCTTCAGCCTTCTCTCCCAATATATCTGACAGACATATTTGTGAGGCAGGAACTATTGAAGACTTGCTTACACTGTCTTGGAAGAGTTTGGCCATCGACTCTGCCTGCATCCAAGCTTGCCCTTTTTTTAATTTTGTTTTTTGTTTGTTTGTTTGTTTGTTTGTTTTTTTGGTAGAATTCTCTCCATGGTAGAAACAAGGACATTTTACTCAATGGCTTGTTTGTTACAATTGAAGCCATCTCCATAAGTAGGTTCTTTGATGCTCATCATCTTCTTTGAGGTAGGCTGGTGTTGCCAGAAGTTAATTGTTAGTTGATCAAATCATGGTCATATCAATCACTAGTCTACTTTTATC
Organism: Acomys percivali; assembly: GCA_907169655.1. NCBI lineage: Eukaryota > Metazoa > Chordata > Mammalia > Rodentia > Muridae > Acomys > Acomys percivali. Next base: position 63,306,216 of record OU015749.1, on the reverse strand, counting down.
ACAAGAATATACATCTTAGGTGCAGTAGGTAAGATCCTTCACCTCCTTTTCAATGAGATTCACCTTGATTCCATCTCAGCTAACAATTTCCAATACACTAACTTGATTCCTCAGAAATCATAAGAACCAGTACTCGGATGGTTCCAAGATGGCAGCTCCTATCACACACTGTATCTGATCTACTTCACAGAGACCAGGGACCAGATTGGAACTGGAGAACACTAGGTGAGTGGGGTCCTGCACAGTGCAGACCACAGGCAGGCTTGGCCCCAAGTCAAACAACAGCCCACGGAGGACATGAACCCACTCTACAAGCTTTGGAATGTAACCCACCTGTGTACTGCAGCAGCCTCTATAGCCCAGGCCTGGATAAAACCTGGCCTGGACAGTCCCCAAGGGCCAGCGGGGTCTCCCACATGCTTGAGAGAGGCTGAACTGCCCTGAGGGGTCAGGACAGAAAATTAATCACTGGCCCCCAATACAGCTGGTTTGAATTCCCTCAGTAGCATGAACAGTATCAAGCAGAAGCCTACCTCTACTGACCCAGTCAGGAGCTTTAGGAGTAAAGCAAAGTCTCCTGGAGCAGAAACCAGGCCATTTGCCAGTTCCAGAAAAGAACTCCCTGATCCCCATAGGCAAGGGCACCTGACCTATAATCACTCATGAACTACCCACTGTCAATGACCAATGAAGGACACCAGAAGCTACCACCCAACATCAGAGATAGCAAGATGACTAAAGCACAGTTGAAAGGATGCAAACAACAAAAACCAAAACAACTTGGTGTCCTCAGATCCCAGATATCTCAAAGAAAGCAGCCCTGAGAACTCAAACACAATTGAAACACAAGAAAATTACCTCCTATACTTAGTAATGAAGATGATAATAGAGGAAACAAATAAAATCTATAATGAAATGCAGGAAGACGCAGCCAAACAGCTGGAAGACATAAAAGAGGCCTATAGAGAGGCACTGGAAAAAATTTTCAGGAAAATACAAACAACCATATAAAGGAAATCAATAAAACAGTTCAAGGCCTCAAGATGAAAATGGAGATAGTGATAAAAGCACAGACAGAAGAAAAATGGGTATGAGAGACCTTAGAGAAGAAAGTAAGCAACACAGAGGTGCCCTTCTCTAACAGAATCCAAGAAATGGAGGAAATAATCTTGTGACTAGCAGATACAATTGTAGAACTCAAAGCAATCATCAAAGAAAATGCTAAATCTGAAAAATTCCTGACATAAAGCATCCTAGAAATCAAGGACACCATGGAAAGACAAAACCTGAGAATAATAGGCATTGAGGAAACAGAAGATGCCAGACTCCAAGGCCAAGAAAACATCTTCAACAAAAATCATAGAAGAAAATGTCCCCAATTTAAAGAAAGAGATGCTTATAAACATACAAGAGGCCTACAAAACACCAAATAGAAGAGATCAGACAAGAAAATCTTCGCTCCACATAATAATAAAAACACAAAATATATAGAACAAAGAAAAATATTAAAAGCAGCAAGAGAAAAAAAGGCCAAGTAACATACAATGGTAAACCTATCAGAATTACACCCAACTACTCAGAAGAGACAATAAAAGCCAAAAGGGCCTGGACAGAAATCCTGCAAACCCTAAGAGACCAGAGATGCCAGGCCGGGCTACTATACCCAGTGAAACTATCAATAACCATTGACAAAGAAAACAAAATATTCCATGACAAAAACAAACTCAAACAGTTCCTTTCTACAAATCCAGCTTTACAGAAGTTACTGATGGAAAACTCCACCCCAAAAGGACAAGCCACAACCAAAGCTACACAGGAAATAGATAACTATGTCCTCACAAAAACGCAACCATACAAACTCTCTACTGTAACCAACATAAAAAATTAAGGGACTTAACAGTCATTTGTCATTAATATCTCTCAAAATCAATGGTCTCAACTCTCCAATAAAAAGACATAGGCTAACTGAATGGATGCATAAACAAGATCCAACATTCTTCTGCATTCAAGAAACATCTCATCCATAAGGACAGACATTACCTCAAGGTAAAAGGCTGAAAAAAATATTCTAAGCAAATAGTCACAAGAAGCAAGCTGCTTTAGCCATTTTTAAGATCTAATAAAATAGATTTTCATCCAAAATTAATCAAAAGGGATGAGGAAGGACACTTCATACTCATCAAAGCTAAAATTAACCACAATTCTAAACATCTATGCTCCCAATACAAGGGCACCCACATTTGTAAAAGAACTATAACAAAGCTTAAACCACACATCAGTCCCCACACATTAATAGTAGGAAACTTCAACACCCCACTTTCACTGAGGGACGGGTCATAGAAACAGAAACTAAGCTGAGAAATAACGACATTAACCAACATCATGAATCAAATGGATCTAATAGATATTTACAGAACTTTTCACCCAAACACAAAGGATTATACCTTCTTCTCAGCACCCCATGGAACCTTCTCCAAAATTGATCACATAGTAAGTCACAAAGCAAGCCTCAACAAATACAGGCTTGTATCCTATCAGATCTAAGGCTGGACTTCAACAACAACAGAAATAACAAAAAGTCTACACACACATGGAAGCTAAACAACTCTTTACTTAGTGACACCTGGGTCAGAGAAGAAATGAAGAAATACATTGAGGACTTCCTGAAATTCAATGAAAATGAAGGAGCAACGAAGCCAAATCTGTGGAACACATTGAACCCAGTGCTCCACCACATTGGAGGAGAAAGTAAAGATAGCATCACTGTTAGGCTCTAGGTTCAGATTTGGATTAAAGGACAAATGATAAGAATGATATTGCCCTCAATTTCCTTTAAAAATTAGAGATTCCTGAGCTGGAGAGACAGCTTGTCTCACAAGCTGTAAGACCTGAATTTGATCCCTAGGACATACACAAAAAGCCAGCCATGTCGCATGCACTTGTAATCGCAGTGCTCCAGAGACATAGACAGACAAATCCTTGATGTTCACTGGCTGGCCAACCTAGACCAACTGGTGAGATCCAAGGCACTTAGAGATCCTGTCTTCAGGGAGGTAGGCCAAGGCTGCTGAAAGGCACCTTAAGCCTGCATGATGCACAACACGTAAAGAAAAAAACCGTAAGATTACAAATTGTAATGTGTCTTGTTAGTTTCTCTTTTATACTATGAGACAGTTTGGACTTCAGATTCACAATGTGAATTGAAACAGTCATTACTACATTGTTTTTTATATATAAAGATTTTTAAAACTTGTATTATTCTCAAGTTAAATGTCATAAATGTAAAATAAATACCACTCAATAGATAAAAAATGCTTCAATTTGCCACATCCTACTATAGTTCATGCAATTTTGGGGTATTTTACTAATGAAATGATTCCACTCTACCCTATGCCATTGGGGATATTTATGTTACATTTAGGTTTTGCCTTCTCCACTCAGTAACTTTGAACTGGTCACTTGGAACTATGCAGTCCACAGGAAATTAGAGAACAGAGCAATTGTTAAATTGTTAAACATTTACCAGTACACTTATAGTCGGGTGTCAGCATTTTTCTTGTGACCAAAGACGCCTTCTTTGATCTTGCTATGAGCTTCCTCTCTTCTCTCTATCTCCATGGTATTGTAGGCATTGTATTATTTCTGCTTCATTTGTGAAAACACTTTTCTCCATCTTCCTCACTTAGATTAAAAAGACAATGACAGCATTTGTTATTTATTAATAAGAAAGGGCAGCAAAGAGCCCAAGCTCCCTAAATTATTCTCATTGTTCAGACATTCTCATGTTTTTCAAACCTCATATTCAAAGTGAATAGAAGAATAAATCCTAACCAAGACTTGAAATCATCCCAGACATCAAATTAGTGGAGCTGTGTTAGAGAAGACTTATGAGAGCAACAAGTAGCAATAACGTGTTGGTCCTGAATTCTGACTAATTCACAATGGCAACTGTGTCTCCATATTTCACTTCCTTGGCATTCATTCACAACTCATATAACTTTCTTCATTTGGGAGATAGAGCACTGTTTTGGTCTAATTAGTAATTAGTGAACTGACTCATTGTGTCCCCTTGGCATCTTATGTAGTCAGAATCACTCTAACTCTGGAAGAAGAAAATTTTTCTAGCAGTTTTCTTTATTGGAAAATGCTCTTTCCTCCTCTATATGCATTATTAAACAGTGAGGTTTCTCTTAGTTTAAAAAAATATAATCAATGAGATATAGTAATTATTGCTTCCTCTTGAGAAGAAAGAATATGAAAGTCACCTGGGGAAATGACGCATGTGGGAAAGGCTTTCATTGGTGCAGTGGTTTCGAAAGCTTTGGTGGCTGTGGTTAAGTCATATCATCCAGGTATTGTAATTAGCAGCACTTAGACATTCTCAATTTTTTAAATGTGATCATTATATCTCTTGTGGTATTTTTATTTCTTTTTTTTACTTTTATTGAATGTCTATGGTTTACATATCATGCACCAAAATTCCTTTTCTCCTCCACCCAGTAAAATAAAACAAACAGATGAACAAAAATTCTTGTCACAGAAGCTATAGTGTATAGTACAGTATTGCCTTCTGTCCACATATGTTTACTTACAAATATTCATTGTTATGAGTCACTGGTCTGGTTTGAGGCCTACACGATGGTTACTGGATCCTCATTGGGACTGCTGTCGGACATCTCATTATTGCTGTGTGTCAAGGAGATTCTTAATCTTTGAATCTGCAGGTCTGGTCCCTTCATATGTTCCAGCAGGTCATACATGGGGTATATGTTGGGGTGAGCTCCAATAGGAGCCCTGGGTCAAGGCCCACTCCTTTGTCCTTAGAGCAGGGTCAGCTCTCCTGTTCCTGTGTCCTCAGAGCAAGCCCAATCTCTTGCACCATTGTCATCAGAGCAGGGCCACGTCACCCACTCCCAAGAGGTTCTCATTTTAATCTTGGAAATTTTCCTTTGAAGGAGAAATATTTGGAAAAATTACCAAAATAAACTTGAAAGATCAATTCTGAACTTCATATGGAAACACAAAAAACCCAGAATAGCAAAAACGATCTTGTACAATAAAAGGTGCTCCGGAGGAATCTCTATACCTAATCTCAAATTGTACTATAAAGCAATAGTAATTAAAACAGCATGGTACTGGCACAGCAACAGGCTGGTGGATCAGTGGAATCGAATCGAAGACCCAGAATCCACACACATATGGTCACTTGATTTTTGACAAAGAAGCCAAATCCATTCAATGGAAAAAGGATAGATAGCATCTTCAACAAATGGTGCTGGTCTAACAGGATGTCTATGTGTAAAAAAATGCAACTGGACCCATATTTGTCACCTTGCACAAAACTCAAATCCAAGTGGATTAAAGACCTCAACATAAAACCAGAGACACTAAGTCACTTAGAAGAAAAAGTGGGGAAGCGTCTGGAACATATTGGCACAGGAGACAACTTCCTGAACAGAACACCAACAGCCAAGGCCTTAATATCGACAATTAATAAATGGGACCTCATGAGGCTGAGAAGCTTCTGTAAGGCAGGAGACACTGTCAAGAGAACAAAGCGACAGCCTACAGCCTGGGAAAAGATCTTCACCAACCCTACATCTGACAAAGGTCTAATATCCAAAATATATAAAGAACTCAATAAATTAAACACCACCAAACCAAATAACCCAATTGAGAAATGGGGTTTGGAACTAAACAGAGAATTCTCAACAGAAGAATATCGAATGGCTGAGAAACTCTTAAAGAAATGCTCAACCTCCTTAGTCATCATGGAAATGCAAATCTAAACAACTCTGAGATTCCATCTTACACCCATCAGAATGGATAAGATCAAAAACACAAGCGACACCATATGCTGGAGAGGATGTGGGGAGAGAGGAACACTCTTTCATTGCTGGTGGGAATGCAAACTAGTACAACCACTTTGGAAATCTATCTGGTGCTATCTCAGAAACCTGGGAATAGGGCTTCCTCAAGACCCAGCTGTTCCACTCCTTGGAATATACCCAGAAGATGCACCAGCACACAACAAGAAAATTTGCTCAACCATGTTCATAGCAGCCTTATTCATAATAGCCAGATCATGGAAACAGCCTAAATGTCCCTCAGTAGAAGAAAGGATAAAGAAACTGTGGTACATATACACTATGGAATACTACTCAGATATTAAAAACAAGGAATTCCCGAAATTTGTGGATAAATGGATTGAGCTAGAAATGATCATAATGAGTGAGTTAACCCAGAAGCAGAAAGACTCAAATGGTATATACTCACTTATATCTGCATAATAGCCCAAGGGGCATGTCCCACAAAAGCCTTCCCTTACCAGGAAACTGGGACAGAGTGGAGGACATTCTATTGGGACTCTAAAGAAGAGAACCATGTGAGAATAGCAATGTAGAAGGATCCAGTGGGTACTAGAAACCTACAAGTAGAACATTATGATAGGCAGATTTGGGCCAAGGGGTCCCGCTCAAACTAAGGCGCCAGCCAAGGACAATACAGGCGGTAAAATTTAAACCCCTACCCAGATCTAACCAATGGACAGGACAGTCTCCACACTTGAGTGGAGAGTGGGATATGACTTTCTCATGTACTCTGGTGCCTCACATTTGACTATGTCCCCTGGAGGGGGAGACCTAGTGGCACTCAGAGGAAGGACAGCAGGTCACCGAGAAGAGACTTGATACCCTATGAGCATATACAGGAGGAGGTTATCCCTCTGAGGAACAGTCATAGGGGAGGGGAATAAGGGGAAAATGGGAGGGAGGGGAGAACGGGAGGATACAAGGGATGGGATAACCATAGAGATGTAACAAGAATAAATTAATAAAATAAATTAAAAAAAAATTTTTTTGAAGCTGCTAATCCCTTATATGCATGATATGACTAAAATATAACAGAATGATTTGATGAAGGGATTAAGTAAACTGTGAGTGTGACAGAGGCTGCCTTGTTACATGTCAGCATGTAAGAAGAACAGAGCAATGATTTGCTGTTTGTCTTGCAGTGATCCTTCAGGCCTTCTATGATGAAAATTTGGCCTTTGTTAATAAGTGTAATTATTGTATTAATCACTGGTGGAGAAGCGGCTCTTTATTACATTTTTGCAAAGCATCTTGTTTTGGTCTCTGTAATTTCTCACTCAGTCATCCTTCCACTAAGGCTTAAAGTTGCTGTGAGAAAGGTTTCTTCATCTATGATAAGGAATGAGAGTTACAACTCCTTTTGACATAAGGGGTGACTATGGACTGCTCATCACATAGACCGTTCTACTTTTTAAAAATCATATCTTTTATTTTTTTAATTGATTTATTATAATTTATTCATATTACATTACTATTATCCTCTTGCTCTTATCTTCCAGTTCCCACCCTTCGACTTTCTTTTGACCTATTCCCCTCCCATAGATCTCTGATGGGGGGCTCTTCCCCCACCATCAGATCTAGTCCATCAGGTCTCATCAGAGTAACCTGCATCCCCTTTCTCTGTGTGCCCACAAGGCCACCAGAGTTCATGTCAGAGGCGGTCCCCTCTCTGTGCCCTCCCCACACACATGGAGAATGAACTGCCCATCAGCTACATCTTAACAGGGGGTCTAGGTTCTCTGCATGCATTGTCCTTGGTTGTAGCATCAGTTTGTACAGCCCCCCTGGGTCCAGATCTGCTGGCCTTGGTGGTCTCCTTGTGGAGCTCCCCTCTGTGTCCTACAATGCCCCCTCACTCTTCCATGCAACTCTCCACTCTCCTACCCAATTCTACTTTTTAATGGACCTTTGTTGATACAATGATGGTAGCAACATTTAAGCCACCATGGTTAACCCGTTTTATATCAATAACTTTTATACCACATTTCTCTTAAAGATTCATCATGTGCTTTGAAGATGATCTGAAGGAGTGAATACAAAAGTGGTCTTTTACCTGTTTTACCTTTGAGGAACCTGGTTGCTAAAACAACTAGCTGACATTTTCAGGAACAAGTAATACTAAGTAGGCTGATCTTAATAACAAGACTTCAGGGCAACTCTCTAGCACTTAGCTAAAATGCAGAGTCCTGGGCTCCCCAGCACCTTCTGCTAATTAAGAAAAAAGAAGTAAGAAAATCACATAATTAGGCATGATGGTACATGCTGATAATCACAGTATTTGGGAAGCAGTGATAGGAGGATCCTGAGGAGCACGGCCAGAGATGCAGACTTGGTATGTAGTGGCATCACATCTTCAAAAACAACAAAATGAAACAAAAGGTGAACAAAAATCATACAAAAATATTTATGTCTTAAGTTTTTATTGCGAAAACTACAAAACTACATCTAAGAATTATGAAAATTAAAGAAGCTTAACTGAAAATGTGCATAAAGGACAGACGTGCTGGTGGTAAAATGCACTTCACAAATGGCGAGGATGTGCTGCAGCCTAGGATGCAGCATATTCTAGATTTACTGAGATGAACAGGCATGGCCCTTCACAAAGGATTTTATAATTTAGTGACAGAGACAAATGCTAATCAAATAAACACAAAGCAAATACATAATAACACATTGTTTAAAATATGAACAAAAGCAAGCTGCTATGAATAATATCTAATTAGTACAAATGACAGCTGATTTGGCTTTGTGAAAATTAACTAAAACTGAAAAACATTACTACAAATTAACCTGGTTGAAGATAGTGAAGAAAAAGTTCATAATTTTTTGAACTGTTTTCTTTTCCTTTCTGACTTAACAAATCTTTGCAAAATCCATACTATCTGACAAAATAGAAGCAAGGGAATATAATGGCTTTGTAAACAGAACTTGTCTGATTTTTATTTCATCTGAATACTTTTTACTGGCAGAAACCTCTTACCATAACACTATAAGTGCAATTTAAAAGACTAAATCAAAGTAGAAGAAGAAGAAGAAGAAGAAGAAGAAGAAGAAGAAGAAGAAGAAG
>OU015749.1:63271286-63297269 GCA_907169655.1 Acomys percivali | reverse complement strand
GAAGAAGAAGAAGAAGAAGAAGAAGAAGAAGAAGAAGAAGAAGAAGAGGAGGAGGAGGAGGAGGAGGAGGAGGAGGAGGAGGAGGAAGAGGAGGAGGAGGAAGAGCAGAAGGAGAAAGAGGAGAAGGGGGAGGAGGAGGGGAAAGGAGGAGAAGGAAGAGGAGGAGAAAGAGAAGAAGAAGGAGGAGGAGGAGGAGGAGGAGTTCAGCAACCAAGAAACACAAAGATAGAAAAATCTGTTGCAGTATGACAAAATATCTGGCATTTTCCTTTTTAAAAGAATTCTGTGCCCATTAGCCTGTGTTAGCATGGAGACCTCACATCACAGGAAACAACAGGCCAAGGCGTATGCAATGGCAAGAAGACCAGAATTAAGAAGAGCCTCTGAGGACCGGAAGAAGACACAGAAAAGGAATAACAGTGTGTCCAAACTCCACTCCACTTTTTCTTTTTAGAGGTTTCCTCCAAGGTTTTAATGTTATGTGTTAAAGAAGTTAATGAAGGGTCTTTCGGATTTTTATAGTTCTGCTTATAGAAAATAACACAATACTACTCAGCTATTAAAAACAAGGAATTCCCAAAATTTGTGGATAAATGGATTGAGCTAGAAATGATCATAATGAGTGAGTTAACCCAGAAGCAGAAAGACTCAAATGGTATATACTCACTTATATCTGCATACTAGCCCAAGGGACATGTCCCATGAAAGCCTTCCCTTACTAGGAAACTGGGACAGAGGGGTGACATCCTAATGGGACTCTAGATGAGAGAACCATGCGAGAATAGCAATGTAGAAGGATCCAGTGAGTCCTAGAAACCTACCATAGAACATTATGATAGGCAGATTTGGGCCAAGGGGTCCCGCTCAAACTAAGGCACTAGCCAAGGACAATACAGATGGTAAAATTTAAACCCTTACCCAGAACTAGCCCATGGACAGGACAGTCTCCACACTTGAGTGGAGAGTGGGATATGACTTTCTCATGTACTCTGGTGCCTCACATTTGACTATGCCCCCTGGAGGGGGAGACCTAGTGGCACTCAGAGGAAGGACAGCAGGTCACCGAGAAGAGACTTGATACCCTATGAGCATATACAGGGGGAGGTAATCCCTCTCAGGAACAGTCATAGGGGAGAGGAATAAGGGAAAAATGGAAGGGAGGGGAGAATGGAAGGATACAAGGGATGGGATAACCATAGAGATGTAATAGGAATAAATTAATAAAAAATTAAAAAAATTTTAAAAAAAGAAAATAACACATGACAAGGGCAATCATGAGGCTCATATCTTTGCAATGAAAATTAACTTAAAAACTGTTCTTGGTGTGCTTTTGTATAAAATAAGGGTTTGGGGACAAAGGTCATGGTAGAGCACTCATGTGTGAATGGAGTCCTGTGTGCAGTTCCCAATACAAAAATAAATAAATAAGACAAGATAAGTTTTAGCAAAATACCAGAATTTATGAACAAATTCAAAACAGAAAAATAACAGTGGCAATAGATTACCTGATGTATACATACTGATTATATAAAATAACATTTTCACAATGTCTTAGATTCTTTTCCCACTGCTATCATAAGATTGGTTGACAAAAATTAACCTAAGAGAGAAAGCATAGTATCCCAGAGAGATATAGATCTGCCCAGTGGACAGGGATCCCCTCCTTGATTAATATATTTGGGAGGCATGCCCAAAGCCTTCCTCCCAGGTGATCCTAGACTCTGACAAGTTAACAATTAACACCATCACGAGGTGCAAAACAAAGATAAGGAGATTTTGTACCACTGAAATTAGGCTGTAATCCGTTTAAAAGCACCTGATACATCTGTAATGACTGGAGCCAACTCAGTATTGGGAGTGAAAAAAATCTCAAAATGCACTGAATTAATTAAAGAATCAAATCAATCAAAAAAATTCAAGATGCTCTAAACCTCAAGAAGAAACTACCAATGGACACAATAAACTATTAAAATACACTTTGCCTCCAAAGAAAGAACAACAACAACAAAAGCAGCATTTTCAACTGAGGCTATAGAAGCCAGAAATAATGACATGATATTTTAGATGCCAAAGGAGATGTACTGCTAAGCAAAGATTTTATAAAGAGCTAAAATAGACTCAAAAATATTTTTGAAGAAATAAAAATGGAATTCCAGGCTATGGATTATCATTAATTAAGTCACTATAATATTTATTTAGACACAAGGAAAGTGATTCCATATAGAAGTTCAAAAAGACAAGATTGGATTGAAATGGTCCATGTGGGCTATATTTGAGCAGATACTGACTGGCTAAATCAGTAATAATAATAGTGTATTCTAAAACTCAAAATATATATAAAGGTAAAATAAAATACAACTCTGTACACATGCTAATTTCTATTAGATTAGGAAAAGCAAGAGGGTGGTGTATGGTGACCATTAAAGGAATAACAGAAAAATAATTACAAACCTAATAGAACAGTAAACTTCTTTGATCTGTTCAAACTGTTTTTCTAAGAGAAGATTTAAAGGGAGTACACAATGAGTAAAGTAGTATATGGAAGCTGAAATGACTGTGTTAGATGTTAGTTACATGTAAAGGTCCACATAAATAAAAATAAAAAACTTTATGCTACTTTCAAGAAACGTATTATAAAATCTCAAAATGAAGATATGAAGAAAATGGGTGGGAGAAGACACAAGTTATTAAAGAATGAGCAAAGGATTCCTAGACACTATCACTTCATTTGTGATATGAATGTAAGTTTCTCCATAACAGACTTGAAATGTGCAAACACTGCAGGAGCCCAAACAACAGAAGTGAAAGGATGAAGGAGCCATGTGTAAACGCTATGGAAGGTTGTGAAGCACTTCACACAGACCTGATCTAGCAAGCAGCTGACTTCATACAGATGCCAACACTGTACACAAATTTGAGGGAAACTAAAATCAGTATGAAACTATAGCCTGAGTTCCCCACATACATTGGGAGTGGATGTTGTGTCATTATTTCACTCCACAGTGCATGCATATACACATGTTCTGAAATGTTCCCAAATGTGTGAAAACTGAACTTCACGTAGGGGGATCCAAGATGGCGGCAAGAAGTGTGGACCATATTTGGAAGCTCCAGTGAACAATTCAGGGAATTGCACAGATTTCTGAACCAGGAACACCAAGGTCCCAACACCATGGCAGCAGGAGTGCTCCACGGTTCGGAGCAACAAGGTTGCGGAGGACCTGCGTGCCCCTGCACATGGGAGGAGGGCAGATTTTCTCGGATCGGAGCAGCAGCAGCAGAGACAGCAGCAGCATTGGCAGCACCAGCAGCACCAGCACCAGCATCAGCAACAGCAGTGGCTGAGGTTTGGAGCTCAGAGCCTTCTGGTGGAGGCAATTGGTGTGGTGGCCGGTGGGAGTTGCTGCAGGAGAGGAGACTCTGGACAAGATTTGGGTTACGTGGTGCCTTGTGACCCAAACTGGACAGTTCAGCCCCAGAGTCCTGGGTTCAGCTCAGTGCACAGTGCCGGGGAGATGCTGGCTCAGCACAGCAAGCGATTCTGCCCCAGACACTAGCTCAGTACAGCCACAGCTCCCTGCTGTGACACAGGCTGGGCAGAGCACTCAGTTCCACCCTAGACACCAGTTCAGCGCAACAGCAGTTCTCCTGCTGTGGCGCAGGCAGAGCAGAGTGCTCAGTTCCACCCTAGACATGAGCTCAGCGCAGCGGCAGTTGTCCTGCTGTGACGCACGCTGGGCCGAGTGCTCAGTTCCACCAGAAGTGCTAGCTCACCTCAACGAGCAGTTCTGCCCAAGACACTAGCTCACCTCAGCGGGCAGTTCTGGGGTGCTGATACAGGCTGAGGTCAGCATGCAGATTCAGACCAGGGACCTAGCTGGACTTGCTAGGCAGACTGGGCCCAAAGACTCTAGCTGAGCTCTGCACACAGGCTCCGCAGCCCCAAAACTCTGGCTGTACTATCCACACAGTATAGGCCCGGAATCCCGGGCTGAATTCAGCGTGCAGTGTGGGTCCATAGTCCCTGGCTGAGTTCAGTGCACAATTCCACCCCAGAGACTCAGCTGGAGCTTGGTGTGCAGTTTAGGGCCAGAGTCCCTAACTGCTTGGCAGACAGATTGGGCACAGAGACCCTGGTGGAGCTTTTGGCACAGTCCTGGCTCTAAGACTCTGGTGGACACAGTGTACAGTTTGAATCCAGAATTCCTGGCTGAGCATGGTGGACAATTCAGACCCTGAGTCAATAACTGACCACAGCACCCATTTTGGGCCAAAAGCCCCGCAGTCCCAGCCGAAAAATTCTGGCTAGATCCCTTTTGCATTTTGGGCCCAGAATCTCTAGCTGATCTTGACAGACGGTTCAGGCCCTGAGAATCTAGCTGAGCTCGGCACGTAGTTCGGGCCCAGTGTCCCTGCCTGAACTTGGCAGGGAACCCAGAAGACTGTGGATACCTTGGCCTGACCCAACGTTCATTCACAGACCCAGAACGATTGCAGGACCCACAACAGAGAGGAGATGAGGATCACTGGCTGTGAGAGTCCAAAAGGACAGGGCTAACCGCCTGCCATCCACCCCAGTGAAGTATCAGAGCTTCCATCCTACGGAAATTGTGAGAAAACAAGTGAATCTATCATCAGACTCCCTCCATCCAAATCTGGAAGCTACCCAACAAAAACAAAGACAGCAATATGTCTAAGGGACAGCGTAAATGCATACGCAAAATAACCCAAAACAACATGGCGTATCCAGTTTCCAGCTATCCCAAAGAAAACAACCCAGAGAACTCAAATACAACAGAAATACAAGAAAATGACCTCAAATCCTTAGTAATGAGGATATTAATGGAGGAAACAAATAAAATTCGTAACCAAATACGGGAATACGCAGCCAAACAGGTGAGAGACATAAAAAAAGCATATAGTGTGGAACTGGAAAATTTTCAGGAAAATGCAAACAACCATATGAAAGAAATAAATAAAATGGTTCAAGCTCTGAAGACCGATAAAGAGGCAATGGAAGAAACTCAGGAATATACAAACAATCAGATGAAAGAAATCAAAAAATCAGTTCAAGATCTGCAGATGAAAATGGATTCAATGATAAACACACACAGAGAAGAAAAACGAGAACATGAGACCTCAGAGAGGAAGGCGAGCAACACAAAGGTGGGCTTTTCTAACAGAATACAAGAAACAGAAGAACGAATCTCAGGTCTAGAAGATACATTCACAGATCTTGAAGCAACCATTAAAAAAAATGCCAAATTTGGAAAACTCCTGACACAAAACATCCAAGAAATTCAGGACACCATGAAAGGAAGAAATCTGAGGATAATAGGCATTGAAGAAAGAGAAGATATCAGACTTCAAGACCCAGAAACTATTCTCAACAAAATCAAGAAGAAAACTGCCCCAATCTAAAGAAAGAGATGCCTATAAACATACAAGAGGCCTACAGAACACCAAATAGAATTGACCAGAAAAGGAAAACTGCCCGTCACATAATAATCAAAACACAAAACATACAAACAAAGAAAAATATTAAAAGCTGCAAGGGAAAAAGGCCAAATAACATTCAATGGCAAACCTATCAGAATTACACCACACTTCTCAGCAGAGACCATAAAAGCCAGAAGAGCCTGGAGAGAGAACCTGCAAACCCTAAGAGAGCACAGATGCCAGGCCAGACTACTTTAACCAGCAAAATTATCAATAACCATTGATGGAGAAAACAAAATATTCTATGACACTAACAAATTCAAACAGTACCTATCCACAAATCCAGGTTTATAGAGGGTATTAGAAGTAAAACTCCATCCCAAAGGGTCAAGCTACAACCAAAACTACTCAGGAAATAGATAACTATACCATGGCAAAAACATAACTACACAAACGCTCGATTGGAAACAACATCAAAATTAAGACTCTTAACAGTCACTGTTCATTAAAATCTCTCAATATCAATGGTCTCAATTCAATAAAAAGACACAGACTAACTGAATGGGTGCATAAACAAGATCCAACATTCTTCTGCATTCAAGAAACACATCTCACCCATAACAATAGGCATTACCTCAGGGAAAAAGGTTGGAAAAAATATTCCAAGCAAATGGTCACAAGAAGCAAGCAGGCGTAGCCATTTTAATATCGAACAAAATAGACTTTCAACCAAAATTAATTAGAATGTATGCAGAAGGACACTTCATACTCATCAAAGGTAAAGTCAACTAAGATGACATCATAATTCTGAACATCTATGCTCCCAATTCAAGGGCACACACAGTTGTAAAAGATCTGCTAAAAAAGCTTAAACCACACATCGAACCCCACCCACACAATAATAGTGGGAGACTTCAACACCCCACACTCACTGAAGGATAAGTCATTGAAACAGAAACTGAAGGATAAGTCATTGAAACAGAAACTAAGCAGAGAAACAACATCATGTACCAATGCCATGGGTCAAGTGGATCTAACTGATATCTATAGAACCTTTCACCCAAACAAGAAAGAATATACCTTCTTCTCTGCACCCCATGGAACCTTCTCCAAAATTGATCACATCGTAGGTCACATAGCAAGCCTCAACAGATACAAGAGGACTGAAATAATACCTTGTATCCTATCAGATCACCATGCCCTTGGGCTGCAATTCAACAACAACAGAAACAACAAAAAGCCTACAGGCACGTGGAAAGTAAACAATTCTCTGCTAAACGACACATGGGTCAGGGAAGAAATAAAGAAAGAAATCAAGGAGTTTCTGAAATTCAATGAAAATGAGGGAACAACATACCCAAATTTGTGGGATACCTTGAAAGCAGTGTTAAGAGGAAAATTCATAGCACTAAGTGACTTTTAAAAAAAATTGGAAACATCGCACATAAGCAACTGAAAAAACAGCTGGAAGCCCTAGAAAAAAAAAGAAGCAGAAACACCCAAAAGGAGTAGACGTCTGGAAAGAATCAAACTCAGGGATGAAATTAACAAATTACAAACTAAGAAATCAGTCCAAAGAGTCAACAAAACCAAGACCTGGTTCTTTGAGAAAATCAACAAGATAGACAGAACATTACCCAACCTAACTAAAGGCAGAGAGACAGTACTTAAATCAACAAAATCAGAAAAGAAAATGGACACATAACAACATACACTGAAGATATAGAAAGAATCATAAGATCCTATTTTGAAGGCATATATGCCACAAAATTTGAAAATCTAAGGAAAATGGACGATTTCCTTGACCAATTTCACTTACCAAAGTTGAGTGAAGAACAGATAAACAAGCTAAATAGTCCCATTTCCCCTACAGGAATAGAAGCAATCATTCATAGGCTCCCAACCAAAAAAAGCCCAGGGCCAGATGGGTTCAGTGCAGAACTCTACCAGACCTTCAAAGGCGAGCTAATACCGATACTCTTCAAGCTACTCCAAAACATAGAATTGGATGGAATATTACCAATTCATTCTATGAGGCCATAGTCACGTTGATACCTAAACCTCACAAAGACTCAACAAAGAAAGAGAATTTCAGACCAATTTATCTTATGAACATCGATGCAAAAATACTAAATAAAATTCTTCAAAACGAATACAAGAACACATAAAGGATATCATTCATCATGACCAAGCAGGCTTCATTCCAGGCAAGCAGGAATGGTTTAATATACGGAAATCCATCAATGTAATCCACCATATAAACAAACTGAAAATAAAACACCACATGATCATCTCTTTAGATGCAGAGAAAGCATTTGATAAAATCCAACACCCATTCATGTTTAAAGTTTTAGAGAGATCGGGGATACAAGGCACTTTCCTCGATATAATAAAGGCTATCTACAGCAAGCCAATAGCCAAAATCAAAGTAAATGGTGAGATACTCAAGGAAATTCCTCTAAAATCAGGAACAAGGCAAGGCTGCCCACTCTCTCCATATCTCTTCAATATAGCACTCGAAGTTCTAGCCAGAGCAATAAGACATCAAAAGGAGATCAAGGGTATCCAAATAGGAAAGGAGGAAGTCAAACTATCCCTATTTGCAGATGATATGATAGTGTACATAAGTGACCCTCAAAATTGCACAAGAGAAATCCTACAGCTGATAAACACTTTCAGCAATTTGGCTGGATACAAAATTAACTCAAAAAAGTTTGTAGCCTTCCTATACACAAATGACAAGCATGCAGAGGAAGAAATTAGGAAGCCATACCCTTCACATTAGCCACAACAATATAAAATATCTAGGAGTTACTTTAACTAAGAAGTGAAAAACTTGTTTGAACAAAATGTCAAAACTCTGAAGAAGGAGATTGAAGTTGACATGAGAAGATGGAAGGATCTTCCTTGCTCATGGATCAGGAGAATTAACATAGTAAAAATGGCCATCCTACCAAAAGCAATCTACAGATTCAATGCAATCTCTATCAAAATACCTCCACAATTTTTTAAGACATTGAAAGTTCAATTCTGAATTTCATATGGAAAAACAAAAAACCCAGAATAGCAAAAACGATCTTGTAGGATAAAAGGTGCTGCGTAGGAATCCCCATACCTGATCCTAAATTGTATTATAAAGCAATAGTATTTAACACAGCATGGTACTGCCACAGCAAAGGCTGGTTGATCAGTGGAATAGAATTGAAGACCCAGATATGAATCCACACACATATAGTCACTTGATTTTTGACAAAGAAGCCAAATTCATTCAATGGAAAAAGGATAGCTTCTTCAACAAATGGTGATGGACTAACTGGAGGTCTACGTGTAAAAAAAATGCAACTGGACCCATATTTGTCACCTTGCACAAAACTCAAATCCAAGTGGATTAAAGACCTCAACATAAAATCAGAGACACTAAGTCACTTAGAAGAAAAAGTGGGGAAGAGTCTGGAACATATTGGCACAGGAGACAATTTCCTGAACAGAACACCAACAGCCCAGGCCTTAATGTAAACAATTAGTAAATGGGACCTCATGAGGCTGAGAAGCTTCTGTAAGGCAGGAGACACTGTCAAGAGAACAAAGCGACAGCCTACAGCCTGGGAAAAGATCTTCACCAACCCTACATCTGACAAAGGTCTAATATCCAAAATATATAAAGAACTCAATAAATTAAACACCATCAAACCAAATAACCCAATTGAGAAATGGGGTTTGGAACTAAACAGAGAATTCTGAACAGAAGAATATCAAATAGCTGGGAAACTCTTAAAGAAATGCTCAACCTCCTTAGTCATCAGGGAAATGCAAATCTAAACAACTCTGAGATTCCATCTTACACCCATCAGAATGGATAAGATCAAAAACTCAAGCGACACCACATGCTGGAGAGGAACACTCCTTCATTGCTGGTGGGAATGCAAACTAGTACAGCCCCTTTGGAAAACTATCTGGTGCTATCTCAGAAAACTGGGAATAGGGCTTCCTCAAGACCCAGCTATTCCACTCCTTGGAATATACCCAGAAGATGCACCAGCACACAACAAGAAAATTTGCTCAACCGTGTTCATAGCAGCCTTATTCATAATAGCCAGATCATGGAAACAGCCTAAATGTCCCTCTGTAGAAGAATGGATAAAGAAACTGTGGTACATATACACTATGGAATACTACTCAGCTATTAAAAACAAGGAATTCCCGAAATATGTGGATAAATGGATTGAGTGGAAATGATCATAATGAGTATATTAACCCAGAAGCAGAAAGACTCAAATGGTATATACTCACTTATATCTGCATATTAGCCCAATGAACATGTCCCACGAAAGCCTTCCCTTACCAGGAAACTGGGACAGAGGGG
This sequence comes from Acomys percivali, assembly GCA_907169655.1. Classification (NCBI taxonomy): domain Eukaryota; kingdom Metazoa; phylum Chordata; class Mammalia; order Rodentia; family Muridae; genus Acomys; species Acomys percivali. The sequence goes on along the minus strand of OU015749.1, from coordinate 63,287,467 downwards.
TGACATCCTAATGGGACTCTAGATGAGAGAACCATGCGAGAATAGCAATGTAGAAGGATCCAGTGGGTCCTAGAAACCTACAATAGAACATTATGATAGGCAGATTTGGGCCAAGGGGTCCTGCTCAAACTAAGGCACTAGCCAAGGACAATACAGGTGGTAAAATTTAAACCCTTACCCAGAACTAGCCCATGGACAGGACAGTCTCCACACTTGAGTGGAGAGAAGGATATAACTTTCTCATGTACTCTGCTGCCTCACATTTGACTATGCCCCCTGGAGGAGGAGACCTAGTGGCACTCAGAGGAAGGACAGCAGGTCACTGAGAGGAGACTTGATACCCTATGAGCATATACAGGGGGAGGTAATCCCTCTCAGGAACAGTCATAGTGGAAGGGAATAGGGGGAAACTGGGAGGGAGGGGAGAATGGGAGGATACAAGGGATAGGATAACCATAGAGATGTAACAAGAATAAATTAATTTTAAAAAAAGAATACTCATAATTTTCAGGAGAGTAATTTGGAAGTATTCTTGAAAATGTGTAGTACAGATTCATAATTTCTGTTTATTATTTCAAAATAGTGATAAGATTTTCTATAAACTTTTGGAAATATGGAATATTCTTCAGAGACTAAAGTGTTTTTCAAAAAAAAATACCTAAATTTGTGTGATACATTGAAAGCAGGGCTAAGAGGAAATTCATATCACTAAGTGCCTTTAAAAAGAAATTGGAAACATCGCACATAAGCACCTTAACGACACAACTGGAAGCCCTAAGAAAAAAAGAAGCAGAAACACCCAAAAGGAGTAGACATCTGGAAATAATCAAACTCAGGGCTGAAATTAACAAATTACAAACTAAGAAAACAGTCCAAAGATCAACCAAACCAAAAGCTGGTTCTTTGAGAAAAACAACAAGATGGACAGACCATTAGAAAACCTAACTATAAGGCAGAGAGACAGTATTGAAATCAACAAAAACAGAAATGAAAAGGGAGACATAACAACAGACACGGAAGAATACAAAGAATCATAAGATCCTCCTTTGAAGGCATATATGCAACAAAATTTGAATATCTAAGGGAAATGGACGATGTTCTTGATCATTTTCCCTTGCCAAAGTTGAGTGAAGAACAGATAAACAAGCTTAATAGTCCCATTTCCCCTATAGAAATAGAAGCAATCATTGATAGGCTCCCAACCAAAAAAAGTCCAGGGCCAGATAGTTTCAGTGCACAGTTCTACCAGACCTTCAAAGGCGAGCTAATACCGATATTCTTCAAGCTAATCCAAAAGATAGAAAAGGAAGGAACTTTACCAAATTCATTCTATGAGGCCATAGTCACGTTGATACCTAAACCTCACAAAGACTCAACAAAGAAAGAGAATTTCAGACCAATTTCTCTTATGAACATCGATGCAAAAATACTAAATAAAATTCTTGCAAAACGAATACAAGAACTCATAAAGGATATCATTCATCATGATCAAGTAGGCTTCATTCCAGGCATGCAGGGATGGTTGAATATATGGAAATCCATCAATGTAATCCACCATATAAACAAACTGAAAATAAAAAACCACATGATCATCTCTTTGGATGCAGAGAAAGCATTTGATAAAATCCAACACCCATTCATGTGTAAAGTCTTAGAGAGATCGGGGATACAAGGCACTTTCCTCGATACAATAAAGGCTATATACAGCAAGCCAATAGCCAAAATCAAAGTAAATGGTGAGATACTCAAGGAAATTCCTCTAAAATTGGGAACAAGGCAAGGCTGCCCACTCTCTCCATATCTCTCCAATATAGTACTCAAAGTTTTAGCCAGAGTAATAAGACAACAAAAGGAGATAAAGGGTTTCCAAATGGGAAAGGAGGAAGTCAAACTATTCCTATTTGCAGATGATATGATAGTGTACATAAGTGACCCTCAAAATTCCACCAGAGAACTCCTACAGCTGATAAACACTTTCAGCAAATTGGCTGGATACAAAATTAACTCAAAAAAGTCTGTAGCCTTCCTATACACAAATGACAAGCTTGCAGAGGGAGAAATTAAGAAAGCCATACCCTTCACATTAGCCACAAGCAATATAAAATATCTAGGAGTTACTCTAACTAAGCAAGTGAAGGACTTGTTTGAAAAAATTTCAAAACTCTGAAGAAAGAGATTGAAAATGACATGAGAAGATGGAAGGATCTTCCTTGCTCATGGATCGGGAGAATTAACATAGTAAAAATGGACATCCTACCAAAAGCAATCTACAGAATCAATGCAATCCCCATCAATATACCTACACAATTTTTTAAGGACATTGAAAGTTCATTTTTGAACCTCATATGGAAACACAAAAAAACCCAGAATAGCTAAAACAATCTTATACAATAAAAGGTGCTCCAGAGGAATCTCCATACCTGATCTCAAATTGTACTATAAAGCAATAGTAATTAAAACATCATGGTACTGGCAGAGCAACAGGCTGGTGGATCAGTGGAATCAAATCGAAGACCCAGATATGAATCCACACACATATAGTCACTTGATTTTTGACAAAGAAGCCAAATCCATTCAATGGAAAAAGGATAGCATCTTCAACAAATGGTGCTGGTCTAACTGGAGGTCTATGTGTAAAAAATTGCAACTGGACCCATATTTGTCACCTTGCACAAAACTCAAATCCAAGTGGATTAAAGACCTCAACATAAAACAAGAGACACTAAGTCACTTAGAAGAAAAAGAAGGGAAGAGCCTGGAATATATTGGCACAGGAGACAACTTCCTGAACAGAACACCAACAGCCCGGGCCTTAATGTCAACAGTTAATAAATGGGACCTCATGAGGCTGAGAAGCTTCTGTAAGGCAGGAGACACTGTCAAGAGAACAAAGCGACAGCCTACAGCCTGGGAAAAGATCTTCACCAACCCTACATCTGACAAAGGTCTAATATCCAAAATATATAAAGAACTCAATAAATTAAACACCACCAAACCAAATAACCCAATTGAGAAATGGGGCTTGGAACTAAACAGAGAATTCTCAGCAGAGGAATATCAAATGGCTGAGAAACACTTAAAGAAATGCTCAACCTCCTTAGTCATCAGGGAAATGCAAATCTAAACAAATCTGAGATTCCATCTTACACCCATCAGAATGGATAAGATCAAAAACTCAAGGGACACCACATGCTGGCGAGGATGTGGAGAGAGAGGAACACTCTTTCATTGCTGGTGGGAATGCAAACTAGTACAGCCACTTTGGAAATCTATCTGGTGCTATCTCAGAAAAATGGGAATAGGGCTTCCTCAAGACCCAGCTATTCCACTCCTTGGAATATACCCAGAAGATGCTCCAGCACACAACAAGAAAATTTGCTCAACCGTGTTCACAGCAGCCTTATTCATAATAGTCAGATCATGGAAACAGCCTAAATGTCCCTCAGTAGAAGAATGGATAAAAAATTGTGGTATATATTCACTATGGAATACTACTCAACTATTAAAAACAAGGAATTCCCGAAATTTGTGGATAAATGGATTGAGCTAGAAATTATCATAATGAGTGCATTAACCCAGAAGCAGAAATACTCAAATGGTATATTCTCACTTATATCTGCATAATAGCCCAAGGGGCATGTCCCACGAAAGCCTTCACTTACCAGGAAACTGGGACAGATGGGTGTACATCCTAATGGGACTCTAGATGAGAGAAGCATGGGAGAATAGATCCAGAGGGTCCTAGAAACCTACAAGTAGAACATTATGATAGGCAGATTTTGGCCAAGGGGTTCCGCTCAAACTAAGGCACCAGCCAAGGGCAATACAGGCGGTAAAATTTAATCCCCTACCCAGATCTAGCCAATGGTCAGAACAGTCTCCATACTTTAGTGGAGAGTGAGATATGACTTTCTCATGTACTCTGCTGCCTCACATTTGACCATGTCCCCTGTAGGGGGAGACCTGGTGGCACTCAGAGGAAAGACAGCAGGTTACCAAGAAGACACTTGATACCCTATGAGCATATACAGGGGGAGGTAATCCCCCTCAGGAACAGTCATAGGGGAGGGGAATAAGGAGAAAATGGGAGGGAGGGAAGAATGGGAGGATACAAGGGATGGGATAACCATTGAGATTTAACAAGAATAAATTTAAAAAGAAAAAGAAAACTTAACTTCAAAATATTGATGAATCTATGAAAGAATAGAAATGAAAATTAGAACGTAATTGAATAACAAACCAATACTTCAGATCTTAGAATAGAGGTAAACTAGTTCTTCAAGAAAGTTTAAAACCTAATGTTTATGCTAGTGAAAAAGAAAACTAAGAACAAATAACATGAGTATATAATTTTTTAAACAATTAATTTTAACATAAATTAAAGGGAAATAAAAGTCAGAGGGGAAATTTCAAAAGCAGAATAATGCTGAAAGGAAAAAATTCAACAAAACTGAAGTGTGGAGATTTAAAAATACCAATGACATTGAGAATAATAGAACAGTTAGTAATAATCTAAAATCAAATAATTATATTAGTATATTTGAACAGTTTTGCACAAATAGAATGAAAAGATAAATTCTTTATAATAAAACAAAAATATAGTACTGAAAATGACACAAGAAACAGATTAACTGTGTGGTACTGTTTTTGTTAGGTAGTACCTACATATGACTAAGGCTTGAAACTCTTCTAGAAAGAGAAACTAAAAAACCTTCTTTATAAAATAAGGCCACCATAATCTTATATTAAATGTTGACAAATATAACTCAATAGTAGAACATTATAGAACAAGGATACAAAGTTCCTAAATACATACTGGGATATTAAAGACAAATAGTGCCAAAATATGCTCATCCCCAAAATGTAATGGTTGTTTGAAATTCAGGAACTCTGATACCCCCTATTTGACCACTTCCCCTTGGTAGGAGGCCTGGTAGTACTCAGAGGAAGGGGAAGCTGGCTATCCAAAGGAGACCTGATAAGCTATGACCATATGATGGGGGAGGATGTCCCCTTCTGTCATAGGCCAAGGGAAGGGTAATAGGATGAAAAAGGGTGGGAGAGGGGAATGGGAAGATACAAATGAGAAGATAACAATAATGATATAGTCTGAATAAATTATTTAAATAAAAAAAAGAAATTCAAAATTCAGTTGATGTGATACTCTCAGACAAAGCCAAAGGGAAGGGCTAATCTAAAAATATTTGACCTTTATTCTTTGAAAATGTCAGAGCCTTGAATGAAGGCAAAAATTTAGCATACCTCTACACATGCTGAAAATCATAGAGCAACTTTTTAAGAAAACAAGACATGAGACCTTGAGCTAACCCTGCACAGGACAGGGAAAAGGTCACATTAGTAAATAATAACAAACGATGTTATTCTGATCATTGGTTCTAATAAAATATTAATTATATACTAAGTGAATGTTTGTTTCTAAGTTTGTTCACTGTAGTTACAGGGCTAAAAGCACTCTACAACACTCTTGTGGTGTTCCTAGAGTAGAACTTAGCTTTGCTGGTTTTGATAAATCTATTAATGGAAAGTTTGCAAATTTAATTGTGGGTCTAACAGGCTTTTCTTAGCTTCTGGAATGGAGACAGCCTCAATCCTTAGAGCTGAGTGAGTTCCACATAGGTGACAGCAGAACAAGGAGAAGGTACGAGGAGAGGGAAGTGAAAACCTTGATGCCCACTCACTCCAGGTTACTTTTCCATAAGGGCTCAAGCCAAAAATGACTTCCTTGTCCCCTGAATTCGGGAAAACAAATTCTGTTTTCAAGAAAAGGGACAGTAGTGAATTACTTGGTTTTTTAATCTACTTGCTTCCTTAATACTTCAGTTTGATTATTTGACATTTAACAAGAATGAGTTACTTTTGTGTGTTGTCTGTTGAGGCCTTGGGCAGCTCATTCCAAAACAAGAGCCACTGAGAGCATTTGCATATGACTTGCAATACTAAGAGAACACAATGACTACATTAAACTATTCAGAGCTACCTTCGACTTGCCAATTGGAAAACTGAGAGCCAATCCAATCACATGCAAGTCCACATTAAACATATCTCATACTGCCAAGAAAATGAGTGTTCAGACCTTCCTTACTATGTGACAGGATTATGAGCATACTATGTCCAAACCATTTTGTGAATTTTGCAGCATGAACTGGCTCAGGAACTTTTCCACCCACCCAGTCTATTGTATAGCTGTTTTTTCCCTGTTGCTTTTCTCTTGAAATACTCCCAAGACGAAAAAGGCATTTTTTTATTCAGGGACATTTTCATTCAACCATCTAGTCCTTGTAGAATAATGAAATCACAGTTCTGTGACTCTGATTCTCTTGTGCTTCCTTCACTTTCCTGCCTCCTTTGACATATATGTCCCCAGTGCCCAATGTGGCAACAGAACCTGCTAATTGCTAAATGTCAGCCAGAGGAGAAACCATAGAAACCAAAGCATGTGTTTATTACAGTAGTGCCTGAGGCAAGTTCAGCTTCAGGATAAGTGTGTATCTTTCCCTCACAGTAGCATAAATTGTATTTTTTATATCATTGATCAAAACAGATTAGAAGGCTTATTTTACACTAGAGTGCCAAAATAAGCTGGGCATGTGAAAGTGGCAAAGGATCAAAGAAGTAAATAGGGGTTGTATCTGCTTAAGTGGACATAGTTAAGAGATTAAATTCATTCCCATTTAAAGGCTTCATGAATTTCTGGTTGATGTGGTAGCTGAACAAATGGGCTCATGTCCATCAATCTCCCTTTAACAGCAAAAAGTGCTGCCACAAACCCAAAGTACAATATTCTTAAACTTTCAGAGCATAGAAAGCAAGAGACTGATGCTATCTGGTACCTTGGGTATGGGAAGGTTTATGTTAAAAGGCAAGACTGAGGGAAGAGTCAGGTTTCACCTGCTGCCTGCTGAGGCAAAGCACCAGGCTACCCAACTCAAACATGGAATCACCTTTCCATCGTCCTCCAAAAACAAATGCCAAGCTTGGAAGATCAGGTCTCATCTAAGTTGTGAAGAATGCCAGAAACAATTTAAAATTAATCTATAAAAACAAATGGTTGCTCTTGATAATTTTTATCAAATACACTAAATAAATAAAGTCAGCTTTCAACCCTCATTATTTCCTGAGGAGTCTTTGCATATATCTATTTTTCCTGTTAACTATCTTTCCATTGGACAATGACAGGAATGGCTGGAGAAAGAGGCTGACTGTCCACAAAAGAGGCCATCCTATCTACTTGATTATTGAGCTTGTCCTCAGCTGAAGTCACTTTTGATGAGCGTTTACATGGGACACAAGTATCTTCACATGCCTGGCCCATTTAGAGAGATCTAGTAATATACTTTTCTCCTAATTTTCAAATCATGTTCTTTCCAAGTCCCTGACCATCCAGGAAGTCCATTAGCTACAGCCCATGAATTGATGAACAATCACATATCTTGTCATTGCTCTTTCCAAATAAAATGTACAGCTGTGTGTACTGCCCAAAGTTTTGACCACTGTGAACATTTCCCTTTGCCAGTGTCTTCCAAGGCTGTGCCAAAAAGATAATGCTGAAACTGTCCACTTCTGGGTCATGCCTGAGTGACATGCAAATCGCTAGTAAACCAGGCCTTATATTTCTCTTCTTCAGTTGACCAGTCATAATGAACAACCCCACAAGGCAATAGGTCCTTGGTAGCAGACTATTTTAATGGGAGAAGAAATCAGAGGCATTTGGGAAATTTTCTCACTTGCTTGTGCCTTCAGGACCTGTTTGGGCCTGATCACAAACATACCACTTCATTTGATAGTAGATTCCTATTGTACATATCCTACTTTATAACTTAGTGTGACAGATAGCATCCCACTAAGATGGGAAGCTCAGATCTCAGGATAATTGGTACCCACTGCCAAGCATTCAGTTTCCACTAAAGCCCAGTAGCAGGCAAAGGGTTGTCTCTTAAAGGGAAATAGGATTTTCTGTAGATATTGTAGAGCCTTGCTCCAAAATCCCAAAAGTGCTTTCTGTGATTCACCCATAGTGTCCTGCTAAAGTCTCCAAAAAGCATCCCCATCTGCCACAGGCATCTTAAGTACCATCAGGTCTTGATCGATCATATGGTCCAAGTAGTAGAGCAACCTTCAAAGCAGCCTGGACCTGTTGAAGAGTCTTCTCCTATTTCAGGCCTCATTCAAATCTTGCAAATTTCAGAGTTACTTGGTATAAGTGACAAATATTCTGTCTCCAAAATCTAAATCTAAATCTAAGTAGGCCCAGTAAATATTGTGCTTCTTTCATGGTGGTATGACAGGAAATGTTAAATAGCATACATAGTCTTCATCTTAGAAGGAATATCTCTGCATACTTCACACCACTGGACTCCTAAGAATGTCACTGAGGTAGAAGGTCCTTGAATTTTGGTTGGATTTCCATCCTCTGATGTGTATATATTTTACCAACAAGTTCAGAGTGGTGGCTACCTCCAGCTCACTTGATCCAATCACTGTAATGCCATCAATAAACGGTCTGAGCCTTCAAACAGGGGCAGTTAGAAACCAGCTTGAACTGCTCCCAAAGGCCGAGCAGGAACTATCACACTATGGGGAGATGTAGGTGTGCCTGCAGTGTCTAATAGCTGACCCAGAGGGATCTCTGAGCATCCCGGCTCACGGGGTCATGGAAGGTGCAGGCACCTTGGATCCCACCAGCGGCTTGAAACCGTATTGTGTCTGGCCCACCGGACACTGATGCTGCATTCTCCAACAGACAGAACCTAGCTGGTTCAGCTCCCACAGGCCCGGCAGGATCGTCCATGTTCCTGGGAGAGGCTGGACACTTCTGCAGGGTATAGAGGCAGAGCTGAAAGACAGCTAAGCCCAAAAGATCTGATCCACCTGGGGTCTTGGCTACAAAGCAACAGGAAGGACCCAGAGTACTTGTGTGCTGACTTTGTCCTAGGTCCCAAAACTGCTGATCTGAATTATAGCAATAAGGTAAAAGGGTCCAAACAGAAACCTACTTTGGCTGACTCAGTCTGGAGCCTAAGGTGTAGAGAAAAATCTCCAGGAGTGGAAACCAGATCACCTGTCTGTTCCAGGGAAATACTCCCTGTTCCCCAGAGGCAAGAGCACCCAACCTATAATCAGTCATCAAATATCCACTCTCAAACAGTGAAGGTCAATAGAAGCTACCTCCCAACATCTGAGACACCAACATGACAAGAGGACAGTGAAAGAATGCTAACAAAAACCAAAACAGTTTCGCATCTCCAGATCCTAGCAATCCCAATGAAAACAGTCCAGGGAGAACAAAAAACAATCGAAATACAAGAAAATGACCTCAAGTCCTTAGTAAGGAAGATGATAATGGAAGAAACAAATAAAATCTGTACACAACTGCAGGAGGAGGCAAACAAGAGGGCTGAAGATTTAAGAGTCATATAAAGAGGCACTAGAAGAATTTCAGAAAAATACAAATAACAAGATGAGGAAATCATTACAACAGTTCAAGACCTGAAGATAAAGATGGAAGCTATGATAAAGGAACACACAGAAGAAAAACGTGATCAAGAGGCATCAGAGAAGAAAGCAAGCATCTCAGAGGTGATCTTATCTAACACAATGCAAGAAATGGAGGAACGAATACTGGGATTGAAGATACATTCATAGAACTCGAAACAACCATCAAAGAAAATGCTAAATCTGAAAAGTTTCTGACATAGAACATCCAAGAAATCAAGGACACCATGAAAAGACAAAACTTGAGAATAGTAGGTATTGAGGAAAGAGAGGACACCGACTCCCCAGCCCAGAAAATATCTTTAACAGATTCATAGAATGAAAATTTCCCCAATTTAAAGAAGGAGATGCATATGAGCATACAAGAGGACTACAGAACACCAAATAGAATAGACCAGAAGAGAAAATCTCCCTGCCACATAATAATAAAAACACAAAATATACAGAACAAAGAAAAAATCTTAAAAGCAGCAAGAGAAAAAGGACGAGTAACATATGATGGCAAACCTATCAGAATTACTGCCAAATTCTCAGCAGAAACCATGAAAGCCAGAAGGTCCTGGACAGAGGTCTTGTAAACCCTAAGAGAACACAGATGCCAGACAAGATTACTGCTATATCCAGCGAAACTATCAATAACCTTTGACGGAGAAAACAAGATATTCCATGACAAAAACAAATTCAAACAGTACCTAGCCACAAATCTGGCTTTACATAAGTTACTAGAAGGAAAACTCCACCCCAAAGGGTCAAATTACAAACAAAACTAAATAGGAAATAGATAACTACACCATCACAAAATCACAACCTCATACAATCTCGACTGTAACAAACAGAAAAAATGAAGGGACTTGGCAGTCACTGGTCATTAGTATCTCTCAACATCAGTGGTCTCAACTCTCCAATAAAAAGACACAGACTAACTGAATAGATGCATAAATATGACTCAACATTCTTCTGCATTCAGGAAACACATCTCAACCACAAGGACAGATATTGCCTCAGAGTAAAAGTTTGGAGAAAAATATTTCAAGCAAATGGTCACAAGAAACAAACTGGGGTAGGGATTCTAATATCTAATAAAATAGACTTTCAACCAAAATTAATCAAAAGGGATGAGGAAGGACACTTTATACTCATCAAAGGTAAAGTCATCCAAGATGACATCACAATTTTGAGCATCTATGCTCCTAATACAAGGGTACCAATATTTGTAAAAGAGCTATTAACAAAGCTTAAACCACTCATTGATTCCCACACATTAATAATGGGATTTCACCACCCCACTTTCACTGAAAGATAGGTCTTTGAATCAAAAACAAAGCCAGGAAATAACTTCACTAACCAATGTCATGAATCAAATGCATCTAACAGATATTTAGAGAACTTTTCACCCAAACAAAAAGGATTATACCTTCTTCTCAGCACCCCTTTGAACATTCTCTAAAATTGATCACATAGTAGGTCACACAGCAAGCCTCAACAGATACAAGAAGATTGAAATAATACCTTGTATCTTATCAGATTACCATAGTTTAAGGCTGGACTTCAACAACAGAAATAACACGACGCCTACACACACATGGAAACTAAACAACTCTCAACTTAATGACACCTGGGTCAAAAAGAAATAAAGGAAGAAATAAAAGACTTCTTGAAATTCAATGAAAATGAAGGCGCAACATACTCAAATTTGTGGGACACAATGAAGGAAGTATAAGAGGAAATTCATAGCACTAAGAACCTTTAGATAGAAAGCAGAAACATCCCACATAAAAAACTTAACGACACATCTGGCAACACTAGAAAAAAAGAAGCAGAAACACCCAAGAGGAGTACACGTCTGGAAATAACCAAATTCAGGGCTGAAATCAACAAATTAGAAACAAAGAGAACAATCCAAAGAACCAACAAAACCAAAAGCTGGTTCTTTGAGAAAATTAACAAGGTAGACAAACCGTTAGCCAAACTAACTAAAAGACAGAGAAACACTATCCAAATCAACAAAATCAGAAATGAAAAGGGAGAGCTAACAACAGACACCGAAGAAATACAAAAAATCATAAGAACCTACTTTAAAGGCATTTATGACACAAAATTTGAAAATCTAAGGGAAATGGACAATTTTCTCAACCAATTCCATTTGCCAAAATTGAATCAAGATCAGATAAACAAATTAAATAGCCCTATTTCACCTATAGAGATAGAAGCAATCATTGATAGTCTCCCAACCAAAAAAAGTCCAGGGCCAAATAGCTTCAGGGCAGAATTCTACCAGTCCTTCAAAGAGGAGCTAATAACAATACTCTTGAAGCTACTCCAAAAGACAGAAATGGATGGAACATTACCAAATTCTTTCTATGAGGCCATAGTCACGTTGATACCTAACCCCCACAAAGACCCAACAAAAAAAGAATTTCAGACCAATTTCTTTTATGAACATTGATGCAAAAATACTCAATAAATACTTACAAAACTAATACATGAACATATCAAAGACATTATTCACCATAACCAGGTAGGCTTCATTCCAGGCATGCAGGGATGGTTTAACATATGGAAATCCATCAATGTAATCCACCATATAAAAAAGCTGAAAGAGGAAAACCACATGATCATCTCCTTAGATGCAGAAAAAGCATTTGACAAAATCCAACACCCATTCATGTTTAAAATTCTGGAGGGATCGGGAATATAAGGCACATACCTAAACATAATAAAGGCTATATACAGCAAGCCAATAGCCAACATTAAATTAAATGGAGAGATATTCAAGGAAATCCCTCTAAAATCGGAGACCAGACAAGGCTGCCCACTTTCTTCATATCTGTTCAATATAGTTCTTGAAGTTCTAGCCAGAGCAATAAGACAACAAAAGGAGATCAAGAGTATCCAAATGGGAAAGGAAGAAGTCAAATTATCCCTATTTGCAGATGATATGATAGTGCATATAAGTGATGCCCAAAATACCAGAAGAGAACTACTGCAGCTGATAAACACCTTCAGCAAATTGGCTGGATACAAAATTAACTCAAAAAAGTCAGTAGTCTTCCTGTATACAAATGACAAACACGCAGAGGAAGAAATTAGAAAAACTACACACTTCATGATAGCCACAGGCAATATAAAATGTCTAGGAGTACCTCTAACCAAGCAAGTGAAGGATTTATTTGAAAAAAAACTTTAAATCTCTGAAGAAAGAGATTGAAGATGACATCAGAAGATGGAGGGATCTACTTTTTTCGTGGATCAGGAGAATTAACATAGTAAAAATGGCCATCTTACCAAAAGCAATTTACAGATTCAATGCAATCCCTATCAAAATACCTACAAAATATTTTGAAGATATTGAAAGATCAATTCTCAACTTCATGTGGAGAAACAAAAAGTCCAGAATAGCAAAAACAATCCTATACAATAAAAGATCCTCTGGAGGAATCTCCATACCTATCTTAAGCTGTACTATAGAGCAGCAGTAATTAAAACAGCATGGTACTGGCACAGCAATAGGCTGGTGGATCAATGGAAACGAATTGAAGACCCAGACATGAATCCACACATATTTGGTCACTTGATTTTTGACAAAGAAGCCAAATCTATTCAATGGAAAAATGATAGCATCTTCAACAAATGGAGCTGATCTAACTGGATATCTACATGTAGAAAAATACAACTAGACCCCTATTTGTCACCATGCACAAAACTCAAGTCCAAGTGGATTAAAGACCTAACATACATAAAACCAGAGACATTAAATCGGTTAGAGGAAAAAGTGGAGAAGAGCCTGGAACACATTGGCACAGGAGACAACTTCCTGAACAGAACACCAACAGCCCAGGCCTTAATGTCAACAATTAATAAATGGGACCTCATGAGGCTGAGACTTCTTATAAGGCAAAAGACACTGTCAAGAGAACAAAGCGACAGCCTACAGACTGGGAAAAGATCTTCACCAACCCTACATCTGACAAAGGTCTAATATCCAAAATATATAAAGAACTCAAGAAATTAAACACCACCAAACCAAATAACCCAATTGAGAAATGGGGCTTGGAACTAAACAGAGAATTCTCAACAGAGGACTATCAAATGGCTGAGAAACACTTAAAGAAATGCTCAACGTCCTTAGTCATCAGGGAAATGCAAATCGAAAAGAAACTGAGATTCCATCTTATACCCATTAGAATGGCTAAGATAAAAAATTCAAGTGATACCACATGCTGGCGAGAATGTGGAGAGAGAGGAACACTCCTTCATTGCTGGTGGGAATGCAAACTAGTACAACCACTTTGGAAATCTATCTGGTGCTATCTCAGAAAACTGGGAATAGGGCTTCCTCAAGACCCAGCTATTCCACTCCTTGGAATGTATCCAGAAGATGCTCCAGCACACAACAGGGACATATGCTCAACCATGTTCATAGCTGCCTTGTTCATAATAGCTAAAACATGGAAACAGCCTAAGTGTCCAACAGTAGAAGAATAGATAAAGAAACTGTGGTACATTTACACTATGGAATACTACTCAGCTATTAAAAACAAGGAATTCCTAAAATTTGTGGACAAATGGATTGAACTAGAAATGATCATAATGAATGAATTAACCCAGAAGCAAAAAGAGACAAATGGTATATACTCACTTATATCGAGACCCTAGCCCAAGAAGCATGTCCCATGAAAGACTTTACTTACCAGGAAAGTGGGTCAGAGGGGAGGACATCCTATTAGGACTCTAGGTGAGAGAAGCATGGGAAAATGGGGAAATAGAAGGATCTAGAGGGTCCTGGAAACCTACAAGAAGAACATTATGATGGGTAGATCTGGGTCCTGGGATCCTGCTCTAACTATGGCACCAGTAAACTTCAAACCCCTACCTAGACCTATCCGATGGACAGGACATTCTCCACCATTGAGTGGAGTGAGGTCTGACTTTCTTATAAACTCTGGTGCCCCATTTTTGACCACATACCCTTGATGGGGAGGCCTGGTGGTACACAGGGGCAGGATAGCAAATCACCAAGAAGAGACTTGATACCCTATTTTCATATACAGCGGGAGGAGGTCCCCCTCAGTCACAGTCCTTGGGGAGGGAAGTAGGGTGTAAGTGGGAGGGAGGGAGGAATGGGAGGATACAAGGGATGGGCTAACAATTTAGATGTAATATGAATAAATTAACAAAATATTTTTAAAAGATAGTTCTATGAGTAAAATAGGAGATGAAAAAATCATTTGTGTTTTTAGAATACATATCTTTAAGTAAATATTAAAGAAATGCTTCAAAAAGTCATAATTTCCTTCTTGTGTTCTTTCTCTCCATACTGTAACAGATTGCAATTTCTAGGAAGGCAGGATTTTTCACTGATGTACATTTTTTACTACTCAAGGGGATAAAGCAGGTCCAGAAGTGATTTTTTGCAAGATAAGTTAATAAAACCATTGAGAAACTGATAGTGTCAATAAATATAGTTTTCCTAAGGACAAAAGAATAAGTGACTGCATATACAGACAATACAGCGTATTTTGTGACAAAATATTTTTATGATTTTTTAATATTTCTTGTTTCTGTTTATTTTACTATCTAACTATTAGTAGAAAATTACATTTTTGAGAGAAGCAAGCAAAATTATTCACTTCTGAATATTTAGCCCCAGTGTATACCTGGAACATAATGGACTCATAAAAATGCATTGAGTGAAATGAGCAAATCAAGATAAAATACAGCAAGTTGAAAGTCATAGGCTACTACATAAATGTTAGATGGAATATTCATGGGAGTGGGCTTCTGGGATATGGCCTTGATAGTAGTATTCAAGAAATTTGAGACACTGGAGGCCAAAACTCAAACCTGAAAGCTCACCCAAGAGTTTACAAAAAACCTATCTCCTCAGTCAGTATTTTCTTCCCACAAAGTTCTGAGTTAGTATCTAGTCCATGTTTTTCTAATATCCTAGAGGAAATAAAGCTGCAGAACTTTAACTTGTTTTTATGTCAATTTAGATTTCTATCGCTGTATTAGTTTCTTTTCCTTGCTGTGATAAAATACTATAATCAAAAGTGACTTAAGAAGAGTTTATTTAGGGTTACTACTCCCGAGGGAGAGTCTATAATGGTGAGGAAGACAGGGCAGCAGAGGGAAAGGAGGAAGCTGAAAGGGCATTTCTTCAGCCACATGCAGAAAGCAGAGAGTAGACTGGAAAGAGGAGGATTCTTTAAACTCTCAAAGCCTCCCTCTCCCGTGATGCACTTCCTCCAGCAAGTTTCTATATCCTAAAAGTTTCATAACCTCTCCAAACAGTGACCTCAACTGCAGACCAACTATTCAAATACAGGTACCTACAGGGGACATTCTCATTCAAACAACCATGACGTCTATATGAGACCAGTTTTAGATTACAAGCTTGTACCATTTAGATGAATAACATTTCCTAAGAATCTGTGTGTTAAGTGCTTGGTTCTAGGCTGGCATTACTAGGAAAGATGGGGCTTTATAGAAACTATATTTATCTTTCTCTCATGCTATCTCTCCTATGCCATCTCTCTCATTCTCCTCTTTCTCATGCTATTTCTTTCATGGTATCAAAGAAACTTTCTCTCATACTACCTCTTTCTCATGCTACTTCTTTCTCATTCTCTCTCTCTCTCTCTCTCTCTCTCTCTCTCTCTCTCTCT
>OU015749.1:63251291-63268532 GCA_907169655.1 Acomys percivali | reverse complement strand
ACAGAGAATTCTCAGCAGAGGAATATCAAATGGCTGAGAAACACTTATAGAAATGCTCAACCTCCTTAGTCATCAGGGAAATGCAAATCTAAACAACTCTGAGATTCCATCTTACACCCATCAGAATGGCTAAGATCAAAAACTCAAGCGACACCACATGCTGGCGAGGATGTGGAGAGAGAGGAACATTCCTTCATTACTGGTGGGAATGCAAACTAGTACAGCCACTTTGGAAATCTATCTGGTGCTATCTCAGAAAACTGGGAATAGGGCTTCCTCAAGACCCAGCTATTCCACTCCTTGGAATATACCCAGAAGATGCTCCAGCACACAAAAAGAAAATTTGCTCAACCATGTTCATAGCAGCCTTATTCATAATAGCCAGATCATTCATCATCCCTCAGTAGAAGAATGGATAAAGAAACTGTGGTACATATTCACTATGGAATACTACTCAGCTATTATAAACAAGGAATTCCCGAAATATGTGGATAAATGGATTGAGCTAGAAATGATCATAATGAGTGAGTTAACCCAGAAGCAGAAAGACTCAAATGGTATATACTCACTTATATCTGCATACTAGTCCAAGGGGCATGTCCCACGAAAGCCTTCCCTTACCAGGAAACTGGGAATGAGGGGAGAACATCCTATTGGGACTCTAGATAAGAGAACCATGTGAGAATAGCAATATAGAAGGATCTAGAGGGTCCTAGAAACCTACAAGTAGAACATTATGATAGGCAGATTTAGGCCAAGGGGTCCTGCTCAAACTAAGGCACTAGCCAAGGACAATACAGGCGGTAAAATTTAAACCCTTACCCAGATCTAGCCCATGGACAGGACAGTCTCCACACTTGAGTGGAGAGGAATATGACTTTCACATGTACTCTGGTGCCTCACATTTGACTATTTCCACTGGAGGGGGAGACCTAGTGGCACTCAGAGGAAGGACAGCGGGTCAATGAGAGGAGACTTGATGCCCTATGAGCATATACAGGGGGAGGTGGTCCCCCTCAGGAACAGTCATAGGGGAGAGGAATAAGGGGAAAATGGGAGGGAGGGAAGAATGGGAGGATACAAGGGATGGGATAACCATTGAGATGTAACAAGAAAAAGTTAATAAAAGAAAAATTTGGAAAAAAAAGAAATTAAAGAAAGAGCCTTAAGACAGAGTTGTTAAGCTATTAGTGAGAACTCCTAAGTGAATCCAAGTGAGCTGGATGTGAAGATGTAGTAATAGACACAGAGGTGAATTAGGAAAGATATGGAAAGTGCATACATTCCAAAAGAGGAACTACAAAATTTTCCATCTGATTGGAGAGGCAGGGTAGAGAGGAAGTGGTGGCTGTGATGTGTATTTTCTTTTGGTATTATTGTTAATGCACAATAGATTACTGAAACTGATAAATTAGGAAGCAACAGAGAAAAAGATGACTCCTAAATCTAAAATGTAGGTGAAATCTCACAAAGAAATTAAAAGATAGCAAGAATAAAGGAGAGGGAAGTGGGGTGAAGATAAAAATCACAGGTAATTAAGGAAAGAAATCACAGGAAGGAAGGAGAGGGTGCTGTGGCTGGCAATCTAAATAGTGGAGGCTATTGAAAAAACGGCATTCAAGCTAATTGTGTCAATAATCTAGAGCAAAGTGTGTGAGTGAGAAGTGGTGACATTAAGCACAATTAATTTACACTCATTTTTTTTTTTAGTAATTTTAAAAGTTACACAGAAAAGGAAAAGACCAAAATAGCCCAAGACATTTCTATTTCTTCTGTGCATAAAAGTTTTGATCTATGATTTTCTAAGGAAAATTGTTCAGTTTGTCACTCCACTTTATCTACTCCCATATTGACCAAGAAAGCACATTCACTGGGCTTCTGCATTAGAGTGATTAGCATTTTCTCTAATGAGAACCTACACTTTATCTGCAGTAATGATCAGTTGGCATGTGGATACACAACCTGTGAAGGGCCTAGGAGGTAGATTCAGAGTTTCCACGCTTTGTTTTCTTTTATTTGCAGTTTTCTGGGCGTAAAGAATCACTAACACTAATTATACTGCAGATGCTAATCTATTATCATTAGGAGAGAAAAAAATAATTGTTTCATTTTAATTCTTAGCTTTCTTCACTACCATTTTCTACCTTTACACTTACAAGTTTTCTTACTAATCAACTGCCAACAACTTTACACATTATAGAAACACAAGGCATGTGTGTGATCTGGATTCGCGGGCCTCTGCCAACACATTTGAAGCTGAATAGTTGCTAAAACAGCTCAGCAAGTTAGCTTCCTAGTTTGTTTCTCAGTAACAAACATCCAAACATGCCTTACAGAATAGCATATTCATTGTACACCCAAAAGCAGATGTAAGCACAACTCCATACAAGCATTTGATCCTCATCTCTACAATAATCATTTACCCCACAGGACAAGTAGAACCACACCTACTTTCCAAAGAATTCTCTGCATCAACAAGAGCTGTTGCAACAACCCTGAATGTGGAAATCACTGAAAAATCCAAGACCTTGTAGAAAAAGCTGTGCTTGGTTTCAGGGTTTCTGCTTATCAGAGTAATTATTTCCAAAGTCAGCATTTCAACACAACCTTTATTCTGTCAACAGTTTAGGTCACTGTTAGGGCTTTAGGACTGTACCACCTTGTGTTATGCAGCAGTATAAAAAAAGGCTTTTCTGGATCATCACACAAAGCTCGTCTCATTGTGTACTCCTTTTGTCTCCACGGCTATTCACAACTTAGGGTCCTGAACACAACATCGCTTTAAAGGTAAGTGATCTAGTAATTTCTGTTTTGATTTTAATACTTCAAAATTGTAGACCATGTTCCAAGAAACTCTCCGTGTCAAGAGTGAAAGTATATCCCTCAGGCTACTAGCATTTTTTTTTCTTTTTTCTGAACTAAGAAATGACTAATTTGCTTAATTCTAAAAAGAGCCAGTGGTTCATAGACTTTGAGGCGCTCTATGAGTTAAACCACAGTTAAACCAAAGAGCAAAGAAACTCTTTGGCCAAGGTCAGCTGTGAGTCTGGACTCCTGGCCTACAATTAGCAGTGATAAGTGTCGCTTTCAGAGCCTCTGGGGCACACATAGGAAAAAGTGCAAGAAATAAAAGGTTCAATAAGTCTGCAAGCAGATGAAAAAGGAAGGACAAACAGTCAAAGATAAACTATAGCATTTATGGGATCTGTCAGGTCAGATGCACTGAACTGCCCTGCAGATATGTTGCTCATGTGAGTAAAGTGTGGCCAAAGGTGACAGAGGTACTGTGAACTTCCTTCTTAACCAGAACTCTCTAATGATTGCAAAGCCATCTTCAATGGTTCAGCAAGACTGTTGACTTTTGGAGAGGTCAAGAGGGAACAGCAATTACCAGAAAACTGCAGAATAACTGCTCTTCTGCCATGACCCTGAAGTAAAAAATGTTTCCCAATGATTCTCAACAATTCTCTCTCTCTCTCTCTCTCTCTCTCTCTCTCTCTCTCTCTCTCTCTCTCTCTCTCTCTCTCTCTCTCTTTTTCTCCCTTTCTCTCCCCTCCCCTACTGAATAATTGTTAATTGATATTTCCATACAAAATATGTGCCACTGAGCCAAATATTTGCATTGACTATTAGCTCCCCTTAAAGTATTTAAAGAAATTGAGAAGCAGCGAACAAGGAACTACATGATAATATATGTTGAGCTGTGACAACAGTAAACTAAAGAAATGGTTCTCTGACTGAATGAGAATTGTTCTTTTAGCATAAAATCCTTTTTTTCTAATTCACCTATCTTATTGCTTGAGAAGCACACCCAGGGACTTGTACATAAGTACCAGGCAAGCAGTCAAATGTCAGACCACTGATCAACACCCCAAACCCAAGAGTTCTTCATCAAAACAAAAATGTGTTAACTGCCAGACAGCTATGTTATTATAATCTCATCAAGTAAGTTTTGGTGTCCTCATCTTTTTTGCATTGTTGTCCAAATTTCTCATAGATGAATTAGGACCAAATAGCACATCAGAATATTTTATATAAGCCTTGTCCTGGAAGTTTTGATAATTGTCAATAAATCCAATTATGTTTTCAAACATCTATAAATCAAAGAAGATAGGATTTGCTAAGACCTGAGACCTGGTAATGTCATGCGTTTCTTTTTATTGCAATCATTTTCATGCTACTCACACAGATTTAAGAATTTAGGTGTTTTTCTAATATACGTAGGGAAATTCTAGGAGGTGTATGTCTCTGCCAAGACTGGTCATTTAAGACTTGTAGCATTTACTCTAATACCCAGCCAGATTCTCCCTGGTCCCTCTCATACCTGTTCTTTTAGGATGCTGAGGGAAAAGGAGCAGGAAATATGAATTACTTACCAGGGAACAAGAGTGAGCAGGCAAACTGAGTGGTCTGTAATGAAGACCCATTTTTTTCTATTGAAATAAAGTGGGACTACAGAAGCTTATGAGTGGTCCTTAAAAAGACTGGATAAAAGCATGAATAGGATCTTCAACATCTGTCCGCCCTCTGCAGACAGTGGAAATGGCTTCTACTTCTCAGCAGCATCAGATAACCAAATGCAGGTAGGTTATCATTGCAGCATCAGATAACCAAATGCAGGAAGGGCCTGTCCAACATGTGCCAGTGGATCTTGTGCTTTTATTTCATCCCTTTCCTCTGATCTGGCAGATAAGGTAAAAGAGTTAATAAGAAAGTCCTCATGCCTGAGTGCACTGGAGAAATAATTTTGACACCCACTCTTGGCTTAAAATAAGATTGATTAAATAACTAGTCCCATTGTATTGTTGACAGCATATGCTTTTATCACAAATAAGAAATGTAAACTCATTACATACAATATAATCGAAAATAACCCTCTGAAACACTTTAAAAGAACTCTAATTCAATAGGATAATTAGGCAATATTAAAAATTGTATATTTACTAGGAACATGCCTGTTATACCCACAGGTATACATCTAAAGAGTACTTACACCATATGAATAAATTAATAAAAAAATTGATTTTCTTGAAAAAAAAAAGAGTACTCACATCTAATTACAGTTCCTCAATTGCCTCTACTGAATTTCCGCAATGATGATAATGGTTCAATGCAAATTGTGCATAAAACTATGCAGCCATCAACAACAAAAAGAAATAGCCAGCATGGTGGCTCAAACCTGTAATTCTAACTATAAGAAGTTTGAGGTCAGAGGACTGTAAGTTCAAGTCCAATCTAAGCTACAGGGTTAAGTGGGTTCAAGGCTAGAATGGGTGTGACCTTAGTAAGACCCTATCTCTAAATAACAAGTAAGAGGATATCTGGAGACACAGGACAGTGGTGGAATGTTTGCTTAACATTTGTGAAGCCCTTGGTTCAATTTACAGTACCAGAATACAAAACAAAATTTTTGACAAATATTTCCCTATTAATAGGGAAGATCTTCAAAGTGTATTATGTCTTGAAAAGGCTAAGCAGCATCATATGTCTTCTGCTGCCATACATATTTAGAGTGTGTGCTTACATACACATATGTAAGCTGGCATATAGCAAAATTTCTCCAATATAAAACAGAAGATTGGGGCATGGGGAGACATGATCCTAGGGAGACAGGTAGAAAATAACCGAGTTTAACCAATTGCTTTTTCGTTGATACTAGGTTTTTCTACCTGGTTATGAATTTCTTTGTACATTTCTATGTTTTATCTGTAAGGTCTTTCTGTCCAATCCTGGTGGACAGCAAAGATCTGGTTGCATGCAGATGAGAATCCAGCAGGATATATGCTGATATTTACAGATATGATATCTGTAAATACGGATATTTTGACTTTTTACTTTTATAGTTAAAAGTCATTTATTTCTTCTCTTGTCATATCACTCTAGCTAAGAGATCAAGCATTCTATTGAGTAGGAGAGATAAGAACAGTCACCTTTGCCTTGCTTTTCGTATCAGAAAGCTTTTATTTTCCATCTCTTTGACATAATGATGGCTATAGGCTTGCAACATATAGTCTTAATAAGGTGAGATATGTTCCCCCATCCCTAGTCTCTCCAGCCCTTTTATCATAGAACAACATTAAATTTTGTCATGGATTATTCTGTCTATAGAGGTTGTTATGTGATTTATGTCTTTGAGCCCATTTATTCAATGAGTTACATTTATTTAGATAATGCCAACTTGATTGTGATGGATGATCATTTTGATGTGCTTTTCAATTTGGTTTATATGTATTTTATTGAGATTCTCCATCTATGTTAATTTGGCAGACTCATCTGTAATCTTGGGTTTTGGTGGTGGTGGTGGTAGTATTGGCATCTTTGGACCTGGAATCAGGATAGAAAGAAGCTTGGATGAATTTTTTTCCTTTTCTATCTTGTGGAATAATTGAGAAGTATTGGTCTTAGTTCTTCTTTGAGGATCTACTATAACTCTGTGCTCAATCCATGGACCTGAGCTTTTTATAGTGGGGATTTTAGAATTTTGGATTCAATCTCATTACTTGCTATAGAATTACTTAAATCATTTATCTCATCTTGATTTTCAGATTGACAGATCATATGCATCCAAACTTTTATCCATTTCTTTCAGATTTTCCAGTCTGATGAAATATAAAATTTTAGGATATGTGCTCATGATTTTCTGAATTTCTTTACTATTTATTATGTCTGTCTTTTAATCTCCAATTTTATCAGTTTTTATCTTCTTTCTTGTTTAATTTGGTTAAGAATTTGTCAACCTTATTTATTCTTTCAGGAACTATTTTAAGTTTGGTTTCTTCTTGTTTTTCCAGTGTCTTGAGTTGCATCATGAGATTGTTTATTTGAGATCTTTCTAAATTTTTTTAATGTAGGCACTTAAAACTACAAACTTTCCTCTTAGAAGTGTTTATATTACATCAAAAATTGGGGTAAAGGAATAAATAAGTGCCTTAAAATTTTTTAAATTTATTTTAATAATAACATACATCTTTTCAGCATCTACAGAGACAGACTCTAGTAAAGAAAACTATAGTGTCAGTAAAAGGGTCAGAAGTCACTAAATGAGAATTACAAATTCAAATATGATGAACAGAAATCTTATTTTATTTATAAAATATAAGTGCTTCATATCATAATTCTAAATGATTTGCCACAAATAGCTTTATTTAATATCAGAAAATATTTCCAGCCTTTAACATTCTATAATTTGGAGAGGCCCTAATTTTGGAAGATATGAATGACTGGTAATTACAAAGTCTGCAACAGTCTTCAATTTATTGATTTGAGAATATTTGTTAGCTGGTGGCAATATGCTATTCGTGTTCCAAGCACTTAAATAAGATTTTATTGACATAAAACAATATTTTAACTATTCTTATGTTACAGATAAATAAAATTGAGCTCCAGAGAAGCTAAGTGAATGTCATTTTTTGTTTTGGACAAAAGTTACTGTATTAATTGCAGCAGCATTGTATACATGTCATGTGTATTATTAGAGCTGTCACCATCAAATTATGAATCCAATGGAGTAGTGATGACTTTATAAATAACCCCTAGAAAGAACCCCCAGATACACAAGGCCCCAGAAGAACATGCTCCTCCCAGTTTTTATGCAAGCATTATTCATGTAAAGCCTTCACGTGCCCAGGGTAGAAGAACCCTGGAAATCTCAGTGCTCCAACATCTGATATTAGTGTTGCTAGAATGTCAGCAAAAAGATGTACTTCATCCAAGAATCAAAAGTTGTGACTGAGCTTATGTCCTACTGACTCAATTGTACCTCCCTGAACTTTGCTGTCAACAATGCAGAGAAGTATGACATGGAGCTTTCTTTCTCTTTTTAATTTTTTCTTTTATAAAAAAGATTGTTTCAATACAATATATTTTTATTATGGTTTACTTCCCCCACCTACCCTTCCCAGTTTCTCCCTACCTCTCCTCCCATTCAGACCCTCATCCTTTCTGTCTCTGTTCAGACAAAAAAGAAAAACAGCCAGCTACAGAATAATAATAAAATGCAATAGAATAAAATAAATAAAAAATAAACAGAATATGGCAAAGCAACTACACAAGTAAAAGAGCCAAAAAATCACAAGAGATGTATATAAATGCACACACACACAGACACACACACACACACACACACACACACACACACACACACACACACTCAGGAACCCCATAATAATCCCTTACCAGAAGCTATATATATACACACAAAAAGCCTGTGAGTAAGAAAGGGAAAATATAACTTGACTTAACACTATGATATAAATAAACTCCAAAGATGCCATTGAGTTAATTTTGTGTTGACCATCTACTGTTGGGCAAGGGTCTACCCTTAAGAATGCTTTGTTCCCCATGTGAGACTTCCTTAAGACTTTCATTTGCAAGTGGTTATTAATTTAAGATAGCATCTGGGTTAGGGATGGGAGCACATGACCATTTATCTTTTCAAGTCTAGGACCTCATCTGATGCAAACCCATGTAGGTCCTGCTCTGAGTTCACATGTGGATCAATTCTGTTGATTTAGAAGGCCTTGTTTTCTTAGTGTCCTCCATCCCTTCTGGCTCTGACACGCTCCTCTCCCTCCTTTTCTACAAAGCCATAAGGGAAGAGCTTTGATGGTGATGCCTGAAGGGGAGCCCTAAGGGGAGGGATATGATGGTGACACCCAATTTAGCTCCAAGGTTTCTCAGTCCCTACATAATGTCTGGCATGGACCTCTATATCTGTTCCCATCTGCTTCTCTGCTGTTGACTAAGCAAGGCACAGATCTACAAGTCAAGCAGTACTTCATTTGGGACTCATTGTATTGCTACATTCCTTTAGCAGATCATTTGGTTTTACCCTTAGATCTCTGTCCTGTCTAGTCCCATATACTTGGCCCCTTAGCAGTGTTGGATATGGGTCCATCTCATGGAACTGAGATCAGATATTGGTTGATTACTCCCACAAGTTTTGTGCCACTATTTTACCAGAATATTTGCAGGCTGCTATACATTGTAGATCATGTTTTATAGCTATGTTGGTGTTTATGCTTCTTCTTTGGTAGCCTGCAGAGTATCTTCCAGAACCATGAATGCTAGCACATAGGGGTGAAAGCTCTAGGTACTAGCTCAAGTTCTCCATGTTCAATGAGTGCATGGGTGTTGTATTTATCCATAGGGCTTTACAGTCATTTTGTGGAGAGCCACCCATAACCTTGGCAATGTTTAGGGGTTCCTAGGGGACCCCTTTGTCCAACAACTCAACTGGATATAACCTATTACAGGTATTGAAAGTTTCATTTGGTGGTGAGAGATGACCACTTGGGCCTCTGTCTCCCCTTCCCCTGCTATTTAGTGATTTTATTTAGATTACTTTCACATTGTATATATTTTAAGAAGCTTCCACTGTATTAGGTTTCCATATGACCCCTCAAATAGCACTTTGCTTTCCCTTCCATAATCTCTCCCTTACCCCTCTTTATTCCCTTCTCTTTTGTCCTCTTGTTCCTGCTCCACCGCCCCACTCATAACTAACTATTCTATTTCTTATCCTGGAGATCTCTAAGTTCTACCACAGCTCTAGCTTTCTATGAACTGTCTACAGTTTTATGAACCCTTTAGAACTTCCTGAAAAGTAGCCTAGACTGGCCCCCATCTTCAGAAAGTATTAAAAAAATGAATTTACCCAAGGTATCACAGCATAAGGTGAGTGGTTATTCCAAGAAATATATTATAAAAATTTCAATATTTTGATGAATTAAATATCTTGCAAATATATACTACATAATTTGTCATGTGTATTATCACATTATAGTATAGTTGCTACACTATAATGGAGGTTATCCCTATTAACCTT
The DNA here is from genome assembly GCA_907169655.1 of Acomys percivali. Classification (NCBI taxonomy): domain Eukaryota; kingdom Metazoa; phylum Chordata; class Mammalia; order Rodentia; family Muridae; genus Acomys; species Acomys percivali. The sequence continues at coordinate 63,258,706 of OU015749.1, read as the reverse complement.
CATCCCAAAAATCTTTCAAAATCACATTTATATGAATTTATGTGTTAATTTGCCCCCATAAGAAGTAGAGGAGTGGAAGTGTTTTCTAATCATAAGAGTCTATAACTTAACATTACTTCTAATGTCTTATCTCCCTGAAAGCTCTGGATGTCTATGATGTCATTGCATTTCAGGGCCTAGGAGTTGTCGAAGCATGGCCAGACATCTCTCCTTGTGTTTTATCTTGCTAATCATACTGGTTGACAAGAATGAATCCTGTTTCTGTGACCACTACCCATGGACTCACTGGTCCAGCTGTTCTAAATCCTGCAACTCTGGAACCCAGAGCAGACAGAGGTTGGTATGTGCTTTGAGTGCTTTGTGTTCTGAGGGATCTCAAGGATGGGGTAAGAAATATCAGATAAATCACTCTATACAACAAAAGATACACTATATCTCAGCCAAGAATTTGGGACTTAAACAGAATTTGAGTTCTGTTCCACATGAATTTGAAATGATTTGGTTCTTTCTGTAAATGTGAAGGGTTTCAAAGAAACTTGATTAAGAATCTGTGCAGTGCTTTCAGCTTTTTTTCAATCATCATGTAAGTCTGCTTGCCTACAGATAGTGAGTTGATTATACAGAACTTTAGAGTCATTAAACAGAGCCGAACTGGCTCTCAACTGAATAGCACTGCTAGATATTTGCTTGACTGTTGGCATAGTTGAGATGGCAAGGAAACTGTGCTTACTTGCTAATATTTAATAATTCAGTCTTTCCACCAGACTCCTCACCTACACATCTTGCTTGCATCTGTTAGATGTTTTTTGTACCATGGAATTGCTCACATGACTTAAGGAAGAAAATCATATTTCACATATTTTACTATTATATCTCATTTAGAGAATTATAGAAGGAGAATTAGAGGCTAAAGAGAGCTTGAGTGTCTATGGATGATCTTGACAGTACATGTCTGACAGGGAAGGGCTACAGCATGCTCTCTCGGGTAGGCTCCTTCTATATGTCTTTCTTTTCTTTAAACTTAAGGGATTTACATGAATTTTTTAAATTTACTTCCCTGATGTCCATACCTAATCCAACTCAATCATTGTACTTACGTGTGAGTGTCTTTCACACATAGGGTAATTCAATGATCAACCTGTATAGCCACATGGGCCAATACATGTAGAAGGGTTTCCTGCAAAGTTTAATGATCTGCCATCACTGTCCCAATGCTCTCTATTTTGGACTCCCATTTTCATTATGGACCTGAGCTTTACTAACTTGTACAAACTAACCATAAACCAACCATCCTGTTTTCTCTGTGAAGACATTATTTCCTTTACTATTGGTAGCTAATGCCACATGGTATTTTTTTTTTTTTATTGATATGAAGGCACTGTGAAAACACTAACCCTGAGTAGTTTTTCCTCACTGTTAACAGACAAATAATAATGAATGGATACTATTGGGAGAACTACTGTGATCAGATTTGTACCAAGCAGGAGACCAGAGAGTGCAATGTACAGACATGTCCCATCAACTGCATCCTAGGAGACTATGGACCATGGTCAGATTGTGACCCTTGTATTGAAAAACAGGTAGGTATGTGAGCCATATCACACTTATCTACATCTGAATTCCACTGCCTATGCCTCCAGAGATTTCTGAAAGCAAAAGTAAATGATAAAAGCTACTGCTCCTCCATTGCTTAAAACTAAACAGAAATCGGGAAATAAATCAAAATCCTGGATCTTTGCTTTTCCGCTAAACTCTAGCTACCCATGGCAAAGTCCCTCAGTTTGTTTATTTTTTCCCAGCTGCAATGTTTACCCAACTCCTAGTCACATCATGTGACCAATATCAAGTTCAGTAAGAGTCCTGTGTTCCCAAAAGCTGCACAATAGAGAGGAAAAAGAAATTCATTTGTGGAGAACAAACACTGAGCACTGTGCCAGGCCCTTATGTAAACCATAGAAACCATACCCTAGTGTCTTTCTACACGGTTACAGGAGGATGTGTCCCAGGTCCTTAGAAGATAAGTATTTTGACAAAAAATGTACCATTAATTAATAATGGAGCCATATTTTGAACTCAAGTTTTCCTATAACTTAAGTCAGCATGGGCTAATCCTGTCATTTTTCTATTCTCACTCTCCATCTCACTCCTCACAAAAATGTTTCAGATGTTGAGAATATGTCAATCCAATCTCCATAGTGACTTTTTTATGCAAAAGAATCTCAAAATCCTTTCCCATTCACCACTTTGCACTGTCTGAGATACAAGAAGGCCATTTTGTTGACTTTACACAGAGGACTCTCAGTAAAGACTTCTGCATTTGCAGTTGATGTAACTTAGAATCATATAATTTCAGAGTGAAGAAAAACCTTGGAAGCATTCTTTTTTTCACCCAGTTTCTCATTTTGCAGGTTGAGAAAACTGAGGCATGCCAAGTGCTGATTTACTAAATATATGCAATATAATGAAATGGGGGGAACATGATAGTACAATCCAAGAACTGTTACCAGGAGAAAGATCACAACCCTGACCAGGAAGGCCATCTTCAGATGGATTTTTTTTTTTTTTTGCTTTGACCTTTGACCTTACTTTTGAGTGATTCACCTGCCTCTACTTTTCTTTCAGGTTAAAGTCAGATCTATGCTGCGTCCGAGTCAGTTTGGAGGACAAGAATGCACGGAGCCCCTGGTAACTTTTCAACCATGCATCCCATCCAAGCTCTGCAAAATCGAAGAGGCTGACTGCAAAGATAAATTCCTCTGTGACAGTGGTAATATACTCGGCTAAAATGTTCAGTCTCCACCACAAGTACTGAGTGCCAGCAAAGACTATACAAGTCCCTTCCCGCTGTAAGCATGATAGTGGGCGCTGCTGTGTTACACCAAAGCGCTCGGGTATGAGCTTAGGGTTTTTGAGGCATGATCATCTTGACCAGTTACCTGGTTTATTTGCTCAAGTAACTGTTCAACTCCCACTTTGTTATAGGGGTGGGGAGGGAAAGAGGAGGACAAAAGAAAAAACACAGCAGACTATTTCTATGAATCTGAATAAACACAAACCTATAATGAGGATAACTGAAAAGAAGTAAAGGACTGGGAGCCAGAAAGATGGCGCAGTGTATAAAAGTGCTCGCCCCGCAGCTGGATGAACACGAGTTCAGTTCCTAGAGCCCCTATGAGAAAGACTCCTAATAGTTCCGCTGAGCCCAACATATGGGTATGGCATGTGGATGTGCAAGCAAGCACATACACACATACACACACACACAAACACACACACACTGAATTAATAAATAAATGTAGCCAGGAACAATGATGCACACCTGTAATCCCACCACTCAGGGATGCAGAAGCAGGTCATTTTTAGCACATGAACCATAGTTCAATGAACTCTCACATAAATATCTAATCTATAGTTATAAACATGAAAGAAATTTTAAGGTGTATAAGTCCTACACCACTTCTGTGTATTTCAGGGGTACAGAAAAATCACTAGCAAATTTTAACTTTCAGAGATAATTGACTTAAGACCTTAGAACTAAAATCTTCCTTTCCTATACACTGCTTTTGATCTTCATCTTTTCCAACTTCTCTAAATAAAGATGATATGCTAATGTCACAGTTTTCCTAGCCTAGAAAATGAGGGCAGGTGTTGAGTAGGGACCTCTGTGATGAGGTCACGAATTACATCATGAATTGACATAAGAGGGAAGGTAATAAAAATCTTGATGGAATGGGTGAAATAATCCAGATTTAAACATTACATCCAAAATTCTAAAATCAAAAATTACAATTGAAGTGCAACTATTACAGGCTTAAGTGCAGTTACTACAGTGAACAACTGAGAAACTATTCAGCATATGATAAACTTACGAATTTAATTATAGAAGAGATCAGTGTAGATAAAACGTTCATGAGGCTGCAAACACCTTAGATTCACATACTGATTGTTAAGACACTATGGTTAATGTCAGGCAAGTCTGCAGCTGCAGGTTTCCAGTCCAACAGAGTTAAGGACATAGACACTGTTTGAAGACTAGAATGGCAAGATGGTTCAGAATCCTGATGACCAGAGTTCAATCCCTGAGAACCACATGGTAAAAAAAGATAACCAAATCCTCCAAATTGTCTTCTGGCTTCATGGGCCCACTGTGGCTTGTGTGCCATCTGATCTCCAATAAAAACTAATTAAATATAAAATGCAATAAAATTAATAATTAAAACATCCAAATTATTACAATGTTTGTAACTATGGTAAGCTGCTGTGACACTGAGCTCTGTGCTATTCAAACCACTTCACTCTGAGCCCTCAATTGCATCATAATAAAGCTACCAACTGATAAACCCCTGGCAACTATTGGCATCTTTTTCGACTAGGTGATTTGATGCCCTTTTTGGTTATTAAATGCTCCACTGAAAATGATATGCTATTGTACACTTCAAAACCCACCTACTGTGAATGAAAATGTGAGAGGCTGAATGGATATTGTTTTCCTGATTTGAGTTGATGCATAGCCTGTTCCTTAACAAAGCCAGCATCCTGTCCCAAGCTGACCCATTCTTTTATTCCCTCTTTCATAATTCCCATTCAGTCCTTGAAGAATCCCCAAGGCTGCATATCACACTAATGCCTGTATGGAATGATCAGCCTTATCATGACATTAGTTGCAGTATACTCTGCCAACATAATTCTCAGGGCTCCAATTTTAAGCGTTGAATAAAAAATTAACTAGCAACCTGGTGAAGTGGCATACTCCTGCAATCCTAGCACTCTGGGAGGCAGATGCAGATGGTTTTCTATGAGTTTGGGGCCTGCCTATTCTACAAAGAGGCTAGGACAGACAAGGCTACACAGAGAAGCCCTGTCTTGGAAAAAATTAACTATCCTTTCTGGAGTTTATAAAAATAATATGCAATCACAGTAACACTGTTGGTCCAAGTAGAAAAAGAGAAAGTATACAGTGTCTAAATGACTGCATGGCTCCAACTAAAATCCCTCATTATACATAATTTCACTTTGGGGACTGCAGTCACTCATGGCCAACATTTTGATATATTACATGAAAATTTCCAGAAGAAAACAATTTTAACTTTTAAATTCCATGTCAGAGTAGAATAAGAAAACCATGTGTCATCCCCTCCCTGTCCGTCCCAGAATATTGATCACCTCTTTCTATAACATACCCACAACATATACTTCCTGCCATTTTCTCAGTTATCAGATCAGTGCAACAGTCAGCTGTGGCAGTACACCTGTTCTCTTACAAATAGCCCCAAAGTGCAAGGGTGCAGTGATGGCAACGCATGTGACCCAAAGAGAAGCAGGAAGTGCCAAGGTGAAAGTTCTTGACATAAGGAACTTAGGAAAATAATATGCTGAGGGTGCTAAGACCTAGGGTAAGAAGGAAACTATTATGCATGAACTTGTAAAGAAGGGAAAATAAACTAGCACTACAGTAGATGTCATATCTGAAACTGCAGGAGTGTGGAACAAAGTGTATAACAGGTGCTTCAGATGGATGAGATGTGAATTACAGAGCTTGGTGCTCCCTGGAGTCTTAGGTGTGAGAGGGTCTCACACTTGTTCCACACAGATAAAGGGGAGTACTGCGTATGCATGCCCTGAGCTCAATAAATTCTACAGCATTCAAACTGCTCTTCAACTTCCCAACCATGACTTGGTATAGGCTATACTAGTAGCTTATGTAACATCATTTCTTCTTTTTGTTCCATTGAGTTTGTACTGCCTACAGTCATTTTCAGCTATGTCCCACCTCACCTACATAACCCTGATCCTGATTACTGAACACTACTCAAAAGGTATCTTTCTTCTCTCATCTCAGCACTCTTCAAAAAACTAGAAGTGTCAAAGCCTGGCAAATAAGAACTATGTGCTCTATGAGTATCCATATCTAAGAAAGTAGAATGTCCCTCTAAAATGAAACCTTACCCAAAACTGAATTTTTCTTCAATATGTTAGTACCGAGAACAGAATTTTAAAAATGCATCAGAGTCAAAATGATACTCTTCTCTGTTTCAAGTTAAATAACCTATCCTGTAATCCCCTTTACCAAAAACAAGATTGAAAGTACACAAAAACGAAACCCCTAGAGATACAGTTTTCTAAAAGTAACCTCTTCCAGCATATATCTTAAAATCAACAGAAATCCAATCCCATCTTTTAGTTTTGTTTGATTATGGTGCTCATAGGCATGATTATAGTAGCTGTCTGGACATAAGACAAGATTGTAAATAATCTAAAGAAGATAATTATTTTGTATATACCCACCCTTCTAAATGGAAGTTATTAACCAAAAGATGTGAAACTAAGTGTTTTCAGGAGTCTGTTTTAGTAATAAAAAAATTTAGTTCAGTAGATACTCAAGTCCCCCAGCAAGCATTTGTTTAGTCTGGTTAGTGATACAGACTGTAAATAAGAGCCTAATCACAGTTTGTCAGGCTGCTCATCTTGAGTAAAAAGTATATGAGCTTCTTCCACCCAACATAAACTTTTAGAGATTTGGAGAAGTATCATTTGCACAAGGAAATTGCTAGTGTGCACATAATTATAGGGTTTATATAAAACAAAAATAATATAGACTCTGCCATAGAAATCAAAACAAAATTCTAAACCTACGACTAGCTTTCTTCAGACCAGTATCTCAACAGAAAACTCACTATAATGTAATCTTAAGATTATTCTTCTTTTAAAAGGAAGAAAAGGAAAAATCTCTTCTTGAAAATAGCCCAAAAGCAACTAAATAATCCTATGGTGACTTTTAGACTCTAGGGCCCTAAAGGTGACATCAGTTTATCACTTTATTTCATACATTCCTATACCTTACCCTCAACTGTCTCTTGACACTTAGAACATTTATGTTTCACCTTAACAAATGCTTTCCTGGCTGATAACCTAGCAATGCTGTGGTGTGCTTTCTTGATCAGGGCGCTGCATTCCCAGCAAGTTAGAATGCAATGGAGAAAATGACTGTGGAGACAATTCAGATGAGAGGGACTGTGGGATAACGAAGCCAGTATGCTCGCGGACATACATTCCCATCCCTGGTGTGCAGCTGATGGGCACTGGGTATGTAACATCCTTTTATAATTTGGGAAAGATGAGGTAACTTGTAAATAATAAGAGGCATATCAACAACAAAAACTAGAGAAAGCACATAAACTAATGGAAGGTAAACAACACACTGTTGAATGATGTTTGGGTCAATGAAGAAACTGATCAGGAAAAAGAGAACATTGTTTATGATTCTATTATAAATCAACCCCAGCAGGAAAATCCTGTGGGACAGTAGGACAGGGAAAAAAAATGTAGATGCAGAAGGAAGGGAGTGAGGGAGAAAGACAGAAAGGGAGGGAGAGAGAGAGAGAGAGAGAGAGAGAGAGAGAGAGAGAGAGAGAGAG
>OU015749.1:63248488-63251281 GCA_907169655.1 Acomys percivali | reverse complement strand
GAGAGAGAGAGAGAGAGAGAGAGAGAGAGAGAGAGAGAGAGAGAGAGAGAGAGACTCATCACATCCAAGTGGGAGTATCTCATTAGAATCAGCACTGGTCTTCTCCACTGTCACCTCTTCATCATCAGCACCCAGGCCTAGCTGGATCATATGGCAAAGAGCCTGAGTTCCTACTGGGAAGCCTGTGTTCCCTGATTCTAAGCAACTTTGACTCTCTCTCTCTCTCTCTCTCCCCCTCCCTCCCTCTCCTGTCCTCTACTCACTAATGTCTTATGATTTTTTTTCCTTTCTACTTTTCCTGTCTAAGGCAAAAAAACAAAAAACAAAACAAAACCCTTCTCTTATGGAGGAGGTGAGGAAGGATGGGGCTATGATCAGGATGTAAAGTGAATTAAAAAAAAAAAAGATTTGGGAAGCTATCACAACAAAACAAGCAAACAAACAAGCAAAAAGAACAGAGTGATTATGGCCAAGTGAAAAAGTAGAGAAAAATGTGTGTTGGTATGGTTAGGGATCATTCTCAAAAGACAGTGTGATTTCTGGGTAGGTCAGTGGTTTTCAGGCAAAAGGATGGCCTTGTGGTATCATCTGACCTCACCTTAATAATGAGAAATGGAACCTCAGAAGGTTTAATTAAGTCTTTGAAGCCATGAATGGCATAACCAGAAATCAAGGACAGATTTCAAAACCAAATTTGTTTCTGTAACTCCACAGCAGCATCCCTTAGAGAAAATACTGAAAGAAACCCAAAACCTTGCAGCCCTTGTTGACTTGGACTCAAAAATCCTAATGTTGCTATTTCTGGAGGGCACTGGCAATTTATCAGGAGGATCTAAATGCATTATGCTGTGCCTTTGCTTTCAAATAGTTTAAAGACTATAAAAGGAGTCAGGAATAGGCACTGAGGCTGGGCACGGTTGCACATGCCTTTAATCCCAGCACTCAGGAGGGAGAGACAGGCAGATCTCTATGAGTTTGAAGCCAGCCTGGTCTCCAAAGTGAGTCCAGGACAGCCAGGGCTATTACACAGAGAAAATCTGTCTTGGAAAAGCAAAAAAAGAAAAGGAGTATAGGAACTGAACCTCAGTTTGAAACATCAGAGAAAATTGATGAAAATAACCTTTTGTGCCCTCTATTCCACAATGAACCCTTCCTTTAATTTAGGGTCGGAGGGAAGCCAACTGGCTGTCCAGTTCTTTGCTTCATATGGGAATTTGAAAACATTCAACTCTTAGGCTAGAGAGATGGCTGAGGAGTGGGTAAAAGCAACTGCTGCCCAAGCCTGGCCACCTACACTTGCATCCCCAGAACACACATAAGAAGCCGGGTGTGGGAGTGGGTATCTGTAATCCAGGCCCTCTCCTAGTACAAATGGTGGAGGCAGGAAGCTTGGCTGGATGCTTACAGACAAAATACTTTGGGGTTTGCAATGCAGAATAAGCAACAAGAGAGATCCTGTCTCCAAAAAAAAAAAAAAAAAAAAAAAGTAGAAGGACTGAATGAACTCTTAAAAAGTGTCATCTGACTTTCACGCATATGCCTTAGCACGCATCTATGAGTAAGTGCAAAATGTTATTTTGAATGTTTTAATTTTAATTTAAAAAACAAGTTCTTCACTGTTGTTTTCATCATTACTTAATTGCCACAACTGGCATAATATGGAGTCTTGAAGTCTGAAAAACAAACAACAACTCAAATACAGTCTCATCTAATTTATAATAAAAGCAAGTAGCCATTGGACCAAACTCAAGAACACTTGTAAGGCAGAGAAAACTTTAGCCTGAAGTAAGAGGAGCTGAGTTCCACACAGTTCTGCTTTACGTATCACAGCCAAGTTATTTAATGTCGTGGACCACAGTTTCCCCACATGTACCCTGTAAGCTGATTGGTGCTTCTGACGTAAGACTTCCTAATTTCTTCTCCTTCCCATGAAAGTGCTTTGACATCTTATTTTTTCATCAACATGTAAAATGTCTTTCCTGTGTTCCTTTTCCTGCAAGAAAATCACAGCCTCCAATGGCCCACTGATGATCACAATGTTGCTAATGTTCCCAATGTTCTGATTTTCAAGGGTTTGTTATGTTCCGACGGATGAAGGGGAACATTATAACTCATCTCTTACTCCGTGGATCTCAGCACCAGAGCTACAGATAAGGAAGACCACATGCTATGTGTTCTTGGCAGGCAAACTGTGTGGCCTTGTGACAACCAGAGATGTTGTCCCAAGACTTCTTAGAAATGAGCAAAAGCTTCTGTCTCAAGGACAGACAGTTCTGTTTTGTCCCGAGGGAGAGTGTCTTGAGATCTACTCTAATTTTTTTTCTAGTCAGCTGGGCTCAGCATCTCAGCATCCTCTCTCTGCCTTCCAATATTTTTCTTCCCACAAAAGATATCTTCTAGGCAGCTGGCTGTTTTTAAAAATTAAATCTTTCCAAGAAAAAAATTAACAATACTTATATTCCCACCATCAATCACTAAGTCCCATACCTAAAGCAAGACTCAGATAATATGAACATGTCATTTGTTTCCTTATCCGGCTCAGCCAAGGTGTATGTGTGAATACATTTGGCCACATGCCTGTATCCAGATACACACATGTGCATCTCCATTCATTTGCATGTTTTAACTAATACAAGGCCACTTACCCAGCATGTGTGAGACTCCAGTTCCTCCAGCACAGAAAGAAAAACCGTAAAATATAAAGCAAATGTGATGAAAATAATTTTAAAAGGTAAATTATGTAATATCAGTATTTATTTGAAACATAAAAATAGGGGGTCAATATAAACATCT
>OU015749.1:63230988-63245988 GCA_907169655.1 Acomys percivali | reverse complement strand
TTTCCCAAAGTTTCAGAAAGTTCTGTCTATAGTCATTGGCTGCTTATCTCAAGCCAATGGTGAGACATAACACTATAGTGTTCTGAGCATGTGACAGAGGCTATTCACCTCATAGCTAGAAGGCAAAGAGATTGATATTGATAGACATGAGACAAGATGCAGCTACAAGGACAAGTTCAAATAACATTCCTTCTACCAGTCTCTTTCTCCTAATTTTCTAGAATCTTCTAAGGTTGCATTACATCTGGGTACCAACCCTTCAACCCATGAGCCTTCTGGAGGGATACTTCACATCCGAACCATTAAAGATTTTGATTGAGTTGTTCCACACCCATGTGTCAGTTTGGAAAGTTCTTCTATCTTAATACAAAAAAATACATTCCAGTCCATGACTGTGGGATGTGTTTCTATTTATTGGCACTTTATATACTCTTCCAACAATTTTTATACTTTTCTGGATACAGGTCTTAGCTTCCTTGTTTGTGTGTGTGTGTGTTTCTGAGACATTTCTTTTAAATGCCATTATAAATGGAATTGTTTTATTTTTTATTAATTTATTCTTAATGTTGTTTGGAGTATGAAACATTTTATTTGCAATGTCCAACATTTGAAATATATGTTAACCAGTACGCAGTAGGCATAAAACTATGAATTACAGTGTAACATTTGAATACATATGTACAATGTGTAATTATCAAATCAAAAAAATTGACATATCTGTCATCCACACACTTCATTTCTTTGTGTTGGGAACACTCAAAAATACTTTCTACTGTATTTTTTGAAATATTCAATTAATTGAGTTAGATGTAGCCACATTTTCTAACCCTGGTGTGCTATAAACATAGAAGTTGTTCCTTTTTTATGACTTTACCTATGTACCTATTAATCATCCTTTTTCCATCCAGACAGTGATCGCCATAATTCTATGTCTCTGAAATCAACTTATGCTTCACATCTAAGTGAGAACAAGCGGCATTTGTCTTTCTGTGTCTGCTTATTTCACTTACTATCATATCTTCCACTGTGTGTAGGTAATGTATTTTCTTTGTGTACTCATCTGTAACTGTAAATTTTGGATAATTCCATAACTTTATTATTATGAATATATCTAAAGGAAAGTGAGTAAAGATGTTTCTTTGGCAGAAACTGTGTCTACTCCTTTGAATACATATCCAATGGTAGGGATGCTGTACTGTGGGCAGTCTTCATGTGTTTCAGCATTCTTCTCTATGCTGCTTTCCATGGTGACTGTGCTGACTAGCATTCCCATCTTCCTCTTTCTTTCTTTCTTTTCTCTTTTTTATTTCTTTTTGTTTCTCTCCCCACTTTCTTATGTCTTTTGAGTGATTGCTGTTCTAACTGGAGTAAGATTATTTTTATTGTGTTTTTGGTTTACATTAGATGCATAGTTGGCTTTTGTTCAATGGTCTTGAATACTACAAGCAATAACCCTTGAACTCAATGTGCAACTCATTTAATGAAATTAAAATACATTGTCTCCACTAGAAAATTAGGAAAATTAAAAAGTACTACTTCATTGCGTAGGGCAGGCTAATAGGCTAATCTTGTGCTAACCATTATTAACTCCCCAAACTAGCCAAGGGCAGTAATTGTTACCTCAGTTCTTTAAAGGGAGAAAACAATTGCAAATAGTTTCAAATTGTTTGTTCTACATTCATGTTGATAGAAAAATAACGACTATTTTATATTAACCAACTATGCATTAATGTTCTAACTTTATTTTATAATATTCTAATTATTCTTGTTCCTTTCTTACTTTTCTTAGTCATTTTTATTATGGCATTTCCATGTTCATGCAGCTGTATTATTATACTGTGTTTATATTTACGTCCTCAGACTCCATCCTACCCCAATTTTCCTCTTTTTCCTCCTTCTATTAAGCACCTTCCTCTAAGGACACTGTGCCAACTAGTTATGGTTAAATACCTGATATTAATTCTGTAATCAAGAACCAAATGCCTAATAGCGGAGTACTCAAATACACATATTTAACTTCTTCTTGACACCTCCTCAGAGAAATGAATCTATTAATTTTTTCTTGCATTAGCCAAAAGTTAATCATGCAGGCACTACAAAAGGTGAAGCCATTTAGACATAGACACAATTTTTGTTTTCACTTAACACTATACAGGTGTAATGGAAGCACATGTAAATGACACATGATCTTCTTAAGGATGCTCCTGTCCACTTGAGCACCCACCACCATCAGAACTGATAAGTGTACTTGTGAGACAGGGTGGTAGAGCACTTCCTTCTACTACATGGAATTTCTGAATGATGTTCTCAAGAACTGAATTATCTGTGTTATGGAAGACAGGGTTACATAATCAAGCATATATAGAAACTGACTGTATTTTTAAAGAGTCTATCGTGATCTTTTTAAGACAATTTTTATCATCTACATAAATGCAGCATTACCAAACTTTTATCAAAAACACCTACTTTTCTCAGATAATTCGTAACACAGTCTCTAGGAAACTAGAAGACTATGAGCTAAGTGAAAAATTTCCTCAAGCTGCTAATAATTTATTCAACACATAAATTTAACCAAGCTAATCTCCATGTGCCTCAATTTCTTCATTTGTAAAGTAGATATAAACAGTTTTATGTGTAAAATATAGCTATTGCCCAGGCATGGTGGCACATACCTTTAATCCCAGCACTCTGGAGGTAGAGGCAGGTGGATCACTGTGAGTTTGAGGCCAGCCTGGTCTCCAAAGTAAGTCCAGGATAGCCAAGGCTAACACAAAGAAACCCTGTCTTGAAAACCCAAAAAATATATACATATATAGCTATTAAATGTTAAATCGCTTAATATTTGTAAATCACTTACTATTACTTGGAGTATAGGAGATTAACAAATATTATAAAATCATTTAATAAATAAAATACATTTAAATGTAATTATATGACCATATAACACTATCATTATTACAATACTACTAATATGTTCCTATTGCTGTTTGGTAATTTGCATTTGACCATATAGTATTATGCTTCCAATGTCTGTATCAACTTTAAATGATAAAAATTATAAGCTCAAATTTTATTTCATGTTGAAATTCCAGACCTTTTGAGTCAATGGGACTGAGTTTAGGAGATCCAGTCTTTTATGAATGTCTCATCATAGAGAAGAAAAAAATAAGCTTTCCCTTGGAGTCATTTGTCAAAAGTCAAGAATGTCTAGCAAAAGGAATTTATTTCCTATAAGTAAGGTAAATTTTAAGGATTGCTCTATATCTACTGAATTCTTGAAAATTGCTTTGTTTCCAGGTTTCATTTTCTGGCAGGAGAGCGCAGAGGGGAAGTCCTTGATAACTCTTTCACTGGAGGAATATGTAAAACTGTCAGAAGCAGCCGAGCAAGTAATCCATACCGTGTTCCAGCCAACCTGGAAAACATCAACTTCGAGGTATGACAGTGTCGCGTGGTGGCCGCTCCAACACTGGCAGTGATTGTAAGCCAAGTTTCTATTGGAGATTTCGATGCACAATGGGACAGAATAGAAGGATAATGAACAATAAACATGCATCATATATTTCTATTTAATCCTTCCAAAACCCAATGAGGTGAGGATTATTTTTATTGATTTACTGGCGGAGTGGGGAAAAGGGTAACTAATTTGCCCAACATTAAACAAGCTAGCAAGTAGTAGTAAATTAGAGACTTACGCCACATTTTTCTAACTGTTTTTCATCTTTTCTCCATGAACATATAACCTTAAAGCATATCCACACTCCCCAAAGTTTATTTATTCAATATGTTCTCTTACCATAGCTTTTTCACTCACATAATCATAGGAAAGATGTAAAATAATCTTAATTTTTTTTAAAAGAATGATGAATCTGAATATAAAACACCTTGGCTTACCTCCCTTAAAAAATAATTTTTTAGTACTTTGCTTGTTTTCCTTTATAGTAATGAGCAGCACAGTACAGTGCTGGATAGCAATCTAGTATCTGAAAAATGAATTTTCCATTCTTATTGTGCTAAAGTCAGTGTTGTCTGAATAAGAATGGCCCCCATAAGCTCATACAAATGACAGTTTAGTCACCAGAAGTGGAACTGTTTGGAAGCATCTGAGGGACTGAAGGTGTGGCCTGACTGGAGGAAGTGGACCAAGGGAAGTCAGCTTTAAGGTGTCCAAAGCCAAGGTAAGATCTAGTGTCCTGCAGATCAGGATGTAGCTCTCAGCTACTTCTTCATCGCCTCACTGGCATAGTGACAGTGGTGTAAGCCTTTGAAACTGTAAGAAAGTCCCCAGCTAATTCCTTTCTTTTCTAAGAATTGCCTTGGTCATGGTATCTCTTTGTAGCAATAGAACAGTGACTAAGACAGTGAGCAATTAAATTTCCTTTACTTTTTTAAAGGGAAATGCATGGTCTTAGTAGTTACATTCTTGCACAAAGATTTGAATGCTATAGAGAATTTCAGAACTTGGAGTTTGTGAGATTCTCTTTATGCTAGTATATGCTCAGCAAGAAACCATTCAACACTTCTTTACAGTGCCCACGGATAAATGTGCTTGTTGCCAAGTCCACTCCACAAAATTTACACTGTGGAAAAAGAAAACAGACTCCTGTAAGCAGTCCTCTGACATCTTTCTAAATGTGCACTGTGTCATGAGTCTGCCCACAAATATAAACATAGAATAAATGAATGAATATATGTGTGTAAATGTAATGTTTCAAAATTAAAATGGCATCTCTATACATGTAAATACAGGCATTTTCAATCTAATGAACACCATTATATACATATATACATAAATAATATACACTTCTGTGTTTTGAAAGTGACTTGGCGATTCATTGCAACATTGTAATATCTCTGGAAAACAAATGTCAACATTCTTAGGATATAAAATATTGAATGGACTTTGAAGGAGGAAATGTGTGTGATATTCTACTGGAGGGTGTTTTCTAGCTTCCAAACAAGCAGTCTATAAGCTTATGTTCAAAAATAACAATTTTCAACAGCAGTGACAGGCCCAGTACTCTTAGCAGGAATCTACTTTGTACAATTTACTGAGTAGTATTCCCATGACCATCCATTCCATCTCACCTTCTTGGGTTCTCCACATTTATTTTTATAGTGAGTGTTGATTTACCTCCTAAATGTCCTTACAACACAAGCTTCACAAAACACAAATGTGATTAACGTTAAACTTTTATTCATACACCTGATGCTTATTAATAATGTATTTATAAATAAAATATTGCTGTATGAATGAATAACTTAGGCAAAATATGTTACCACACTTGATTCCCACTTCCCAGTCTAATATAACTTTTTACCTCTGTTCACTTATGAAACTGTCTCCTTCCTCACTAATAATATATTTGGCAAAAATATCTTCTCTCAGCTGCTGTCCAAGATACAAAAGCCCTCCTTGTTTGCTAGCATCTGACTCGGTCTTTAGAGTATTTTTTGTGTTTTTGAGACAAGGTTTCTTGGTGTAGCATTTGCTGTCCTGGCTTTGTAGGCCAGACTGGCCTCAAACTAGAATATTTTTATTACCTACTTTTTATTCACTTGTGTGTGTGTGTGTGTGTGTGTGTGTGTGTGAGAGAGAGAGAGAGAGAGAGAGAGAGAGAGAGAGAGACAGACAGACAGACAGACAGACAGACAGACAGACACAGATAGACAGAGACAGAGAAAGAAAGAAAGAAAGAAAGAAAGAAAGAAAGAAAGAAAGAAAGAAAGAAAGAAAGAAAGAGTATGTACATGCCACAGGTGGTGGTCGGAGGACTGCTTTCTTTCATGGTTCCACCTTGTGGGGCTTTGGAATAAACCCTGCCATAGTCAGTGTCCTGTTGCTGGGAAGAGACACCATGACTAGGGCAGCTCTTAAAAAGGAAAACATTTCATTTGGGCTGGCTCACAGTTCAGAAGTTTAGTCCATTGTCATTATGGTGACATACAGGCAGACATAGTGCCAGAGAGGTAATTCTACATCTGGATCAGCAGTCAGTACAAAGAGAGAAACACTAGACCTGGCTTGAGCATTTGAAACCTAAAGCCCACTCCAGTGACAGTGGCCTACTCCCTGTCAAGGAACTCCACTTCCTAATGACCAAGCATTCAAATATATGAGCCTATGGGTGTCATGCTTATTCAAATAACCAAATTCTATTGAGCCATATTGCTGGCCACTAATATCTTATTTCTAAGCTCATACAAAGAGCATAGTCTGGGTTTTTTAAGAAGCTGTGAATAAATCTACACAACTATGCTTATATGCATATATTCTTTAACAGCATGACCTTATCATCTTGTTGTTGACTGGGAGGTTCATTTTGTGAGCATTTTTGATGCTAACTAGTGCTTACTGCAGCATATGAAAGCAACACTGAGATATTGATTATATTACTAACACTGAACAGTAATCTTTTCCAGCAGGGTTAGGCTTCCCTCTTTTCTTGGATAATTTGCAAGTAGTTTAATGCAACATGGCTCTTGGTGAATTTTAGTAATAAGTGCTTAAAAGAAGTCTTCACTTACCAGGAAATTGGGATAGATGCCAGGACTTCCTATTGGGACTCTAGATGAGGGAACTATGAAAGAATGGAGATATAGAAGGATCCAGAGGGTCCTAGAAACCCACAAGAAGATCATCATGATGAGCGGATCTGGACCTGAGGGGTCTGCTCAACCAACTGCACCAACCAAAGACAATACATGCAGTAAACATTGAACCTATATTCAGTTCTAGCTAATGGTCAGGACATTCTCCACAGTTGAGTGGAGAGTGGGGACTGACTCAGACATGAACTCTGGTACTCCATATTTGACCACCTACCCTGGGTGGGGAGGCCTGGTAGCATTCAGAGAAAGGATAAGCAGGCTACTAGGATGAGACTTGATAGGTTGTGACCATATCATGAGGGAGGAGAAAACCTTCTGTCACAGACCTATGGGAGGGGAATAGGGTCAAAGAGGGAGGGAGGGAGGGAGGGAGGGAGGGAGGGAGGGAGGAAGGGAGGGAAAGGAGGATACAAGTGAGGGGGAAACAATTGAGATATAAACTAAATAAATTAATTTTTAAAAAAGAAAGATTTTCTATTGCTGGCCAAACAAGGTAGTTCTCATCCATTTTGAGTGATTTTAATCATCTGCTGTCCTTACTGTCATAATAGAGCAGAGACATAACACTGAGACATAACCCTGTTTTACCCTTAGCTCAAATGGGTTTCAGAACTGCCATCCATCTCAGCAGTGTGGCCAACAGATAAGACAAAGAGTGGAGCGAGGGCCATACAGAATCTCTCCTACTCTTTTGTCTCAGTAATAGATCTCTGAAATACAACTTAAATGAAATCCCACAACATACTAAAGTCACAATCAGTCTTAAAAATCAACCTCATCATTGGCAATATCATAAATAAATGCTTTACTTTGTATAATTAAAGGTGAAAAAAGAGGCCCCCTTGGGGGCATGACTAGTTTCTGCAGGTACCAGGCACACAAGCTCAGACACAAAATGTTATGAAGGTAGCTCTCACTGTTTATTATCATTTAAGTCTCTGGCTCTGTGTTCTCTCCTTAATCAAGCTACTCAAAATATGGTCTCTCCAGACCTCTGTTTATTTGTGGCATCCCATTAGCATTGCATTTACCACACTGTGTTCTCTCCTTAAGTAAACTATTAACTCCCTGGGTGTAAGGATTAACCGATTGCCTTGTTGTCCAGTAATATGAGATGGGTGTGGACTATTTGTTCAATGCTGAATGAATGAATGAATGAATGATCATTGTGGGAGGTGATGGCAAGTCACTCTGTGGTATATTCCCCAAGTTATGTTTTTCTTCATATACACTTTGTTGGCCAGGTACAAACTGTAGAAGATGACTTGAAAACAGATTTCTACAAAGATTTAATCACTCTTGGAAATAATAAAAATAAAGCCACTTTGTCATCGGGTGGACAGAAACAGTCTTCTTATGTGCCAATTTTTTATTCCTCAAAGAAAACAGAGAGATTCCAACATTACTCGGCCTTCAAAAAAGCCGTTCAAGCCTCCCACAAAAAGGTAAGGAAAATAGCTCCCCATAGTTCATTCTTTCTTCAAAATTAACACCTATCAAAGCAGTCAAGCAACAAGAAGCCTAACATTTCTGTGTCTGTAGGAATTCTAAGAGATGCTTAAATAGACCTTTTTGTAACTCTCACTTTAGAACTTAATGAACTTCATATGTTTTATTTTCAGTTTTCTGTCCTACGTTGTGGTCAATATGGATTATTTTCAATACATTTTAAGGCTCATTTTTATTTTTATTTACACGAATGTATGGGTGAGGAAGCGTATGCCACATGTGTGTGGACACCCACAAAGACCAGAAAAGGGGGTAGAATCCCCTCAAACTGGAATTGCAGACAACTTTGAGCTGCAGGATATGGGTGCAGGGACCAAACTTAGGTCCTCTGGGAGAACGGCCAGGTCTCTTAACGGCTGAGTCATCTCTCTAGGCCCCAAAAGAGCTATTTTTAAGCATTTGTAAATTATACAAATGGAAAATGTTTCATTATGATATTGCCAATGATGAGGCTAGTTTTTAGGCTGTGATGCTAATGTAACCCAGCACTTGGGAGGCAGAGGCAGATGTATCAGTGTGAGTTCGAGGTCAGCCTGGTCTACAAAGCAAGTCCAGGGCAGTCCAGGCTACACAGAGAAACTTCGTCTCAGAAAAAAAAATCTTTGAGACTTTCATATATAAACATTGTATTTATATCATTTCCTTCACCCACTCTAGTTCCTCCCTAGTCCCTCACTCCCTCTCAAATCCAAGATCTTTTCTTCCTTATTATTCTCTCTCTCATCATGCATTTAGTGTTGTTCACATGTTGACGTGTTTAGAACTAACACTTTGAGATATTATAACCTATTGGGTGATTCGCCCCTGAGGAAAACTAGTTCTTCTCCCTTTCACAATACCCATTGATTGATTGCCTATATGGATTTATCAAAGGGGTTGGGCCTTGTGAAATTTACTCCATTCACTGGCACATTGATTGGTGTCATCATTATGCAAGTCTTGTTTAGGAAACTGTATTTTTTTAAGCTTCATGGGTTTCAATTTCTTTGACATGTTTAAAACACCTTTTCAAAAACATACATTCATTTATTGTGTGTGTATGTGTGTGTGTCCATGTGTGTATGCACATACCCCACATGAGTGTAGAGATCAGAGCGTAACTCATTAAAGTCTATCCTCTCTTTCTATCACATGATTCTCCAGGATCAAACACAGATCATCAGGGCTGCCTTATCTAAATTAACATGTTTCCTATAAATCATGTGTCATAGCTTTGTCTTTTTATGCGTCCATTTCAGACTTTCTGTAGACACACACACTCTCATCTTTCAATCTAATTCAGGCATTCTAGGGATCTGGTCTTTGATCGAATCCCCTGCTCACCCTGACAGAGAATCTGTGGCTCTACATAATTGCCTGAAAGTAGAGCATAGAGCGGGACCAAGATGAAGATACTGAAGAAATGTAGGTGACCTGCAGATTTCACAGAGTTAGATATAAATGTTTTAAACGTACTAGACAGCACACATAAAAATCTTTTTCTCAGCCTGGCGTGGTGGCGCACGCCTTTAATCCCAGCACTTGGGAGGCAGAGGCAGGTGGATTGATGTGAGTTCAAGGCCAGCCTGGTCTACAAAGTGAGTCCAGGACAGCCAAGGCAACACAGAGAGACCCTGCCTCGAAAAAAACAAACAAAAAAAAAATCTTTTTCTCTGTGTAAAGAGCTAGTTTTTATCTTAATAGTCTTTCCCAATGTCAAATTTTTCGGACTATTTTCAGGTTAAAGTATATGAAATTGCTACTTTTCAACCATTCTGCCTTTAAATTGTCACACTCATACGGCTCAAGACAATATCATGATGGACGTAGAAGATGGAGTCCATCTGAATACAGGATATTCTTATTCATCTAAGGAGAAAATGCTAATGTAACCTTTCTTAGTCTGCAAATACTGAGACACACCAGAGATTTGTGAATTGATCTAGGCCCTTCAATTTAGCCCAATATGTGTTGTTGTACTGTGTTGTCAATCCCAGACTGGAATAAGCATTCATTTGGGCAGAGAATCTCCTCAGAAAAGAATAATAATCAATTCTGTAAGGCTTGGTGATTACCTCATTTACTATACAAACTGAAGCCACAAAAATACAATTCAATCGTAACACAATCTCACGAATTGATGAAATGTGCTAATATTGTTTAATACCCTGATATAATGTAACTTCTTGCTCTAAAACTGCCAAATCCAGCCCTTATACAGTGGCCTGTGCATCTGCTATGTCGAGCTATCAAAGTTGAGTGTATATTCCCCATGATTTACTCTTTTAAAAAACTATAAATATTGAACCTCCAAAAGCTTGCCTTAAAGATATCTGTTTCTTAATAAAAGCACAGAGATGCCCCAAGATTGGGGGCTGTTTCACAAAATTTAAGTATTAAAGTTCAAAAATAGAGTTAATGGATGCACACTAAAACATAAACTCTATAAATGAACAATGCTTGTCTGCCTTGTTCACATCTATAACAAGCTCATCTGACAAAACTGAACAGAAAATTAAATTGAAATAACAAGTGTAGGAAGGGATGAGAGTAGAGAGAAGAAAGAGAATAAGCATTAGCTCCTTTTTATCTCCAATGTGTTTGGCTTTTACATTAGCAGGGTTCTTTTTTTTTTTTTAACTTTGTAATGATAGCATACAGGAAAATGATTCTTTTATAGTTAACAGCTACAAAAATTCCTTTTCTACAACATGATAGTTATAACACAATTTGTTAGAATCAAGAGATGCAGAAAAATACATAATTTGTAAACACAGTAAACCTGAATGTGCTTATAAATTCCAGTAGTTATGTAGGGTAACGTAAAGAAACAGAAACATAACACAGTATCAATTGTTTAGCCTCAAGTTAACTTACATAATCAGAAATGAAAGAACAAGCTAATGAGTTTGCAAAAAACAAGGGTAAAAAACGTTCACACTTTTGCATATGGGTGTCAGAGATAGAATATGAAAAAATGTGTTTAATTTCATTACTCAGTGATGGAAAATGTGGTGTTCTTTGGCACTAAGAGTGTAAAATGTCATCTGGTACACATTTCCTTAATCCAGCAGCAGATAGCTAAAGACTACAGAAGTTAATGCTTCTTTCTGGTTAGTATCACCTTAAAACTTCGAGTTGAAACTTAATGTAACCTTTTTTTCTATCCTTTGCATTAGGATACTGCAAATAAAAACTCATTGGTGGTGCAGCTATGCACGGACAGTCAGAAACACTAATGTTTCTGATCACTCATCTCCTCCGTGCTAGAATAGCCACACCCAAGCCACACAGTGTACATATTGAGATAGTCCCATCTGTTTAGTACTTTGAACACTGAAGTAAAGGATATTAGAGTGCAGCATGAAGATCGCAGTTTGTGTGTGAAAACGTGAAGTGGAGTTGAGTTGTCTCCATCCTGTGGTAGGAATTGGGGCTATGAGAAGCCAATGACATTTAAAGAGTAGATGTCTCACGTTTTTGTTACCTCTGTCTACATTTGCTTTTAAATGTATTTCTTATGCCTTTTGCCCCCCTTTATGCAGGATTCTAGCTTTGTTAGGATCCATAAAATGATAAAAGTCCTAAACTTCACAATGAAAACGACAGACCTGCAGCTTTCAGACGTTTTTCTGAAAGCCCTTAACCATCTGCCTTTAGAATACAACTATGCTTTGTACAGCCGAATATTTGATGACTTCGGGACCCACTACTTCACCTCCGGCTCTCTGGGGGGCAAGTATGATCTTCTCTACCAATTCAGCCGCCAAGAGCTACAGAACTCAGGTGTGTGGACTTTGGCTTGTTTGGCCTGACGATGGCATAGAACACACCTTTCTCTTACCCATCATTTTCCTATCTAATGACTACTAATGACTACTATAATGGCTCTAATTTGAATTTATTAGATCTTTTCTTGTTGCTGTTGCCACATTTGAGATGAAGAAGAATCAAATGCAAACACTTAAATAAAATAAAATAAAAATAGTAAATAAGGACCAAAAGAGAAGAAACTATGTTTAACCTCTGTGGCCCAATGTCAGTCATTGTCGCTTAAGAAGGGAGATGCTTGCCAGTACCAAAACACAAACAAAAAAGGTTCCTCAAATTTATATATAATATACTTACAACATTTTATAGCAAATAACTTATACCATACAATGTATAGAAAACTAAATATCAATTATTGTTTTTTAATGGTTTTTATGTAGAGACAAGTGGTATAAGATGAAAGAATAATTAGAGAATTGACAAGAGACTAAGTTAATGTGGCCCAAATATTCATTACTCTTGAAACTTGCAAACAAGTGCAAAGTATCTTACTTTCAGAAAGTTTTCAATGTAATTCCCTAAGAAACCCAACAAATGTTTTATATATTCTAAGCATGTTGTTTGCTTGAGTCTTACCTAAATTTTCAATACTAATTGTCACTATTATTATATGTATACAATCTTTGGATTACTTTATTTTCAGATACCCATGTAAAGTAAAACAGTGCCCTCGTGATGGTCTGTCATGTGTTCCTTGAGATAAAAATTGAGAAATAATAGTAACCAGCCAACAACTTATAAATTTGCCTAAATAGGTATAAAAATTAATTGTCACTAAGTCTAAGTCCTAGTCCTCTGTCCTATGTCTCCTTATAGAATATGTTGATGTATGAATCGGCCTTCCCTGAGTCCTTCTGAACCAGGAGATCCCTCTTGGTGTGCTTCCTAATAAAGGGAATGAAACAAACGCCATTCCAGGTTTTCAGTAAAAGAACTTTTAAAAAATGATCTTGTATATTTACCAAAATCTGAAAGACTTACACCATTATGTGCTATTCATAGTACTTGCCTATTGTGTTGTATTTCATTCTTTCTATTGAAACAAGGCACCAACACCATCACTGTGCACAAATGGTTAGAAGAAACCCTTAGCCCTTGACTTGACTTCATCTGACCTGCAGATGAAGTCACTGTGGTCACTGCTGCTGGACCCTAGACATGGTGTCCCATTTGATGAGTGTTCTTATTGTGCATTCAGAGCAAAGCCCCTTGGTGTTTGGAGACTAGGGCAAACAACTGTGAGAATCTTTAACCAGTCGTCCAATGTTTCAGTAATTGAAGGCCTGTAACCAAAATAGAGTAGTGACAGGCTCTGCATTTCCTGCTAAAACCTTCTCACTTTCAATCTCTTCTCTTATAAACAGAGGTAGAGAGTGACAATGAAACATGGGCTGAAACCAAGAAAGCTTGAAATGTGACAGGAAACTAAAATTAACCTCCATACATATTCATATACATATACACACTGTATATACACACAGACATCATATACACTAGATAAATACAGAGAGATTATATAAATATATATCCGCTATACGTATATTTACAGTATATATATGCATGTGGATATATCTCACGTATCCAGTAATGTGGTGTTCAATGTTTTTATAAGTTGAATGTTTTTGTTCAGAAAATTTTGAGCTACATTAATATTTGTTCATAATCTTAATTATGACGAAGCTGAAGCACACTGGGACAGAACAAAGTTTAATATACTAGAATTCTCCAAAGTGTGGGCTTTCCTGCTTTCATACCCTCTCTAAATGAACCTTCTCTTCTTCTGTTTTTTTTTTTCTCTTCCTTTACCTAGAAACAAGGTTAGAACTAGACTGTAGATTTAAGGTATTGCTAGGCTTTATTTAATAGCAATTATACCTCTTCTGTTCAATAGTAGTTTCTCTCCCCCAAGAAGAGTACAATTAAACCAAACTGTTTTCCTTGCATTCCTTCACTGCTTCATCCCGCTGCTGTCCAGTGCCTCATCAGCAAGGTGAGATCTTGAATAAGAGTTGATGATACTTCAATGTACAAGGTGAAAGAATTTCAGAGATACATAGTAAACTGTAAACAGTGGCGATATTCTAAATAAGAAGGTAATTTTAAAGTCCTTTTGTAAAGACATCATCATCTGCTCTGAATTTGAGGGAAAAAATGATCACACCACTCTTTCTCAGCTCCACTTTTTTCCCCCTAAGCCTTTATTGTATATTAAAAAAACATAGTTGAGCATAGTGGTGACTAGTGCTGCTGACTTCCTCATTCAGAACAGGATAAAACGCTACAGAAACACTCATCCCTCTGTCACATTTGACAGCTCAGGTACACAGCACCAGGGAGATCCCCCAGTTAATATGTGTAGAGGCCACACAATGTTCTCTGTATGGGAATGAAAAGGAATGCACAGAAAGTCACTGGTGAGACCTTGATTTTTTTAATCACTGCCATGAACCAGAATCTTCTTTCATTTCTCGAAGGAATCATACATGGTCCTCAAATATATGAAGTTAACTTTACCCTTAGGTAAAACATTGTGTTATAATTAGTTAGTCACATAAAATTTAATTCTAATTTATAAACTTTAAAATTCAAATGAAAGAATAAGAAAAAGAATTTCACACTTTAATTGTAATAATGAGCTACCGTTGCTTCTCATTTTGACTTATAAAAACAGTGGTACCAGATGTACATATTTACTCTGCAAGACCGAATAAAATAACCATCCTTGCTGGGCAGTGGTAGCGCACGCTTTTAATCCCAGCACTGGAGAGGCAGAGGCAGGCAGTGGCTGTGAGTTCAATGCCAGCCTGGTCTACAAAGTGAGTCCAGGACAGTCAAGGTTACACAGAGAAACCCTGTCTCAAAAAAGCAAAAACAAACAAACAAAAAGCATCCTTGTTGCTATTGTTGTTGTTAAAGTTGAAAATGCATATACAAGAGCTTCAAAACTACTTTTTAACTCCTAATGAATATTATGTACCTTCAAATTTGTCAGACTCAAACATAAAAAGTAAAAGAAAAAAAGAAAGAAAGAAAGAAAGAAAGAAAGAAAGAAAGAAAGAAAGAAAGAAA
>OU015749.1:63209692-63230978 GCA_907169655.1 Acomys percivali | reverse complement strand
AAAGAAAGAAAGAAAGAAAGAAAGAAAGAAAGAAAGAAAGAAAGAAAAAGAAACACAAGCTGACTGATTCACATCTAGCTATATCTCCTCTGAGAAATCTGTGCCTTCATGCCTAGACTTTGGCATCAGACCTGATCTGATGTATGCCTAAAGTTCTCACATTATTTGTCCCTGTATTGTAACCTGTAATCCTAAATGCTATAATTTGATAAGGTTTTAGTTTTAAGGTGGTTAAGAGCTGGTATTACAGCTCACCTCCCACGTATAGTCACATGTCTTGTAGCACTGTGAAGAAAATAGGAGACATCAATTTCCTTCGCATTATCTCAGATGAGTAGTACAAACTCTACCCTTAAGTATGCTATCCCACCTCTCTGTGCTGGACCGGATTCATAGACCCTGAGATCAGTGAGCATGATTACAGGCATTGTGTTGGAGGTGATTCAAGTATTAGGGTGTCAAAGCTTTAACAACTGATGGTAGGAAATCAGTGAAAGGTGGGGCTTGGTACAGGTCTTCTAATGGAATGGTTCTGGCTTCCAAGCATCAGAGATTTTACACGATAGATGAGATAGTAGAGAGCCACCCAGTTAAAGCGGTACTGGGGATCTGAGAAGATGCTGATTACAATTTCCAACCTTAAGAGATGGAAATTAGGTAGTGCTGCACCCCTCCCCTTGAGAGACAACAGGGAAATGGTGGCAATATAGATTTGAATTCAGATAAAGAGATGAAACAGCCATCAAAGAGTCCCAAGTTCTGGGTAGGGGTTCGATGTTTACTGCACATACTGTCCTTGGCTGGTGCCATAGTTTGAGCAGGACCCCTAGGCCCAGATCTGCCCATCATAATGTTCTTCTTGTAGGTTTCCAGGACTCTCTGGATCCTTCTATCTCCCCATTCTCCCATGCTTTCCCTCACCCAGAATCCCAATAGGATGTCCTCCCTGAACTCCTACCCAGATCTAGCCAATGAACAGGACATTCTCCACAGTTGAGTGGAGAGTGGGGTCTGACTTTCACATGAACTCTGGTGCCCCATATTTGACCACGTCCCCTGGATAAGGAGGCCTGGTGGCACTAGGAGGAAGGATAGCAGGCTACCAAGAAAAGACTTGGTACCATATGAGCATATACAAGGGGAAGAGGTCCCCCTCAGTCACAGTCATATGAAGGGGAGTAAGGGGAAAATGAGAGGAAGGGAAGAATGGGAGGATACAAGGGATGGGATAACAATTGAGATGTAATATGAATAAATTAATAAAATATATTTTTTAAAAAGAGTCCCAAGAGTTGATCAGCCAAGACTTTAGAATTTCTATTATAATAAAAAGAATTGGGGGAGCTGGAGAGATGGCTCAGTGGTTAAGAGCACCACCTGCTCTTCCAGAGGTCCTGAGTTCAATTCCCAGAAACCACATGGTGGCTCACAACCATCTATAATGTGATCTCATGCCTTCTTTGGCAGATAAAGCACTGATATACAATAAATGTAATAAATAAATCTTTTTTTAAAAAAAGGTTTAGGAAGTAGGGATGGAATGACTAACCAAGTCATGGAAAGGAAGCCCAAATAAATATGAAAATGAGTGGTGAGTGATGGACAGGTGGCCACAAGTCACGCTCGAGATGGTGCACAAGTGAAGTGGCTCTCATCTCACAAAAACAGATTCATGCCATAGTGAGAAAAATACTTGATAAGCAGGCTACACAAAAGCAGTTCACAGCACAGCAGACAATCCTTTTGGCCCATCGTGTGCTATGGCAACAAGGACAGCTGGAAGAGATGGGATGGGATACAGCAGTCTCAAAGGCGCTTCCTGGAACCAGTTTCAAAGCTGAAGATGATGAGATCTCACAGAATCTCTTCCATTTGGGATGTCCCCAGACCTGTGTGAGGATGAATCTTAGATCAAAACTGTCTATTAGAGCTGAGCAGGACAGAAGCTACCAATAGCTCCAGCCCCAACAGTAATCAGAGCCACACTGCCTTCTCCTCTATTTCTCAGGGGGTTTGCTTGTATTTCATTTTCCAGGTTTAACAGAAGAAGAAACCCGACATTGTGTCCAGTATGAAACAAAAAAACGCTACTTCATTTTCACAAAAACATACAAGGAGAACCGATGCACCATGAATAAGCTGTCTGAAAAATATGAAGGTAACAGTGCTATCTTGGTAGTTGGTCCTGGGTGTCCTGGAACTGCCCATCACTTAACCATACTGCACATGACTGATATATCTTCATTTTTATTATTTGTCTGCTTCAAAAAACATGCGCTCTGAGGGAGGGAATAAGTAAAATATATGCCTCTAATCCCAGCACTCAGACAGCAGAGGCAGAGGGATCTCTATGAATCCAAGGCCAGCTTGGACTACAAAGCAAGTCCAGGACAACCAGAGCTACACAGAGAAACTCTGGAATGTAAAGACAAAAAAAAAAGTAGAATTGGCTAAAGTGTTCTTTTTCTTATTCCTAGGCTGTACAATTCAATGAACAGTGTATTGATTTTTCCACAGGTAGAACTCCTTATTAGGCATTGAAAAGTAAACATGACATGAGTATAAACCATATACCACCACTAAAAAACTTAGAAAGCAAAGATATGTAGGTAACCAATCATTAGAAACATAGAGACATCAAAATGCTGGAACTCACGTGACCAGTCACCACAAAGGCACATGTACAGAGACAGGAATTAAACCTTTAAATTCAACTTTATTCAGACCTGTGATCTGAGAAGGCAAAGACTGGCATGGTTTTGGAAGCTGTGTTCTGCCTCTGGCCAGCAAAGTTTATAAGAACCAGGGAAATGGATACAGCAGCTACAAAAGCAGTCAATCATGCTATAGCTCAGTCCTGCCCCTCTGGTAGCATGAACCTCCACACTTTGGCGACTAGTGGTGGATGTCGGCTGTTATCATTCCTTGCACTGTTCCCTCATTCTCTGAATGTCTGGACTCTGGCACTTCTTGGGACACTGAGTGTTTGCTTGATTCTAGCATGGATTCCAGCTAGATCATCTGAAAGGTAGGATGGGGAGCATAAACTGAGAACACATCAATCATTAACAGAATGATATTAAACACAAGTGTGAGTTGATTCTCTTTTATAATATGCCATCTTACAGAAGCATCTTTGCAAAGCAGCATACAAAATGAACCCGTGGTCTTGTCCCTTGCTAACTCCCATTATCTCATATTTATAAAGTTTGTAACATACAATGGATGGCATCCCGACACTACTAAACTGGCTGATTGTCACAATAGCTTCTTATCAGTAAGGCAATTCTCTGGCATAATTGATTGTGCAGGTGAGAGCACACACATGCACTTATAACTTAGTGTGAACATTTTTAAACACTTCTATGTCAGAAACAAATATTATAAGCAGAATAGAAGTAGGAGGCAAGATTAGAAGGCATTTAGTTACTGTCAGGTAACCATGTGTGAAAAATACTTCTCCAGAACCTCTTGGCTTTAGTTTGTTTTTAAGAGACTGACACAGAAGATTCCGTCTTGGCTTTGGCTTTTAGAAAGGGCCTCACTATGAACCTCAGGCTGTAATGTAACTCATTACCTTCCTGTTTTAATTTCTAACTTAAAGGACTACATACTGGTGCTATCATGCATAGTGCAAACATTTTGATTCTGTTAATTTCTACTCTCATCTATGAATAACTTTCTTTGAAGTCATTATTCATCTGTTGTTTGATCCTAATTGTCCCTCATTGCCAAGGTGAAATAAGTCCCAGGTTAATTGATCTAAGCCCATGTTACAATATCTAAATTACATTCATGACATAATGCAGCAGGTTAAATCAACATATATTGTTCAACTATAAAGTTTTGTTTCGCTTTTATTTAATTTTTCAATTTTTTAGACTTTCATGTATAAGTACTTTATTTGCAAGGTTTCTACCCTTTCATATTTTCCCTCCAACTCCTCCCATGTCCCTCCTCCACTCTCTCTTTCTCTCTCTCTCAAACTTATGACCTCTCTTCTTCTATAATTATTACATACTTATACATATATATATCTATATGTACACATTTATATATATGCATATATACATAAAACCTACTGAGTCTATATAGTGTTGCGCATATAGTCATGTCTTTAGTGCTAGCTACTTGGGATTGTATAACATAGGAGGACACTCGTCCTTAAAGAAAACTGATTCTCCCCTCTCAGGGGCATTTGCCTGTAGTTCTTCATCTACAGACAGAGCTTAGCAAACCCATTCCCCATCCACCAGGCATATTGACTGGTGTCACCATTATGAGGTCTTGGATTATTTGGTTTGGTGGTATTTAATTTCTTGAGTTCTTTATATATTTTGGATATTAGACCTTTGTCAGATGTAAGGTTGGTGAAGATCTTTTCCCAGTCTGTAGGCTGTCGCTTTGTTCTCGTGACAGTGACTCTAGCCTTACAGAAGCTTCTCAGCCTCATGAGGTCCCATTTATTAATTGTTGACATTAAGGCCTGGGCTGTTGGTGTTCTGTTCAGGAAGTTGTCTCCTGTGCCAATATGTTCCAGGCTCTTCCCCACTTTTTCTTCTAAGTGACTTAGTGTCTCTGGTTTTATGTTGAGGTCTTTAATCCACTTGGGTTTGAGTTTTGTGCAAGGTGACAAATACGGGTCCAGTTGCATTTTTTTACACACAGACCTCCAGTTACACGAGCACCATTTGTTGAAGATGCTATCCTTTTTCCATTGAATGGATTTGGCTTCTTTGTCAAAAATCAAGTGACCATATGTGTGTGGATTCATATCTGGGTCTTCGATTAGATTCCACTGATCAACCAGCCTGTTGCTGTGCCAGTACCATGCTGTTTTAATTACCATTGCTTTATAGTATAGTTTGAGATCAGGTATGGAGACTCCTCCGGAGCACCTTTTATTGTACAAGATCGTTATAGCTATTCTAGGTTTTTTGTTTTTCCATATGAAGTTCAGAATTGAACTTTCAATGTCTTTAAAAAATTGTGTAGGTATTTTGATAGGGATTGCATTGAATCTGTAGATTGCTTTTGGTAGGATGGCCATTTTTACTATGTTAATTCTCCCGATCCATAAGTGAGGAAGATCCTTCCATCTTCTCATGTCATCCTCAATCTCCTTCTTCAGAGTTTTGAAATTTTTTTTCAAACAAGTCCTTCACTTGCCTAGTTAGAGTCACTCCTAGATATTTTATATTGCTTGTGGCTAATGTGAAAGGTATGGCTTTCCTAATTTCTTCCTCTGCAAGCATGTCATTTGTGTATAGGAAGGCTACAGACTTTTTTGAGTTAATTTTGTATCCAGCCAAATTGCTGAAAGTGTTTATCAGCTGTAGGAGTACTTTGGTGGAATTTTGAGAGTCACTTATGTACACTATTATATCATCTGCAAATGGGGATAGTTTGACTTCCTCCTTTCCCATTTGGATACCCTTGATCTCCTTTTGTTGTCTAATTGCTCTGGCTAGAACTTCGAGTACTATATTGAAGAGATATGGAGAGAGTGGGCAGCCTTGCCTTATTCCCGATTTTAGAGAAATTTCTTTGAGTATTTCTCCATTTACTTTGATTTTGGCTGTTGGCTTTCTGTATATAGCCTTTATTATGTCGAAGAAAGTGCCTTGTATCCCCGATCTCTCTAAAACTTTAAACATGAATGGGTGTTGGATTTTATCAAATGCTTTCTCTGCATCTAAAGAGATGATCATGTGGTTTTTTATTTTCAGTTTGTTTATATGGTGGAATACATTGATGGATTTCCGTATATTAAACCATCCCTGCATGCCTGGAATGAAGCCTACTTTGTCGTGATGTATGATATCCTTTATGTGTTCTTGTATTCGTTTTGCAAGAATTTTATTTAGTATTTTTGCATCGATGTTCATAAGAGAAATTGGTCTGAAATTCTCTTTCTTTGTTGAGTCTTTGTGAGGTTTAGGTATCAACGTGACTATGGCCTCATAGAATGAATTTGGTAATGTTCCATCCATTTCTATCTTTTGGAGTAGCTTGAAGAATATCGGTATTAGCTCACCCTTAAAGGTCTGGTAGAATTCTGCACTGAAACCATCTGGCCCTGGGCTTTTTTTGTTTGGGAGACTATCAATGATTGCTTCTATTTCTGTAGGGGAAATGGGACTATTTAGCTTGTTTATCTGTTCTTCACTCAACTTTGGCAAGTGAAATTGATCAAGAAAATCGTCCATTTCACTTAGATTTTCAAATTTTGTGGCATATATATCTTCAAAGTAGGATCGTATGATTCGTTGTATTTCTTCCGTGTCTATTGTTATGTCTCTCTTTTCATTTCTGATTTTGTTGATTTCAATACTGTCTCTCTGCCTTTTAGTTAGGTTGGCTAACGTTCTATCTATCTTTTTGATTTTCTCAAAGAACCAGCTTTCGGTTTTGTTGATTCTTTGGACTGTTTTCTTAGTTTGTAATTTGTTAATTTCTGCCCTGAGTTTGATTCTTTCCAGACGTCTACTCCTTTTGGGTGTTTCTGCTTCTCTTTTTTCTAGGGCTTCCAGCTGTTTTGTTCAGTTGCTTAAGTGCTATGTTTCTGATTTCTTTTTAAAGGCACTTAGTGCTATGAATTTTCCTCTTAACACTGCTTTCAATGTATCCCACAAATTTGGGTATGTTGTTCCTTCATTTTCATTGAATTTCAGAAACTCTTTGATTTCTTTCTTTATTTCTTCCCTGACCCATGTGTCATTTAGCAGAGAGTTGTTTAGTTTCCACATACGTGTAGGCTATTTGTCGTTTCTGTTGTTGTTGAGTTGCAGCCTAAGAGCATGTTGATTTGATAGGATACAAGGTATTATTTCAATCCTCTTGTATCTGTTGAGGCCTGCTTTGTGACCTATGATGTGATCAATTTTGGAGAAGGTTCCATGGGGTGCAGAGAAGAAGGTATATTCTTTCTTGTTTGGGTGAAAGGTTCTATAGATATCTATTAGATCCATTTGACCCATGGCATTGGTTAATGATGTTATTTTACGGCTTAGTTTCTGTTTCAATGACTTATCCTTCAGTGAGAGTGGGGTGTTGAAGTCCCCCACTATTATTGTGTGGGGATGGATGTGTGGTTTGAGTTTTTTTAGAAGATCTTTTACAAATTGGGTGCCCTTGTATTGGGAGCATAGATGTTCAGAATTGGGATGTCATCTTGGTTGACTTTACCTTTGATGAGTATGAAGTGTCCTTCTGCATCCCTTTTGATTAATTTTGGTTGAAAGTCTATCTTGTTTGATATTAAAATGGCTATGCCTGCTTGCTTCTTGTGACCATTTGCTTGGAATATTTTTTTCCAACCTTTTACCCTGAGGTAATGCCTATCGTTATGGGTGAGATGTGTTTCTTGAATGCAGAAGAATGTTGGATCTTTTTTATGCACCCATTCAGTTAGTCTGTGTCTTTTTATTGGTGAATTGAGACCATTGATTTTGAGAGATATTAATGACCAGTGACTGTTAAGAGTCTTAATTTTGATGTTGTTTCCAATCGAGTGTTTGCATAGCTGTGTTTTTGCCATGGTATAATTATCTATTTCCTGAGTAGTTTTGGTTGTAGCTTGACCCTTTGGGATGGAGTTTTCCTTCTCATACCTTCTGTAAAGCTGGATTTGTAGATAGGTACTGTTTGTATTTGTTTTTGTCATGGAATATTTTGTTTTTTCCATCAATGATTATTAATAGTTTTACTGGGTAAAGTAGTCTGGCTGGCATCTGTGGTCTCTTAGGGTTTGAAGGATCTCTGTCCAGGCTCTTATGACTTTTATGATCTCTGCTGAGAAGTCGGGTGTAATTCTGATAGGTTTGCCATTGAATGTTATTTGGCCCTTTTCCCTTGCAGCTTTTAATATTTTTCTTTGTTCTTTATGTTTTGTGTTTTGATTATTATGTGACAGGCAGTTTTCCTATTCTGGTCTATTCTATTTGGTGTTCTGTAGGCCTCTTGTATGTTTATAGGCATCTCTTTCTTTAGATTGGGGAAATTTTCTTCTATGATTTTGTTGAGAATAGTTTCTGGGCCTTGGAGTCTGACATCTTCTCTTTCTTCCATGCCTATTATCCTCAGATTTCTTCTTTTCATGGTGTCCTTAATTTCTTGGATGTTTTGTCAGGAGTTTTCCAGATTTGGCATTTTCTTTAATGGTTGCTTCAAGACCTGTGATTGTATCTTCTAGACCTGAGATTTGTTCTTCCATCTCTTGGATTCTGTTAGAAAAGCTCACCTCTGTGTTGCTCGCCTTCTTCTCTGAGGTCTCACGTTCTCGTTTTTCTTCTGTCTGTGTGTTTATCATTGATTCCATTTTCGTCTTCAGATCTTGAACTGATTTTTTGATTTGTTTCACCTATTTGTTTGTATATTCCTGAATTTCTTCCATTGCCTTTTTATAGGTCTTCAGAGCTTGAACCATTTTATTTCTTTCTTTCATCTGGTTGTTTGCAATTTCCTAAAATTTTTCCATTTCCACTCTATGTGCTTCTTTAATGTCTCTCGTCTGTTTGGCTGCGTCTTCCTGTATTTGATTACGAATTTTATTTGTTTCCTCCATTATCATCCTCATTATTAAGGATTTGAGGTCATTTTCTTGTATTTCTGTTGTATTTGAGTTCTCTGGGTTGTTTTCTTTGGGATAGCTGAAAACTAGAGATGCCATGTTGTTTTGGGTTTTCTGCGTATGCTTTTACGCTGTCCTTAGACATCTTGCTGTCCTTGTTTTTGTTGGGTAGCTTCCAGATTTGGATGGAGGGAGTCTGGTGATAGATTCACTTGTTTTCTCTTGATTTCCATTGGCTGGAAGCTCTGATGCTTCACTAGTGTGAATGGCAGGAGGTTAGCCCTGTCGTTTTGGACTCTAACAGCCAGTGATCCTCAACTCCCCTGTGCTGTGGGCCCTGCAATCATTCCGGGTCTCTGAATGAGCGTTGGGTCAGGCCAAGGTATCCACAGCCTTCTGGGTCCCCTGCCAAGTCCACCCGAGCTTGGCTAGATTCTCAGGGCCTGAACCGTCTGCTGAGCTCAGCTAGGGATTCCGGGCCCACAATGCACACAGAGTCCAGCCAGAATTTTTGGGCTGGGACTGTGCACCAAGCTCAGCTAGGGGTTTTGGCCCAAAGTGTGTGCTGTGGTCAGTTATTGACTCAGGGACCCAACCGTCCGCCAAGCTCAGCCAGGAATTCTGGATTCAAACTGCACACTGTGTCTGCCAGAGTCTTAGAGCCAGGACTGTGCCAAAAGCTCAGCTAGAGTCTCTGGTCCCATTCTGTCTGCCAAGCACAGTTAGGGACTCTGGCCTCAAATTGCATGCCGAGCTCCACCTGAGTCTCCAGGGCGGAATTGTGCACTGAGCTCAGCCAGGGACTCTGGACTCACACTGTGTGCTGGGTTCAGCCTGGGATTCCGGGCCTAAACTGCGTTGATAATACAGCCAGAGTCTTAGGGCCGCCAAGCCTGTGCACACAGCTCAGCTAGAGTCTCTAGGCCCAAACTGCCTGGGAAGTCCAGCTAGGGCCTCTGGGCTGAATCTCCGTGCTGACCTCAGCCTGCATTAGCGCTCAGAACTGCCCACTGAGCTGAGCTAGTGTCTTGGGCAGAACTGCTCGCTGAGCTGAGCTAGCGCCTCTGGTGGAACTGAGCGCTCTCCCCAGCCTGTGTCACAACAGGAGAACTGCGGCT
The DNA here is from genome assembly GCA_907169655.1 of Acomys percivali. NCBI lineage: Eukaryota > Metazoa > Chordata > Mammalia > Rodentia > Muridae > Acomys > Acomys percivali. Next base: position 63,221,288 of record OU015749.1, on the reverse strand, counting down.
GCGCTGAGCTAGGGCCTCCAGTGGAACTGAGCGATCCGCCCAGCCTGCGTCACTGCAGGGGAGCTGTGGTTGAGCTGAGCTAGTGCTTAGGGCAGAATTGCTTGCTGAGCTGAGCCAGCGTCTCCACGGCACTGTGCACTGAACCCGGGACTCTGGGGCTGAACTGTCCGCAGAGTCCAGATTGGGTCACAAGGCACCATGCAACCCAAATCCTGTCCAGAGTCCCCTCTCCCACAGCCACTCCCACTGGCCACCACACCAATCCCCTCCACTGGAAGGGTCTGAGCTGCAAACCTCAGCCACCGCCGCTGCTGACACTGGTGCTGCTGGTGCCGCTGCTGCTGCTGCTGCTGCCTCTGCCACTCCTGCTCTGATCTGAGAAAATCCATGCTCCTCCCGTGTGCAGGGGCACGCAGGTCCTCCGCACCCTGGTCCCTCCAAACCGTGGAGCACTCCTGCTGCCGTGGTGTGGGGACCTTAGTGTTCCTGGCTCAGAAATCTGTGTAATTCCCTGAATTGCTCACTGGAGCTTCCAAATATGGTCCATACTGCTCGCCTCCACCTTGGATACTCCATGAACCATTTTTTAATTCAAGAAAAAAAAGGAATAATTCACACATTCATAGATAAGATTTTATGTTTCCTAAACAGAACCCAACATACCTTTCAAATTCCCATACATTCTAATTTGTCGAAAAATATAATATTGCCAATGGATTATAAATCTACCACTCTGGGTTTTTATTTTTAATTTTTAGTCAGTTATAGGACCCTCACTGGCCCCTTTTGGTGATTCCCAGGGCTAATTTTAGCACTCACTTCTCTGTGCACGTGAGCACATGCACACTTGTTGAGGAGCATTAGAGAAAGAATTGAATCTTGGTTGGCAGGCTGCCTCTTCATGTCTTCTCATGTGCCATCTACTTGCTATAGTCCTTGTTGCCAGGCACAGTCACCCTGTCTACTGCTGATGATCTTTGACAGGCCTGTTATTACAGACAGCCTGTGTCTAGGTAGCTTCTCAGGCTTCCTCACTTTCCTCTATGATTAGAGAAGTCCTGACTATTTTATATGCACGTAATAGATAATTACAAATGTCTTTTTTTTAAGAAATCAACACTAAGATGCATGCCTTGTTATGTATATCCACTCATATACTATGACTAGAGGAAAATCAGATACAAATTGGTTTCTATCAGATTTCTCTTGTGCCTCCAAGCTCAACTCAAAGTAATAGAACTGTGGAATTTATCATGTCTAAATCTCCATTCATCCTACTGCTCAAAATCTTTTTCTTCTCTTGAAAAAGAAAATGGCCCAAGTCATTTTATATTTTTACCATTCTATTGTTAATATTTTAATTTCCTGTTCTGAGTCATAGAAGGATTGGTTTCCATTTTTAAATTCAAATGTTAAGAGCTGTACAATTACTCTTTTTTCTCAGGAGACTGGTTCTAGTGAAAATTATAGCCTTCCAATCTATGATTCCCAGCAGATCTACAAACGTGTATTTGAGTGTTCAAAAGACAATGTTTGTCTCTGTTTCCTGTCTTCTCTAACCCAGGGCTGTTCATATGTAACGCCCATGAATAAGGAGAAGAATGGGGAAAATGAAGTTAAGAACACAAGCCAAATAATTAATATCAAGAGTTTAACAAAAAAATAAATAAATAAAATTAAAAATAAAAATAAAATAAATAAAAAAGAGTTTAACACAGCAAGTAAGTATAGAACTCAGGAGTTAAGACAGTGGGCCCAAGGAGGCAGTGAGAACAGAATCATTCAGTATGTAAAAACACTGAAAACAGGGAATGAGGAATATTGCTAAATTGCTTAAATGTTTACTATGCTAACCATGTTATTTCTACTTTTAGATCACCAAAGTTTGAAATTATAATTTCTAGCAGGCAGACTAGGAAGCTTTTCACAACTACCACCACAATTGTTATAACGTGTCAGGTTCCTTTCTATTGGTTCACACTGCAAATGGTATTCATGACATCTCATGAATACTGCACTCATCATACTGCGTTGTGTTTACTTCTTATTTTCTTTACTAACTTTTAAGAAAATCTAGGACACTGCCCTGGTCTCTAAGTTCTCTACACTTAGGGCATTACACATGTTTAATAGAGTCCTTAAGTAAAAACATGACAGGCAGAAAGAAAGAGAGAATGAGGGAGGAAGAGGAGGGGAAAAGGGAAGAAGGGCGGAGGAAATCAAGCTTACATTAATCAAGTTCTTACTGTATCCCAGGTGTGTGTGTAAGAAAGAGAGAGAGAGACAGAGAGAGAGAGAGAGAGAGAGAGAGAGAGAGAGAGAGACAGACAGACAGACAGACAGACAGACAGACAGACAGACAGACAGGCAGGCAGGCAGGCAGGCAGGCAGACAGACAGACAGACAGACAGACAGAGACAGAGACAGAGAACTGGCTTGTTCTCATGGTTAACACCCATGGCAGCCTTGTGAGATAGGTGTAAGGATGACTGCCAGTCCATAGATCAGGAAATGAAAGCAAACATATGAAGAATGAAAATACACACACTAATAACAAGAATGTCAACTTGACTTAAACATAAATTGGTAAAATAAAGCTGACTCTGGAAAACAGCTTTGCTCGAAGTTAAACAGTCCTACTAAAATACTTGGAGTTAATCCTAGCAAAGATTCACACTATCCCACTTACAATCAAGCTGTTAATAGGCAATGAGAGTTTGCATGCTCCATCTTTAAAGGTGAAAACTGCGACAGGTTTAAGGAATTTCTTTCTGAGTTCATAAAACTGTAAAGAGACTCTGACTTTTCTGGCAAGCTGATGTGCTATTCAGAGCATCCCTTACCCCAAACAAGCAAAGAAAAACATTACCAAGAAATGCACAGGCTTAGTACTGGCCAGTACATTCTACAGGAAAACAGAATCCAGGGAGGTTAAAAGTAAAACCAGAGAAGTCAAAACTGCAGTTAGGATGAAAAGTTAACTAACTAACTAATCAATTAATTATCTAAAAGAAACATGAAAAACTGATATTTTCGTAGTTAGACATACTAAGCACACTAACTATCACCCTTGCAGGGCCCACTGCCTGAACTCCAACTTTTTCTCCAATGTTGATTCACTATGTGACCAGCATCAAGGATTTAATCTTTCCTTGTCTAGGGCTACTCAAAATGAAAATAATAATAGTATTTACTTTGTGTGTGTATCTTGGGAATCCTCGTTACGTGAGAAGAACAAATCTGCCCTATATTAAACACTGAGCTTCTATCAGCTAGTTTGTTGGTAGGTGGTCATGTGACACATAATAAAAGCCTGCTACAGGCCTCACTTTGTGGAGGGCCCTGGATATATGGAAGTTGAATTCTATTAAAACCAGTTAATATAGTCTATGAATAATTTTCTCTTCTTAAGACTCCATGCCTAGCATATATAACTTTTACTGGGATCAATCTGTTTGTGAAATACATGATATCCATCCAAATATTAGCTACACAGCAATCACTGCCATGCCAGTCACTTGAACAGCATCAACATAAGGTCAGATACTAACTTATTGTCCTCTACCCTGCTGGTATACAAAATTAAATACAAAGGGATATAAAAAGATTTTTATACCTTCCCTTTGAAAAGCATGGTGACACACACCTTTAATGCCAGCACTAAGAAGGAAGAGGCAGGCGGATCTCTGTGAATTCGAGGCCAGCCTGGTCTAACAAAGTGAGTGCAGGAGAGCCAGTGTGACACAGAGAAACCCCGTCTCGAAAACAAAAAACAAAAAAGAAAAGACACGAAAATGATGAGATTTATTGTACAAAAACTATAGATCAGTGATTCTCAGCCTTTCTAATGCTGCGGACCTTTCAAACAGATCATGTTGTGGTGACCGCCCCCAACCATATAATTATTTTTGTTGCTATTTCATAACTGTTATTTTACTACTACTACAAATTTTAATGTAAATATTTCTGCTTTCCAATGATCTTAGGTGACCCTTATGAAAGGGTCATTTGATGCCCCCAGCGGGGTTGCCACCTACAGGTTGAGAATCACTAGGATAGAGTCAGACCAAAATGACCGTACTGCCGGCTGTCGTTTCCTTCGGTCTTAATTTTCTATATTCACTTACACCCATGTTTAAAGTTTTAAGTTTAAAAACCAGGTGTCACTTTTTTTTAATGAAATTGAGAGTTTCTAACATAGCAGTCAGAAAAGAATCTGGTTTGTTTTATTCCATGGACCCCAAACTTGGGGGAGTATAGACCCAAGCAAAGCAGTCGCAGAATAGGTGCATTTGCATTCCACTGCTGCCTGTTGCTAACTGTGTTTCAAAAACAAATTGCTCTCAGCTTCAGTATGATCAGTGACAGTAATATCTACTTAGTATTGTCATGAGGATTATGTAAGATAATGTGCGTGAAGATCGCGGTGCGCACCCTGTGCCGGCTAAATGGCACTGTTACTGTAATTTGTATTATTAATCCCCCTGTTGGAATAAAGAATTTTCCTGCACTTTTTCCTCCGAGCTTACTTATTGGTACTACCTGACTCTGCTGTCTCCATTGCTCTCCTAAGAAAACCGACTTGTCTTTGAAGTACAAATTTTCAGTAAAATTAAACAGATCGTTTTCTTGAATCATCTTGCAGGTTCCTTCTTGCAGGGAGCAGAGACATCCGTCTCGCTGGTCCAGGGCGGGAGGAGTGAGTACGCAGCAGCCTTGGCATGGGAGAAGGGGACTGCAGGTCCAGAGCAGCGAGTCTTTTCTGAGTGGTTAGAGTCGGTGAAGGAGAACCCGGAGGTGATTGACTTTGAGGTGAGATTGGGCATTACTGAGGGTAACAGGGACATGCCAGTTCTCCACCAGCCCAGGCCACGCGACAGACACAGCATTCTCTTTCCATTTCTTTTTCAGATGATAAAATGTCTGTTTTTAGTATGCACTCATGATGCACTGTTTAAAAAAAAAACATTAAATTGCACATCGATTGCTTTTACAATTTAAGTGAGCGTTCTAGTACAGAATTTAGAATTATTACCATGCAAGAAATATTGAGAAGGGGAGGTTTAGTGAATAAAATTGCTCACATTTGCCTGAGAACTGTGGGATGGTAACTTCCAGTTTTGTGCTTTTCCTGCGACTCCAGCTTGTGAGTGTTTTAATTTGATTTCTAGCTTCTATCACCATCAATTCAGTTTTCCAGCTTTGTATTTCTTGTAATTAGACAAAAAGGTGAGTTTTGTTATTCACAGGGTACTTTGTATAATATGAGGTAGTATAGAGTTAGGTTTGCCTATGACATAACTACATTTTTAAAGTGACCTCAAAGCTGTTGTGTTGAGTTAATATAAAGATTGAACAGTTGAATCATTTTGAACCTGAAATCATTTACATGCACTAGAAAACCATGTGACCTCCACATATTACAGTATGAACAAAGCCACTTCCCAGCACACTCCACCCTCCATGGTTGTTTCTTTGGGGTTGTAAAAAAGGTTAGAGTGAGCACACTTTTCCTTTGTCTGCTGTTACCTGTGTCACTTGTTGCTCCAGTTCTTCCATTGGTGCAAATGGCAGATTCACCTCTCCATTTCCTCCCACTGTGCATTTTCTCATCTGACTCCAGCAAAAGCCAACGGGAGCCCTTACACAGAGAACAAGGAAACCTCTCCTTGTCCTCTCCGGATCTCCCTGCCTGAATCAAACTTAATGAGCTAACAGCAGAGAACTAATGAGCATTAGGAATTCTTGGTGACCTACCTCCACACTTTAGCTGCTTACCATGGTTGCTTAATAAAAATAACATGATACAAGCCCAAATAAGCAACATGTGGCTTCATTCACTACAGATCTGCAGGGCAGGTTAACTGTATACAGTTCGCTCCTGCCCTCAGGCACGAGCTTTCCTCTCCCACCTCAGCAGCCAACCGTCTGTACTGGATTCTCTAATGATTCCCTGAAAGTGTGAACTTTTTCTGGTAAATGCTGATTCAATGAGAACTAGGTCATGGTGGCAAATATACTGACTGCCCCAATGGAAGTGACCAGAGCTCTCTCTCTGTTGCCTGCTCTCAGCTTGCCCCGATCATGGACTTGGTCAGAAACATCCCATGTGCAGTAACAAAACGGAATAACCTCAGGAAAGCATTTCAAGAGTATGCAGCCAAGTTTGACCCTTGCCAGTGTGCTCCATGTCCTAACAATGGCCGCCCCAGGCTCACGGGCATGGAATGTTTGTGTGTGTGTCAGAGCGGTACCTACGGGAAAAACTGTGAGAGGCGGTCTCCAGATTACAAGTCTGGTAAGTGTCAGGGGTTGTTTGTGAAGTTGGTACTTTTTCCGCTTAAAATATATGGTATAGGTTGATTAATTTAAACAATATAAGACTCACTAGCAAGGTCCACTATGTAAACAAGCCTTCAAATACTAGATTCCAAACACAAACAATGCCAGGTTCTGCTGTAACCTATGAGCTTCATACACTGGAAAGATTATCCAACCTCTCCAAGCTACAAGATCCTGATCCAGGGCAATGGTGGCACATGGCTTTAATCCCAGCACTCGGGAGGCAGAAGTAGGCAGATCTCCAAGGACTGAGGCCAGCCTCGTCTACAGAGTGAGTTCCAGGAAAGCCAGGGCTAGCTACAGAGTGAAACCCCATCTTTTAAAAAAAAATCCTCATCCATAAGACAAGGGTAATTCTATTATTAAGAGTTGAAATATGTGTGTGTTTAATCATGTTTGCATATATATATATATGAACATAATTAAACACACATATTATAGTATATATATATATATATATCATAGTGTAATGCCTATAACATAAGACATTATAAATTTAATGCACGATACTCTGTCTTAGTTATTCTTTTATTGCTATGATAAAACACCACAAACAAGGCAACTGATAGAAGGAAGGGTTTCTCTGGGGCTTACAGTTCAAGAAGGTTGGAACGTTATGGAAACAGGAAGTGGAGAGAGAACTCTGGAAGCAGCACACAGCTTTTGAAACTTCCAAGTCCATCGCTAGTAACACATTTCCTCCAGTGAGGCTACATCTCGTCAGCCTCCCCAAAACAAGGACACCCACTAGTGATCAAATATTCAAATTCCAGAAAGCATGGGACACATTTATCTCTAAACCACCATGTATTGTCACCAGAGACCTATATTATTATGTGTCAGTATAATGTGTAAGCAGGATGGTTTATGATAAGGGATAAATTAAGCCACAAGCAAAGTTTTTACACATGTCTAAATACATTAACTCAGATTTTCTTTAGACAAGGGATGCCTATGAATGAGGATATGTTCCAGTACCTATAAAAGTGTAATTTTATACACACGTCTGTCTTAGTCCATGTTCTATTGCTGTGAAGATGCACCCGGACCATGACAACTCTTAAAAAGGAAGTACTGAATTGGAGCTGCCTTACAGTTTCAGAAGTTTAATCCATTATCAACGTGGCAGGGAGCATGCGTGGCAGACATGATAGATGAGAGTTCTACATCAGATCCAAATGCAGAAGGAAGAGACACTGGGCCTAGCTTGGGCTTCTAAAACCTCAAAGCCCATTCCCAGTGACACAGTTCTTCAATAAGGTCACATTCCTAGTCCCTCTGAGGTAGTCCACTCCCTGGTGACCAAGCATTCAAATATATGAGCATATGACAGCCATTCTTATACAAACCACAATTTTGTTCAAAAGATTTTTATATTTGTACATATATGTTTATGTATGCACATACAAATGTTTTGTGCATGCAGTAATATATTACTGATATAATTACTAATGATTGAAGTGATTCGTAGCTGTTGCCGTTTTATTCGAGCCTGTGAGAACAGGAAAGGGAATCAGACCCGTTCCATAAGTAACTTCTTGCAATCCTCCCTGTAAAGCTGTAGCATCCTGCAAAGCATGTCACAGAGAAAATGTAAGGAAACCAGGTCGTCCTACTCTCCAAGGCCAAGTTTTCTTGCACCAGGATGGCAATGGGTCTTCCTCTGTTCCAGATGCAGTGGATGGAAACTGGGGCTGCTGGTCCACCTGGAGCGCTTGTAATGCTGCTTATAGGAGATCAAGAACCCGGGAGTGCAATAACCCCGCCCCCCAGCGAGGAGGGCAGCGCTGTGAGGGCAAGCATCAGCAAGAAGAAGACTGTACATTCTCAATAATGAAAAACGAGTAAGGCCGGGTGCACAGGAACAAAGGATTACTGGTTCGCATTTACAACGGTTAATTGAAAAACACTTAGGACTTTAGCTGTGTCTATGCAATATACTGGTAACGCATGGGATCTGCTGCTACCTCAGCTCAGAAAGCAGCAGTTTCTCTCTATTTAACCAGCATCTGTACATTATAAATATGTAGACACATTGAGCATATTACTTTAATATATGCATGCATGAACATATGTATGTGTGGGCGCACATGCACATACTAACTTTTCCCTTTTAGTGGACAGCCATGTATCAGTGACAATGAGGAAATAAAAGAAACAGACCTTGCTGAGACAGAAGCAGATTCAGGGTGTCCTCTGCCAGATCTCCCAGAAAATGGATTTATCTGGGTAAGTATCCTTATTTTAAGTAAAGTAGTCAAACTTTTGGTTTGAAGTTCAAAAAGAGGGCATGAAACATATGGGTTTTATTTTCACTAGAACTATTATTTCTCTACTTTAGTAATATGCTCACTCAAAAGTACAAAGGAATATCTGTAAATGCTGGAGAACCCTTTTATCCTGAGTTCCCCAAGGGATAACTTCATGCCTGCTTGTTAGTAAAGGCAGAGTCAGGAGCCGTTTTCCTTTACCACTCAGGGCATCAGAAGGCAATACAGTGTCTAAGTAGAGACTGGAGCTTCAGTACAGGGTAGGTCTGCATCTGAGGCCTGGCTGCTCCCTCCTGGCATGCTCTCCAAAAGATAAAGGAGACTTAGATATGAGCAGTGGAGGTGTTGAGCTTGCATTGTGTTTTTAGGTTAGAAATCTGTATGTACTCTGGTGCCTCATATTTGACCACGACCCCTGGATGGGGAGACCTGGTGGCACTCAGAGGAAGGATAGCAGGCTACTAAGAAGAGACTTGATACCCTATGAGCATATACAGGGGGAGGAGGTCCCCCTCAATCACAGTCATAGGGGAGGGGAGTAAGGGGAAAATGGGAGGGAGGGAGGGATGGGAGGATACAAGGGAGGGGTTAACCATTTAGATGTAATATGAATAAATTAATAAAATTTTTTTAAAAAAAGAAATCTGTAGAACCCTTGAGCAGTCAATACTATTCTAATATTTTAACTTCATCTTTTCTTTTTCATTAAGCTACAACATGTTTCTAGGCTTTTTGTAAGATATAAAGACTCACTGTCACCTGCGTTTGGGATTAGATTGAACCTTTTAAAAGATATGTAATGTTAAAATTGATCACAAAAGGCATGCTCTCTAGTCATTTTTAAAGTGAGTAAATCTTTTAAATTAATCTTTTTCTGATAGTATATTTATTATCAAAACTCAATAACATACAAATCTCCAAAATTGTCCTCATAGATATCCATAGCTGGGGTGTTCTAATGCACCATGCCTAGTGGTCTTAAAAGGGGGCATTTTGGAAGGAGGTAAATTCAATCAGTCTTCAATTCAGAGCAGAGGTCTCCACTTCATCAGTGCAAAGGAGGGCATATTAAAACACAGAGCAGCACGTCCACTCCCACAGTTTCTGGTTCACCAACTCTCAAGTGAGTCCCCCAAAAACCAATATCCACGAGCTTCCAGACATTGCTAATGCTGCTTGGTTGGGAATCATAGAGAGGAGACCAGTCCTTTAGATGAGGCGTCAGCAAACTACAGCCTACAGGCTCAGCCTAGTTTGTTGCTTTAAAAAAAATAAATTTTATCCCAGGGGTCCTGCTCAAACTAGGGCACCAGCCAAAGACAATGCGTGCAATAAACTTTGATGCCCTACCCAGATCTAGCCAATGAACAGGACATTCTTCACAGTTGAGTGGAGAGTGAGGACTGACTTTCACATGAACTCTGATACCCCATATTCGACCACGTTCCGTGGATGGGAAGGCCTGGTGGCACTCAGAGGAAGGATAGCAGGCTACCAAGAAGAGACTTGATACTCTATGAGAATATACAGGGGGAAGAGGTCCTTCTCAGTCACAGTCATAGGGGAGTAAGGGGAAAATGGGAGGGAGGGAGGAATGTGAGGATACAAGGGATGGGATAACAATTTAGATGTAATATGAATAAATTAATAAAATATATTTTAAAAATAAATAAATTTTACAACACAGCCATATTAATTTATTCCCATTTTACCTGTGGCTGCTTCCGTGTACTAAAAAACATGAATAACTCTGACAGATTCTCTTATGACCAACAGCTGACTACTGCAGGCCCTTTATGAAACAACATTTTCTAGTTCCTGTTTTAGAACATCCATATCAAAATTATATATTGCCAGATCCAGCTGTCTACACAACGTTTAACATGTTTGCACCAGCTGCATGCAAGAACTGTTTTTTTTTAAATGTTGCTTAATTTTAAAAGCCCATTGAGGTTTTAAAAAGAAATTCATTATATTTATGGATTCTTTTGTAAAATTAGATTGTCTCTTACTCCATTCCCTGCTATTGTAACCAAGCCCCACAGACTAGATGAGTTTATGTACTGGAAAAAGAATTATTTAAACCTGGTATGGTAGAGCACATCTTTAATCCCAATGCATGGGAGGCAGAGGTAAGTGGATCTATGTGGGTTTGAGGCCAGCCTGTGTACATAGTGAGTTACAGATTACCCAGAGCAAATAAACAAAGCAGTTATTTAGCAGACAGTTGTGGGATTTAGGGAGTAAGAGTGTGTTAGAATGTCTCTGCCATCTAAGCTCAGTGATTATAACATATTTTGATAAGTTATTGCTTCACTTGAGAGATGGAGATGGGAGTTCAAAGCAGTGAATTATTTCAGGAAAAATGCACGAGTAAAAAGTAAAGCCACTAGCTTGTGAGATGGCTCAAGCAGACAAGCGGGCTCACTGCACAGCCTAGCCAAGTACAGTCCCTGAAGCTAGTGGTAGAAGGATGAAGCCAACTTCCAAAAGTGCTTCTTTGACTTTGACACATATATTGTGGCACGCACGCACACACGTGCATACACACACACACACACACACACACACATAAACACACACACACACACAAACACACACAAAATAAAATCATTTTTAAGGTGTACAGTCAATAAAAAAAATCCAAATCATTAATATTTTCTAACAGTTCACTTCCCTTGGGAACCAAGATGTATAACTTTTTTTTTCCAAGAAAGTAAGACTCTTCTAGGATGTAGTGTGAACAAGTCATTAAAAGGTTAATTGCTGAGTTTACACCTTCTAGCAAATTCTCAAGTTTAGATCTGAGAAGAACTTTCTGGTCAAAACTTAGCACTCATCCCCATCCTGGTAAAGGACTAGAGCAATCTTTGTCTTTCCCCTGGGAAAGACAAAGCTTCATGTGGTTTCCAAGAGACATTAAGGCTTCTGTAAGGATGTGTGTGTGTGTGTGTGTGTGTGTGTGTGTGTGTGTGTGTGTGTGT
>OU015749.1:63193281-63209682 GCA_907169655.1 Acomys percivali | reverse complement strand
TGTGTGTGTGTGTGTGTGTGTGTGTGTGTGTGTGTGTGTGTGTGTGTATGGGTAAGGATGAAGGCCAGAGGTCAACTCTAACTGACCTCCTCTATTGCTTTCCACTGTATTATTTTTGAGATAAGGTCACACTCAATCTTCAGCTTATCAATGGGTGAGACTGGGTGGCCAGCAAGCTCCAGAGAACCTCCTGTCTCTACCACCACTGATGCTAGAGTTACAGATGTATGTCACCACATCTGGATTTCACATTGGCATGTAAGATTTAAATTCAGTTCCACATGCTTCACACAGCAAACACTTTCGTGACCAGCCCCAAGGAGCACTTTTTTTTTTTTTCATCTATTTGTTTGTTTTTGTCCACGGTAGCAACAGCACAAGGAGGCTTGCTCACATCTCTACAGACCCAAGAAGCACACAAAGCTCAGGTAGAAAGTGCAACCTGTCTATTACCTACCAGGCCTGCATCCACCCCCATTGTATATTCCTGGCTGGACTTAAATTCATAGAGATCTACTCCCTCTGCCTCCCAAGTTCTGGGATTAAAGGCATGTACCATCATGCTCAAAAGGAGCAAGACTTTTAAATGCAAAAATTATCATTAGTTTAAGACAAAAAAATGAATTCAGAGAATGAAAAGCTGAAAAGTTATTAATGAACAAAAGTTATGTTAAGGAGAAATGAACAGAAAGACCTTTGGCCTGAATTTAGGAGTAGACCATTGAGGAGACTGTTGAGTGAGTGGATTCTAAGGGGCTGCAATGTGCAGAGTACAGGTAAACTTAAGGGATTCAGAGATGAGGGTACATCACATTCATACTTTCTGCTTTCTGTTTTATTTCTAGAATCAAAAGAAACTGTACTCCATTGGGGAGGATGTTGAAATTTCATGTCTTACTGGATTCAAAGCTGTGGGATACCAGTACTTCAGATGCTTACCAGACAGAACCTGGAGGCGAGGAGATATCGAATGCCAACGTGAGGACGGGGCAAGCATCTGCATACCTCCCCTGCAGAATCAATGTGCCCAATACAAATAGAACAAAATAAGTTCAGTCCATTTTACTATTCTTAGCAACTGTAGTGAAAACGACTTAGTGAAGCAGTAAATAGGGCTCATTTGGTAAAGTTGTGTTTCATATTACCAGATTCAGCTCTCCTGCCCTTGCATATTAGACTCATATACACAGTGCTATGAATTATGCCTCTAAAACTAAAGGTTTAGAACCAGGAAACTTACTTAACCATAGGCTGCCCTGGGTGATGTAAATTTTGAAACAAGTGGATAAATCAAATTTTTAAAAGTACTCAGATTTGGAATTCTGTATGAAGATGCCATTATCTCCAAACCACTATTCATTTAGAGGGTACAATCACATCTTTTGCTGGAAAAGACTGAATAAAATGAATGCTTCCTGTGACTACCTATGCTATAGGAAGACAAAAGCTGAGAATCAGGCAAGACTCAAAAGGGACCTCAAAGACTTTCTGGGACCACTTATGTGAAGTTGAGAGCAGTGTCAATTAAAATGTCCTACACCTGTCACTCACAGTGTTTTAATTTGCCTTAAGAACAATAGAAAAGGAAGATGGAGGAATAATTCAGTACTTAGGGCACTTGTTATTCATTCAGAAGATCCATATTTGATTCTAAGAAGTCCCATGGCCACTCAGGACCATCTATATATACAGTTCCAGGAAATGGGCACCCTCTTCTGACTCTTTAGGCATTGCACTAGGCACATATATATAGATAAAATAAAAATAAATAAATTCTTAGAAAGAAAGAACACACTCAAGAGGTAGGGAATAATAAATTATTTCTTAAAAGAAAAATATCCAAAGGTGTGATAAAAGTTGGATGTGCCTGGGGCTAATTCTTAGCAAGCAAACCTCAGCTATCAGGAGTATAGGATTTTTTTTAGTGGAGTTTCTGAGCAGAAGCTCGGAGACTTTAATTACAAACTCCACAGTTTAAAGGAGGTGCCACTGCTGAACAGACACAGTACATCTTACTAGCATTACCTCTTGGTCACATATCATCTGCCTGCATTTTTACTATTCTGCTCCACTGAGCACATCTGAGATATTGCTATCCCTACAGGGACCGAGTGCCTCAAGCCTGTTGTTCAGGATGTCCTGACCATCTCCCCATTTCAGAGAGTGTATAAGATTGGTGAATCCATTGAGCTAGCCTGCCCCAGAGGCTTTGTTGTTGCTGGGCCAACAAGATACACCTGCGAGGGAGACTCCTGGACACCTCCTATTTCAAGTTCCTTGACCTGTGAAAAAGGTGAGCAGTGACTCACGATTTGGGATTCCATAATGTTTGGCTCCACAGGGTCGATAATTCAACATCCACAACATTGCTACCACTCAAATAGATTTTTGAATGAAAGGAAAAGTGCATTTCACCCTGTGCAGATAATGAGATAATACCTTACTGGCCAAGCAGGGGTCTTTATATGTTGAGGGGAGGTGAGTTTAATTAATAATTAATAATTAGTAAACATTGACAGGGAGTCCAAGATCTCTCATGTAACAAGATCAGAACTGATAATTAATTGAAATTTTTGGTTCTAGTAAAGAACAATAAAAAGTGGGAAACATGTAATTAGGCATTATATTAATTACCTATATCTGCAATTTTCTATGTCTTTGAGTCCATCATCTGTTTCTCCCTGTATCAGCTTCCTTAATGATACCTTTCAGTGCTGGGTGGCATCCTTTTAAAATCTGCCCAAGCCCCGTCTTCCTAACGTTGATGTTACTGAACCAGAAAGAAAATAGTACCTGGTATTTGATTAAAATACTTCCAGCTAGAAAGGATTTTGATGTTTATCACAAAAATATAAGATTATCCTGTATTATGAGGCTAATATCTGCTTATAAGTGAGTATATACCATGCGTATCTTTCTGGGTCTAAGTTACTTAACTGAGGATAATCCTTTCTAGTTCCATCCACTTGCCTTCAAATTTCAACCACAATATAATACACAGACCTAAATAAGCTAAATAACAAGGAGGACCCTAGAGAGAATGCTTAATTCTCTTTAAGAAGGGCAAATTGAATAGACACCAGAAGGAACAGGAAGGGAACCTACCATAGAGGTCCTCTGAAGGACTCCACCCAGAAGAGGACTGAAGCAGTTGCTAAGACCAACAGCCAAACTCTGGGATGGAGCCCAAAGAGTCTTATGGAAGATTTGATAGAAGGACCTGGAGGGGTCAGGTGCTCCACAAAGAGACCAATGGCTCCAAGAAATCTGGGCCCAGGGTGGGGGTGAGGGTCCTGCAGAGACTGATGCACCAACCAAGGACCATGCATGCTGAGGACCTAGAACCCCTGCTCAGATGTAGTCTGTAGTCAATAGGCAGCACAGTCTCCTTGTGGGTCCCATAATATGGGGAGTAGGATCTACCTCTGACATGGGCTCTGGTGCCCACTACTTTATCACTTCACCCTGGTAGGGTGGCTTGCCAGGCCACAGAGGAAGAGGATACAGGAAGTGCAGATGAGATTTGAGTGCTGGAGAAACAGCTCAGCCGCTAAAGACAAGGCTCACAACCAAAAATATAAGAGACTTGGTAGGCTGAGGTCAGATGATAGGGGAGGAGGACTCCCCCTTTCTGAGGAGTAGGGGAATTGGGAGAGAGGATAAGGGAGGGAAGATAGGACCAGGAGGAGACAAGGGAAGAAGCTACAATCAGGAAGTAAAGTGAATAAAATAAAAATATGATAACAAAAAATAAATAAGAAATAGATCTTTTAACCTTGATTTGAATGTGAATTTGTGCATGTACCAAAACATCACATGGAACACAAAAAAATCTGAACACATTTTATGTTCAAAAATATGAGTACATAATATGTACCAATTTTAAGGGGTTCAGTCAATATAAAGTTTTAAGAAACCTTCCCTGATGAATATTGTATCCTTGGAAATGAGAACAATTATTTTGAAGAAAAATATGCACCTATCTTTGAAACAACTGACTAGAGAACACAATTGAATTTTCATATTTTCCTAAATCTTTTTAGTGGTCTCACCCACAAGTAATTTAAAAGTGGGTTTTGAAAATCACTTTTATTTGACTATGTAAAACCTTTGCCTTAAAGGTAAGATCATTTTTTCTTTACTTTGACATATATATTGAATCAGTTTATATAATAACAAGGGTAGCTTGTTTTGTCAAATAATGTCCAATTACTTGAGAGAGAGAGAGAGAGAGAGAGAGAGAGAGAGAGAGAGAGAGAGAGAGACACTGAGCAAAAGAGAGGGGAGGAGAGCATGCATTGTATTGTGGAATGTTTTTGTACATGCACGTATGCGAGTGGGGGCACATGCACATGCATACCAACATATGTAGAGGCCAGAGGTCACTGTCCCCCTTGTTTTTGTTTTTGTTTTGTTTTGTTTTTTTTAGGAAGATCCTCTTACTAAACCTGTAGCTCATCCATTTGGTTAGGCTCACTGACCAGAGAGTGTCAGAAACCTGCCTGTCATCTCCAGTCCCCAGTTCTGGGAATTAAGGAACACCTTGCCACATTCAGCTCTTTCTAGAAGTGCTCATATCCTTGTGCTTATGTAGCTAGTGCTCTACCAGCTTTGCATGACCCCAGCCTTGAGTGTTTAAGCTTTCCTAAAAATTTACTTTTTCAGTTTATGTCCAAAATAGTGGCTTTCATTGTGATAACTTCATTAATATGCACCTTGTTTCTGGCTCATATGAGTCCTCACTTCCCTATCCATGCTCTCTCTCCCCCTTTCCTCTGATTAGTAACCTTTCTCCCCCCATTTATTCCTCCTTCTGATTTCATGTCATATATGTAATATATATTCATCGATGTAGATAAATCTAGATCCTGCATATGAGAGAAAACACATTATTATTTGTCTTTCATCAGGTCATTATCCTCTCTTGTATCCAGTCCCTTCCACTTAGATCTCTTCCTATGAGAGAAAGCATGTGGTATTTGTTCTTTTGAGTAATGTCTCACTTTTAATAAGAATCCTTAAAGATGCATTGAAATTAGCTATTAGGCTAATTTCACTTTTGAAAAGAAGAGAAGCACACAGTGGAAAAATTAGGCCAAGCTTATTCATCAGTGCTGCTAACTCCCTATGTGCCTTGCTGCCCTCCTCCTTTGTTTTCTTCTGAGCTCTCATAATATTTGAAGGAAAAGGAGAGAGTTAACCTTTCAACTAACCTCACATGGATCCTGTGGGAACTGGTGAGGACGTCAGGTGAATGTTGTGTCTTGGATCATAGGCTTCTAATCATAATAATAAGTAAGTAATATGAAAGTCAGAAAAAAAGAGATGTGCTTGAACATTACAGGATTCCAAAGTTAAGATGTTCTGAGTAGTATTTTGTTTGTAAGAGTAGGCGTACATACATACATACATACATACATACATACATACATACATACATACACACACACATCTATAATACATACCACCTGCATACCCAACTCTGTCTTTGGAAATTTAAATTGTAAGCAAATAAAGAGATAACTTACATCTAGATAAAGAAAATAAAATATCTTATATACTCTATCTTCCAATGCAGTAATAGAAAGACTCTAGTCAAAGAAAGGAAAGGATTTGAAAAAAATAGCCCAAGTAAGGTAAAGACACTTTTAGGCTGTCACTTGGTCAAAGACAGACTCTTTGGTCTTTCCATATGAAAAGGTGTTTTCTTCAGATACTTAGCATTACTGTCCTCCACATTCACTTTCTTCCTTCCTCTGAGGACCAGCCCCTTAAACAGCCCCTCAGAAAATTCTCCTGCTCTTAGAATTGCAAAGATTAAAAGTATTCTCCTTTACATTGCTCTTGAGTTTGGTCTTCTGGCCTGCTCCATACCAGCAGCAGCTTCCTCCTAAAGAACCAGAGAGGAATGAAAGCTGTAGGCTCTGTTTCTTAACAATTAAACTTTATTATACAATCCAACTAGCTTACACAAAAAGGAAAAAAGGTTAAAGGGAAAAAAGAGTGAACCTTCCAGTATCCGTTCCTTGGGACCGGTCCTTAGGTATCTCTGGCCTGCATGCTGGTCCAGCCTGTTCGCTGATCCACGTGCGCTCAAGCCCAGTCTGAACCTGCTGCTGCTCTCTCCTCCCCACCTGCCTGTGTCACGTGCGAAGGGCGGTCTCCTTCTCCCATTGAGGGTCGATTAGAAAGACAATAGTCCAGGTGAAGTCCCCAGGTCTGCTTCCTGAATTCCAGGAATGGCTCCACTCAGTCTGTCACAAGGTATTCATGGGGTGCTCATGGGTAAAGCCGGCCAAGACTGCTTTTACCTGGGACAAAGCTTATAGTCTTTCCCACAGAAAGATCATGTGTGGTTCACAGAGCACTTCAAACTGACAGTGACTAGACAGTGGTCCTCAGCACTTGAAGGTTGATCTCTCGCTGCAAACAGTGCATGGCTCTGAGCCGCCTCTATGCTGTGTGAGAAGAGAACAGACCAATTGTGTAAGAAACAATGGGGAACCTTTTCCACGTCTGTGTAAATCTGCATAGCTGCAACACATCACACTCATCTCTTCTGACATTCATATTACTTATCATTAGAGTTACAATCCTCCAAATTTATCTAGGTTCGTGGCAATATTTTGCCAGGTGAAATAGGGATTCCAAAATAAGATGATGGTGGGAAACGGAAACAGCAGCAAGGAAGGAACCCCACAGTTGTTTTCAGTATTCAGTTGTGTCTCCAACAAAAAAAACCTTGTCCCATCCAATCGTGTGCATAATAGGCTAAGTGAGAAAGTGTGAACCATATCTCCTGTTCTGCCATGTGATTTAATGGATATCTACATATGGTTTTTCATTTTCTGTCTTGACAACTAACTTGTTCACAAAGGCATTCTGGTCCTGTGGATGGTGATGCATCATATCTAGCTCTGGGAAGCTTGGCTCATCCAATGCAGCTACTCTAAATATCCTGGGGGTATCCTTCACTGAAAACAAAGAGATCAAAGGTTTTTCCTTACAGATAGTATACCTCAAATGTCTTGTGCCCACTTTAGTCCCCTTCATCCATGCAGACACTATTCAGTTCTTCATCTTAGCTCAAGCATACTTTTTTGGGAATCTTTCCTTACGTTTCCCAGTTGAGGTCAGTATGGTATACTGTTTCTTTGATCCATGTAGCCTTTTTAAAAGACTGCCCATACTTTCAATTGTAAACCCATTGTTATAGTAGTTTATACACACAAGATAAATGTCTAGAATGAATCTACTTCTTCAGTTCTATTGGGAACCTTGGTCCAAATTACTGTACCATTTCTCATGAATTACTAACAAACAGAACTCCTTTAGAGCCATCAAAGAACCACTGTTTTTTCCTTCCTCTGTTTTCACTGAGAGCTCTCCTTTCCCTGCCCCTCCACTTCTCCTCTTCTTTTGTGCCTTTTTTGTTAACCATAAAATCATAGTTCACAGACTATATACATGGGTCAATAGCTACATTCATCTTGTATAAAAATCATACTTTCAAACCATTACCCTCACACACACACCACTACCAAATTACAAGATCCTCTTAGTTAATGCCATAATGCTAGATCTCGCAGATGCTGTGTTTGTTCTTGTATTCTCTGACATCCCAGCAGGTTTCAACTATGTTGAATTTCTCTATGTATGTTCCAACACACATCATTTTTTGTTGGGGGTGGTGCTTTTGATTTTGGTTTGGGTGGGTTTTATTTTGTTTTGTTTTTATCCCTGAGACAGGATGTCCTGGAACAGGCTGGCCTCAAACTCAGAGATCCACCTGCCTCTGCCTCTTGAATGCTGGGATTAAAGGTGGGCACCAGTACCAGCAACAAACCTTTTTTTTTCTTTTTTTCTTTTTTTTTTAAGTTCCATCCTCCCTAGATGTTTCCTTGTTTTTCACAGGTCTCTGTCTATGCAAGGCCATTAAATGCAGAAATTTCCTTAGCCTCAGATCTGCCCCACCTCACTCTGCACTCTTGTGCTGGGGAATCTTACTCACATATGCAGCCTTAATAAATTTAATAAATTTAAGCCTTAGCACAGATTTCTCTGCTGTGTTCTAAACAGTAATACCCAAATTCCTCTAAGCATACTTTATTTGGATATGCTAAGGATACCACAACCTAAACGTGAATTGAAAGAGGTCTTGATCCATCTTTCCCTGCCTGAAATGAACCATCCTCTGATATTTTCTTTCAGGAAAGGTCCCATTGTCTCTTCTCTTTATGTAAGCTAGACACTTAGGATGAAGTGTGGCTGCTGTCAGAACTCACAACAGTATTAACAGAATTTATTTTAACACTCATACACATAAACTTCATCCTTGTTTGCCACATACATACATATAATGTATATACTTCTCTCTTCCTTCACATCTGGTGCCTTGTTCTAAATTATCATCCCTTTGTACCTGAATCACTATAGTTGCACTATAGATTATGTACCATAGCCCTCTTCTCTATACCTCTCCAAACTATTGTTCCACAGAACGTAGAGCCTATCTAGACTTCAAAACCCAGGCCTGGTGTTGTCATACATGCTTCCTCACTTAAAAACTGTCAGAGATGCTGCTTGGAAAAAAAGGGGGAACAACCTTATTATGGTCTTTAACTCCCATCATGGACCATTGCTGGGGCTACATCTTGTTGCATGCTTTTGCTTTTCTGTGCTCAGCCACACTGGCTTCCTCCCAGTTCCAGGAAAGTCACATGCTGTCTCCATTTTGAACATTTTCATACATGATGTTTCCTCTGCTTCCAACAGTCTCCCCACTCTCTCCCTGCTATGCACATGTCACTGTTCCTTACCTTCCTAGGAACATTAATTTCTCTAATTGCATGCTTTCCCTTTAATAACACTGATAGCACTAGCAATTCTCAGTGTTTGGTCAACATCTATCTGCCCGCACAAGGTACAGAATGTGAGACACAGTTCACTCAGTCCAGTCTCAGAACCCATCAGAGCATTACAAATGATCCATAAATATCTGAAAGACAAATCTCACCGTTTCTGGTTTTCATCATAGTTTTCTAAGCTCAACAGCAAATATAGGTTGGAAAGTAACAACGGGGGTGAGCTGAAAGGACCATTCAGATGAGATACCTCACAGCAGCTTACTTAGAAGAGACCATGATGATCGAGCTAATCCCGCAGATAAACAAGAACCCTTCACCACAGCCTGTTCTCCTAAATCCAAGCTTATCACTTGCAACTCCTAAGGACACTGAGCTTTTTCTTCTCTTTTCTTTTGTTTCAGATATTCTAACAAAATCAAAGGGTTTTTGTCAACCAGGACAAAAGCAATCAGGATCCGAGTGCATTTGTATGTCTCCTGAAGAAGACTGTAGGTACGTATGAAACACTCCGAAGTGTGTTTGCAAATCGAGGAAATCAACCTCGTGTAGCCAATTTAATGGAGAAGCTGACCTTGACACACAAACATGAGACATTAATTTGCACATAAATGAAACCCCTATGTTCAGTTGAATATGCATTTTACTATTGGGATGGCATGCTCTTTTTAATTATTTATTTTATTTTTGAAATTATAATATAATTAGGCCATTTCCCCTCCACTTTTACTCCCTTCAAACTTTCTCATATACCCCTCCTGGGAGTCAGTTTTGTTTTAATTATGTCTCAGCCTGACTCCCTAAGTTGATGTTGCTTTTGTCGATTTAAACAGTCTAATTTTTGTATTAAAAAATTATTCTTGGCCATTTAAAACTTCCAAACTCAACCATGTCAAAGTCTTCCCTTTCTTACTGAGTATAGTTGAAGGTAGTAAGTCCAATAAATTATAGTAGAAAGTATTATTAGTGTGGAGTACACACACACACCACATACACACATATAAACATATATATACATTATATACAAACATGTACTCACATACCACATACATACATATATACATATGCCACACACATGCACAACACACACTCCATACAAACAGACATACACACACCACACACAAACATATACACATACCACAAACACATACACACATGCATACACCACACACACATACACACACACACACACACACACACACACACACACACACACGCGCGCGCGCGTTCTTTCACTGTGAAGCAGAAAGCATAGAGAAGAAAAATAGGTGTTCCCAGATGATGTCCATATTGCTTCTTAATTTTAAGGACTCATCTCAGCTGAATATAAAAGAAATCCTAAGTAGCATTCATTGATAAAACTTTATTTGCTCACAAAAATGGTGAGCAAAGCATGGTAGTCATGGTGGTTTGAATGAGAATGCCCTCGTAGGCTCAGATATTTGAATACTTGGGCCCTGGTTTGTGGAACTGTTCAGGAAAGGTTAAGAGATTTGATCTTATTGAAGAAGGTTTGTCATTGGGGGCAGGCTTTGGGGTTCCAAAAGCCCACACCATTTCCAATTAGCTCTCTCTGCTTCACCCTTCTGGATCAAGATATGAGCTCTCAGCTACTGCTCCAGCACCATACCTGCCTGCCTGCTGCCTGCTGCCTGCTGCCTGCTGCCTGCTACCTGCTGCCTGCTACCTGCTGCCTGCTGCCTGCTGCCTGCTGCCTGCTGCCTGCTGCCTGCTGCCTGCTGCCTGCTGCCTGCTGCCTGCTGTCTGCTGCCTGCTGCCTATCATGGTGGCCATGACTCTAAACTTCTTGAACAGTTAGTCCCAAATTAAACACTTTTTAAAAATAAGCTTTATTGGTCCTGGTGTTTTATCACAGCAGTAGAAAAGTAACTAATGCATGTGTCTCTCATTTCAAGTAAGACAGACACTTCTGCCTCTTATTTGCTTTGCCACCTTTAATATTATCTCATGGTCTGAGATTACTCTGCTAGAGCAAGAAGGAAGACTACACGGGGAAACATTCTTGTTTTGTTTAGTTCTGTCTTACTGGAAAATCCACCACTTCTTTCATCTTGTTAACTTTTTCTGAATAAAATTAGACTCAGTTCCTGAGATAGTAACAGGAAGAATATTGTAAGAGAAATTTGTAACAGACTACACACTGTTGTATCACTTTTAACACTCATTAGATCTCAGGCTCCTCCGAACAAATCTGAGTTCACATTTATAAGTGCTGGGTCTCCATCATTTGAGGGTGAGCACTGTGGGTCTTCTTCTCTACAATCCCACCAGCACCTACCAGCCCAAAGATGACTCTACTTAAGCTCCTTAGATTTCTTCCACAAATGGCTTTTTCCTTTTGGAGTTCTGTTCCTGGCGATTGCTGGAAAGATCTCACAGTATCCACAGTGTCCTTTCAATAGGGAAAGCTTCCTTTTGTGCTTGTGCAGTACCAAATCTTATGCACATACACTACCTCCTGAGAGCCCATCACAGCTGCACTGCATCCTCCAGTCCTTCCCATCCCAATCAGTTCCCTTTATTAGGAGTGAAGGTGTTGAGAGTGGCTATCCCGCACCTTATTTCCTCTGAACAGAGAAAGTAGCCTTTTGTTCCAGGAGATAAGCTCTACTTTCTGAAAAGACGGTACACACTGGTGCCCTGACTGTTACATCTGAGGAAGAATTCAGATTTGAAGTAAGCAGTTTGTCCTCTCAGTGAAGAGAAAAACCGATCTCACATTACATTCATAGTAGCAGGGTTCGTCCTCATCTCTGGAGATGAAGCCAAGGAATGATTCACAGCCTCATGCTGCACAGCACAGCACAAACACATTTAAAATGATATAGTAACAGAGATACTGAGCAGCTTGTGCAAAACTACTGCAGCAATTAATTAGTATTTTAGAATTGCAACGAGATCCTGGGCTACATTGACAAGGATAAGCCAAAACCACACTTGATATCGGTAGAAAAGAGAAAGAATATAACTCTGGTGGGAGTTGGCTAGAAAACAATCTTAAGCATGTAGGAATTCAATTGATATAATTGGCAGGCAATAAAGAGGTACTTAGGGCCATGGGATAATAAAACAGGGAAGTTGGTTGGAGTTAATCATAGGCGATCTAGGTTACTCAGTTGATCGGACTTGAGTCAGTTGCAAGCAGTAACAAGGTTGAGATGGAAGTTCAAAATGAAGAGTTTTAGAAACAATACAAGATTGGGAAGGGACTTGGAAGGAGAGAAACTGACAGCGGGAAGAAACTGCTGAAGAAAACTTGAGCAGTGAGTCATCTATACATGTCATCTGTATTATCCTGCCCTGAATCATAGCACTTGCTTCTTTCCTTGAACAGTGATTACTCAGAAGATCTCTGTATATTTGATGTGGGATCCAGCCAGTACTCTACTTCATCTGCTTGCAAATTTTTGGCTGAAAAATGTTTGAACAACAACCAGTTCCACTTTGTACATACTGGTTCCTGCCAAGAAGGCCCACAGCTAGAATGGGGTCTCGAGAGGTTGAAGCTTGCATTGAATAGCACAGAGAGAGTGGCCTGTGGCTATAACACCTGCTATGACTGGGAAAAATGTTCAGGTAAGCTACTGTGGGGAATATACAGACAAATGCTCTCCCTCAGTTCTCCTCAGATGACATGATGTGTTTCCTACACATTTGTACCACATATTTATATGTATATTACTTTATGTAACCTGACTTTAATCAAGTTATTTGTTTTTCCTAAAACTTTAATGACCTAAGCAAAAAAGTTAAAAGATAACCAACCACAATTTTAAAGTAACCACCTTAATAATTCAGGTGTATATCTTTCCAGTCTTTCCCTACTCTCATGGATTGTGTTATCCTTAGATCCCAGTAAGATAGTGGTTCTGAACATGTGGGTCATGGTCCTCTTGTGGGTCAAACAACCTTTTCACAGGGGTCGTCTAAGACTATCAGAAAGCCCAGATATTTCATCACGATTCATAAGAGCAAAAATACAATTATGAAGCAGCAGTATAGTTGGGAGTCACCACAACATTGAGAAACAGTATGGAAAGGCCACAGCAATAAGAAGGTTGGGGGCCAGTGCATCAAGAGAACACTGCTCTGCCCTCCAGCTTCCAGCAGCCCCTTCCATACCCCAGCTGAAGAGTCTTCATGTGAATTATCTAATTTTTCCCTGTAGGTTGGTACTCAGTTGAGCCAATGGTGCTATCTAGTAAGATGGTTTTCTTTTTTTTTTTTTTTTTTTTTTCCTCTTCTACCCAGCTATTGGCTGTTTGGCTCTTTATTTAACCAATCAGAAGGTGATGGAGAACAATGTTGGTTTTCAATATGGATATCAACTGCTGAAATTTTTTTCCTCAAATTTATTTACTTCCTCTACTAGTAAACTGGCAGGCACTATACAGGATTGGTAGTGTTATTCAGACATTCTGAGCCCATGTTCAGGATTCCACTGGACTTGAGCACTGTTTTCCCCTATGGAACAATCTTTGATCTTCTACTGCTCTTTCTCTTTCTCACTGTGAGGTCAACTAGATGTCCACAAAAAAATCTGTGACCCATCAGATAGTGTCCTTTCTCACCCAGAGGTAGATTTTCATTCTCAGAGCACAGCTTAGGGAGTAAATGACTCCTATTGGCCAGAAAGGACTATTTGCTCAAAATTGCTTGAAATTGAACTACCAATATTGTACTGACATTCTCACTCATTTGAGTCACTATAAAGTGAGCCAGTTCCACAAAAAAAAAAAAAATTGTCCCTTGTGCCTCACACATCTCAGGTGTTACAGTGCATATAATACCCATTCACAAAAGATAAGAGGGGAACATATTTTATATAATACTTTATAAATTGTGTTCATTTATATAGCATGATATCAATATAACTTTCTATTCCTGATATTATTCTCCCATAATTTTTAATGTCTACAAATGTCCATGTGCAAATATTAAACATGATTTACTTATCCAATGTTTAATTAGATTAACTTGTCCATGGTATATTGGTATTATACACAGTATTAATTTATTTATGACAGATAAATTTATCAGAAAGGATTTTGTTAATCTTAAATTATTTCTTTAATATATGCCTTAGAAAATGAAGCTTAAAGGTGAGGAATAGTTGATGATGTTTTTATTTATACATTGACAATTGCTTACAATACGCTTTTATCATATTCTTCCTCTTCCCCAAACTCCTCCCAAATCCTCTTCATAAATAAATGTACATTTTTAAAGCACAAAATGGTAGCTGACACAATGCATTAACCTGCTTTCCAGAAGTGTTTTTGTGCTAATATGTTCCACTTTATCACAAGTGCTACTCACCCACTGACACTGTCACCAAGCCTTGTAGTTGTCACTCCTCTATTACCTGTCAATTTAGTCTTAAGATGTGGCATTGCATTCACATTCTCCTTAAGTGCGTTGCTGTTGGCATCATACATGTGAACTGAAAGGAAGCAGAGTCCTTGTGACACTACATTTACTCCAGGAAAACATCTGCCCCTGAAGTGGACCATTTCACACAATTTATAAAAACAGTTGAGATTAGGATTTAACAGACTCAAATGGGCATCCAGATTCCCCTTATGGCATATTTTCAAGAAATGTACCTGTGGCATTGTTCCAATTAAAACTACCTCATGTTTCTAAGTGTCTCCTTTCAGTTCCCAGACCAAGGTTCTCTATCTCCGAGAGAAGGAAAAACATCTTACCCAAGTCCACACTCCTCCTGATCAGTTTAAAACTGATGACCAAAGTCATCATCTTTGGTAGGCGACAGGCTGTGCGCATAACAGAGGGAAGATGTGGCTTCACAGAGCATAGGCCATTTGATGGATTCCCTCACTCAGGAGAATAGAATACCTCCATTCCCCATCTGAACAGGGCAATTCCACACAAGAGACAGAAAACAAGAGCCCATTTCATGCATCACCCACCTCTGGTCATAGGAAATCTCATATAGATAAAGCCTATGCTAGCCATAGTTTAGCTGTTTGGCCAGTGACATAAACCTTCTGACATCTCTCTCAGAAACAATATGAGGCAGAAAAGAGCTGCAAGGATTACACAGAACCCTATCTATATTTAAATACAAACGTTTTCACTGAGAAATGTAATACAAGGATATTATTATCAGAAACAGAGAGAGAGCCTGTCATGGACGCTCAACATGCAATCCCAGGGCCAATCCCAGGGCTTGAAATACAGATGCAGGGGGATTTGATGAGTTCAAGACCAACCAGGGCTAAATGGTGATTCCCAAACCAAACTAGGCTACAGTGTGAGACTCAGTCTCAAAATTCTTCCTACCAAAAGAAAAATAAGTAAAATGGATTTGGACAACCAGATGATCTTTTAAATGACCTCTGACCTTTTTAAATGGGTAAGACAGGATTTAGGGAGATGTTTAAGGTCATCTCGCTTTCTTTCTTGCAAGAAGGAAGGTTTTTATGGAATTCTTCCTTTTAAAAGATTTTGTTTTATTAATTTTCCATGAATTACTCTTTTCAAATTACATGACTTGAAAATAATTGCTGAAATACAACTTCATCAAAATATTTTTTTACTAGTATCCTGTCACTGAGTGTCCACAGACTGTATGAACAGAAGTTCTTTTTTTTTAAAAAAAATAGTAAGAAGTTTGGATATTTAATCAGTATTGCTCAAATTAATGGAGTGTTTACAGGGAATCAAGCTAATTCTTGAGCATTTCTTAATAAAAATATTTACTTATATAATTAAAAGAATAATTTTGGTTTTATACATAGTCAAGTAACTAAAAGCACTTTTTTCTAAGGAAATGGTCAGCCTCTGTATAATTTTCTATTTTTCTTTATTCTTTGGTAACTTTGTACATGTATACAATGTATCTTCACCATACACAAATCAAACTTCCCCCCTCACTCTCCTTAGCCACAATCCCAGTATCTCCCCCTTGTACTCCCATGTCTCATCATTATCATTGTCGTCATCATCACCATCATCCACAGCCCCCTGACTAGTTACTGTTTCCTGCATTGTTGTGGGACCATCCACTTGCACATGGCAGCTTATCAACAGCTACACACAATAGAAAAAGGATTCTCTCTCCCCCAGCAGGCCAACAACTGCCAATCTCAGGAGCCGCTCTCCTTTTTGGATGGCTTGTTTCATGTCTGTCTTAATGCGGCACCTAGAGCTACCCTGAGCTTATGAGTGCAATGGCCACAGCATTTTCAGAAGACAGAATCTCACAGCACTCCTCCCTATCCTCTGGCTCTTACGTTCTTTCCATCCTCTCTTCTTTGATATTCCCTGAGCCTTCTGGGTGGGGTGGGATGATATAAATGTCATATTTAGGACTGAGAATTCAAAGTCAACAATACTCAGCACTTTTATCTACTATTAGTCTCTATATTGACTGTGCATGGCAAAAAGAAGCTTCCTGGTCCAAGGTTAAGAGCAGCACTAACCTATGGGTAAAAATAAATATTTAGAAGTCAGTTTGACAATATGTGCACTTAACAAAACAACATCAGAT
>OU015749.1:63177092-63191916 GCA_907169655.1 Acomys percivali | reverse complement strand
CACACACACACACACACACACACACACACACACACACACACACACACGCACACACATACACACACACACACACACACACACACACACGAACAAAATAAAAAAGAAGACCATTTCCTGAACACAATATTTGTATGAATTATGCAATGCTTAAATGCCCCAAAACCAGCTCTCATAGGAGATTCACCCAAATTCACTATTTATTAAAAATAAAGACCACAGGTACAACCAAGTAATATTCAAGTATGAAAAGAGTAAATATGACATAAGGTAATAGCAACATGCTGAGGCTTGTGGGTCACTTATATTATCTACCCCTACCAGATACTAGGGATTCAATAAAGTACGTAAAATGCTTGGCATAATGTATTGTTTCAGAGCTCATGTCCAATAAATAATAACTATGATGTTAATAAGAAGTACTCAGAGAAAAGGACAGGACAGATCACAGACCTTGTATAAATGGTTTAACAGAGCAAGTAAGAGAAGTAGCTCAAATCCTGTTTGGATGTGGACCATGAGGCAGAGAAGAGGTCAGACAGCCCAGTTCTGGAATCATGCTAGCTTAGGAGAACATTCTGTTGTCTTAAATTCTTATTTCCCATCCTGCAACTGTTGGGTACTTTCAGATGTCACTCTAGTTTCAGCTTTCTCTTCATTGCCATCAAAGAGCTCAGTACTATGGAGAAGGGTTAAGTAAAACCAAGCCACCAAAGGATTGTCTGCGATGATTCATATTGTCTCTTTCATTGCAGCCCACACTTCCAACTGTGTCTGCCTGTTGCCCACACAGTGCTCCAAGGATGAAAATCAACTCTACTGTGTCAAAATGGGATCTTCAACACGTGGGAAAACAGTAAACATCTGTACAGTGGGAGCTGTGAGGTGTGCAAACAGAAAGGTGGAAATACTGAACCCTGGGAGGTGTTTGGATTAGCATAGTTACTGAAAAATGAATTTCCAATTAAAAGCAATGCCTTCAAAAGCAGGAAGGGGCACAAAGACAGGAAGTGAGGAAAGGGAATGGATAGGAACGCATCCGTTCGCGGATGCCAAGACAAAACCCATTACTTTGTATGATAACCTAAGAAATAATTTTTAAAAAGTCATTATATAAAGAGCAAACTGGCATAACCATAAACTGCTGGACAAAACTCTTTTGTGTTGTCTTCATATTATTACCCTCCCAATAACTTTGCCATTTGATCACCCCCATGTAACGCTACCATAAGTTGCCCTGTGTCATAGTTCTGAGCCAAAATGTTTGTATCAATCTGGTAAATTGTCCTACATTACACGAAGTACATTGGGACTTCAGAAGACCTTTGACGCCTATGACAAACATTATCCTCACAATTAAAAATAATAAAATCCTTAACATTTTTTGAGTGGATCGATAAGCAGAAAGCTGCAGAGTCCATGATACACATTACAAAGAGCCAAACTTCACATATTCATTTCACAAATAATCTATCAGTTTCCTCAATGGGGCTCCCACTTCAGCAAAGGCGGCTGTGAGCCCCAGCCACCTGATAGAAATCCTTCTACACTTTGTATATTAAATGTAACCCAATCTCCTTTTATTAATCGTAAAATGTAGACAATATCTAAAAATCTCATAATATGAAATGAGAAAAATGAGAAAGAAAGAAACGTTGAGAAAATGTATTTTCCTAGTGCAATTAAAGTTAAGTGGGACTTCTCCCGTAGCATGCTCCGCTTCCTCCCACTCACGCCACCCACTCGCTTCCGGCAGTGAGAGAGGGAAAGGCTTGTATGTCTCCTGACTTCAGCATTCCTGAGACAACTGAAGAATGGGGCGCATTAAATAGGACTGCATCTCAAGGAGAGCCAGCTGCAAGAGTCAAGAAACTTCTTCAAAGCTTACTCCGATCAGCCCTGATCGGTTCTCCTCTGGGTCCCATAACTCTCCACTAGGAAAAGATCTCAGAGAGGAAAGGAACCCAGTCCGGGAGGGAGGACAGCCCTTTGGCATATGCATGCAGTGTCCACAGTGGGTGTGCTAGTCCCCTCCTCTCTTCTGGATGAAAGAGGAAGAATGTAAAAAATATCTAACCCCAGCCATCTGACCAAAGCCACCATGGCCAGGGGCCATCTTAAGTGTAAGCAGGCACAGCAGGAAACCACTGAAAACAGTCACTTTCCATGGATAGAAAGAATCACTTTAACAAAAAGAAAACTGTCAGCCAGGCATGGTGGTGCATACCTTTAATCCCAGCACTTGGGAGGCAGAGGCAGGTGGATCGCTGTGAGTTCAAGGCTAGCCTGGTCTAAAAAGCAAGTCTAGGACGCCAAGGACACAAAGAAACCCTGCCTTGAAAAACCAAGAGAAGGAGAGAGAGAGAGAGAGAGAGAGAGAGAGAGAGAGAGAGAGAGAGAGAGAGAGAGAAAGAAAGAAAGAAAGAAAGAAAGAAAGAAAGAAAGAAAGAAAACTGTCTGCCTTCCTTGGACAGTAGAGAGCAGACAGCCGGCTGCAATCATTTATTGGGTCACATAGGGGCATGGGGTGGTGTAAGGCAGCTCAGACAGTGGGGGTACCACAGTTGTGGTCTGAAGCAACCCAGTGCTGACAGACCGCTGCAGTCAGGAACATTTAGCTAAGCCATTAAGGCCTTCTGAAAAGGACTTTCGGCTTCTGTTTCCTAGAACAAGCAAGCCCGGGTGGGGTTGAGTCATTGCCGTCAGGACTGCTACTTTGGGAGCCCTGGTGCAGGCACTGCTGCTGGGGATGAGGTTTCTAAGAGGGTCCTGAAGGTGCTGGTCCATGCTGCAACACATCCCACTTCTGTGGCAGTGGTCACAGGTGACGTTAGGTTATGAAATGAACATCAGCTGTAAGACAGAAGACCAAAACAGAGCCAATTTTTAAAAATAGAAAGTGACTGGATATCTATGTGATCTGTCCCAGACTGAAGTAATGGGAACAGAAATAAATTTGACAGAAGACAGCGAAAGCTGGGGCTGTCAAAAGCAAGGACTACAAACTGATTGGCTAAAACAACAAGCATCTGTTCTCTGACAGTTCTGCAGGTTAAAAACCAGAAGGACGGTGTCTTAAGGACCAGTTCACTCTGAAACCTAAGATCCATCCTTACCTCTTCCAGCTTCCAATAATTTCCAGCCACCCTTGATGTTCTTTGGTTTAAGGATGCACTGACTCGATCACCACACAGCCCTACCCATCCCTTCTTACTGCACGTGCCTGGATCCAACTCACCCTCTTCTGGGACTCCTTTGGGCACCTGCAATTCACAGTACAAACTTGCACAGAGACACACATGCATAAGAATCATTAAAAATAAGGATAAATCTTTTTAAAGTACTTGCTCTTTGTCGTCCATAGCTAATCAAAGATCGCACCAGCGATAACCTTTTTTTGATTGAAAACCAGTCACACTTGCTTTAAAGTACTGCTCTATTCCTTGTAGCAATCTTCCCTTTTAATTACGAGTTGGTTTTTTACCTCTCCAGTTACTTTTGTCTCCACGAACCTTTTTAATGCACTAACCCATTAAAGTCTGCATTAAGCTAATTTGCATACCATTTACCAGTTGAATTCTTCACACGCTGATATTAATATTAATACAGCAATTTAGTACAATAGGTGTTAAGAGCTAGTTATAAAATTACCGTCAGGAAGCAGAGAGCAGCACCGGAGTATATTAAATACCTGGAGTTTAGATTGGCCATCTCCAACTCTGTCCTAGAAGATTCAATAAAAACTTGATCAAAGATAAGAGGCTGATCTTCCAAGGCTAATAGCAATGGATACTTCTGTGCGCATTAACTGGGTGCCTGAAACTGAAGCAGGCCTCTTCAAATATAGATTTTAAGTTTGTTGATTCTGGAATATGCTTACAAAATAAGTGAACTCCCCCACTTAAAGGACTGTATGAACTTGTTAAGGTTCCTGTGGGAACATGGTACAACAATTCCAGTACTCTAGTGGCAGGAAATTTCAACTTAGCTGAAGGGTTTCTCTTTCAATCTTCAGTAAAGATCTCAACATTTTAGATGGTTTGTTTTTCTTCCTTTCTACAAAAGACTTCCACTGCACTCAGTACTGCTTAGCTTTGAAGGTCAAGTCTCTGTTGTTTCCAAGAGATCAACCACAAGCTACACCTCATCCATGTCCTCGTGTAAATCCTAACCCTCAATGAGAATCTAATGGATTGTGATGACTCTAGTTGCTTTTAATGTCAAAGTGCCTGAAGCTTGATTAACTGGGTTCCAAATGGCCCACTTCCTCTCGGGTGACCTTTGTTGTTTTGGAATATGCTGCAAGTGGAATCAATGAGGCATCCTACTTCTAACCAAACAAACTGCCTGCAAAATCAGAGTCCTACCCAATCTCTTTATGCATGTGAGACAGGCCACTGCTTGCCTATTTGTCTTCTTGACAAGTCCTGGCTGCACGGTTTTAGCTCCACATGTCCACTGTCAATTTGTGGAAGGAAAAGTCACCAATCAAGGGGCTCCAGGGAACAGATGGTACACAGAAAGTCATACAGAGATTTATATCAATGATGTTTGTCATGACATTATTTATAATAGCAAGCAATGA
This sequence comes from Acomys percivali, assembly GCA_907169655.1. Classification (NCBI taxonomy): domain Eukaryota; kingdom Metazoa; phylum Chordata; class Mammalia; order Rodentia; family Muridae; genus Acomys; species Acomys percivali. The sequence goes on along the minus strand of OU015749.1, from coordinate 63,187,334 downwards.
CAGATCTTAATATCTAATAATAGATGGTCATGCCAGATGATAGCAAAGTATGAGGTCACTGATATCTTTTTAAAATCACTTTAATAAGCATGATAAGAACTTAAGAAGCAGACTGTGAAATTTCTGTGTATATAAATGGCTTTTAACCAAGCACATACTTGTAATCTCATCACTTAGGGGATGGAGGCAGGGGAAATGGAGGTTCAAGGTCAGTCTCAGCTATATAGTAAGTTTAAGAGCAAACTGAACCCCCTAAGACCTTTTCTCAAACAAAACAAAAAATGAAATGAAATAAAACTATGCCTAGAAAAATAATGACTAGAAAAACAAGTATTGTTAAAATATAGTGTAAGTTTTATTGGCCTCTATTCTAGTGTAGTCTATATTTTTTTTCTTCTAGATTTTATCCAAACTGCATGCATTTTTTTAGCTGGATGTGAAAATTCATTTTTGCCTTCTTTTTTGTGGGAACAGATAGTTAATTCTTCTGTGTACCCAGACTGATAGCTTAGAGAGTACAAGCGTCCCTGGTCTGAATTTACTCAGCATGAGAGATGTTTGACAGTTTTTAGCCAAACTTGTGAGCCTCACTTTCTTTCATTCATTCATTCATTCATTCATTTCCAAGATTATCATAAATTCCTGCTAAGTCCCAAGAGTTAACTTTATAATCATGCAGATATTAGGGATGAACCTAGAGGTTAATGTAGAGATTCTGAGGGCACATTTAAACCACTATTGTATACAGTAGGAAGCAGTGAGTGACTATTATATATTATAAATACAAATAATGTCATATAGAAGTTAAAATTTTTATACTAACCAGTTGAGTTTAATGATCAAGCCTAGGAGCTCGGAGGATCGCTGGGCATTAAGGTTCTTGCCACCCAAACATGAGTTCGGAATTTGGATCCTTAGCACTCACATAAAAAACAGAGTATGGTGGAACTCACATCTATAATCCAGACAGAAGAATTTCTGGACCTTGCTAGCTAGTCAGTCTGGCTGAATCAGTGACCTCGGGATTCGGTGAGAGACCCCAGTGGAGAGTGATAAAGGAAGACATCCATTGTCCACCTCCAGTTTTCACACAGATGCACAAGCACCCATGTATACATGAATACACATATAAATGTACATAAAAACTCCAGGCCTAAACCTCAACATTGATAACAAATCATGAGTGGCTGTTTGCTTAAATAAACCTATCCTATGACCAGTTTCTGCAGGCAAAAGTAATAAAAATAAAACAGAATAGCAGCCCACTTCGCCTTCTGAAATGTGGCTGTGGAGAGAGAGACAGAGACAGAGAGACAGGGAGATAGAGACAGAGAGCCAAAGAGAGAGAGAGAGAGACAGACAGACAGACAGACAGACAGAGACAGAGACAGAGAGACAAAGACAGAAACAGAGACAAAGAGACAGAGACACAGAGACAGAGACAGACAGACAGACAGACAGACAGACAGAGAGAAGGGGGGGGAGAGAGAAGGACAGAGTTGACAAGAAGACTCTCCCACAGTCGTCCACCCTGTTTCATGATGAGATGGCAGATGTTCCATCATTCTATGATACTTGGTCACTAATGTGAACTAAGCCTCAGACCTCTGTTGAATTTCTGTGGGTATGTGGAATGGGCAAAAGGAGAAACAAAAACAAAACAAACAAAATAAAAAGTTGCAGTGACCAACAACAGTTTCTTGTTTTCAGCTGCTGAAATGTAAGGCTTTGTTATGTCTTCACCTAGCCTACCTGTGTGATATTAGCTATGCGTTCAGCAAATGGCATGATGCCATAAAAAGATAATCTCTTCACTTCTTCAGATTGTGTTCTGGAATACTGTGTCTTCTCTTGGCCTTGCTCAGAATCGGAACTGATGCTTCTTACCATGGCCTGTAATCAGGGAAAAATAGAAAACTGAATTCAAAATTGAATAAAGGCATAATGATATTTCATTTTAAGTATATGCTGAATTTCATCCATCAACTCATAGTGAAATTGATTAGGAGAATTAAAATACAATGATGAAATAAAGCCTTGTATTGAGAATTTACCAGATAAGACTGAAAGGAAAAGAAAGACACAAATTGTTGAACACTTTTCTTGGAAACTATCAGATTTAAATATTATTATGAAATCATGGAAATGTTTATTGTTTTTATACACATTGTAGAGTTAATTAAATTTGTTTAATATATTTTGATTACCAAATTATTGTCTAAGCATGTTTTTTGCTGATTGCTTACCAAACTGAATTCTAAAGAACTCTGGAATTCATTTATTATAATGTAGAAGAGGGGTCTTTATTCTAATTTCTAATGATGTGGTAGAGCTTAAAATCTAATATATCTGCAATAGCTGGTAGTATTTAGATCCCTGTCTTCCCCAAATCCATACATTTCTCCACCCCACCCCCCACCTGATTGAAAGGCCATCATTAAGGAGAGACTATTGCCAATCTCTGCCCTAGACCCAGTGAGTGAATATCAACTGATTCCAGGCAGTCAACAAGGCCCCATCTCCCTGCCCATATGGCTTAGACAAGTGTGTGTGCTGACACTGACTAAGGAGAGGGGCTTCATCTGGTGGACATCTGAGAAGCGTTTTCTCATTCATTTTTTTAATTGACAAAATTTACTCTACTTTATCGATTGAATTTACTTATACTCAAAGATACCTTAGTTCAGAAGTAACTGTGCTTTTAACAGCACACACCTTGTTCTTAAACTGACTATACACATTACATATAACAAGTTATATTAATACTTCAGAGGCTGTCAATTTAAAAAAAGAGACTGAAGTTTTTGTTATTCACAGAAATCTTGGTACCCTGAATGGCATGGTAAACATCCAATGACACTGAGGCTTCTATACCATGAAGAATGCAAACACACAGAGAAGTTCATATGTGTTGACAAAAAGACATGAGTTATCAACTATTTTAACAAAGAAGGCTCCAAATACTCAGAGATTCCAAGACTGTGAAACACCTGATACTGCGTCTTTCTTTTGATAGCATGAAGCAGAAAGAAGCAATCCACTTCAATGTTCTCACTCCAAATTCCTGATTCACAGAACCCACAGGAAGTGCAAAGTAGCTGTTGCTTTATACCAGTGAGTTTAAATTGGCTAGTTATATAGCAATCGATAACTGAAAGTAGTTCTGTAGTGAGTAGTTGTTCTTAGGATACATATAATGCATGTGTAAGTCAAAGGAATAGTATGCCCATCTCGTACTCAAATGGATCAGAGGGAAAAATATGTAAATAAACACAAAAAGTGAGTGTAGAAGCACACACACATACACACAAACAAAACAGACAGACAGACAGACAGAGAGAAGTTGTGAAATATGAATCCATCCACCATGATTTTAAAAAATGTTTTATAAGTTAAAAAGTATCGAGTAATAAGTTAAAATGAGAGCCCATGGCTTTTCCATCATAATGTGGACAGAGTGTCATATCCATAGAAAAAAGCACAACTAACAACCTGAACCAATATCCAATTTCTGCTAAGCCAGGTGTTATAAATTACATAATTCCATCTCTATACACCACTATTCTTCTAAAAATAATATAATCAGAGTATAATAAGGTTTGTTTTTTTATCTTAGAATAACTGACCAGAATCATAAAAACTCTGTGATTTTATACAGAATATACAATATGTTTTAATAAGTACTTACTTTTTATTTTGGGGGAAATGGCTTTGCAGCTGCAAGACATAATCACACCTATAGATTACAATACTTGTTTATTTAATTGGTTAGAGGTTGATAGGCACCCAATAAACTGGGTAAAGTTAGACCTGGAACACTCAGCCCTAAATGGGGTGTCTCCACCAAATCCTTCCCATCAGGAACCCTGGAACCCTGAGGAAGAGGAGGCAGAAAGAGTGTAAAAACCAGAGAGGATGGAAGTCACCATACCTCTGAACCAATGGGGCCAGTGCACATACAAACTCTCAGAGACTGCAGCAGCATCCATAGGGACTGCATGGGTCCAGAAGGGTGTCCTAGAACTGAAAGGAGAAATGGACACACGGCCCCATCCCTAACCCAGAGACATCTGCCATTGAAAACCACTTACAAATGAAAATGTAATATTCTTCAGAGTAGCCTAAATGCCCAGCTGCAGATGGCCAACAGAAAATAAATTCAACGTCCTTGGAGGTTCCTAATACCAGGGAAGTGTATTGCTCCAGGACCCCAAAGACCAAGTTCTCAGCACAAAGGAGATTTATTTACCCCAGAGGGACAAGGGGCAGAGAATAAGAGACAAAGTCCAGAGATAGAGGAAGGAGGAGAAGAGGAAGGGAAAAGGGATAGGAAGTAGGGGTATTTGTCCCCAGGGGACAAAGAACTGCCTCTTGATAGACATGGCACACAAGGCACATTTATGAACTTGTAACTTGTTTATTAAGTTACAAGAGGAAAGCCAGTGTTAGAATGAGGTGTTTCATTTTAATTGGACATGTTTATTAGGTGAACCAAAGGGGGACTTTTGATTGGTGGACTTTAATACTTTGATAGCTGAACTTTGGTAGTCTCCCTCAAGAGGAGAAAGTGGCCAAGATAAAGGAATAGATCTTTGTGGCTAGCTTCAGGGATGTAATCTAATGAGTTTTGTTTGATTGGTTGGTTTTTGCTTTGTTTTGTTTCTTTTTAGAAACAATATAAAAATTTCATTTTATAAATATAGGAAAATATTAAGAAAACAAAGATTTGTCGGTGTTATGGGGGAAATTTCTTTTCTTTTTTTTTTTTTTTTTTTTTCATATACTATTTCAGTCATTTTGTTCATTTTGGAAGCTGCTAACCTGAACTAGTGGTTCACTCAGGAATTTAAGTTTCATTCCTTCTGAAGTCTCTGAGGTATGTTGAAGACCAGATAGTTTAGTTTTACAATCAAGTTTAGTTGGCTAGGGGATAAGATCTTTTTAGATCAAGAGAAGGGAGTTAAGTTAATAGAGATGAGATATGATAGATATTGAATTTCATCCAGAAATTTAGACCCAAGAAGACAGGAAAGATGTTTACTTCAAGTTTGACAAATACAAATAGCCATCTCTCATGGCTTTAACAAAGCGGAGGGAATGGGGGAAAGGGGCGAGGCTGGCCAGAGTCCCTTTACCGAGTCTCATGTTGTGTCAGGGCTCCTTTTTTATCTTTTATGTATTTATATGTTTTTATATAATTTTTCCATTCTTTTCTCCATACAACTCCTTTGTGTATGCATTGTGATTTTCAATTTCATATTTTTATAGAATTCCTGAGTGTATGAATGAGGAGGTCGCTGCATCTGTCTCTGTTTCTTGTTCCTTTCCTTAGGCTCTTTTGACTCTGTTTTGTCCTATTCCAATGTGTTAGTTTTTGTTCTATCTTATTATATTATATTTTATTATTGTCTCTTAGAAGCCTGTTTATTTTCTAATGAGAAACAGAAAGGGGTGGATCCAGAGGGGAGGGAAGGTGAGAGCAATTAGGAGGACTAGAGGGATGGGAAATTCCTTCTATATAATCAGGTTATATTATATGAAAAAGAGCCTAAATTCAATAAAAGGGGAAAACGTTTTATTTTCTTTGGCTGTACTTAGGGCTGCTGGTTCTACACTGAGCATTGAGGATCACAACCCACTTGTGTGCAAGCCTGTAGATCGGGATTTTGAGCAAACATGTTGACTTTAAAGCTTTGAGGTTGAGTTTCCTCTATGAAGTTAATAACTTAGGATCCACATACCATTTTACATACAACTAGCAATTTCACTTTTCCATATTGCTGTGACACTTTGCTACTTGTTCCGAAGAATGTCTGTGGCTTTTGGAGGATTATACTGTTTGCTTTCTTTTTCAAAAAGAATAATTGAACAGGAACAAAAGAGGGCTGAGTCTGAACTGAGGATCTTCTGTCAATATGAGGTCAACAAAAATCAATGATCATCACAAATGCTTTCATGGACCACAGGCAACTGAAGGGGGGGACAAGAAAGGAAAGTGATCTTCCTGGTCCCCACTCCTGAGGAACAGCCTTTAAGCACCACAAGATGTACAAGTCACCATCACCTACAAATTTCACATTATTCCTCTATTTTCACCGGACAACACTGGATTTCTATTGCTGCTGTAACAAAGTAGCTCAAAACTCCCCGCCCCCCCCCCCACTTTTTATTATTTTTGGTTTGGTAGGGAAGAGTAAAAAAAATGGATCTCGTTGGGCTAAAGGCAAGCTGTCAACAGAACTGCATTCCTCACCAGAGCCTGTGTGGTTGTACTAGCTCTATCTCGAGAATCCAGGATAATTTTCCAAGATTTAAATCATCTCTTCAGTCTCTTTTGCCATGAAATGCAATGTATTCACAGGTTCTGGAGACAGGAGAGATATGTTTGGGGTAGTGTACCCTGTCTATGCCACCTGTTTTAACTGAAAAGTCCTCCATTGTGATAGATTTGGGATGTTTGAGGTTTTTATAATTAATTATGAACCATTTCAGAAGCAGAAAACCAAAATCCTGGCCAATACAACTGAAGATATCCTGATAGCTTGGCCCCACTCGTCTCATGAAGTGAGATGAGAGCAGAGTTCCAAGAATCCTTAAAATAATACCAGAAGGACTACCCTTCTCTCATGTATCAGTTTTACTATGCATTTGTCTTGATTCTCACTCCATAGAGGAAAGCATAGCAGTCAGATGTTAAAGCAGAAAAGAGTTAAAGATAAATCATTGCTTGAAGCCTCAGGTTAAAATATCAGACTACGCTCATCAGTCCTGCTTCCATACAGGGCTTCACCCTCCTCAGCCAAAGGGCAAGGCCATGTGAGAAAGAAGCAGCCTGGGTACCAACTGACTACAGTCAGGGCCATGGCAAACATGAACAAGGGTGTGTTTGATCGCCTTATCCTGAGTACCACAGAGCAACTGGCACAGCCAAGCTTCAAACTTCCCACCACCCTCTTAGGAAATAAATGGGCTTGAATTAAGATTATGATTTTAAAAGGGATGGGGGGTATGTGGTAAATACAATAAAGATCAGGCAATTATTCTTATGTCAAGCTTTTGGCAAGTGCCAGGCATAGTGGCACATGCCTTTAATTCCAGCACTCAGGAGGCAGAGACAGGTAGATCTCTGTGATTTGAAGCCAGCCTGGTCTACAGAATGAATGCAGGACAGCCAGGACAGCCAGGCTACACAGAGAAACCCTATCTTAAAAAAAAAAAAAAAAAAAAAAAAAAAAGCTTTTGAGAGGGTAGGACCAGGAGGACAGGAGGGAATGAGCAAGGGAGGGGTGTGACCAGAAAAGAATAAATTTTTTAAAAAAGAATGTGCAAACAAAAAGAAAGAAACTTTCCATCACTCTCGCAAATAATTGAAATAATGAATGCAGAGAGAATTTTTATTTTGGCTTTCCTAGAATTATATTCCATATTTGTCTGGCTGGTTGTTTTGGAGCTTCTGAAAAGCAATGTACGGAGACTGAAAAACAAGACTAGTATGAAGGGATGGAGTGCACGATATGCAATATATTTTATTTAAAAAGACAAAAATGTGTGATCACTCCACAGCTAAGAACTAAACAAAAAATAGACAAAGCCACAGTCCTCCTTGGAGACATCTTCCTAAGAACCTGAAGTCCATGATTTTAAAAGTTTCCACTGCCTCCCAATCACACTCAAAATAGAGTCAAGCCTTTAACCCAGGGACTTTGAGAGACAGTGACTCAAACCACTAAAGCTCCCAAGTCTGGTGATCACGAAAACCATTTGTAAATCTTTATAAGTACATCGCTTCCAAAGTCCCACCCCAGACCTACTAAAATAGAATATTAAAATTCGGAAAAAAGACCCAGTAAACTCCCAATCAACAAAACTAAGGCAAGCAACTTATGTCAGAACATGTGCTGTCTGCCTTCCTGTTCTGAATCCTTCAACACTAGCCCTAGTCCAAACTCTTATCTGTCTCTTCCCCTGCATATTAAAACCTCTATGCCCTTCCCTAGTTTGTGCTAATACAGTCAGATAACAAGCTGTCACACCTTTTTTTTTTTTTTCTAAAACTTTACTGCTTTAAATTTCATGTCTGGGCTGGAGCGGTGATGGCTCAGTGGTTAAGAGCTATGCCCTGCTCTTTCAGAAGTTTGGTTCCCCCATCAAACATGCTTCAAAACACCTGTAAGTCCAACCCGGTGGGATCTAATGCCTCTGGTATCCACAGCTCCTACACACGCATGCACATTATACACATAATTTAAAACAATAAAATTAATCTTAACATTTTCACATCCTCTTCCTCTAGTACTGTTAATTGTATTGGCCAGCTCTACCTTCAGCTTTAGATTCAGGAATTGCAGAAATCCACACCCATGCATTAAAAGAAATGTTTCATCCCTGACCCAATATCTCCACAATGTTTATTATTTAAGATACTAAAGAACAGAGGAAATATAGAAAAGGAAATGATGGGCAATGAAGATAACGAGATGGCTACAGCAAACGTGTCAAGTTAAAGGGTGTGCAATTCATAATTCAAGTTAGAATTTCTCCAAAGGTGGAAGCAAGGTCATCTGTACCAAATTAACCTTAATTAGTCCTGTGCCACATGAACTCTGCGTATTTCCCTATGGTCCCCAAAAGATAATGAGGTAGCATCTCTTAACCAAAACTATTTAAATCAACAAACCATAGCTTTTGTCCTTAACAACAAAAAGCCAAACCAAGCATTCTAATTAGTGATAGTTTATACACACTCTGACACAGCAACCTTGACCCATGAAAACCCACAAATATGTGTTCCTCACAGGCATTCTGACCTGAAGTGTTATTTAAAGAGTAGTAACAATAATATACTTGCCATTTACTATATAATACACATATAGAAAACTTCACAAGGATTATTACACATAAGCCAGGCTACAACATTCTGAGATAAATATTTTCCACATTTTTAAACTTGTGAAAACTAAACACAAACAACCCAAGAGCATAAGAACATATACTTTGCTCCTATTGGAAGTCTAATGAATCTAAATCTCTTAATATGGAACCCAGGAATTTTTATTTTAACTAGATCTCCAGACTATCAACTCTGTGAAAGCAATCCTCAAATATGTTAGAACAGGAAATACGATAATTCTAATTTTCAATTAGACAGTTAACTCTTTGCCTAAGAGGTGTCTAGCTTGAGGCAGGAAAAATCAAAGATTCTAAGACTGACTAGAGGACCATCTTAGAATAAGTCCATGAAAATAAAGAAAGTCTCACCAAGGCAGAAGAAAGCAAAACAAAAGGAGATATATCAATATATGCTAAAGACCAAATTTAGCAAAATCACTCATTAAGCATTTCAGGCACTGCATGCATTTTTTATGTATAATGATCTTGAAAGCAAATAGATTCACTTTTTATTTAAATTAATTAAAAGACTTTTAAAAGATTTATTTATTTATTAAATATACAGTGTTTTGCTTGCATGGATGCCTGCATTCCAGAAGAGGGCACCAGATCTCATTATACATACATACAATGAGCCACCATGTGGTTGCTGGGAATTGAACTCAGGACCTTTGAAAGAGCAGGCAGTGCTCTTAACCTCTTAGCATCTCTCCAGGCCCCTCAGAGAAATTCTATATGGACAATTTGTTGTTATCTTAGGCACACCTGAAGCTGGAAACTTGCTTCATCACATCTCAAGAGGATATCACAAAGTAAAACAGATTTCACAAAAGGCTTTACAAAACATCAGGTATTATACCTGAGTCTGTATAGTCTAGGAATGCTGAAAGACAATCCTACATTCTTCCAAAACAGTCACAGCTGCTTCTCTCACATGCCACAGCCATGTCCCTGTTTCAGGTCCTCTTACAACTGTGTTCTGGCACTTCTCTGTCTGTCATGGATGCCAAGCAAACACCTACCAGCTTCCAATAGACTCTAAGTGAGGACATTATTTTCATCCCCCAAGTCCGTTTTTCTGAACAACAGACATTAATGTACTTCTTTCTTGGGCACAGTGTAGCTCCAAGTTATTTCACCTAAGCTTTGGAATTTATTTTTCATACCTCAGGACTGATCCACACTAGACATTCCACAACATGGGAAGGCTACAGGTGTTCATGTTTGGCCTCAGACTACCAGTTGAGCCCCATTCTGACATTTCACTAAAAGCTAGATGTGCCATTAAAACTATACTTGATTTCTGTCCTAAATTGACAGGCATTGTGAAAAACAACAAGCAAGACTGTCTAC
>OU015749.1:63157090-63177082 GCA_907169655.1 Acomys percivali | reverse complement strand
TGTATAGGTGGTTGCACTTATTAGCATGCCATGATAAGAAAAATATTTTTCTCATATGTTCCACATTTTGAGCCATATGTTAAATATGAAGAGAACTTTAACATCTCCACTTTTCTAAGTAAAGGTCTGGGATAATTTTTCTGAGAACAATAGTAGTCTATGTAGAATTCTAAAATAGGTAATCTATAAAATAAAAAAAAAAGTCTTTGCCAACTTTTTGACAAAGAGTTGATATCTAGAATATGATAACTCAAAAAATCAAACAAGAAATTCAGCAATTCAATAAATAAATTAATTAATGAATAATAAGAACTCAGAAGAGGAATACTCACAAAGAGTAAAGATAAGAAAAAATATTCACTTGCCATCAGAGAAATGAGATCAAAACTACACCGAGAGTCCATCTCAGCCAGACAGAATGGCAAACATGTAGAAAACAAATAGTAACACATGTTCAGGTCACTGCAGACAAAAAGAGCCCTTATAAACCACTGATAAGAACGTATGCTAACCCAGCCAGTATGGAAATCTGTAGGGCAGTATGGAGAGCACTGAAGGCAGATCTACTGTATGACCCAGTTACACCACTTGGTTATTTCTCCAAAAGACTCCACGCCTATATGTCACAAAGATACTTGCACATCAATGTTTCTTCCAGACCTGCTCACAACGCATGACTGATGGAATTAACCTAGGTGTCCAAAGACTAAGGAATAGACAAAGTATATGTGGCTTATAGACTGCAGAACTGTTTTCAGCCAAAACCAAGAACAAACTTAGGTTGTTTGCAAGAGGATAGATGGAACTGGGTTTATCTCACTTGTGATTTCTAGATTTTATATAGATATATTAATGGACAATGAAAGGCTGGATGAGGCACAGGGAGAAAATATGACAAGCATATAACATATGCTTGTGTGAAATGTTCTAAAGTAACACAGAGCCACACACTGAATACACACACAATGGAAAGAAAAATAAAACTGAACTCTATGACCGAGAGAGACAAGGTAGCAAGTGGCTTTTATAGATTTTTTTTAAAAAAGAGGTAAGTGTCACAAAACACCTTGTCTAAGTTAGAGTGAAGATAGTTTAAGACAACTAGCTCTTGATCCTTCAATATTTCCTTAGTGAACATTTTTGGTTTCTTTGGTGGTTGAAAAGTTGTACCAGGAATGTAACATTTTCAGTATATAAGAGATTTTAATATGAAAAATGTATAAAATTTTATTCTTCATTTCCATATACCATCTGCCTTCCCTTAGGTGATTTGGATAATGGAGTTTACACAGCATCTGCATAGATATAAGCACACAGAGAATAAAATGATGTAGATACATAGATCACACAACTACAAAATGATACTTTTGCATGCACATAGGGTCATGTTCTCATATCAGCCTCTTCTTTCTCCATGAACAATAAATCTTAAGGATCTTACCTAATTAACACATGTACAGCTACTTGCTTATCCTTTTTGAAGTGTGAGAATGTCAAGAATTGAATTGTGCTCCCTCAAGAAGGTATGTTAAGTTATATCTCTTGTAATCTTTATTGGAGATAGAGTCCTTGAAGATATGACAAAGCCAGTATTAGTTCACACTGAATTAGCAGATGATAAAACTAGTGTCTTAAGAGTCACAGAGATGCAGACATGAAAAGAAGGACACTATGATCATAGAGATGAACATCTAGATGCAACTACAAGCCAAGAGGACCAACAATAGCTGGTAAAGTGCCAGAAGTCTAGAACCATTCAGAACTATGAGAGAGAGAGAACTATTGTTTTAATCCTCCCATTTAGTGGGACGTTTTTATAACAGCAGCTGGGAAGTCCCAAGATAGATGTTCTTCTTAGCTGTCTACCTCATGCGTGCCCTATATGCCCAGAAAATGTTTCTCTTTAACTCATGACCAAAACCAAATCAACAAGACTTCCATAACATCTTACCAATAGGGGAAAGGACTTACTCACTGATGGCTGCTGCCTCTGGGATTTCAGGCAGAGCTGGGGCCTGGGAAATGGTGCACAGAGGGCACATGACAGACCTCACTGTTGCTGAAGATGCTCCCACAGCCTCATTATATAAAAATGGAATGATGTCAGATGTCAAACTTGAATAATGTATATGTTGATGTTTGAAGGAATTCAGTCTCATATGTTAAAGACATTTATTTAAATTATTTTCAATAAAATCTTTAGGACAGATATTTTCATTGCTATTAACTTGCTTTAATATAAATTGTGTCATCCTGTGATATGTTGTTTTGTGCCTTTTTTCACTTAGCATATTATCCATATTTTTCATTAAGAAAGAAATAAAATGGCCATTTTTCTTCCTCTAAAAATTGCTATATCATTAGAATTTAGAAGGCAACCAGTTTTTGGCCATTACACATTACTTAATTTGAGCATTCCTGAAGATAAAGTTTTCACAACTCTTAGTTCCTTGTGATGGTTAATATGGATTGTCAGTTTGATGGGGTCAAGAATCATTAAAAAGGACACACCTCTGGGCATGCCTATGAGGAATTGATTGTCTGGAGTAAGTTAACTGAGGTAAGAAGATTCATACTAGACATGACCATTACCATTCCCTGGGTGGGATCCTAGACTGAATGGAAGGAAGCTGAGCACAAGTATCACTCTCTGATCTCTAAGAGGGGATGCAATGTAGCCAGCACCTGCAGCCAGACCATCCATGACAGACTGTAGGCCCTCAAACTGTAAGCCAGCTTTAGCCCTTCCTTCCTCACATTGTTTCTCAGCAGGTATTTTCTCACAGAAATGAGACAAGTAACAAAAATGTATATTTAAGCATTAAGTTCCTATAATTGGGGTTTTAGACTCAACTGTATGTGTACAATAGTATATAAGTGGTAAATGACCATAGAAAGCAGCTCATTGTCATCAACCACTAGAGAACTTCAAATGAAAACAGAGACTACTAACCACCCATAATGGCAGCTGAAAAGCGAAACACTGAATCACCAAGTTCTCACAGGGACCTGAAGCACCAGTAACTCTCATTCTTTACTGGTGGGAATGCAAAACAATGTAGGCTTTCCAGATGACAGAATGGCAGTTTCTTATAAGCATTGTGACTCAGAGTCCTAATCTTCCCATATAATTCAGGATTTTGGCAATTTAGCCAAAGAGGGGAAAATCTTACATCGAGTAAAAATAAAATAAAATAAACTTACACAAATGTTTATGCAACCATTACTTGATATTGTCAAATTTTGTATGTAATTAAGGTGCTTTCAATAGGTAAACTGCTCAACAAACTGTAATATATCTGTCCACTGAAAACCAGTAAAGACAAATGACCTCAAACCATGACATGGAAGATCCTTAAATGCATATTACTAAGTGTAATAGGCCTTTCTGGGAAAATGCTACAGCAGTATATAATTGCAAATATGACATTTTGGGGAATATGAAGTTATGTAAACAGTAAAACAATGGAATATTGCTATCAGATTGAGAGCAGGCAGGGATGGATGGATGAGTAAATGGAGCAGAGGGAAATTTAAGGCAGTTAAACTCTCTTTAAGAACTCCACAACACAAATGTGAACTCTCACGTAAGTTTTGTGCTTTAGTGAGCAATGCCATAGCATCAATGGTTCTCCAAATGTAGCCAAGGAAGCACATGAAAGGAGAAGTTAGTAGCACTGGAAACCACAAGGAAAGATATGCAAGGCCTCTTACTTCATCCACCAATCTAAAACTTCTCTTAAAAACTGTCTCCACCTCTTTTAGTTGGTGATAATACCACATGCCCTTTATCTAAAGGGTTCTGATTTGTAGTCGAATGCCCAGCTTTCTCCTCCACACTAGTCTGCACTGAAACCTTTTTCACTGTTGTTCCAACTTGAGAAAACAAAGATACGAAGTACTGAACGCCAATGATTAGTTGTATTCTTTTTTTCAAAAAAAGAGCATTTAATGTTCAGAAACAATAATTATACATTCTAATCACATATTAATTTTTCTAATTATGTAGTAATAGAGATAAAAATATAATTTATGTTGCTTTGATAGAACAATGACTAAAAAGAAACTTCAGTTATCTATCTCCATCAACTGCTAGCCAAAGCTGGAATCAATAAATGATAGCCCAAAACTCCAAAAGCATTAATGATTGGCATTGGTTTTCATGACAGTTACAGAAAGTGTTAGGATTTATCCAAGGGTGGCAAATGCTTTGTAAACATAACATTAATGAAGAGACATAAAGAGAATGATGCTTCGTAAAATTGCTGCTTCTCAAAAGAAAATAAAATCACAAAAATAAATGGGCAAGAAAGAACCACCCAAAGTACATATTTGATGGAGTCTACTGCCTGCAGCTCCTTACTTTTCTTGTTATTAAACTCAAAATATATTGTCATAAAATGTGTTTGTCTCCTCTGGAGATGAAAACTCACAACAAAAAATGGAGATTTCATGAGCACAACTGCCTTGCCATAAAAATGGAAGAATATATCATTGAAAATAAAATCAATATTATTAGAACAAAGAGCCCAAACACTTTATAGTATGACACATATGTAAGTGTAAAGAAATAAATTCAGAATACAAAATATTAATTCATAATTTTAAAATGAATAATTAAAGATAAAATTAGAAGTATTGGATTTAAAAGCTAATTTAAATTGATAAAAACACAAGATATAAATATTTGGATATATCTAAAAAGAAAACTAGTGAATTCTAAAAATGATAGAGTTTGTCCTGATACACAGGAAGAGATAACCCACAACTGTAAGAAGACAAACAGATGAAAACAATTATCAAAAGTGATACAGAGGTAGTACAAGTTAATGATAGAAATTTCAAAAGCAGGAGGAAAAAATAATGAGATATTTAGGAAATAATCTTTGTTGTTTCTCTGGAGTTCAATGAATGACTTTCCTACTGAAAGAACACATAGCATACCCTGTGGGCAGAAATAAAGAAGAAAACATAATGTCATCCTCACTAGCTTCTCTATGTATAAATATAATTTAGTGGGATAGCATTACATTTACAGTTTTGTATCCTGTCATTTTGAGTTCACATACAGGCTATGTTCTGCCAGAAGGCACAGTAAACCATTTCAGTTAATAAAATATTGAAATGTGAAGACTTTTTTCATGCTGTTTGAAAACAATGGCTGTGCAGTCTTCCTGTTAGCCCCTAGCAAATTTGCCTTGGCTCTAACACCTGGACAACTAGAGCCCTGTGTCTGACACTACTAGAAAGTTCCAGAACTCTGCTCCAGCATCATTAACCAGCATCCAGTCTGATAGCTGAGCACCTGTGCTTCACGAGATGATAAATATTTACACTTGTGTCACTCTTATCTTAAATGACCATGATGGCCATGCTGTGGCTATGGCATGCTTTATTCAATTATCCATGTGTTATTTAAAAGACACTTTTGCTTTCTTCTTTTTTAAATTTTTATTGAAAGTGGATCTTTTCTCATACAATACATTCTGACCACAGTTTCCCTCCCTCCACTCCTCCCACTCCTCAAGGTCTGCTCACTCTCTTTTTCCTCTTCAGAAAATAACAGGCCTCCAAGAGACAACAACCAAATCCAACAAAACAAGACGAGGCAAAAGCCCTCATATAGAGGCTGGACAAGGCAAGCCAATAGGAGAAAATGAGTCCCTAGAGCAAGCAAGAGTCAGAGACACACCTGCTCCCACTCTTAGGTTGTCCACAAAAACACTAAGCTAACAGACCTAACATGTACAAAGGGGACCAGGTGCTTCCCTATGCTTACTGCTTCTGTTGACTGGCAAAAAAAAAAATCAATCAATCAAATGATTCCTAATGACATTCTGCTATAATCATAGATAGGTATCTTGTCATCAGAGAGGGATCCTTTGACAGCAGATGCAAACCAGCGCAGAGACCCACAGCTGGACCTTATGCAATGCAAAGAGAGTGTCTAAATTGAAGTTCTCCATCAGAGCCCTCCTCTGGGAAATCAAGGCACTCATGGGAAGAGAGGGAGGAAAGATTGTAGAGGTTAAGGGAGATAGAAGACATCAGAAGAAAATGGCCTGCCTATTCACTTCCTAAATGCTACTCCAATGTGCATCTTTGTCTCACTGCTAATCTCTGAAATCACTATGAGGTTACAAAAGGTAGAATCTTAAAAAACAAAACCAAAAACAACCAAGCAAACAAAGAAACTACTTTTATTATCTATAATTACAGTTATAAATAGCACTATTAAATAAATAGCATGTGATATAAATAACTTTTTCATGATATTCATATTTCATTTGCTATACAAAGGAATTTCAGAAAACTGGTATGATTAAGTATTGTCATCAATAGCTTGTGCAAGTCCAATCGGGAACTTTTTTGGCTACAATTGAAACAAACCTCACCTAATGCATTCTATCCCAGGCTTTTAAGTGTTTATAATGTTGTTTGCAAGTGATCAACACTAGCCCTATCCTCTTTGTTTGCATCAATTGCACATTTTTTATTTTAAGATTGCAAACAGGGAATTGGGTATCATTATGATATTTTGAACCGCATGCATTAGTACACTATTCTTCCCATACACCTTCCTCATCTCCCTGACGTATCTGACCTCCCACTTACAATCCTCCCCAGTTTACACCCTGCCTTATACCACATGAGCCTTTTTGTCCTCCCCATTTTCCTTAGAATCTTTTTAACCATCTCTTCATGTCCTTTCTCGTTTTGTAGGTTTTATACATACCCACTTATAAGCACATACATATACATTACAGGATCTAATCTAAATATGAAAACAAACATATGGTTTGTTTCTCTGAATATGGGTAACTTTATTTAATATTATACTTTACAGATCCATCAATTTTCCTGATTTTTTTCATAATTTCATCTTTCTATTCAGCTAACTAGAATTCTACTGTGTATATGTACCATATTTTTAATGTCTCTTGATCCATCTGTGGCCATCTAGGCTGATTCTGATTCCTTGCTGTTGGGAACAGGGCAGCACTCAACATGGATGTGTGAGCATCTCTGTGGTGTGATATACAATCCTCTGGGAATGTACCCAGAAGAAAAACAGCTGAAAACCAGCACTTTTCAAATGAGTCTTGTTGAAGTCTTATTCTTATTCTTCTCCTTAACTTTTACATAGAAACATCCATTCAGACTTTACAGTTTTTTCAGTGGATTAGAGTGTTTGCTGTGCAAGGATGGTGACCTGAGCTTGGATATGAGCAGCCACATGAAACAGGATAACCATATTACGGTCCACAGGCCTAAAGACCCTAAGTAACAAGGAGGACACTAGGGGGACTTAATTCTCATTCAGAAGGGAAAATAGAACAGACACTGCGAGTGATTAAAGAAAGGGAACAGGACAGGAGTTTACCACAGAGGTTCTCTGAAAGACTCCACCAGCAGGGGATTGAAGCAGAAGTTGAGCTCACAGCCAAACTTTGGACAGAGTGTAGGGAGTCTTATGGAAGAGTCCAGGGATAGAAGACACCGGAGGGGACAGGGGCTCCACAAGAAGACCAACAGAGGCACCAAATCTTGGCCCAGGGGCCTGGCAGAGACTGATGCACCAAACAAGGACCATGCATGGAGGGGACCAGGACCCCCACTCATATGTAGCTGATAGGCAGCTCAGTCTCTATTTAAGGTGAGCAGTGGCTGCCCCTGCCATCCACTCTGTTGCCTGCTCTTTGATCACTTCCCCCTGGCAGGGTGCCTTACAATGCACAGAGGAAGAGCATCCAGGCAGTCCTGATGAGAGTTGATAGTCTGGGGTCAGTTGGTAAGGGAGAAGAATTCCCTTTCTGTAAGGACTATGGGAAAGGCATAGGGGGGAAAGAGGGTGGGAGGTTGGGACCGGGAGGAGCCAAGGAAAGGGGCTACAATTGGGATGGAAAGTGAATATTTTTTTAAAATAACATATAAATAAACAAAACTCTTAAAGGAAAAAAACACCTGAATGTGGTGAAGCATACTGGTAAACCTAGGTCTGAGGGACTCAAGAATTGGGAGAGGATTGCTGGAGCTTGCTGGCCCCGAGCCTAGAGCCATGTTCAAAGAGAACCTGTCTCAAAGGAATAGGTAGACAGATAGAGCTGGAGGGGTACCTGGTTTGTTATTTTTTCACCTTAAAAAGAATGTTATTTTGGCATCACTATTGTACTCTGAATAACTTACAAAATAACATCTTTTCATAATCAAATGCCTAAGTTCTTCAGTATTTCAAGCATTCCTTCTAAAAAGGGGTGTTTTTAATTTGGCAATTCTGCCATGACAACAGATTTGTTTCCATCCATTCCATAATGTCAATTTGGCTTCCAACACATCAAGCACTGCCAGCGTGAAGCATCTCTGGTCCTTTAGAATTCAGTCTTTGGAGACTCAGGGATCACTGCGGTGTGTCTGTAATTCATGTTTATTTTTAGTTATGCGACTTTGATTAGAAATCCACAAATCTATCTTAACCCAGTTTAGACTCCTGTTCTGTCAGAAATGTTCACGTGAGGAGTTTCAGTGAATATGTTTTGAAAATAATTGAAGGAGTCACTCCTGGGGAGGTATGATAGCAGCAGCACTTTTCATTTGCTTCTCTTTTGTAGAATTGAAAGAGTCCCTGTAGTTATGTGATTCATGTCAAGAAACAATAACAGATAAGAGGTTCTTTAAAGATGGAGATTATGAGCAGGATAAACAAGAGCCTCAGGAAACAAGACAAGAATATATGTGAAGAAAAAATAGTTCACAAAGAGGTCTAGCACCCATTAGGCCCCTGCCAGGTCCTGAGGGTTTTATGCGATCTTAAATACATACTACCACTATCCCCATATGTGGTGTGAGCCTTACTAATGAGACAGCACACATGTGTTTACTCACCACAAGCACAGAACCCATGGTAGACCAGAGTAGTGAATCTACAAAAGCTCTAGGTGACAAACTAAAGTTTGGGGAGTTACAACTGTTGTGGGTCTGTGGTCATTCAAGGAGTCACCAATCTGACTCAGCTTGTGGTTTTCGAAAATTAGAGACTTTTTATTTAAAAAGAAACTGTCCAGGACCAAACCAGAGAAAATTCTCTAGGTAAGGCTATGGCTATTATTAACCTAAGGATTTCCAAAACCATAAAGTAATAATTTGGGGGAGCCAAATTCACTTACATCCTGTCTGGGTACAGGCAAGGCTTGATTTTGTAACAGATGCCCAGCAGGTTCCCCAGCCATTCCAGCAGGCATTCATACAAAAGCAAAACTGAAGAATCAGCCTGCTTAGTCTTGAACCCATTACTTTGTAGGAATAGCTGAGGCAGTGAAATATTTTCCAACAATCAGCAGTTTGTTTTTAAGAATAACTCAGTTGTGGCTGCCTTGTCTGGCCTCAGTGAGAGAGGATATGTCTAGTCCTGCAGAGACTTAATATGACAGGGCAGGTTGGTACCCATGGGGGGACCTCTTCTTCTCTGAAGAGAAAGAGAAGGGAGAGTGGGAGGGATAGGTGAGTAAGGTGGTAGGAGAGTGGGAGGAAAGGAGTGGGGGCTGTGATCAGGATGTAAAGTGAATAAATTAATTAATTAATGGAGAAAGAAAAATAGCCTAATTGCACCAGGTAGACTGGGTGCAGGTGGGGACCAGAACATGTGGGATCAGGTATAGAGGGGATGGAGGGAGAGAGTACTGGGAGAGTACACCATGCCTTGCCCGCATGATGTTCTGGAGTAAAGATGGCATGGAGATTGTGGGAGTGGCTAATGAATGACTGGTCCAGTTTGAGATCCATGCTATGAGTAGCAGCCCACCCTTGACCACAAACCAGAAGCTGGATGGCCCAGTGACCTAGGATAGAACCAAGCACCACTGGCAAAAAAAAAAAAAGAAATCACTCCTGATGATATTCTGCGATACTTACAGGCAAGAGCCTAGCATAATCACCATCCGAGAGGCTTCATCCTGCAACTGATGGAAACAGTTGCCAAAACCGAGGTAGAACGTGGTGAATCCTGAGTAAGAAGTGAGGCATGGGCACCAGGACTTGTAGGAGCCAGAAGGGTCATGAACACCACAAGAAAACCCACAGAATCAACAAACCTGGACTCATAGGGGCTCACTGAGACATAAGCAACCACTAGGGAGCCTACATCCATCTCACCGAGGCCCTCTGCATATATGTTATAGTTGTGTAGCTTGGTGATCTTGTGGGACTCCTAACAGAGGGTAGGGGCTGTTTCTGATGCTTCTGTTTGCTTTTGGGACCTTTGTCCTCTTACTAGATTGCCTCTTCCACCATTTATATTAGGGAAGGTGCCCAGTTTAATTGTAACTTGATATGCTGTGTTTGGTTGATATCCCTAGGAGACTGCCCTTTTCTGGAGGAGTGGATGGGGAGGGAGAAGGGACTAGGAAGAGACAGAAGAGGCTATGATTGGAATGTAATGTATAAAAGACTAAATTAATAAAAGAAAAGAATAGTCCAACTGATCTAGGAAGTCATCCATCTTGGGCCAGCTGACAGGGTACATTCAAGGTAGAAGCATCTTCCCTGTGGCTTATTCAAGCCAAAAACAATTTTATTTTTACAAGACCAGCATTGTAAATCCATCCTCTAAACATAATGTTCACCACCACACAGGAACAGGAGTAACTCATGTGCAAGCACATCACCAAAAAGCCCACTCAACATGATGACTAAAGAGAGCTACATCCCTGGAGCTCATTGCATAGATTACAGACATCTCAACAATTCTGAGGATCTCCTTCCAGACATTTGGCAGGTTTTTCTCCATCCCCTGTGACTGATTATTGCTTCCTTAACCTTGGGGAAGGGCAAGTGCGAGTCTTGGTAAAGCCTAGCTTTCCCAGACACACCAAGTTTGTTTACTTGCCAAGTCTCTAGAGCCTTCCCTACTTCTTCCTGGAAGGGATGTTTGAAATGGAGGAACTTGCTATACAACACCATCTAAGCACTGACAAAAGAGAGCAAATGAATGGCAGGCAGCAGCTTGAATTCCCAAACCAATTATCTCTTCTGTCTCGTGTGCTATCATGTACGCCCTCAATGAGAGTGTGACCTAACTCACGGGGGTAGGTTGTCGTCTTCACTTCTTCCTGTGCCTGCACCATTTACCACATAATTTATAAGGCCTCTACTGTGAAAAGAGGGTAAGCTTTTATCTCAGCACTAGTCTTGGCCAGATAACTTGATTTGGCCAATGGCATTTTGAAGAATAATCAGGATGTGAAGACTTGAACGCTATCCGTATGAGTGGTGTCAGCATTTTACACCTCCACAAGTGCTATTACAAAGATTCTCCAGTGCACAGAGGGAAGTGAGAGGCAAATCCACTCAACCTGGATCAGATGAAGCTGTAGGATAAAAGGTCTGAGCCCACTTCTGAGTGAAAAAATCTTACAAAATCCACCCATCCCTGAGCACGAAAACCCACCAATGCCTGAGCATGGAAGCCCACCTCACTTATTAGAACATTGCAACTTGACATCTCAAATTAATATATGGAAGGAATTAAAGCTTGTGTTTTAAAATATTCCCTTCATTGTTTGTGTAAATAAAATTATAGGACAAGAAACAGAAAATACTGTTCTTAAAATTATAATAATGGCAGCATGGGTACTTGCTATTTATGATTTTTTAAGATTTGTTTATTTATTTTTTGTACAGAATTCTGCCCCCATGTGCACCTACATGCCAGAAGAGGGTATCAGATCTCATTATAGATGGTTATGAGCCACCATATGGTTGCTGGGAGTTGAACTCAGAACCTTAGGGAGAACAGACAGTGCTCTTAACCTCTGAACCATCTCTCCAGCCCTTATGATACCTTTCGACCTCTTAACTTTTAGTGGTTTCTAAAGTATTTGTGAATGAACTTGTATGAAGTCAAGAATGTGCTTTAAAATGGCTCATTGATAAGATATGTAGAGGAAAGTCAAGATGAAAGAAGGCAATGGTTTATTTAAGGAAACATGATGGAAAATACATTTGCATTCACTATATGATTATTTCCACTTTGTATATTACTGATACTTCCCATTCTTAAAGATAAAATCAGATTCCAGTTAGTCATTCATCTTCCTTTCTATCAAAGGAGCTATCAAAAGTCTCCATTTTTTAAAAAAAATTATGCTTAGTGTCTAGTGCCAGGTATTTGCTTTTCATTCCAAACATCTGTGTAATCAGCCAAGCTAAGTTTGGTTCTGCCTGTGGATCATTATCCCAGATTCTTCTTAAATGAAGAAAATCAATTATCATAAATTTTATTCCAGCATCAAGAGTGATGTGTATACACATATTCATATTTGTATTTGTCTGTCTAACTGTGTGATCAGATGGCACAAAATCGCAAGTGAATGTTAAAATGAATTAAATAATCAACTACTCAAGATTAAATAACAAGTTAGGGTAATGATCAGAAACAAAGTTTATGGTCTTTATAAATATCCCCCACTGGTCCATGAAAGACCATTACTGAAGAAGTCATCACATGTTGAGACACAGCCTTGTAGGAAGAAGTTAGGTCACAAACACATGCCTTTGAAGAGGATATGGCAACTCTGGCCCTCCCTCCTAGTCTCTTTCTTTCTGACACTTAATAAAGTAAGCAGTCTTACAGCCAGGTTCCTTTGCTATGATACACTGTATTGCCACAGGCCAAACTGTAAAGGTGAAAGGATAATATGCCAAGACCTTTTAAACCATAGGCCAAGTAAAGGTTATCATAGATTTTGCCACAGGAACAGAAAATTAGCTAACACAGCATAATAATGTTTGGATTTGTAATTTCTGTTTAATGTTATACTTGAATTTTAAATGATGTAATAACCCAAGTGGGAAAATGTATCTGTTTTAAAGGAAAAAGTAGAAATACAGGTATTTGCTAACTGGACTGGCAAGATGGTTCAATGGGTAAAGGCAATTACTGCCAAGTCTGATAGCCCAAATTCACAGAATCATCATGGAGCAAGGAAAGAACCAACTCCCACAAATTGTCCTCTGATCTCTACATACATGCTGTAGGATGGGTGTACATACACACATACACACACACACACAAATAAATAAATAAATAAACAGTAAAATTATTAGCTAAGTCTGGCATTGTAGCACATGCCTATAACTTCAGGACTCAGGAGAGTGAAGCAGGAGGATACTGAGTTCAAGACCAGCCTGGCCTTCATGTTTAAGACTAGCCTAAGCTATAGAGTGAGAGCTTGTATCAAAAAGAACCTAAAACAATTTCAGTGAATAAGTTTCAAAATCAAGATAAATATTTTAAAACAGTATATACTACTTCTGTAAACTACCAGTGAACAATTTAAAATGAAATTTTAAAAATATTCTTTAAGATAACATTAAAAAGTCTGATGCAACTTTGATTTAAACGTAAACTTTCTTTCAAAAAAAAAAGCTATGTAATGCCTTGGATTAAAGCTTACAAAACATGAATGTGATGAAGAAAATCTACATAAAGACAGAATTGTATACTACTCATGGAGTAGGAGAATCAGTTGTCAGATTAAGTTGTTCAAATTAAGATGCCAACTCTTTCTAAATTAAGCTATAATCCAATGGAAACCAAATTCAAAGCTTAGCATTTGCTTATTCCTTTTGGTATAATAGCCAGCTGATTCTAGGTGATGTATAAATGCAAAGAACATATACAACTCAAGGAAACTTTAAGAAAAAAGATCTAAGCTAGAGGATTTTAATCACCAGTGATCAAGGCAGATGGTATCTGCTCAAGGATAGAAAGAGTACCACTGCTGGGAGCCTTGCCTGATTACAGGAGATGCCAAGGTTGAGCTCTGTACCCCTCATTACTAGGAGACTTCACTAGAGTCACTCTCAGATTCTAGGGAGTTTCTGTTGTACTAGGCTTCTACATTGCCTCCCAAATACCCCTCAATTCCAGTCATTTCTCCCAGTACCCTCTCCCTTGCCCCCATATACATACACACCTAATGCCTCCTATTCCAATCCCCACCTGCCCCCAGGCCACCTTCAAAATCTATTTTATTTCCTCTTTCCAGAAATACCCATGCATCCCCCTTTGAACCTTCCTTGCCACTTAACCTCTCTGGTCTGTGGATTGTAGGATAATTATCCTTTACTTCACAGTTAATGCCCACCTATACGTGAGTAAACCACAACACCTTTCACCTACAATCTGTCCTGCCCTCGAGATGTGCTGTGAAATGGTGACATAACAACAAACACCGAGGAAATCCAAATGAAGAAAAAAGAATCATTAGATACTACTTCAAAAACCTGTACTCCACAAAATTGGAAAATCTAAAAAAAAATGAATAAATGTATTAAATTTCAAATGAAAATTAGAAAAAAAGAAAGACCTGTATGACAAGAACTTCAAGTCTTTGAAGAAAGAAATTGGAGAAAATATGAGAAGATGGAAATATATTCCATGCTTATGGACCAGTAGGATGAACATGGTAAAAACAGCCATCTTACCAGATGCAATCAACAAATTCAATATTGTTTTTTATTTCATTTTTAAAAATTTATTCACTTTACATCCTAATCATTCCTCCTCCCTCAACTCCTCCTGGTTCCACCCTCCCTCCCTCTTCTCTTCTATGCCCCTCTCCTAGTCCTCGGAGAGGAGGAGCCCTTCTCCCCTACTACCTGACCCCAGCCTACCAAGTCTCATCAGAACTGCCTGCATCCTCTTCTTCTGTAGCAAGGTAAGACACCCTGCCAGGGGAAGTGATCAAAGTTCAGGCAACAGAGTCCGTGGCAAAGACAGCCCCTGCTCTCCTTACTAGGGGACCCATTTGGACACTGAGCTGCCTATAGACTACATCTGAGCCGGGGCCACAGGTCTTCTCCATGCACGGTCGTTGTTTGGCGCATCAGTCTCCACTGTCCCCCTGGGCCCAGATTTGTTGGTTCTGTTGGTCTTTTTGTGGAGCTCCTGTCCCGTCCTGCTCCTTCCTGCCCTGCACTCTTTCATAAGACTCCCTGCATTCTGCCCAAAGTTTGGCTGCGAGACTCAGCTTCTGCTTTGATACAATGAGTCCTGGCGCTGACTCTGACGCTGTTGCCTGCTTTTGGACCCTTTTCTCCTTGTGGCTTGCCTTGTCTAGCCTTAATATGAGGGGAGGTGCCTAGACTTACCCCAACTGGCTACGTCATGTTTGATTGATACTAATGGGAGGCCTGCCCTTTACTGAAGAGAAAGGAAGAGGAGTGAATGGGGAGAGCTGAGGGGAGGTGGCGCAGGGACTTGGAGGAGAGGAGGGAGGGATGTAGTGTTGCTGCTGCTGCTGCTGCTGCTGCTACTACTACTACTACTACTACTACTACTACTACTACTACTACAGCAATAAGACAACTAAAGGGGACCAGGCAGATTCAAATTGGAAAGGAAAAAATAGTAGTAGTAGTAATTTTTAAAAATTCGAGGAGCAAGGTTTTTGGAGTCATAGATGTGCTTCCAGATTATAGTGGAAGTTTCATGAGTATATACTATGCTAAAATTTTTTCTGCTTTTTCTATATTCTCCTTTTTTATTTGCCTTTAGTAATTACAATTAAAGGTGATATCCTTTGTGTATAGCATGTACTTTAACCAAGCTCTCTCCTTTTTCTTTCTCCTCCCCCAAGTTCCCTTCCTTCCCTTAGTTTTTTCTGCTTTAATTTCATGTCATGTGTGGGTGGTGTGTGTGTGTGTATGTGTGTGTGTGTGTGTGTATTTGCATAGTTTCTATAATATATAAACAAGAAAAAACATGGTATTTGTGTTTCTGGCTCTGGGTTATTTCACATAATTTGATTATCCAGAGTCAAATTCATTTTCCAATAAATCACATAATTTCATTTGTCTTTGTGGATTAATAAACTTTGTTCATACATACCAAATGTTCTTTATCCATTTTTCCATTGATAGTCACCTAGGCTAGAGAGTGCTATACAAACACGGGCTTGCAAGCATCTATGACGTGTGCTGATTCAGAGTCCATCAAACATTAAACTGTAATACTTGTAATTTTTTTGTCCATGAATTATAACACACATGCATACTTTGTGGAGAAAAGAAGAATATTTTCAGTGTGCTTACAGTTTAAACAGACTCATCCCAAAGAAACTCACTTACCCTTTACACACACACACACACACACACACACACACACACACACACACAGGCACTTCATAGGTTTTGATTACTCACCTCTGAGGTCTTGCTGTGAGATCTTTGAACAGTTTTCTCTAACTACAGATGCCTATGATATCAGAGGTCACTTGCAGGGTTATTTGGCCTGTGTCTTTCTATCCTTAGAGGATGGAATGTAATTTATGAAAACAATTCTTTTTATTAAAATATCTCAGGAAGATCCCTTGTTTAGAGTTAATTTCATATTTTAATTATGTACTTTCACCTGTAAAATGCAAGGAATAAACTAGATATTTGTTTTTATAGAATTAAAACGATATCAAGAAACAATGATGGTTTTAAAAACACTCTTTTATAAAACACAAAAGATAAATGTTTAATAGTTAATTAACAGTTGAGTAGGTAATATCCAGTCAGCTTGCATACATCACAAGAATGATTATTTCACAGAATTCTGAAAGAACAAAATCTCTTAGAACTTTGAGACCTTCAATCAACCATATGCTTCTGTGATGGTGTGGTCTCTTTAGTCTGGTTTTGTGTTGTTGTTGGGTTGTTTTACTTTGTTTTGGGTTATAATAAAGACAACAGCAGCAACAATGGCAAATACCAGTAACTGACTACTAACCTGGTGCAACACGTTTTCCTTGGGTTGCTGCTGATGCTTCATTATTTCCCTCCTTGTTCCAGGTTTTGTGGTCCCGATGGTCTCAGCGACATCACTGGAGACCTGTTTAATTCTCACTAGTAGGCAACCTGCCCTCCTGCAAGAAGCACAATGCAATGTAAACTCCTGCCCTATTTTCTTGAACTTTTGCCTTTTTATACACCGTGGAAGCAGACAAAAAACTACAGACATTAACAGAACGACCAGCCATAAAGTTTGTTGTGCTTTTCAATCCTGGATCCAATTTAAAGTTTATAACTTGGCTCTTCACCAACAACATCCTTATGTATATTTGAATGCCCTTAGTAACCAGAAAATTTATCCTTTAAGGTTTTGTCTAAGTCTGCTCTCTCTTCTCCATAAAGACAATTTTAAACACTTTTACTTAAAAATTGGCTTTACGGGGCTGGAGAGATGACTCAGTGGTTAAGAGCACTGCCTGTTCTTCCAAAGGACCCTGGTTCAATTCCTAGCACCTACATGGTAGCTCACAACTGTCTTTAACTCCAAGATCTGGCACTTTCACACAAATGCACATAGATTTTAAAAACTAAATAAAATATTTAAAAAAATAAAATGTAAAAAAATTGGCTTCACTAAAAGCTTTATTATTTAAAAAACTTACAAATAATAAAAACATCACAAACTAAATATGGTTATAATTGGGGTTTGAAACAAAAACTGTGAAGGGTCAAATCAAATTCTACACTTTCAATATTGAATATATTTTGTGCACTTATCCACCATGAAAAACAGAACCAAAAGTCCATAACAGAATTAGAAGTAAACAATTAAGCCTCCTATCTTCCCTCATCACTTGTGTCCACTCCCTGCACTCATTCCTTCCTTCCTCATCTCCTAATATTTGGCCTTTATTGTTTCTTTTTCTTCTTCAGGGTATATTGTACCCATATTTGTTTACATATAAAGTGGATAGACTTAGAATGCATAACATTAAGCAAGGTCACAAAATTTCACAAATAAACCACATGCCCTCTCTCATGGAGAATATAACAAAAAGTGGTATATAAAACATGTCTTCATGACTTAGTTCTTGGCATGGAAACTCTCAAAATCATGAATTAAAAGAATATTTTTAGTTCTTTACAGCAAATCAAAGGCTAAACACATATCTCAGTGGGTAAAGAGAGTTAATTGCTGCTAAGCCTGAGAACATGAGTTCGATCATCAGGGCCCACATGGTACAAAGAGAAAATCAACTCCCTCATATCACCCTCTCTCCTACACACACACATACACACACACACACACACACACACACACACACACTTCAATAAATAAAATGGAAACATAATAAAAACTTTTTAAATTATCAAAGAACAAAGACACTAGATGAGAATCGGTTAATGTAAAAGGCTGCAGAAACTTCTGTTAACTCAAATTCCAAGACAAGGATGAGTTCTTCTCCCCAAATCTGTCAGTGAAAAAGATATATACCTAGTATGAGGGACTCGGAATAACAACTTTCCAGTAGATTGCTTCTTTATGGCAGGAGTTTGAATGGTCTACATCTTATTTATGATTTCTACTGTTGCAACAACACACCATGGCCAAAAAGCAAGTGGTGGAGGAAAGGGTTTATTTAATGCACCTTATACTTCCACATTGCTGTTCATCTTCAAAGAAAGTTAGGACAGGAACTCAAGGCAGGAACCTGGAGGCAAGAGCTCATGCAGAGGCCATGGAGGGGTAATACATAGTGGCTTGCTGCCCACGGCTTGTTCAGCTTTCTTTCTTAGAGAATCCATGGCCATCAGCCCAGGGATGGTACCACCCACAATGTGCTAGACTGTCCCCCATCAATCACTAATTAATAAAATGGTCTACAGACAGAAATTATGAAGCCATTTTCTCAATTGAGACTCCTTCCTCTCTGATTATTCTAGGTTGTGTCGAGTTGACATAAAACCAATCAGTATAGTCTACCAATAGAGAATGAAGTTATTGTATTTAAATAAAAAAAAAAACTAAAAGAGTCAGTCCTCAAGCTTTCAAATCCCTAAAGAGATACCTTTAAAACTATGCTTCTCATTTTAAAGCAAAATTCTTTTCATGATAAGGTGGAGTGTAACTGCTGTTTGCACATGTTTTACATTATTAATTCATGGCTAACATCTGTTGAGGATTTTTAACCAAGGAACATTAATTGAAGTTCAGTCAAGGCAACAGGATCTGACATATTTATTCCCCTTAGCTCAAGATCTACAATGACACTGCCTTGGGATCAATTTGCTTGGTTCTCCCTGTATTGCCCATTTTTGCCAATACAAGGGGGACAGGGTTCTTTTGAAGAGGGGAGGTTGCCTACTTTGTTTATAGATATAAGCATAATAAATTCCCTACAAACCAAGGGTCTGATATGAAGATGCATTTACAGTTATATTATTCTGGGATTAGGGATACTATATATGGTTTGGGAATAACCATGAAAACTGGGGAGAGATACTTGGCAGAGGAGATGGTCATGAAACCAAATAAATGGTTTCCTTCATGTTTTCATAGTTGAGAAATCAAATTTGGTCCAGGGCCTTGGTTGATTTTCCCACAGTCATACAGGGGATCTGAAGCAGATAGATCACACTAGAAGCAGGGAACTGCTGCTTATGCAAACAGGCACCCTAGTTCTTAAGAAAGCTGGGTCCAGGCTTCTTCATAAACAAACATTGAGAAATCGTGCTGAATTCCTCAGCACACACAATCTTATCGGCTTTGAGGACTACTGTTTACCATGCGTCTAGAGCCACAGAGAAATCAAACCTACATTGTGTTTGTCTAGGATAAAAAGAAGAGGAGTTGATGAAAATAGGCAAGAAGAAAGTCCCCCTCTCCAAAGGGAAAAATTAGAGCAAATTGGTTGTTCTGAGAATATGAGGTTTTCTAATCTGGCTAAGTGTGCTTTATCTGAGGAGACATTAGTCAAGAAACTGTTTTGATTACCCTGATGGATAAATGACAAAATTAATATAAGTCAATCATCTCCTAGCCTCCCTAAATTTCTATAAAATCAACAAAATCTTTACTCATGGAAATGTAAGAAAATAATTTGTTCCCACTCACAGAAGAAAAACAAAAATATAACAATTTCCTACATAGGTAGATTTCCAGTTACTAACTTTATTGCACATTGTTTTTATCAAAACAAAAGCATATAATTTTTT
>OU015749.1:63142650-63157080 GCA_907169655.1 Acomys percivali | reverse complement strand
TAATACATATATATTTAGGAATATATGTGGGGTGTGGGTATGTGTATGTGAGTGTCTGTGTGTGTAAATACAGCCTATTCAGTCTGAATAATGTTACTTATATGTATGTGCTTTTAGAACAGCTTTAAATTTTAGGCTGCCACTTATCATCACAGTAACTCTCAGACTCACCAGGCTGATAACAGTGCAAATGAGTCAGGGTGCTGGAGAAGAATAGCTGTTATCCTTTCAAATTGCAGTGAGCACCCTCAAAAATGGCAACTTTTTTTTTTTGTTTATTTACTAGTGGGTTATTGAGCAAGGAACCTGCCAACTATCTCCTAGATTTTTATGATCCTTCCTCACTAAATATTGACCAGTACACATTCAAGCACACATTTCTGCTGCCTCATTCTAATTTATCAGGTCTGAGGTAGGCCCTAGAATTTACATTTTAAGTAAGAACCGGGCACAACTTGGGACAAGGTGCTATGGACGACATGCTTAGGAAACAAGTGATGCTGACTTAGAACTCTGAGACAGATGTGTGTCTATGAGCTGGATGATTAACAAAATCTATTCAAAAGGTATCAAAGACCTAAAGGTGAGGCTTGAAACTGAAACTGCTAGGGGAGGCCACAGAGTAACCTCTTCAATAGGCAAAGGCAGGAACTTTCTGAAAAGGACTCTGCAGCTCAGTAAATAACACCAAAGGTTGACAAATAGGATTCTATGACATTAAAAGGCTTCTGCACAGCAAAGGAAATAACAGAATGAAGTGCGGCCTACATAGAATGGAATAAAAATCTTTGCTAACCATCCATCTGACATGGGCTGGTATCTAGAACCCATTTTAAAACTAAAATCTAATTAAATATTGAGAAAGCAAAACAATCCAATCAATAGCTGCCATACGATGGAAAGTGCTGGTAAGGATAAAATCCCCATACACTGCTGGGAGCAGCAGAGTTAGTGCAGCCAGTAATAGTGTGGAGAATGGAGGGCCCTCACAAAACCGAAGCTAGAACTACCATGTGAGCCAGCTGCCGCACTCCTGGGCATTTGTCCATGCACTCTTCCTGCCACAGAGATACTAGCACACCCATGCTCACTGCTGCAGTGGTCACATCAGCCAAGAAGTGGAACCAGCCTACATGTCTGCCAGGAGGAGAGTGATTTAGGGTCATGGGGTCCCGCTCAAACTAAGGCCCTAGCCAAGGACAATACAGGCGGTAAAACTTAAATCCCTACCCTGATCTAGCCCATGGACAGGACAGTCTCCACACTTGAGTGGAGAGAGAGATTTGACTTTCTCAAGTACTCTGGTGTCTCACATTTGACTATGTCCCCTGGCGGGGGAGACCTGGTGGCACTCAGAGGAAGGACAGCAGGTCACTGAGAAGAGACTTGATACCCTATGAGCATATACAGAGGGAGGTAATCCCTCTGAGGAACTGTCATAGGGGAGGGGAATAAGGGGAAAATGGGAGGGAGGGAATAATGGGAGGATACAAGGGATGGGATAACCATAGAGATGTAACAAGAATAAATTAATTAAAAATAAAAAAAATGTGTGTGCCTATGCAATTGAGTTTTATGCACCTACAGATCAAAATCAAATTATTTTTGCTAGAAAATGGTTATCATTGTGCATCGTCACATTAAGCAAAATAAGCCTGGCTCAGAAGACAAGTACTATCTCTTTTTCCTCATTTGTGGATGGATCCTAGACTTTTTATATATGTGACATGACATGAAAGCAGAAGAGAGAGTGGGGGAAGAAAGGAAGGAGGACAATGGGGAAAAGAAGAAGATTGGGGTGATATGGTAAAAAATGCATGATATGCTTAAAATTGTCCTCATTATGAAATCTATCAGCATTTAAAATGTATACCAATAAAAATTCTCAACTGAAGAATGATGAAACCAAGACTTTGTCTTTGACTCTGAAATAAGGCTCCTTAATGAAAATAGTCTGGAAAGCAGCCATCAAAGTTACAATAAGAGTCTTCCTTTTACACCCAGCCCTATATAGTGTGACAATAATCTTCATCTTTCCTGTATTGAAGACCAAAATCACACAGACTGAGGCCTAAGGGGGCACTGGCACAAGATTCAGATCCACCTTATGAAAATATCATGGCCAAGAAACAATTTGAAATCAAGTGGATAGAAAATAAGTAGGAAAAGCCTAAGCTTGTGGGAAGATTAGGGTTCTGGTAAGTCACTGGGGAGTGAGTGGTGGGGAGGGGGCCTGAGTGGCTTGGCTTTGCTGCTGTGTCAGTTGGTCATTCCTTGCAACTGCCCCTGACAGACATTCCGGTCCATTGAGCATGCTCAGTTATGTGACTGACCTCACCAAATAGAACTATGAAGGCCATCTAAAAGCTTAACCAACATCATCAGGCCAAGAAAGTGGCCACCAAAACACACCACTCTTAAACTTGTGATCAGTAGACCCAAGAATGGGCACAGTGGCTCCTTTCATCTATAAGAAAGGTTTGAAGCCTACTTTCTAATTTCTTCTTCCTCAGACACACTGGTCTCCTGCAAAGAGACAATATTTGGTGAGATGCAGCCATCTTGGTTAGCAGGAGCTCACAGGCAAGAAAAAGGTGATGGTGGTAAAATCCAGGATCGTCCACCTCAAGTGCAAACCCATCTCCAGAAGCTCCCAGACCACGCTGCCAATCGAGGGAAGACGAATTTTCATCTAGTGAACCTTATGTGAGAAACTTGCTACATTGCTTCACTGACCTTTTAGCTGAACCACTTCTGATACTTAGGTGCCACCGCTTGTAAAGCCTACAGCAGCCATGACAACTCCCACCATGGAGGAGTACTCAGGTGAGCAGGTCATGAGGAGCAGGGACCCTATTGTATGCTGTTGTATACTAAAATGTTTTGATAAGGTCAGGTTATTGCCCTTTATTACCCCCTTATTAAATAAATAAATAAAAATAAAGTGTTGGTTGTGAAGGGCTGGTGATAAACTGGAAGCCTGCAAAGGCTATATTTTAATCTGCTTGTGGGGAAGGGAGGCTATATACCAGAAGCTCAATTCTTATTTAATTTTGAACATTTTAAAAATCTTTGGGCAATGTTTTCTTCCAAAGTCCTACACTAACAAGGTATATGCTTGGATCAGAGGCTCATGGGAAGTTTTTACCTGTTCCTCCTGGCAGCCTGCCATTGGCCTGATACTGCTGCAGTCTTTTGATTCTAACATTATTGTGCTTATTGGTGGGGGCCTGGGGGTAGGGTGGGGGGAGGTTGTGAGAGGGGTGGGGGTTATGGTGTAGATGATGGTGATGTGGTGGGGGTGTGGGGGCTACGGGGGTGGGGTGATGGTGATGGTGGTGTGGTGGTGTGGTGGAGGGTAGGAGGAGGTGGTCGTGGTGGCTGCAGCATTTAATTACTTTCCAGAGTCTTTTATCAAAAAACACGCATTTCTGGAAAATACAAAACCAATACTTAGGTCTTTATTGGGAAAAAGCAAAGTGCTATGCACATGGAGCCAGAAGAAGGTTCTTGAAAGCACAGAACAGTAGATACACAAGAAGAAAGTGTAGGGTGAAAACACAGAGGTTCATTAAGGGAGGAAAACAGGCAAATCAGGAAGAGTTCCACTGTTGTGTTGCTCACATCAGGTGTGAAGGGTTTGTCTCACTGAAGCTGGAGACGTAGAGTGCGGGGCACACTTTCTCAGAGCCCTACACTGCTCTCTGCACATCTATACTGCTCAGTGGTTTCACGATAACACGACGCACCTGTTAGCTTCAAGTCTGTTGGGAAAAGGAAATACAGGTACAGTACATTTCTAACATCAAGAGCTAGCAATAAAAACTAGAATTGTGTTTTTAAAGGGAGAGTGAAGACAGGAAGTGACTTTCTGTAACCTACAGGCAGCAGGGAGCAGGTTGATACATATCTAATTCTTTGTCTGTGTAATTTAGAGGCCTTTGGAGATATTAATCTCACCTTGGGGATGCTGAGTAAGGAGGACAACATCAGCAAGGTATGCAAAGATCTCTTCCCCACTCGCTGCCTGCAATCCAGCAGCTGCAGCACTCTGTGCGTGCTCTCCTTTGCTTTGGCTTCCTTCTTTTTTTTTTTTTCCTCCACTCTCCCCCTCTTCCTTCCCCTCCCCCTGCCCCAGTTTCCCTTATGTCTTTAAATCTTTTTAAAAATGCATTTGTAATAGAAGTTATTACACTGATGAAATAATAGTATTTAGCATTTCAAACATCCCAGAACTTACTAAAGAGTACACTTGTTCATAACTATATGCAGGCAGATGGTGGAAAGAGGGAAAAGCCAGATTTATAACCCTGTGAGTTAGATTCCCCTCCTTATAACGTGAGGGCTACTTTGGAAATGTGCAGACTTCCCATGCTCATCTGTCATCCTGTCCCACAACCTGACATTTTCTCTGGAAATTGAAGGCTTTCCAGGCATCAACAATCACATAACAGTTCCTGCCTTTCACTCAGCACTTGTCTATGAAGTAAAGTGCTTGATGCTGTCCACATACAACATGCTATATAATATTCATTCCTCGCAAGTCTATGATGCTGTTTTCATTTTCATTTGACAACTGAGAAAAATGAAACATTGATACACTGTGTGACTTACCTAAATAAGGACAGCTGCAGCAGAGTCAGGCAGAAGCCCTTCCAGTGCCATCAGAGTCACCTAATGATTGTTCAACATTGCCTCTTGTGAAAAACAGTGTCCACGGAGCTATCTGATGACGTAGTGATGTTCAACCCTGTTTGCTATTGTTAGCTTGAAGAAAATGCCAATCCTTAGACTAGGGCTCAGTGACCGGGATTCTGATTGTTTCCCTCAATGACAAGGCATATGAAGTTCACAGAGATGGTCCTAATGTTAGGTTTGATTAACATCCATATTATGAATCTTGTAGTAGAAATTAGCATTCCCATACAGCACTGTTTGTGAAACACCAAGAAACAGCTTGGAAACAATTTCTGGGCTGTTTAAGGACTGAGATAGAGTTTATAGAAAAGAGAGTAAAGAATAGTAATTTTAGCAACCACTTCTACATTGCTTTCATGCTGAGGAAAAGTGATCAATAAAAATGGTATGGGGGTCTAGACCGATGGCTCAGTAGTTAAGATCGTGTGCTTCTCTTGCAGAGGACCTGGGTTGGCTCCCAGCAACTACACCCAGTAGCTTGTAAGTGCCTATAGCCTATAGCCTAGTTCCAGGGCGTCTAACTCCCTCTGCTGGCCTCTGTGGTCACTATACTCACATATACATAGATACACACAGAGACACATGCATAAATATAAACAAATACAATTTTAAAAGTAATAGAAATGGGGCTGGGCATGGTTGATCAGACCTTTAATCCCAGCACTCAAAAGGCAGAAGCAGGCAGACCTGTATGAGCTTGAGGCCAGCCTAGTTTACAAAGCAAGTTCCAAGTGAGCCATGCCTACATGTGAGATATTTTTTATGAAAATGGGCTTGGGTGTGGTGTCAAAATGCAAATGTCCCAAACTACAGCCAAGGCATGAAGGAGTTTGCTAAGACCCAAGTGCTCACAGCATCAGCACTCAATGAGCGAAATTCTCTGTGACTCTTTCCTCGGTCATGAGTCTATTAGTTGCATCGAACACTTAATAAATTGTTCCAGATAAAGGGTGTGCCTCAGCTCCAAAATGTGGTAAGGACTCCATACGGTGGCCCTTGTGAAGAGAGTAAGGTTTTCAGAAATCAGAAAATACACATGGAATAAGGCAAGATCTTACACATGCTTAACTGGGCTGAGGAGACACAGAGAAAAAAGACAGTATACCTTTTGCTAAAACTTCCTATGGCCAGCCCTATAGACTAGTATAAACACCTTAAACACAGGTGCATTCCATAGAGGTGTATGCAACTGGAGATCTGAGAACTCCCGTCTCCCTCGCATCCTTCATAGGACATCTTTGTCATCTACCAGATTTGTAAAAGCCACAACGTGGGCATCTGCTGAAATCACATGTCTCCTAGAGCTGCACTGCTGTCCAAAATGGTCCCCCATGTTGTCTCAAAAAAGGCACAGATGAAACGAAAACCTATAACATTCCTTGAGATGCAACCCCATAATGCAGTAATGTTCTTGATGATACAGGGGGCTCCTTGGTGCCACAACAAAAGCCCCAATTGTAAGGGCAGCAATTCAGGGGATGGACACTTCCTTGAGGACTCTACACCAGGCACTGTCAGACACTTTGAGATACTGACTTCAGTGCCTCTGATTCAACTAGACCTTGTCCAGGAAGTGTAACAAAATAAAATAAGCTTTAGAAATAGTGTTGTTCTCTATGTAAGCCTTTGACTCCTAAAGATGCATATTCTGCTTAGAAAGTCTAGACCACTGTGCAGCAAATATATTTTGCTTAGTTTAGTGGTGCTGTCTATTTAAGCTTCACCCAAGTTCTTTGTTTTTGTAACTCAAATACCTTTGTACTCTTCTGTGTTCACAGGAAGACATTTATGGTCATCTCACCTCTTTTATTCAGAATACTGACATCTTGGATGATGCCATAGTCCAAAGGTTGATTTACTGCACTTCTAAGGACATGAGGGATGAGGAAGTAAGTTTGCTTCTTGGTAGTGAATGAACACAAGGACACGGATTAGAGACTTTGAGTGATTCAGATATGCCACGAAGATGCACAAAAGCCTTTCCTTCATGGCTGACAGAACCGTAACTGGAATATTTGTTCTTCATATCTTTCATAGAGCTACTTACAAAGCCTCTTGGTTACCACTGCACAGATTAGGGAAATGAGACAAATTTAAGAAAGACTTTAGAGGAAATACCATCCAACCATCTTTTAGACAACAAAATTTATACTTAAGAGAGTTGATTTCAGTGGAGCACAGTAATCTGCCGGCAGGAGCACCTACCCCAGTTCTCTCGGCTCCCATATCACTTGCTCTCTCCATAACTGCCTCCTCTTGCATTGCATCGTTTCCAGGTCTCAATGCAGGAATTGCTTATACTGTGTGCTTAAGCTCTCTTATGCTTTTGAGTACAGGTTTGTTTGTTTGTTTGTTTGTCTTGCTATGGTTTCGTTTTCCTTAGTGGGAGGGCTAATTAAATTTATCCAGCTCACCATCAACAAAAATAGAAGCATGCCCCAATATTCCTAAATTTGAAGATAGTTAGATCAGAATGGCATGAAAATTAAAGCTCTCAACCCTAGCCAAATTCCTCTTAACATGTACTTATTCAACCACAGTAATTCATAGTTCTAAAGCATAATCTCTGAATCAAGGTACCTGATCAAAGAGCACAAAAATAATGAGCAACGATCAGTTACCCATGCTTATAACACCAGTGCTCAGGAAACAGGGAGGAGGGGGGGTCATGAGTTCAAGGTCTGCACAAACCATATAAGTCATATTCTGTCTGCAAGAAAGAAAACAAACACTAATTAGCCCCAAGTCTGTAAGAACTGCATAAAAATTACCTCAGCATTCCCAGTTATTGATTCCTACTTGAGAGATCTGTACTTTGAATTTGAAGCAGTCTGTTCTCCCTCTATCTCAAATCTAGGTGAACTTAGAATGTTGCATAGTCTATTCCCCCTTTTATACTCACTCTTCTACTTATTATTTTTATTTACTTTCTCAGATTCCCAGAGAAATCAGAATGCTGGCTGGTGAGGTATTGGTGTCTCTTGCTGCTCATGATTTCAATTCTGTGATGTATGAAGTGCAAAGTAACTTCAGGATTCTGGAGCTGCCAAATGAGTTTGTTGTGCTTTCCCTAGCTGAACTGGCAACCAGATATGGTATGAAAGGAACATGCCGTGTTTTCCCTAGGAAATAACTACCCCAAAGAGAGTTAAGGCAAAAGCAAGTATGTCTATCTAAGTTCTACTACACTGAAGAACATTGGAGGAAAGACATGAGATCTGTTGTGAGCATAGCTGAGCTTGATGACCAGGCATTGATTCAGAATCCAGTAAATATGTCTGGGCTCTCTTCCATCCTCCTCTTCCCCTTCTGTCTTTGCATCTGCAGAAACTCATTCTCCATGAGAAATGGGCTGCCAACAACAGGACAATTATATGAAAAGGGGTTTCTGCCATTTGTTTCTATAGTACTTTATTGAGCAGGTACTATTGAGCACCTGTCATATTTGCTATACTTTGGGGACATGGTCAAAGCTAGATGGGAGATGCAGATATTAATGAAATAACAATCCAAAACTGCTTATTGCTAAACAACATGTGTGTGTGCCTACATAGCTAGAGCTTCCTTCAAACCTGCCACACCTTGATTAACTGCATTCAGGCTTTTGGGTTGAAGAAGAAGAGCAAGGGTGCAATCCTCCTACTGCCTGTATCCTACTGCCTGTATCCTACTGCCTGTATCCTACTGCCTGTATACTCCATTCAGTTCCGCATGTTTTCTGTGGACATCAGAGTCAGGATCCCCCTCACGAAAAAAAACAAAAAACAAAAAACAAAAAATGAATGATGCCATTTCCTCTTGTGTCCTTCACTGCAGTGTCCCAGAGCATCCCCTTCATGATGATGACCCTGCTCACCATGCAGACCATGCTCAGGCTGGTGGAGGATGAAAGCATGAAGCAAACCTTCTGTATCGGTGGGTACTCCCATGATTCTTTTTCTTAACACTTAAGACCAGGTGTGCTTCCAGGACACTTCTCAGACAGTGCAGATCAATCACAAGAAGTAGTCCAAAGAGTTTGTATTAATCCTGCTCTGCCTTCAGTGTGTAAGAATCTCAACCATGTGACATTGACTATGTTGTTATGTTCCATTCTGGACAGAGTATCTCCTAGTAATAGTATATCATAATAGTGTCAATTTGCATTTCATTAACTATTAATTAAAATACCTGAACAATTTTATGTTTATTTAATGAAGCTTTAAGATGATCTCGAAATGTTTGCTAATTGTCTGTTCTCTCTTTTAGAATAAATCAATGGTTCTTCCCATCTTTATTTTTTCTCAGTCTGTGGTTGTGCTTTTGTTTTGTTTTGTTTTTTCAGCCCTTGAAAAATTCAGCAGGGCCATTTACAAGTATGTCAACAACTGGAAGGATTTCCCCTATCCCAAAATAGATGCTAACCGGCTCTCTGACAAGATCTTCATGCTCTTCCGGTACATAATGGAGAAATGGGCCCCCCAGGCCTCACCCATGAATGTGAGTGGGGCTTCAGATAGGCTCAAGCTGCAAACCCCCATGCTGGTCACACCTTATTTAGACTATAG
Source organism: Acomys percivali (assembly GCA_907169655.1). Lineage (NCBI taxonomy): Eukaryota > Metazoa > Chordata > Mammalia > Rodentia > Muridae > Acomys > Acomys percivali. Next base: position 63,147,835 of record OU015749.1, on the reverse strand, counting down.
TTTTGTGTGTGTGTGTGTGTGTGTGTGTGTGTGTGTGTGTGTTATAAACATGACTATGTATATGGCTATATACTTACAGATAGATAGATGATAGATAGATAGATGATAGATAGATAGATAGATAGATAGATAGATAGATAGATAGATAGGGCACTTAGTGACCATTTCTGGTTTCTTGTCTACACTTTAAGCTATAAAGCATTTTTAAAAGTAATCTTTCTCAGTTAAATCAGCAAATGTTGACCTTGTTGAAATTTCTTTTTCATACATGATAAGCTCAGTTCTTGTAGGCATCACTACTTAAGTTTTAGAAGATACATCAAGCCTATCAATTTTTCTATCTACTTCAAGTCACTGTTTGTCCATTGTCCCATCCAAAGTTTCTTCAAGGACAATATGCCAGACCCTGTTCCAGATGTTGGAGATATATCAAAGATAGAACAGACTAAAATCTCACTCTGGTATTTCAATGTGAGGGGAGAACAAATGACCAAATGAGAGAATGTCAGCTATTTCATATTTTGTATATCATAAACTACATTGGAACTGAGTCATTAACTTGAGAAAAGCAACAGGTCCAAATGAATCTCTGGTGTCCACCAATAACACAATTAGATAAATAACATTAGATTCTCTCAGATGTGTGAAAATACTGCAGTTCTTTATGGTGAGTTAACTATAAAAATGCTTTCACATGTAAAACTTCATCCTTATTTTGATTAATATACATTTAAAGAACACTGTTATGTCCTAGCCTATTTAGGTTTCTAATTCTGAAACTTTTCTACAACTCAAATTTTAAAAGCATGTTTAACATCTAGGGTGGTTAAATCTTTAACCAGTGGAGCCTTTAAAGTATTTCTCCTTCGAAGCATCTAGACAGCAAAATCCAGCACAGTCATTTCATTGCTATCCACCTTGCTTCCCACGAGAAGAGCCAGGCAAGCAACTAAGAAGTGGTGGGGCTCACCTCATTCTGTGGTGAGTTTTGGCAAGGCTGTAGCATTGAAGCTGAGTCTTACATCCCATGGCAGAAAAACCCACTGCAGCAAAGGCTAGAGATGGAGTAAAAGGCATGCCTTAGTGAGTGCAGTAGAAGGGGAGCAGTAGACCAAAGACAGAAATGACTGAAACCAGAAGGGTCATCTTGGTGATTATATAATGAACAGACTTAACTGTTATACATATTTGAGACTTTTTTAAAGAATGAGGTCTTTGAAACACTCTCAGCAAAGATTTGCATATCAAGAAAATTATTCTGTTGACAGTTTTCAAGAAATACTGGATAAATGTTTCAGATACTTTTGTTGCTATGAGCAATAGCTGGACAAGAAGAAACTTAGTAGAGGATGGGCTTGTCTTAACTTAGTTTGAGAGGATACAGTTCAACACAAAGGGAAAGCAGGCTGCCAGCAGTCCCAAAGGAGGCCAGATTGTGTGCGTGAAGCTTTGATTCATTATGTCACACCTTGGAATCAGGAAGCAGAAACAAACAGGAAATGGGTCCATGCTATAAAATCTCCAGACCCATCCTCTACGACCTATTTCCTCCAGCGTGGCTTTGTCTCACAAAGTTTATAACAACCTTCTAAAACAGTACCGACAGATAGAGACCAAGTGTAAAATATATGACTCCATGGATGGTAATTCAAACTACAACACCAGATATAGGGATAAATGTGGGCAAAATGATCAGAACACTAGAAACCTACTCCAGGTCATAAATGGTAAGATCATTTACCACAGTGTCAATAATTCTGATCAGAGGAGGTAGAGACTGATGAACAGAATCAAAGGGATTTGATATAAACTAGGTGCTTACAGTGGAGTAAATAGAGGCCCTTGGAATAAGCCTCTGATGTAAGTGACCTTGGAACCACTAAGTTAGATAAGGGAGTGACAAAGAATGACAAGTTTGAGTGGGTGGTTTTAATGAGTTTGATGCAAACACACTGACTTAAATGCCTATGACATGTTCCAGCAGATGAATTAGTAGGCTTGGATACATTCAGGCTCATAATTAAGAAGAAAATAAAAAATTAGCCACATAGGTTTGAATATCATCATTTATTTAAATAACAACTGAATGATTTTTAGATAGTAGTTTCCAAGGACAGAATGAAGAGCTGAAGGTGGCAAAATTTAAGTTCTGGAGAAACACAAAATAATGGATCATAACATAAGGTGGAGAAAAGTTTCTGAAGGAAGAGCAGAAAAGAGAAGGAGATTACAGAAACTAAGATGTTTCAAAATAACAAGTAAAGATCTGCAGTTCATTACTACAGAACTCAAGAAAGAAAACACTGGAAAGTATGTGGTGCACAGAAATGTGCAGTAGAATACCTGCCACAGCTGACACAGTCTCAGGTTAAATTCATGGTATTGCTAGGAGCCACTAAGTTTTTATATGATTTTGTAGGTCACCACAAATATTAGCTATAGAAAGTAGTTTATCAAAGTGTACACTAAGCTGTTAATTTTTACTTAAAAATAGTTTTTTAAAAAGATAGTGATATCCAGACAATGTTTGTCATGTATTACGCTCTTGGAGTTGATCATTCCCAGTGTCAAATGGAAACTAGATTACAGCCGACTTTGGGATGGGTGAGGGGTAAGAAGTGGAGGTATGGAATTTAGAACAGAGCATACTTACAACTTCACACTGAGAAAAGGAAGAAGGTAAGTAGAATATTGTAGGGGAAATAGTGTGAAGGGAAAGTGACAAAGTAATATGAAATGTTGTGTGACATTCTCCTTAGGAATACATGAACAATTGTCTATTAATCGCAGATAGGGAACTGACAACAGATCAAAGTATCACCGAAGTCCAACTTGTTGAACCAGTAAGTTTTACTGGAATTACTTATAGGAATATAGGTGAGGAGTTAGTTTCAGGAGCAGAAAGGACTCCAAGACAGTGGCATCACCAAAACCCATCTCAACATGGGTGATGGCTCATGAAACTTACAGTGTGCTACACAACTTGCAGATGGCTCTACTGTGTTGAGGGGTGTCCTTTCCAGGTAGCTCAGTTCCTTTGAGTCTCTTCCAGGCAGCTCAGCTGATTTGTCCTTCTTTCAGGCAGTTCAACTTGTCTGAGAGAGTCTCTCAGCAGTGCTTACTGCTTATATACGCCTGGAAGAGAGGCATACATAAACATGTATAAAGACCTAGTGAATTTTGTCCATTTCAGGAACTTCCTGAAGATGCTGAGTTGTTTTTCCCACTGAGCTTAGTAAGCTTCCCCGAAGGATGGAATCTTTCACCTTCTCTCAGACCTATTGTTTCACCTCCCTATAAATAACTTGTGTCTTGAACTTCCATGAAAAATGAAAGGTTTTCATTTCAGATGGTGAAGTATTCAGTCACTGGAAACAAACTTCCCTACTGGAAGGAATGCTTCATCTCCCCTTAAAACATCTTGTTGCTTAACTCCACATCCTGTGTCTAAGCAAGCTTCTCTCCAAAATGAAATGTTTTAGTTTGGAGGAAACTGCTACACAACATAAGATCACTAAATATTTTATAATATTGGGGAATTTTTAATTCATTAATATGGTGAATTAAAGTGACTAAGAGAGAGATTGCTAAAGCACCTGTTGCAGAAGTCTGATGACCTTTAGATCTCCGTAATTCACATAAAAGCCAGAAGTGACAGCACAAGCATCCGTAATCCCAGCACACTCCTCCTGGCAGTTAGGAGGCAAAGACATGAAAATGAGAGGAGGAAGTTCTATGCTGTCAGGCCTGACCAACACAGAAACAAATAAACACAACCTGTCTCACAAGACGAAAGATTAAGACTATAACACCTGAGGCTGTCCTCTGACTTCCTTATGTGAACCACGAGTATGTATGCATGTGCACACCTTTGGGAATTGAAACACAACACACACACACACATACACACACACACACACATTGTATACTGAAAAAATTAAAAAGCAAACATTAAAACGAACATCCACATAGACATAGATGTGTATACAAATACCGTTGCTCATGCAGCACTCCTTACCTGTGCATTTTCAAAAAAAAAATAGAATGGCTTCATTTCTAAAGGTGGTTTTTTTTCTAAAGGAGATGTTTGTGTTCCCCAAAGCACACGGCACACTGAGCAATACACACAAAGTGTAGCAATGTCAACAGTAGTCTTTGTTGCCTCTACAGACTTTAAGCATAATCAAGGTCCATGGACCCACCGTGAGCCTGCTGCTGCACCGGAAAGACTATTGTGAGTTTGCCATGAGCCAAGTATCCTGGCTCCTGGTCCAGTACAAAGACAAGGAGAGTGATTTCTACATCACGCAGGTGAGAGCCTCTATTTGCAACTCTTCTGAGAACAGTGGGTGTGTTCTTCTCATAGCATGTAATCACTGGCCTTTGACTCCTGTGTGGCTGCGTCACTGGCAGCACCTACCTAAACCATGAGTGCTTCTGTTTTAGAGTCTAAACCAGATCCTGACCGCCGCAGTCCTCTATGACATTGTCCTTCCCCGGAACTTGAGAAGGTCCATCCTCACCAGCTTGCTCCACCAGGTAGGAAGTCTGTGCTGTCCAAATCTGCTTGTTCAATTTAAACTACGTCTCCGCTTTTGACTTCTGTCCACTCCCCAATTGCTGTTTCTCCCTGCTCAGATCTGCAGAGTTCCAGAGCCTCCAATAAAGGAAAACAAAATTGAAGCTTCGAGCTGTTTCCTTGTTCTCGGTATGACCCAGCATCCAGAGTGTTAATAAAAAATATCTAAATGTGTCAAAGACGGCAGAGCACGCTGACACTGGAATTGCTTCCTCATGTACAGAATGTTCCTTAAGCTCACAGCTTTCTCAGTCTGCCCTTCTCCCCATAAACTTGAGGAAGGACTGGCATAGGTAGGGTGTCAGGTAGTTCCTGGTAGAGAGTATTATCTGCTACCAACCAGAAATTTTTCTAGGAAACCTGAATGAATTTTTCACTCTAAAGATAGGAAATTGCTTTTTCTCTGCGTGTATCAGATGCTGAGATATTGTCAAGTCCTAAGTCATGATTTGATTGTTTTATTCTTGGTCACTCTTTGGTCCCAAGAACTTAGGTTAAAAATAAAATCTCTCTCACCTTTCTCCTCCTTTTGCCTCCTTTCTCCTCCTCCTCCTCCTCTTTCTTCTTCTTCTTCTTCTTCTTCTTCTTCTTCTTCTTCTTCTTCTT
>OU015749.1:63121268-63142640 GCA_907169655.1 Acomys percivali | reverse complement strand
CTTCTTCTTCTTCTTCTTCTTCTTCTTCTTCTTCTTCTTCTTCTTCTCCCTTTTGCATTGTCTTACCCGTTCTCCTTTCTATTACCTTTTTCAAAGCCTGGCACAAATTACAAAGAATATGCCAGGTTCCCTTTGTCAATTATATAAAATCACATTTGAAAACAGTCATTGGATTCCTCTGAGACCACCTCCCCCAGATCTCTCCTACTTCCTTGTACATCAATTATGGTTTTTAAATATTTAAAACCTTTTTTTTTTTTTACATCAATGGGTGTTTTGCTTGTGTGTGCATTGTGTGTGCAATACCCTTGAAGACCAGAAGACAGCACTGAATCACCTCTAACTGGAGTGAATGATGTTTTTAAGGCACTGTATGAGAATTGCTGGGAATCAAACCATGGTCCTCTAGATGTGAAGTCAGTGCTGCTAACAGCTGAGTCATATCTCCTGCCCTCTCTATTCTTTCCTAACTCCTCTGATTAATTCAGCCTTCTTCCCTGTCAGCCCAACTCATTTTACTCTGATAACTCCCAATCCAAACTTCCCTCCCTCTATCCAGGCATTTTATTGCTCTACTCTGCAGCCCTCTGCTTCCAGGCTGGTAAGGTATCAGTCCTGTCTCTCCCTCCATATTCCTGGTTCTTGCCATGCCCCTTCATGAGCCTCTTCTCCTGTTCTTATAGGGTCCTTTGAATTAGGACCGTTTCCTACTAGCGGTCTCTAGAGTATCTTTGCGACATCCCCTGACTTCCACAGGTGTGAGCAGAGTAACCCAGGTCCAGCAAATTTCTTAAAAAACAAACTGCTTAACTAGTTCTGCATAACTATGGAAGCACTATGGAAGCCTGGAAGTCGCAAAACCAAAGAGTGGCCCTTAACAGTCCTCAAGAGGAAATTCTCGTCTTCTCACTGACAAGTGCCGTACCTAAGAATAAAATGAGTTCTCCTGTGTGCCATGCACATATTAAAATAACACAATGTGTAATTAACATATGCTAATATGAGCTTTTTGAAGGAATGCTCACACATTTGGTGTTTCTAAACCCACAGCTCATGCCAATCCTGCAGATGTGCTGGAATTTTTTGACGAACAAATAAGAAATACCAGTGACATTGTGCGAACAGGAATCTTAGCTCTGTTAAGATCGACTATCAATGCTGAGGGTAAGCAATACAGGAGACGCCAGAATAGTTCATCAGTAAGACAGTAACAGAGGCCCACAGTTCCTGAATCCTCTGCTCCAGCTTCTGTGTGACGTCACAGACAAGTGGAACTGTCTTTTCAGTCTTCTGTCACCTCCCCTACTAAGAATGCATTTTCAGTTACTTCTCTTCTTTTGTGAAATTTATGAATACATCTAATTTAAAGAATTAAATTAAACATTTAGAAGATCCAGCAGTTTAGTGAAGTGGCTTAATCATAAATGGTGAAAGAGTATTGAAATCTCCACATTTAGAACAGTGTAGAATGTAATGAATTGCTGCTGTATCTCTTTACTTCCAAAAGCCACATTTTCCTAAGAGTGAACATGTCTTTCACTAACATCTTTAATTCTAATTGTCCACTATATTTTTTTCTTTTTTGGTGCAGTAAAAAAATAATGATACATTATAAAATGGTTGATATTGTGAATGCAGTAAAATATGAGAACTCATTTTTAATTTTTTATTGTTTCTTTTGTAACATATATATTTATATTATTACACATGAGTAAACTAAACTACATAGAGCAAGAAGAACCATGAGATAATCAGGAATTATATAAATGTTACATTCATAGTGATTTTGCTATTTGTATTTGGCAAGCTTGAAGTAAACATCTTTTCTATCTTGTTGGGTTTGAATTTCTGAATGAAAATCAATATCTATCATATCTCATCTCTATTAGCTTAAAACATCTATCTTGGTATAAAATCATCTTAACCCCTAACCAACTAAGCTTAATTGTAAGACTAAACTGTCTGGTCTTCAACCCACTCATATACTTGAGAAGGAATAAAAGTTAGTTACCTGAGTGAACCGGAAGTGCAGGTTAGCAACTTCAAAATGAAGAAATTACTGAGATAGTTTACTGCCTGGACAGTCACTCAACATTCTCTATAACGTTGGAGCATCATCTTCGGCCTTCTAGTGCAATATATCTGTCTTGGCAGAGTTTGGCCGTCAACTCTGCCTGCATCCAAGCTTGTCCCCCTTTTAGGTAGAATTCTGTCTGTGGCAGATTACCTTAAGAGAGCTCTTTTTTATAACAGTTTGAAAAATCTAGTCGTTGAAAAATCAGTTGGTAACCATACAAACTAGTCTTACAAATTTCACTGCTCACACCCTGGCCATTGTGGAACTTGATTGTGGTGGAAGAAATGGATGTAACAGAAAATTAAAAGAATAATTTTCATGGTTAATGGTTCAAAAAAAGAAAGACAGCCAGACAGCCAGATAGGATATAATGTTAACAAGCTGAGCCTTTCAATTGTGTGCCTTAAGTCTGTAAGTTTTCAGCATTTCTAGATCACCCTGTATTCCTACTGAGTCTGACTTCAGCTTCTCCTTTTGGTTTTCAGAGCCCAGGTTCAGGAATCATGCGACTTTAATCGAAAAAACAGTCAAACTTGTCATGAGTGACCTCAATGTAAAAGTAAGAAAGTTAATAGGAGCTTTTATTTGGTTGGTGGTAGTTTTAGGAATGACTGAAATTATCCTGGTTCTTTGAGGACCTAGTGTGAAACTTCCTTATAAATTGTTCAGTGGTCAATGTCATTCTTAAAGGAACTCAACTCCAAAACATAACTTACATCCTAATTTACATACAGTTCTAAGGCTTTCTAGTGGAACAAAAGACTTTTGCCCATCTCAACACTACAATGTTCTTCAGTTAGATTTTTGTTTAAGTTAGCTATAAAGATGATGTGGGCAAAAGAGATGGCTCAGTGAGAAAAAGCACCTGCTGTTAAGCATGACAACCTGGGGGTAATCCTGAGGATCCAGATGCTGGAAGGAAAAACTCATTCTATCACGTTGTCTTTTTATCTCCACCTATATACATACACACCCATATACACATATGCACACACAAAATAAATAGAAAACAATTAAAAGATGACCACCGAAATATGAGCTAAACAACAGCAGACATGCTGATCATGAGCAGATAAAAGTTCAGGAGGCCTCAATCCTACACAAAGAGCTACAGCACCTAAGGAAGACTAAGAGTGGACAAAATAGTCCTCCCTGGGGAAGAACAAACCAACTGGTTATCCAATAACAAAAAGTCAGCCCTGAAAATACACACTCAAGAAACATTATACAGACAGAGCATGTTGTACATACATATTTAGTAAATATATATCATGTATGTGTACATACATGTGTAGCAACAATGAGAAAGGCTATCTATATGAAAAAGAACAAAAAGAAACATATAAAAGGGTTTGGAGGGAAAAAACAGAATGGAGGAATGATGTAATTATACTTTCAAAAGTAAATAATTTTTAAAGATAGTGCATATTTTCCCAAAAACAAGCTATGAGTCTTTTTCTTCTGAGCATAGACATCCTATTTTCCAACCTGAGACCATCAGGAGTAAGTCCTATATGTGGAAGACTGCCTGATGTTTCCTGTGTCCCAGTATTCAAGTGTTTCATGTTAGGAAAAAATATAATAGGAAAAAAATTAATGATTATCCTAATTTTTTATGAGACAATATTTTGAAACCAACCCCTTTATGGAAGAAGCCTCGTGAGGAGAACGAATTTCTCCTAAGAGATTCTGGATATTGTGATAGAGTGAAAACATGTGTTTTCTGAGTTCCCACCTTTGGGTGGTTCCTGGAGTTGGCAGGAGAGTGGAAGGGTCACCCTCTTCTTTGCAAAGCATAAATGGTTTCAGATTATTACTCTGCCTCTAGGTAAGGAAGTCCACCCTTCTTCTCATCCAAACCATGTGTGAGAAGGGCTACATCGAAGCCCGAGAAGGATGGCCCTTGATTGACTACATCTTCTCCCAGTATGCCATGGCCACCGGGAGCCTGGTATGAACATGCTGCAGTTTTGATAGCTGTACTCCTTCGAGGGCAGCTGACTCAATGAAGCTCAAGGAAAATGATGGTGCCCAAATGTATATAACCTCTGTCTTATCACTCTTCTCTGTTTTTCTTTAAGCTCCTAGTTCTCTCGGGTCCCTTTCCCTTCCACTAATGCCATTTCTAACTTCAAATGAACACACTGTAGGTTAAGTCAGCTTTCTCTGAGGAAGAACCTAGCTGCCAAAGGCCTGAGGAAGGCTAGGAAATTTTCAGTGGCTTTAGTCATGAATACTAGAGTGGTGACTTAGTTCATCTGAGGTTCAAAAGCAAAAATACCTTGAGATGGGTGGCTTCTATACAATATTTAAGATTCTGCCTCTGCTTCCTCCTATACAGTGCCTTCTCAGTGTGGCCACCTATGATGCAGGGACTGGCTGACTCTTAGGTCTCTTCCACAGAACTCCCATTCCAACACATGCCTACAACCTAAGCACCTTTGGAGTGCCACCATTACTTCTTCCATCACTCTGAGGTTCAGGATGTAAACATCTGAATCTTTAACAGAACAAACAATCAGGCCGTAGCAACTGAGACTAGCCTTCTGTCAAGGAGTGTGTGTGTGAGATCTCAGCCATTGTAGGAAGACAGTCACAACTGAAATTATAATCCATTCCACTGGCAAACAGAGCTCTGCATTTTTCCCTAGAGAAAATGGCAAATGCCTAAAGTAGAGAAGAACCAGCTGCATCCAAAAGAGTCTTAGAACTTTTGCTTTTATGTTTTCGCTGGTCATGTACCTCCCAGCCCTTTCTCCAATGGGCCCTTTCAGGTGGGGACTTGATTAGTATTAGGGATCCAGATCGCTGAGTTCCATGAGTCCTTAGGTTGAGTATTAATGTCGTCTGCCCCAGAGTCTAAAAACACACTTAAGTAAGGCTAAAGGAATTTGTCTAACATTTCTTAAAGGAGAAGCCCGTGAAATCTAACTTCGAAGAGACTGAAAAGGGGGAGAGATCTGTTCAAGAAACAAGCCTTGAGGTCTTAAAATCTCTGGACCCACTGGTGATTGGGATGCCCCAGGTAAGGGTTTGTTTTTACCACTTAAGGCACAATGATCGCCTGTCTAGGGACCTGCTCACTTGGAGGTACAGGCATGAGTTCACACGAGGTATACCCTTAGTTCATGTGGTGCTCTGTTGTAAGAATTGCAGTTTGATGCTCAGCACACAGCCAAGTTTTATAATCAAGGCAATAGGTATAAGTTACTTATGTGTAGAGAATACAGTACATTTTATAAGGACTCTAGTATGTCACTTTTCTGATCCTAATGCACCTAGAAATATTTTGAAACAGAGAGAGTAGGGTTTTGGTTTTTGTTGTTGTTCTTGTTTTTTGTTTTGGGTTTTTGTTTGGTTCGTTGGTTGGTTAATTTCTTTTTTTTGTGTGTGTGTGGTTTGTTTTTGGGGTTTTGGTTTTGGGGGTTTTGTTTTTGTTTTTGTTTTTGTTTTTGAAACAAGGTTTCTCTGTGTAGCCTTGACTGTCCTGGACTCACTTTGTAGATCAGGCTGTCCTCCAACTCATACCGATCCACCTGCCTCTGCCTCCCAAGTGCTGGGATTAAAGGCGTGCGCCACCACCAACCCGGCGTGAGAGAAGTTTTAATGTATCCAGGCTTAGGGCTCATTGGAGACAGAGTTAATCTGAACTTCAAAGGGAGAAGCCTGGAAAACTTTTTTTTTTAAGCAAAATACCCTGAAAAAATATTTTTGATGGCTCAAAAGTTTTGGCAGAACCAGGTCCTCCTCCCGGAACTGAGGCCTCATCTAGGCTATATGTAGCTCTTGAGTTATAAGGAATATTTGTGTCAAAAGCCTATTATGATGTTATATTCCAAATATAATAAATCAGCACATCAGCATCTACAGCTCAAAAAGTGCCAGTATTTCTGGTACACACTAAAGTTTGAAACCTTCTGACCAAGGAGACAGTAAAGCAGAAAACAACAGTACCCCAGGACTCTAGCCTTAACACTGAAGAATCTGGCATATGGGACTCCTGATGAACTAATGAAATGCTACTCAATGGCTAAATACAGAAAAGTATCCGTGTAGGGACCCTATGGGATGGCACACAGGTAGCCTACAAGAAAGAAACTGTATGTCAGACCACATGCCTGTCATAGGAGCCATACAGCAGCACCCAAATGCTGTATATGAAACTGGGAGGGCATGTGATATCTTACAGAGCAAGGGGGAATATTGATTAAATACATATGCAAGTGTGAGAAAGTCCAAGTCAATGCCAAGGTTTCCATCAGAACCAGGAAGGCAGCAAAGGAACTGCAGAACACAGGAATAAATTCAGCCCAATTGTCCCCTCATCCTCGTCGTCACTTAGGGCAGTCTCACTTTAGCTCTGGAGTTTGGGGAAATGTGTAGGGGTAATTTCAGTGTGACTTTGACAAGAAGAACCCAGCCATTGGTGAGGAGAGAGAGAGTCCAGAGAGGCAGGACCACCGTAGTGCCTCCAGACGTCATTCAAATGAAGTAATTTTCCTGCTCCAAAGTCAAGAAGCAATTCCAGGGGAAATCACCCTCCCACACTCATTACATCTAGCACTCAAACATGAATGTGCAGACACTGTATTTCTCTCTTTGACTTGACCTGAAGACTGAAATAATAACACACAACAGACACATCTCTAAAACAGAAGGGGAAACGTGACTGAATATTAGGAAGTATGGAAAACAAAAAGAAACTCTTTCTACAGGTGCTGTGGCCACGAATCCTGACTTTTTTTGGTACCTGAGGAATACACAGGAACACTAGACTATCTGTTTAACATCATCCGAATTCTGATTATGGCAGAAGAGAAGAAGAAGCGTGACATACAGGAGTCGACAGCACTTGTCATCTCTACAGGAGCCGGTTTGTACATCCATAAATAAAGCAAAACTATTCTGTTCTGAGAAACTCATTCCGAAATGGCTGCCAAGCACACTTACTCCAATATGAACCTTCTAGTCCCCTACCGTGACGATGAAAATTGCTTTCTTTCTCTTCCTAGTGAAACTTCCTTCACCTCAGCAGCTACTGGCCCGACTTCTGGTGAGTGACATAGAACCAAGATGGGATAAATTTAAGCTGATAATATGGACAGTTCAGGTTAAAATAAAATTCTCAGAAAAATTGCCTGAACTCTCGCAAAGACACACTAGAATGAAATGAGGACTGTTTGCTGTGCTTGTGACACAATATTGACAAAATTATCTCCTTACTCTGAAACTCTTATTAAACTTAATTATTTAAAAATAAAAACATGTGCAGATAGAGATCCAAGATGAGCCCCCTAAAGTTAAAATTAAAATAAATGTATACTGAATCTCATTCATAAGTACCATCAGTCAAACCTCATGGCTAAAGTATAGATTTCTCTTCTCCATATCTGCCCATGTATGTGTCACTTTTTCAAATAATATTCTACATGTCCTTATTTAATTAATAAGTATATCCAAGTATTGATTCTTTCCATTAATTTTCCTGTTCCTTGTTTCCACCTATCTTTTCACCCTTATCATCAGGTCAAGATAGGTAGTAGATAGATAGATAGATAGATAGACAGATAGATAGACAGATAGATGATAGAGAGATAGATGAATTGTCTAAATATTACCTTTGCCCTTGAATAAGTAAGGAGAACCTTGGGTTATTTATTAAGAGCATCTAATTTAGAAATGGAAGGAAAGCACAATGACAAAGCAGGTGAGCCTGTTACATACATTCTCCCTTGATGATCATTTCCTGCTCTGCCTTTTAGGTAATAGCTATCCTGGCCAGTTTAGGGCAACTGTGTGGGGCCGGTGCAATAGGACTTCTGAAGATAATGCCTGAACTAATCCATCCTAAACTGGCAGACCTGTGGAAAACACGTTTTCCTGAGCTCCTGCAGCCTCTTGAGGGTATGAGGAAGAATGGTTGTGTCTTTATGCTAGGAGGCAAGACCACAAAGAAATGATGCACCACTTATCTGTAAATCTGTAAGGCAAAACTGCTCCTTTTAGTCAATTAAAGCAATGAACTTGGTTGGTAAAGCAGTCGCCCCATTTTGCATTACTTGACTCCTTACTATCTCAAATGGTCACAGTCATGGCATGGGGGAGGGGAACCCTTATGGGAATGTTGGTTTGGCTCTGATTTTTTCCTCATATAGAAATATTTTCCTTGTTTTTAATCTTGAAGGTAGCTGCTTGCTAATGTATGCCTCTAACCCTAATACTTAAGAGGTGAAAATAATGTTGTTCAGCTACATGGTAACGTTTGAGGGCAGCCTGGGCTACATAATAAAATACAAATAGGCCCTGGATGATTTCTCAGTGGGTAAAGACACTTGCCACCAAGCCTGAAACCATGAGCTGGATCTCTAGAACCCACGTGGCAGCAAAGACACAACTCCTAAAACTTGTCCTTTGACCTCCATATGTATTCAGTAATATGTGTGCAGTTGCACATGTGTAAAAAAAAAAAAAAAAACTAGAAAAAAAAACATTATTCATGTTAATATGTTAAAATGTGCATTATGCAATGTGGTCATTTCAGTAATTATTTCTGAAATTAGCAAAAACAGCTAGTCTTACCATAGATTAAAGACCACTTTGTCTATTTAACAAGTTTAACGTTACTAACATAGTAAATTACATCTCAAAACACTCATCCTAAGCAAAGAGAAAGCTTTGAGTAGGAACTCCCTCATCCACTGGATCTTGGCTTATTTGGAGTTATTGCATCCATTTTCATTTCTAGGAACTAATGCCAGCGTCGTGCTGTGGGAAACCATGCTGCTACAGGTAAGGGTGGGTCCTCAAGACCTATTGGTGATGGAGGGTGAAATCAGTTAGCTAGCTATCTCTCTTATCATCTAAATTAACAGCAAAAGAATGCACTCCAGAAAGGAAGGAGCATCTTGGCTTGAGAAAATGACTAGAATGTTAAAATAATCTCTTAAATCTTCCTTAAGTCACAATAGGAGCAAAATGTTCTGCATTAAAGAGAATTGTGGTGACTTTGCTGAGTATCTTTCTCTCTCTTAAGTCTTGACCTCTTCAAGGATTTTTATCCCCTTCATTCTTTTGTCATTCACAAAACACAGGTAAATATAAAGCCCACTTCTATGGTCTAAAATGAAATCTTTCTTTCTACCTGCTCCTTATCATCCTCACTCACCATGGCTTCTAAAACCCTAGCTGCCCCTGCTGTACCCTTTCTCCAGAAAACAGTCTTCTCCTGTAGCCAATAAACTCCTTGGACTTTAAAAACTGAACCGTGCTGTGGAGAATGTCAAGTTGCAGGCAGAAGCCGACCGGAGATTTCCATCTCAAGAACCCACAGGCAGTGGAGTCGCTCACGGATAGGAAGCTTTTGGGATGGCGGGTTCCCCGTCATAATGGGTCTGCGTAGGAATTTCCTATGGCTTCTTGAAATGCCAGTTTCCAGGCTAGCAGAATGGCTCAGCAGACAACAGAGCTTGCTCCTAAAACTAACACTCAGAGTTCGGTCCCTATTCCTCTACATCAGAGGAAGAGAACCAACTCCCACAAACTGTCCTTGCACCTCCACACATGCACCATTAAGTAAATAAATAAACGTGGAGTTTTTTTATTACAAAAGTATCAATTTTCCGTGGTTTCCCCACAGTATTTCCTCTGTCTCTTTTCAATGTTTCTTCCAAAGTCAGCATTTGTTTCTTTGGATAAAGATGCACGGGATGACCGGAAAGCGATGGCACTACTCGGCTCGTCCTCAGTTCTTAGATCCCTAATTCTCTTCTCTCCTCCTTCCTGTCTCAAAATCCTGCATTTGCCAGCTCTTGTTTTAAAGATAGCTCTCTGTGACAGGGAATTTCTTTCTTCTAGCAGGAAGCCTCCAGAAGAGCTCGTTTCCTGCTTCCAGTCTTGAGTATGCCACTAATCTTTCTTTCAAAGCTGTGTAACATATGTTGTTCCCTCAAACTTCCAGGACTGTTTCATCTCTTAAGAAGCCTACTAGCTGAATTCTGATTTTAAAATATGTATACAATATTTCACGGCCTTTGACATTAAGTGTTCTTTCTTAAGCTTAAAGAGGAGGAAATATAAGAGAAATAACATGTTTTAGAAATCGTGACAGATTTTTTTGGTCCTCCCATGAGATAAAAAGTCCTTTTAATCCATCGTTCCATGAAGCAATGCAAGAATTCAAGAGTCTCTCCTATGACTGTGTTTGAGAACATCTGGTGAGTTCAGGAAGAGCCACTTAGAGGAAGCCGAGTGTGCACCTGTGCCTCTGTTGGTTCCTGAAGGCATTCCATTCCCTATTTGAAAGCTCTCTCATATTCCATAGGCAATAAGCCACACAAACATTGACTAATGGAACTCTACCAAAACTTCAAAAATGCTAACTGAAATTTGTTTCTGATTATATTCTATTTTAATCTTTGTATAAGTTTTGTTTAAGAGAGAGAAGGAAGGTATCCACGTAAAATAATTTCTACATCTGTGTATTTTAGTCTTAATGGGAATTCAGAACATATCAGAAAGTAGTTTTAAAAATAAATGGAGGGAAAAGCCCCAAAATAACAAGTTACTTAATGAGGAAAGAATAATCCCAATTATATGTATTTATGCTTTAGAAAGCCAGAAAAGTACCACTAACTAGTCAAACTCACATTTAACTTCTACTTCCTGCAACAGCTGCTCAAGGAATCTCTATGGAAAATCAGTGATGTGGCCTGGACCAGTCAACTGAGTAGGGAATTCAGCCAGCAAATGGGCAGTTACTGCAACAGCTCAATAGAGAAGGTTGGTTTTTTGTTGGTTTTTTTTTTTTTTTTCAACAAAAAGACGTTGCAATCCACCTTACGATCCAAAATGGCTGCTCAAGCTCCATCTTGTCTTCAGTGCATCCAAAAGGAGAAAAGAATGATGAGAAAGAAGTTCCGTAGGTCCCTTGCTGAGTGTTGAGTACTTCCTTCTTCTCTTCAACCTACCTGTAGACCAGCATGCTTATAAGAGCCCACCCATCTTTAAGGACTGTTGATGCACATTAGGTTTGCACTTGGCTAAAATCCAAGGTATCTCCTCCAAAAGAGGAAGAATAGACACTAGTATATGTATGATGGGTATAAAAGGAGCTTTGATCACGGTCATTATTAGGTTAAAAATCGCTCATAGCATATACAGGGGGAGGTAATCCCCCTCAGGAACAGTCATAGGGGAGGGGAATAAGGGAGTTTGAGTCATCCATCCTGGTCATCGTTAGGACAGATTGTTTCTACACCGTGTAGTCACTTATTTCTAACTGGGTAGCCAATGCTTGACCTCACAAGGTAATAAGATGGAAGGTCGTCCTCAGTCATGGGAGTGAAAGATAGTTTAATACAGTTAATAAAGATAGTTCCAATATAGAAGGGGAGGTATCCAGAGGCTTCATCTCCAGCTGTTGGGGAGCTACTGTCACAGAAGTGCTGAGGAAGGGAGATGCGTTTTTCTTTCGTTGGGGTTGGATGGCGCCATTGGTAGGTTACCCACACCGCAGTGTATGACCTCCATACACAAGTTCATATGAGCAGCACTGTATTTAATGGGATGGGAAGTAGATGGGAGATATGTTAGAGAGGGCCAAGGGGAGCTGGAAGGAGAGAATGGGAAATGGATATGACCAAGATACAGTGTATGCATGTAGAAAGTTTCATAAAGAAGATACGATAGACAGTGAAAGTCATGATGATGTTAGGGACACTTTCTGAAGGTGTGCAGGAGAGCACCAGTGAAAAGAGCCTGAAGGAAACACTCTCAAAAAAGGAGTATGTGTGAGGTACATAGCTATTAGGCAATTACAAGTTTAGATCAACTGGTTTTTCTTTTCTTTTCCTACGACTTCTTCAACTCTCTGCCCTCCTCCCTTTTCATCAGTTTTGTTTTTCTGTCTTCTAGAATCCTATTCGTCATCTTTTGTCTTCCAGAAATTTCTTTGGAAAGCCTTGGGAACTACCTTAGCCTCCTGCCAAGACAAAGACTTTGTGAGCTCACAGATCAACGAGTTTCTGGTTAGTCCCAGCCAGCTCGGGGACCAAAGACAGGTGGGACCCCTTGCCAGTTCCCTCTTCTTGTCATGGCTCTTAATCCTGTCCCTAATATGGGACAACCTTAGTATGTCTCATTAAGTGGAATTATTCATTAGTACATAGAAAAGTGCAAAAGGTTTTATTTCCACAAAATTTAAAAAAAAAAAAAAGGTTTCCCTGTTTAAATGTCAGTACCTCACTTTTTTGCCAAGTTTGTTGTAGAAATACTGAAAAATTAATTTCAAACATTCTTGCTCTGTGATATCTTAGTGCTAGTTTCTTAAAGTATGATGATGACCATCAAGATCATTAAATTTTCAAGCTGAGTGACCTTAGTGGCCATCTAGGAAGAATATGAGCTGAAACTAAGTGATATAGGGAAGTATTTTTATTTAGTCCCTGCTCAGCTTAGGCTGCAGAGCATGTGTCACTGTGGGGAAAGGAGAGGTTGTACTTAGAACAAGGGGAAGGGTCCCCACCTTTTAAAAAAAATTGCTAGTAGAAAGATATTGTAGCATATCTGGCTGCATTTCTTCCCCAAAATTCTTGGATGTTTATGTTTCTCTCAAAGTAAATAGGAGAAATCACTGAACTTCATTGAGTGCGTGAGGCTGCGTCTCTATCACTGTTCCCTCCTTGTCAGCTCGTGTTACCACCAATCTCTGTGTGTGATGTTTCTAGCACTTCTTCTCCATAATGCTGTCCCTTTTCATTCAGCTGTACGCTAGGAAACAAAGTAACTTTGTGTCCAGGGTAAGCATCCAATAAGGCTCTCATTCAAGCTCTTAGAGTCTCACAAACTATGACAAGCCATGACATTCCTCTGAGAATCTCAAACACCTTGTTTGTTTTCCTTGAAGTTAGTGAGTGTCCCACACATTCAAGCCAGTTTGGAATGCCATGTAGGTGAGTTAAGTGCTGAAGTACTGGTGCGTGACACTGGGCACCTCACAAGCATGATCATCAATCAAGTAACACTCAACTGTCAACCTTGGTGCTCCATAGCTTGCGTACCCCCAAGGTAAAACTGGGGAGAAAGGAAGACAACAGAAAATTCACATTATTCATGAACTTTACTGACCATTTTCAGAGGAGAGGGAAACTTGAGGTTGAAACTATATATGAACTGGAAGAGAAGAAGCACAGTGCTGTGAGGCAGGCATACAAATAGTCTACACAATACAAAGAAATGTGTATCTTAGAGTTGAGACTAACACAACAGACTATGAAACAGGGTGTCCCTTCCACTGATAGAGGTGAGGCTTATGTGTCAGAATTAAAAACAGTGCCCTAGTTGGCCTAATGAAGTGTGACAGCATCCATGAAAGAAAACTATACTCAATGAACCGTGATGGCAAGATTCTTGTATGAATCATAAGGACAAGAATCATGGTGACATCTACATTGGGCAAACAAGGTGGGAAGGGCGTGGATCACCAGAGTATGAAAAACCAGCCCTCAAGAATTAAATCACCTCTCGTATGAGGCCATTTCAACAGTGTAGTGATTCTTCCAATTTTTTCCAAAAACGTTGTTGGTAATAATGTATTGCCTAGTTAAAATTGCCTAAAAATGATGGGTTTTAGATGTTTTACACACATACACACACACACACACACACACACACACACACACACAAGCAACTACAGGTATTTAGGACAACAAATATGATACTCGGCCTGATTTGAATATCCCACAGAGTAGATGTGTATCAGAACTTGACATTGCATCATTTAAATATGTGTTCCTTATCTTTCAACTGGGAATAAAAGTAAGAAACATGAACATTAGTCATGTGTCCAAATTCTTGAGGGTCACCTGTAGACCTCAGAATGCTCTGGCCTTTATGATCACTCCCTCGGCTCTCTTCAGTGGCTTCAGGCCTTTGCACATTTCGTTAGAAGCTCTCCCTCTTGGGAATCCCAGCAAGCCATGTTTTCACTACAGTCAGGACCCTGCCTCTGCTTATCTTTACTGTGTTTACGAATGAATCTCTAGCTATCCTACTTACATCATCACCAGCCTCTTCCTCCTCCCTTTCCTGGCCTCTGTAGCACTCGTCACATCCTGGCATACTATAGTGTTCCTTTTTGCCATATAGCAGTCTAACTGGCTATGCACTCCACAGGGATAGAGATTTCAGCATTCTCTCCACTCATCCCTGAATCCCCAATGACCAGAAATGTGTCTGACACGCAGTGGTGGTAGGTATCCAGTATTTATTGAATGCACAGTTGCACTAAAAAATCTGCTTCTTCTGATTTTAGGGAACAACATCTATTGTAGGATACTGCGCTGAGAACCACTTGGATACTGTTTTAAATGTTCTTAAAACATTCCAAGATAAGGAGAAATTTTTTGTCAATCGATGTAAGGTAAAGGAATGATTTTTTCTGAAGGTCATAGTTACCTCAGGGACAAACAATACTTCTTCAATGAAGAAGTCCATACTATCCTTACCCCTTGTCCTCAGTTCTTAGCCTTGACCTTGCAGGATGGCCAGCTATGTCACGAGCCTACTCCATTTTCTTTGACAATAGTACTGACCAGATAAGCTTAAGTGTGCCTGCATTTGCCTCACCACAGCTTCAGTGATGTGTACTCTACTTCACTGAAGGAAGCACGGGATAGAGGCTAAGTGACGTGACAAGAGTGTCATAGCCCCCATCACAGTCCTGGCTGTTGTCATTTGTGTGAGCAAGGGCATGTCAGCTTTAGACTCACTGTAATCATCCCAACCCAGTTAGTTAACTAACCCCTTGTGGTGCTCCAAGATTAAGACAAGATATGAGAGAAAGATTCCTTTACATGGCTTATAGCTCCCTTTTATCCATTTTCTTGTCTTCAGGGTATTTTTTCTGGGAAAAAGAGCCTGACTAAGACTGACCTCATCTTGATCTATGGAGCTGTGGCCCTCCATGCCCCAAAGCAGCAACTTCTAGCCAGGCTTGATCAAGACATCATGGAGCAAATCCTGCTTCTCTACAGCCAATGTTCCCAGGTAAAACCTGTTACAGGACTCCCTCTACCTCTGGGCCCAGACTTGCAGAGGCTCAGCTCCTAGGACAATTACCTAGTCTGAACTGACCCAAACCAAATCAGTAAATGAGATCCAGCCTGTTAGGGAGCACACCTGTGACATTCAGTAGTATGCTCCATATATTTATTTTAAGGTGAATAAACTGTGCCATTTATCCTGCTACTCAATCTACCTCATCTTATACCACTTCTCCCTCTGCATTCACCCCGTGCACCTGGCCCTTCTCAATTCTTTTCCATGCCGAGAATGAGACCAACCTCAGAGCCACCAAACTGAGTTGCAACTCATCTGACCATTTCTTCCCCCAATCTCTTTGCTTCTCTCACGAACCACTTTATACATATTGCCAACTCGAAGCCACATTGCTGGCTATGGTCAAGCTGACCCTCCTAAGAATCACAAAAGACTTGAATTCAAAGTTCAGCTTTGCAGCATGGGTCTCCAGGAACGTTGATTGAGGAGGTTGGAGGAGAAGTCTGCACACCTGTAGGCTTACAAGGCTCATGAGTAATTCTTATCCAAAAGCCAGTGTGGAGAGGGCTCCCTAATTATTTCCACACTTACTCCCTTCCATTGCTGGTCCTCTTGCTGTCAGGATCTGTCGGAATTCTGCATTGCTGTGGACAAAATACCACACAGAGAAATAACTTAAGGGGATAACATTTTAATGTGGCTTGTCGTTTCAGAGAGTTCTCTCCATGGTTGCCTGCCCCCCCACCCTTGTGTGCTTGCATAGACTATCACAGTAGCAGGAGTATATGTTGAAGTTTCTCTCCACAAGGAGGAGGGGGAAGGGGAGAAAGAGGCACCAACAAGACAAGCCTTATCTCCTGAGCTCAGTTCCACCTCCTAAAGTTTCCAGAACCTCCCAAAATAGTGTCATTATCTGAATCCAAACACAAAAATGAGCCTGTGGAGGACACTTCATATTCAGACCATAACAGTGCCCTGGGCTCATATTCCTGTATACATGTGATAACAATAGGTTTGTAAGGAGTTCATAAGATTATAGATATCAAGAGATGCCAGGAGACAGGTGCAGAGCAGTAAGCCGCACGTCTTAGTCACCAGAGAACTGCCTAAAGAGCCTGTTAAAGGCACTTATCCAGTAAGTGAGTTTTTAGAAATGGATGGCAAGATCTGGATGTTTATCATGTTCCTCATATTTCTCGACTTCTGGTGAAATGTATCCACGTTGGGGAGAACAACAGCGTGGAGCTCACTAATCTCAGATATGGCTTCCAGGAACTCACAGAAAGTGAGGTGTTACAGCAGGGAATCAAAGTAAAGGGTTAGGGTACAGCAGAGCAAATAGTTTAGGTCAGACCAGCTGTCTGATCGATAGCTGTCTCAGCTCTGGTTCTATAAATGCTCTAAGGAAATTGTTAGCACTGCCATCACTTAGGGGAGCAATTTCATTCCTGTGAGAACAGTCTATGAGGTGCAGCCTCACCATCATTGATAATCACCCTCATCTCAAGGACAATCTGTCTAGCAAGGTCATTGTCACTTAGGGATGACTTCAGTCTCCTGTGATAGAAATACTCACCAATACGTCATGTCATTTCTAATATCCAGTGTAACTTCAGAAGAGAATGAATCAGGAAGGGAAAAAGGACCTAAAACACAGCCAGGGAGGCACAGCCTAGAATCAGTTATGCTGAGGACTGGGGCTCTCATTTTATCAGGACCTGATTCAGTTACCCTCGAATCTAATAAGGAACAATCAGGACTTTTTAAATTATAAAATGTCATGTGACATATTAATTTTTCCACTGAGGAAACACTACAAAAATAAAAGAAAAATGGAGATAAAGATGACCAAGATGAATATGAATGTATTTTCAGAGTAAGAAATTCTGCAAAAATAATATATGTCAAAGTGATATGAAGAAAAAACATAAGACTCGTAGGGAAATGTGACTATGGAATTATACTGAAAATAGTTAATATAGACATAGACACTCTAAAAAACAAAGCTAAAAACCTAATCTTTTAAGTAAAAATAAAGTCTGGTGTGTTACTATATGCCTGTAATCATAGCGCTTGAGAGGATGTGGGGCAGGGTGATGAAGAGTTTGAACATGTGAAAAACTCAGTAATATACTAGCAAATAGAATTCAAAACTACATTAAAAATCATATACCATAACCAAGTTTATTTCATTCCAGAAATTCAAGGCAATGTGGCATATTATTAGACTCAAGGACAAAAATCACATGATTGTCTCAGCAGATAAAACTTTGACAAAGTTTGATCTCCTTTTATGATAAAATCTTGAATAAACTGGGAATTGAAACAATACATATCAACATAGCAAAGGCCATATCTGACAAAGTCATGGCCAACATGACATATACTTGAAACCATCCCCTCTAAAATCAAGAAGACGTCAAGGGAATTCATCCCACTCTTAATAAAGTACACTCAATCTTAGCTAGAGCAATAAGACAAGAGAGAAAAAGGAAAAGAGATGCAAATAGGAAAAGAAAAGGCCAAATTATTTACAGCCAACATGCTCTGATACTTTAAAGACCCTAGAACTCCACCAGAAATCTCTTAGGTCTGATAAATGGTTTTAACAAAGTGTCAGGACACAAAATCAGTGTACAGAAATCAGTAGCTTTTCTACATACCAATAACACACTTGTCATAAAGAAATCAAGAAAAAAAAATCCTACTTACTATCACTTCAGAAGAAAAATATTAAAAAGTACTAATAATCAAGGACATAAATGACCTCTAAAGTGAAAACTTTAAGACACTGAAGGAATTTTTGAAGACATAGAAATTGGAAATACACGACATGATTATGAATTAGCAGAATGTCATATTGTGAAAATATCTATAGTATAGGAAGCAATCCAGAGATCTAAAAGAATCTCCATTTAAAAATGAATCTTATTTTTCATAGAAATAAAAAAATCCATCTCTGATTCATTGAACAAAAATGGCCCACATAGGCTCATAGGGAAAGGCACTATTAGTAGCTGTGGCCTTGTTGGAGAAAGTATATCCCTGGACTGTGAGGTTTCAAAGGCTTGAGCTAGGCCCAGTGTCATTCTGTCTTCCTGCTGCCTGCTGATCAAGATGTAGGACTCTCAGCTACTCTCCTGCACCTTGTGTCCCTCCATACTGTCATACTTCCCACCATGATGACAATGGACTAGACCTCTGGACTATAAGTCAGCCCCAGCTAAATGCTTTCCTTTGTAAGAGTTGCCATGGTCATAGTGTCTATTCACAATAAGAGAATCTTGACTAATACACCATCCTAAAATTAATATGCAACCAAAAGAGGCCCAAAAACCCAGAGGTCTCCTAAGTGTCACAATATTTGTGATCTCAAATTATACCAAAGAGTCATAGCAATGCAAGCAATGCAGTACTGGATCAATACAGGCACATAGACAAATGAAAAAGAATGCAGAACTGGGAAATAAGCGCTCATAACAACCACCATCTACTCTTTGACAAATGTGTCAAAAGCATAAACTGGGGAGGGAAAACTCTCTTCCATTAACCATGCTCATAAAACTGGATGTAAACATGTAAAGAATGAAAATGAATCCATATCTCTTACTCTGCCTTCATGTGCACGCATGCTTGGACACACACACTCAAAATCAAAAGGCCTTAATATATGACATGAAACTATGAAACTTCTTGAGGAGTAAGTCAACAAAACTTTAAGGAATAAACAGAGGCAAGAATTTTATAGAAATGATTCAAATTACAGGAAATAAACCTAAGAACTGACACTGAGATTGTTGGGAAATTGTAAATCTGAAGCAATCATCTACCTGGGGACCAGCCTACAGAACAGTACAAAGGGCTTACCAACTCTCCATCTGATAGGGAGTTAGTATATAGAATCTACAGAACATCCAAAAGTCAAATACTAATGTGTCAAGTCATCCAATCAATAAGTTGACTAACGAATTGACTATGCAGTTCTCAAAGGAAAAAAAAAGAAACAGTCAATAAATATTTTGAACTAGTATTTTTTAACATCTTAGTCCCAGGGGAAAAACTCAAGCCAAAAATGCTTTACGATTCTATCTCATAGCTGGGTGTAGAGCCCACCTTTAATCCCAGCACTAGGGAGGCAGGACAGGTGGATCTCTATGAGTTCAAGGCCAACGTGGTCTACAAAGCGAGTCTGTGACAGCAAAGAGCTGTTACACAGAGAAACCCTGCCTTGAAAAACTTTTTTAAAAATTCTATCTCACCCAAAGGAAAAAGGCTCTTTTCAAGAAAACAAATTAACAGCAAATGATGCTAAGGATGGCAAGAAAGAAAAACTGACAAGTTTCTGTTAGGCATGTACACTGGTGTGGCCATCAAAGTATGGAAAATTATACAGAGTTTCTTCACAAAACTAAAATTGGGACTACTATATAACACAGCTCTAGAGCCTCTGGGTATATAGTAAAAAAGCCTCTCCTCATAGCACAGGGACTGTGCATCCATGTTTATTGCAGCACTAGTCATAATGCCTGAAATGTGGAGTCCACACACATGTCCATCAGCAGACAAAAGGAAAATATGATATATGTATGCAATGGAATTTTGTTCAGACAAAACAAAGAATGAAATTACTATATTTTCAGAGGAAAAAGATTAAACTAGAAGTTATTTTTAAGAAAAATAAGACAGAAAGGCAGATATTGCATTTCTGTCATATGTAATATATTTACATATATGTGTTTGAATTTATTTGTATACATGTAGTCATAAAAGTAGGAGGGTTCAAGTCCCAGTATCTGTCCTGATCCCCCTCTGGGTGGAGTCTCTCAGAGGACATCTATGTTAGGCTAATATCCACTTATAAGTATATACCATGCGTGTCTTTCTGGGTCTGGGTTACCTCACTCAGGATGATCTTTTCTATTTCCATCCATTTGCCTGCAAATTTCAATGTTTCCTTGTTTCTAATAGCTGAGTAGTATTCCATTGTGTAAATATACCATAGTTTCTTTATCCATTTGTTGGTTAAGGGACATCTAGGTTGTTTCCAGATTCTGGCTATTACGAATAAGGCTGCTATGAACATAGTTGAGCAAATGTCTTTGTTATATGGTGGAGCATCTTTCAGGTATATTCCAAGGGGTGGAATAGCTGGATCTTTAGGTAGCACTATTTCCAATTTTCTGATTTCCAAGGTGGTTGTAAAAGTTTGCACTCCCACCAGCAATGAAGTCTTCCCCTTTCTCTTCATTTTCTCCAGCATATGCTGTTGCTTGAGTTTTTTATCTTTGCCATTCTGATAGGTATAAGATGGAATTTCAGAGTCATTTTGATTTACATTTTCCTGACGACTAAGGACATTGAGGATTTCTTTAGTTTTTCTCAGCCATTCAATATTCCTCTGTTTATCTCTGTACCACATTTTTATTTGAATTATTTGATTTATTGGTATTTAATTTCTTGAGTTCTTTATATATTTTGGGTATTAGCCCTTTGTCGGATGTAATGTTGCTTGAAGCCAGACTGTGGGTGGAGCCCTGAGAGTTGGGGGAATGGAAAGACCTGGAAGGATCAGGAGCTCCACGGGGAGACCATAAAGGTAGGTGTATCTTGACCCAGGGGACCCTTACAAACTGATGCACCAACCAAGGACAACGCATGCAGAGAGCCTAGACCCCTGTCCAAATGTAGCCAACAAACAGCTCGTTCTCCACATGGTTGGGAGGAGGGACTGCTGCTGAACATGCACTCTGGCGCCCATGATTTGATCTCTACCCTTTGGCAGGATGGCCTTGCAGCAGAGAGAGAAGGGGGCTAGACAGTAGGAGATAAGCCCCCCCTACATCTCTGTCAGACATCTGCACTAGGAGAATAGGGCAGAAGAGGGAGAAAGGGGATAACAATCAGGGTGTAATGTGAGAAAAATATAATAAACAATTTAAAAAGTAGAAGGGAATTGTGATAAGAGAAACACGTGTTTAAAGGAAGAGGAAGAGTGCTCAGTAGCAAGCAATGGAATATACGTATCATGAAAGCAAAAGAAAGAACCAGTTAGTGGCAAGGAGAGGGGATGGGGAGGCTGTGGGGAAGGAATCTAGAAGAAAGCATGATGATTTACATACATGAAAACATTACAGCAAAACCCATTTCTTTGTATCTAGCAAAAAGAAGAAGAAGAAGAAGAAGAAGAAGAAGAAGAAGAAGAAGAAGAAGAAGAAGAAGAAGAAGAAGAAGAAGAAGAA
>OU015749.1:63037396-63105800 GCA_907169655.1 Acomys percivali | reverse complement strand
CTCTCTCTCTCTCTCTCTCTCTCTCTCTCTCTCTCTCTCTCTCTCTCTCACACACACACACACACACACACACACACACACACACACACACGGTTCCTACTCTGTCTGGACAAAGGAAACAGTTCGAGGCTGAGAAAGGATAGGTGTGTGCTTCTGAGATGGCCACCAAGCAAGCCCTGGGAGGGTCTCCACTTCATTGCTGATCTTCATACTGCTCTTTCACACCCCTTAAGAGTGTGTCACCTGGTCAGCAAGGTTGACAGTGGGTTGGGGAAAGGGCTCAGTCCTGTGTCACAGCTGGGAACTTAAGCAGGAAGAAGATAATTTAAATTGAGGATTGTCCTCTAAGTGCTCCAACTGGAGACACTCAAGTGAAATACAGAACACACACTCCTCCAAGATGAACAAGCAACAAAGAGAACTGAACTGAATGAGGGCATCTTATCCTCACATCCCACTGTCAACAGCACTCAATTACACAGCATTGAGTAAGGTTACCCAAAGTCACCCCTACCCTAATTACTTTCCTATAAGTTGTTTTTAAAAACATGACAAACCACGTGCTGGGCAGGAGGCTAAATGTGGGGAAATTTTAGCTGAGTACTATGGACTATGATTGGCATAAGGAAATTGATTTGCAGAATGTGGTAAAGATTTTGAAAAGAAAATTAAACCCTCCCAAAGTCTCATCGAACTGGGATAATCACGCAAGGGATCTTGCAATATTTTGAATAATTGAGAAAATGTTAAATGGTTAAAAAATGTTATGCTTACAATAAAATTTGATTTAACTATCCATATGAAATAAGAAAAAGAAACTTATAGTAGGGCAAAATACCTTTGCATAGTTGCATGCCATTATCCGTATTGAAAATCTGAATATATACATACATATATATATACATATACATATATATGTATATATATACACATATGTGGGTGGGTGTGTATAGTGTGTGTGTACGTGTGTGTGTATTGATGTGTGTGTATGTGTGTGTGTGTATGGATGTGTGTGTGTGTGCGTGTGTGTGTGTGTGTGTGTGTGTGTGTGTGTGTGTGTGTGTGTGGATGTGTGTCTATGGGTATGTGGGTATATCCCCCATTGTCACTGGTTACCATCAAATTCAGAAAAGTGGCTTGCATTCATCATCCTCTGGGAGCTGGCTTCATCTCTTCTGTAAAATCATCCTGCTTTCATCACCCCGTTCTCATGTTTTTCACTTTTCCATTTGCATTGTGTCCTTTCTCTCAAGGACTCCCTGCTCTACCATGACTGCCTTGCCCTGTGAAATTATTGCATACCTTTAAGACCCAGACCCACAGCTCTATCAAAATGTTCCAGTTGCTTCTGGAACACCGTTTGCCTTATACCATCTGAAATCCAGTCCTTTGGGTAGATGACTGAAATACTTTATCCCTCTTTTCTGTCACAAAGAGGTGCATCTTTTTCTTTACCCATTACAATATCCAGCACAGTGTACCTTGCCTCTAGGGCTCACTAAGCTGGGCTAAAGTGACAGCCAGTTAACCAGTAATATTGAGTCATGCATTGGAACAATTACTGTCTTTTACATTACTGGCAATTCATGAGCCACCCAACACAGTGTGAATGGCACCGTCCCTGTACCCTTCCTGTAGCCAGAGAAAGTAACAGCTTCATGCTTCCCTCTTAGCTTCTGGAGATCCTGAGCACAATTTACCATCACATGCCAGTCCTCAGACAAAAGGAGGAAAGTTTTCAGTTCATGCTGGAAGCCGTCTCCCAGATCGCCAGCTTCCACATGGATGTGGTTGTTGTCAGCCTGCTCCTCAAGCCTCTGCCCTTTGACAGGTAGAGTCTAATGCATCTGACTCACTCTCCACAAAAAGGCCATTCACAAGACTCCAGGGAGGATGTATTATTTGAGAGAAAGTCAGCAAGCCTGACAACATTTCACCTGAGCAATTGTTAAATTGATACTTGAACCACACGGAATATTTTTTCCAAGCATTTCATTGGACACAGAAGAACTCATCTTAAAATAAGAATGAACCTCATTTATAATAAGAATAAGTAAATATTGAAAGTAAATGTTCCTCCTCTTTCTGGTTACAGAGAATGTACCAGTATGAGAGGTTTCCATCTATTTGGACATTCACATGAGTCTAAAACCCAAAGCCAAAATGCAGAGCTGTTAAATAAGCCCGAATTACTGCTTCCTGACTTAGCAGTCTATCTTTGCAAGTGTGGTTCATCATAATGTGGTTTTAAAGTAAGTCAGACAGAAAAGCTCACAATCCAGAGCTGTGCCTTACCTGCCAACTTCCTGATTTGTCACCCCAGGGACACAAAGACACTGTGGAAGGCATTGGCTGAAAACCCAGCCTCCAGTGGCAAACTCCTGAGAGCCCTCATAAAGAAACTGGAAGCCAGGTTGGAGGATGACATAGCCGGGATAGATGCAATTTCAGTAAGTTAGACATTTGGTTCCTTGTCTCTGTCTTTGCTCTACTCTGCAACCTGTTCCCACCCGGTCCCAGGTGATGGAGTGGCAATCATACTTTTAAAGTGCCCTAAATTAACTACAGTCTAGTTCATATTGCAAAAAATGTGGTAGCAACATTGTCTTTGGTTGATCATTTTTGGAAGCAAATTTCTTATCAGCCCAAAAGAAATTATATTTCCAAATTAATCTTCAATATATTCAGATGACTGTCATCATCATTGCTGTTGTTGTCATCATTGTCATCGTTGTTGTTGTTATTGTTGTTGTTGTTGAAAATCCTCAATGCTGTAAAACATGTCTACCTGAAGTCATAACACCAGTATGGTAGTCCTAAGAAACCCAGCCTGTTGAGTAGTTTAGAGACCAGTTTATGGCCATTTTTTGTGTTTTCACCATGGACATAATCCCTGGGAGAATGTACAAGTTTCTGTGGCAGTTTAGTTAAAACTAAAACTAAAACCTCCTTAGAGGACAGAAAACTGCTTGACTGAAGGGTGCTTTGTTCCTTCAGGTGGCCTGCGCTATGTACGAAGTGATCTTAACAGGGGCTCATATCACTCACTTATATCCAGAGCTTTTCACCCTCCTCCTGAAGCTAGTCAGCTGCTCATTGGGCCAGAAAATGCCAACTTCTACCTTGAGTCAAAGGCGCCGTGTGATGCAACTTGGGGAACGACAGCAGTTCCCAGACCCATGCAGGTAAGTGGCCCACCAGAAAGTCTTGCTTGACAGTCCTGATCCTAAACTCCTAAACAGGGGCTGTGGAAGACAGATTCTGTGCTTTCTGACCTGCTATCAAACACTTGTGGAACAGATAAGGCTTTAGCATCCTTCAACTGTGAGGCCAGGCCTGGTAGGTGGTTTGTTTGTTTGTTTGTTTGTTTTGTTTTGATTTTTGGTTTTTCCAGACAGGGTCTCTCTGTGTAGCCTTGACTGTCCTGGACTCACTTTGTAGTCCAGGCTGGCCTCGAACTCACAGCGATCCGCCTGACTCTGCCTCCTGAGTGCTGGGATTAAAGGCGTACGCCACCACTCCCAGCCCCTGGTAGGTGTTTTGTTTGGTTTGGGTTGGGTTTTTTTTTTTTTTTTTTCTTGAGCCAATACCCAAGATATCAGCCTAGAATGGTCCTATGAGGAGAGAGAGACTGGATTTCTTCCTTAAAGGGTGCACAATGTTTCCCTTGTGAAGATCTTCCTGGGATAGTTAGAATTGTGTGATATTGAAGGCCACAGAGAAAGAAAAGAGTATTGTATCCAATCTAAGACTTCAGCAGTTGAAAAAAGTCGGTCTCCATCTGTATAATTCTAAGGAAACTAAGACTGTATCCATCAGCCCATAAACCATGCTTTTCTTTCTTTTATTTAAATAGATTATTTTATTTTTATTTTTTTGTTTGTTTGTTTCTCTGTGTAGCCTTGGCTGTTTTAACACAATACATTTTTACCATATTTCCCATCCTCCAACTCCTCCCAGACCTTCAAACCTCCCTACACACCCAATTTTATATTCTCTCTCTGTCTCTCTCCATCTCTATCACACACACACACACACACACACACACACACACAGAAACACACACACCACAAAAGATAAAAATCAAACATAAGACCAATAAGACAAAAAAAAAGCCAAAATAAAACAAAAAATGGGGAAAAATAAAACATGGAGATTATTGTGTTTCTCATACTTTTTAAACATTTGCTTTAGGTTCATCAAGACACTATTTGGAAATTGTAGGGTGTAGATTCTTACTTTATATCATGTCGTTCTGTTTTCCTGACCTTTTGAATAGCTTTTTATTCCAATGTCATATCATAATACAACTTTTTAAAAGACATTTAAAACAACATTTAGACCCAATACATGCTGCTTAGATAACACATTTAACTTCACCAAAATGACAGCAGCATAAAGAGCCATACCTGAGTCCAAGCATGCATATGTGAATGCAAACAGTAGCAGCTACATCACAGCAACTGACAGGTTCACAGTATGATGCTATCTGGAATCAAAGATCCAATAAAATAGGCTAATTTTTACTCTCCATTTGTAGGCTTTGGTTTGGTTTTTTATTATTTGTTTTTCCTTATGGGAAGTTGGCAGGACTTTATGTCATTATCTACTGGCTCACAGCACCTGTCGTCACATTTGACCCCAAGACTCAAGTGTGGGACTAGAGCTGTCTTATTTCTGTCTTGAACAACATCCACTAGTCTAAGGTTGGGAGAAACTTACAAGAAGTAGGAAGAGGAAACTTGGGAACTCACAACCTTCCTTTGTAGTGTTGACCTACTTTTCTGGCATCTGTTGTCTCCTCTAGACTCTCAACTATAACTCTGAAATGCTTGCAAGCCCAAGCTATGAAAGAAGGCCTCGCGAAAGAATCTGATGAAGGGGACAATTTATGGACCTTACTTAGTAGTCCTGATACCCATCACCTAGGCGTGTGTGCACTGGCCAGGTAATGTGCAGATGATCCAGAAGTGGATACAAAATAGAAGCAGTGAAGGATGAAGATGGACCTTCAATCATAGCAATCAAGTCAACACAAAGGCAGAAAGATCAAGGGGAAGAAGGGAGCAGATAGAGTAGTTTTGGCCCCAAACTTGTCACTTCCCTCAAAAACAAAAATGATTCAAGTGAACTACTTCAAGTAAACTATATTTAAATTGAATACTTGAATGGGTCATTTTAAAATGTAAGGCTTAGTAGTCTTGCATCTAGCATTTCAGTTACGAATTGAACATTGGCTTGAAGAACAAGTACAGTAGGGCTTATTCCATTACTTAGGGCAGTGGTTGCTATGACCCTTTAATATAGTTCCTCATGTTGTGCTGACTCCCAACCATAATATTATTTTTGTTGCTCCTTCTTAACTGTAATTTTGCTACTGTTATGAATCATAACATAAATATTTTTGGAGAGAGGGGTTTGTTGAAGGGGTTGCAACCCCCGGGTTACAACCCACGGGTTGAGAATAGTTGATTTACAGAGAAATTAAGTCTCTTTTAAATTTTGCATTTTCCAGGAGCATGGCAGTCTGGCAACATGGCGTCATTCTGGACATCATGGGACACCTACTCTCCTCTCTCACCTCGTCCTCTGAGAACTACCGGATAACGGGCATGGCCTTTTTCTCTGAGGCAAGTGAGAATATTCATCAGAGCATAGTCATTGGTCCCTTGCTATATCTCTTGTGTAGGACATAGAGCTTAGTGATGCCTGGAGCTATGGAAGGGGCCCTTCAAGGGGAGTTTTAGTAGTGAAAGGATCCATTCCTGCCAAAGACGCACAAGCAGCTGGCAGAGAAGGGAAATCTCTCTCTCAACCATCTCCTGCCTTTTCTGTGGAAACCAACCTACTGGGTCAGAGAAGGGAAGATAATAAATGTGAGGGGGACCAAGCACAAAGTCAGCATATCGCTAGCCCTTCTCCTGGTATAAGGGCTAGCCAATCCAGAGAAGGAATGTGATCAGTAGCTGCTGTCCTTGCTGCTCCTTGAGAAAATCCTGTCTAGCTAGTCTGGTCCTGGTTACCTTGACCTGTGTGTAGCTCCCATCTACAAGATTTGCTGGTTCACTTGAGGGCTTTCTTCCACCACTCCACAGCAGTAAGGAGCCATCCTTAATTGTAGTTAAGCCACCTTTAGCCATCCCCTCAAGGGAAGGGAACATCCTTAAATAAAGGGGAGTTTGTTGGTTTCAGCTTATGAAGGAGCCAATCCTTTGGAAGCATGGAAATCTGCGAGACGTACTGATTTTCATGGATCAGAGTGCCTGGGATTCCAACACTGTTCTGAGGCAAATGGCTATCCGTGGCCTGGGCAACACTGCATGTGGGGCTCCTCACAAGGTAAGAGGCATTTGGCGGGGGAACAGGAGCGTGCAGAAGGATGTTTAAGTCGAGTCTCTAGGTAATAATCTAGCAACCCCTATCTGGTAGCTAGCTTCATGGAAATGAAGAGAAAACCCCACACACCCATCTGAAGTAATAGCTTTGGGTTTGAAATACATATGAGCACAGCCCAATTTTAGTCACCATCCCACCTGGAAATTCCTATCATATTCAAGAAGCACACAGAATAACTTTATCGTTTAAGAGACATTGTTCCAAGGAATTCCCGAAATTTGTGGACAAATGGATTGAACTAGAAATGATCATAATGAGTGAGTTAACCCAGAAGCAGAAAGAGTTAAATGGTATATACTCACTTATATCTGCACACTAGCCCAAGGGGCATGTCCCACAAAAGCCTTCACTTACCAGGAAACTGGGACAGAGGGGAGGACATCCCATTGGGACTCTAGATGAGAGAAGCATGTGAGAATAGCAATGTAGAAGGATCCAGAGGGTCCTAGAAACCTACAAGTAGAACATTATGATAAGCAGATTTGGGCCCAGGTGTCCCACTCAAACTAAGGCACCAGCCAAGGACAATACAGGCCATAAACTTCAAACCCCTACCTAGATCTAGCCAATGGACAGGACATTCTCCACAATTGAGTTGAGTGTGGGGTCTGACTTTCACACATACTCTGGTGCCTCATATTTGACCCCCTGGAGGGGGAGACCTGGTGGCACTCAGAGGAAGGATAGCAGGCTACCAAAAAGAGACTTGATACCCTATGAGCATATACAGGGGGAGGAAGTCCCCCTCAGTCACAGTCATAGGGGAGGGGAGTAAGGGGAAAATGGGAGGGAGGGAGGAATGGGAGGATACAAGGGAGGGGATAACCATTGAGATGTAATATGAATAAATTAATAAAATAAAATTTTAAAAAAGAGACCTTGTTCCATAACAGGTGAAGAAGCATAAGCAGATAATATTAGAATCAATCATCAGGGGGCTGTACCACTTGGCTCGTACCGAAGTCGTTTGTGAAAGCTTGAAGGCTCTGAAAAAGATCCTGGAGCTGCTCACAGAAAGAGATGTCAGCTTCTACTTCAAGGAGATAGTGCTGCAAACAAGAACCTTCTTTGAAGACGTAAGTGAGCTTGTTCGGGAGTCTCCCATGCCTGGAACCCTGGACGAAGTGAGTGAATAGTGGACAACCCCGGTAGCGCATGGAGAAGTCTGTGGGTACCCCGCCAGCAATTCGTGGGCACTCCAGAGGACCTTTGCCAACAGTTCCCATATAGGCTACTGACTTCCAATGTCCCTCTGCCTGAGCATGCTCCCTGACCCAGAAAGCACAGATGACCTAAACAGGTTGTAAAGGAGGCTAGGAGGAAACTTGAGAAAATTTTTCAGGTCCCTCATCCCACAGAAGGTTCAAGTACCACTAGCCTATGAGGGCAGCACACCAACAAATACTCCTTTCTTTACACCATCCACTATTTGATTCTCATTCCCCAGGCTTCTTTCCTGGCTTTATCTCCCAAATAAATTGCTCACACATCATTTGCTTTAGGGAATACAGAAAGTGGGGCAATTCCTAGTTCCTCGAACACGATCTGTTCCACTTCCCAAATTCGAAGACCCAGGAGTCAGCCAGCTATAATGCATTGGCCCACACTCTGCATTTGTAAATAGAGTTTTATTGGAACACAGTCACACTCTGATGATGTGTTGCCCTTGACTGCTTTCACAGTCTACCTGCAGAGCTGGTGAAGGGACCATAGTGCTCATACATTATAACTTATTTAACTGATGACAAAAGATCAGTAACAATCCTAGGTGAAGGAGAGTTATTTCCTTTCTATATTCTACGAACTGTAGCTTAGTATTTATTTTTTCTTTATTCACTGACATGGATGTAACAATCTGTTTCACAAAAACTTGGACCTAATAACTTATGGTCTATAGAATTTTCCTCAGGTCCAGTTGCCAGAGGAGATTGAGACCTGCTAGCTTCCCTCTCTAGTGTTCCTTTCATAAACATTAAAGCTTCATTAAATTATTTATTTATCTTCTGATCTCCAGACTAAAAACTCTTAATCTCCTCACTATTCATCACAAACCTAAATTTTCTATTCATATTTTAAAGGCCACTAACTGGGTTAAACTTCCTATTGAGGCCTGAGAAATATTTAATAGAATTTAAAGAAAATTTACCTTTTAAGTACATTTACCAATTTGTTTACGCCAAGTTCTTAATACTTCTCTTTCTTTCTGAAACTTTGATTTATTAGCTTTAGGTTTTAATTGTACATAATTTTAATTTATTATTTCAATCTTGATATATAATACATACCCACAGACAATAATTCTCAAGTGCTGGATTTTTTTATTTTCTACTTGGTTTATATTCTAGTGTGACGTAACATGTGAAAGCAGCTTTCTGCCTATTTTTTCCCAACCATTTTCTTTAATTTACTAACATCAGTTCAATTCTCAAGTTATCTACAACAATGTTTACTGGGCTCCCAACCAATGCAGAATTTTCTGGAAAAAAAAGGAGGGTTTTTGTTGTTGTTGTTGTTGTTGTTGTTGTTTTGTCTTATTTTGTTTTGTTTTCTTTTGTGTGTTTATTTTTGGGTTTTTTGTTTGTTTGTTTACTACACGGATAACTGATGTCAATCTTCAGCAAGGTGGTGACTGAAGTCTGATTTCCAGGCCCAGTCTGTTAGGTCTCCTGGGCTCTTGTTGAAATAATAATAATGCTTTTTTTGGATCTAAGCCACAAGTCTTCTTAATGGTTCCAAAGCAATGTTACACAGCGCTATTATAAAAGGAAAAAATGCAAACACTTCCTAGTTATTAAGTTAAACATTTCTCACTTCCAGTAGAGATTAATTCTATCACATGTGAATAAAAATTTTACAGTAAAATATTCCTCTAAAAGTGATGCTTTCCTCTAAGTATGCATGACTCTGTAATATTTTGTATTTTGGTTAAGAGCGCAATTCTGTGATCAACCAACTTTCCTCTCAGTGTGCCAGTCCTTTCCAATAATTCTCAAAACATAATGATGTTGGGCTGGAGAAGTGGCTCAGAGGTTAAGAACACTGCCTATTCTTCCAAAGGTCCGGAGTTCAATTCCTAGCAACCACATGGAGGATCATAACCTTCTATCATGAGATCTGGTGCCCTCTTCTGGCATGTAGGCATACACAGGCAGAATACTGTAAAATAAATAAATAAATCTTTTTTTTTTTTTTTAATGATGTTTCAATGAAGGGCAGAACAAAAACACGTGGCTGTGCCACACTCCTGATTCATTCTTGCTACATTGCCACCTTAAGCAATCAATGTCAATCCATTTCTCTCAACTGAAAAAAATGAACATTGAACTTGATATTTCCTAATTTTTAGACTAGTTTTGATGGTCTGAAAGGAAAACTCATTTTTGCTTTTTTGTCTTGTTGTAACTCTGAACCACATCAGCACAGTACATGTGTGAGCTCACAGAGACTTTCTTCCTCAGCATCTCACATTTTGCTCCTTCAAATCATTTCCAACTATGCTGGACATAAAAACAGAACAAAACAAATAAAAAATTCCACAGTTTTACATATTCACAGCAGGAGGGCCAGGCAGGTTTCTGTTTGACTTGAGACTCAATGCCAGGATTCCTGAGCATCTTTTCACCACTTTGCAAAACATTTGGCATCTTGAAGAAGAGCACTGTGCTTTATGCAGCTTATAAAAGATGACCTGGGGGCTGGAGAGATGGCTCAGAGGTTAAGAGCACTAACTGCTCTTCCAAAGGTCATAAGTTCAATTCCCAGCAACCACAAGGTGCCTCACAACCATCTACAATGAGCTCTTGCTCCCTCTTCTGGCTTGCAGGCAGAATATTTTAGGATTAATGATGCAACCAGGACATTTTATGAAAATTGGAAAAACCCTAGCTTCTTCCTGCCGGCTCTCTTATTTGTTGTTCTGCAATCATATGTCACAAAGGCAGAAGTTGAGTCTTCTGTTCTGGAGGATCATTTTTTAAGCTATGTGGGTTTTTATAAGGGGTTCTTGAAATAGGCAGAGGCAGTGACAAGAGCATGCCAGTGCCCAGATTCTAGCCTTCCTTCCTTTGCTTGAGTGTGGCAAGGTGGGGTGGGTACCGAAGGGGTGTTGGCAGGGAATATCCTGTGAGAAGATCCATGTGTCATCACAGGAGCAAGATGATGTGAGACTGACAGCCATCTTCTTATTTGAGGATTTAGCATCTCTAACAGGAAGAAAGTGGAAGATATTCTTTGCCGAGGAAGTAAAGAAGAGCATGATCTCATTCCTTCTCCACCTCTGGGATCCTAACCCCAAGATTGGTGCTGTAAGTAGGGCTACAGACGCCTTCACCTCACCTCTCCCCAGAGTTGAGACGCATGAACCAGCAGCCAGGTCAGAAAGTCACCCTTCAGAACCACACCCAAAAGCTGTATCTCCACTTCAGAGTTCCGTTTCTGTCATCTCGTTCCACTTTTTCCTTTCTTTACTTCCTTTACTACTTCTTTCTGCATCAATGAGTGATTGTTCCCTTTCAGCAGATAACCCTATTTTTACAGGCTATGATCACAAAAAACTCTGTTTTCTAGGCTTGCCGTGATGTCTTGGTCATCTGTATCCCTTTCCTGGGCCTTCAGGAGCTCTATGGAATATTGGACCACCTCCTTGAACAGGACCTGCCACGGGCCAGGGACTTCTATAGGCAATTCTGCATGAAACTAGTGAGTGTGAGGCAGATGGTGCTACCAACATAGCAAGGCAGAGTCTAGACAAACCACATGAAACTGCACATAATTGGTGCCAATCTCTAGCAAGGAGCTGACAGAAGTCACCTCTTCAAGTCTCATCTGTTACATTCCCTGTGTATATTTTTTAAATAATAACAAGGCCAGGAGAGCCTTGCAGTATGCCAGTGATCCCCAGTGTCTCCACACATTGCCCTCTCCCTCCACAGTGAGTTTTCCTGTGGTCCTGGAACTAAGTCTGTTAACTAGTTCTTTAAGCCCTGGTGCCTTCCTAATTAAATCCTTATGGAAATGGCCAGAAGACAAGTCTCAGTCAATCAGCATATGGCTGTGGGTGTTAACAAGGCCTTCTGGGTTCCCTTCTGAGATAACAGTGATAAATGTCATCCAGGGTCAGTTTCCAATGGCTGCCTTCGAAATCATCCATATCTCTTCCAGGCAAAGAAGAACCAGGAAATTCTGTGGATTCTCCACACTCATTCCTTCACATTCTTCAACAGCAGCTGGGAGATGATCAGGAGTGCAGCTGTCAAGCTCACAGGTGAACTTGCCTCCCTGGCCCCGACATCTATCCTTTCCCATTTAGTTTTCATTTTGACTGGAAGCTGCCCCTGCATGAAGCCAGTATGGTGAAAAAAGGTTAGCATGAGGGAGGTAGGAAGGAATGTGTTATTTGTCTTGTGTCATCATTTTTTTTCTTTCACAAATTAAAATGTACAGCCTCTTTCTTCTCACAACATTCACTGTCCCCCACCCCTGCCTTCTGCCTTGACTAGTCTCCTCAAGTCCTCCAGGCTCCGCTGCCTCCAAGCCTTTGTTCTTTATTTTCCCAGAGCCTCGCTTCCTAGCCTGGCACCACAGAATAAAAGCTTTGCTTTGCCTCTTAGAGTCACATTCTGCATTCTCATGCTGAGCACATGAACAACAACATGATCTAAGTGAAAAGCACATTGATCTAGAAGCCCTTGGTCCTATTGTCCTAACACAGGACATTTCACTCCCCTGTGCCACCTCCATCCCAAGTCTGTGAAACAGAAAAGTAAATGACTCCCTAAGGGCTCTTCTACTATAAAATCTTAAGGGTTCTCTGGAAGCCTGCTCTCACTAGCCCAACCCATGCTAGACAGGCCCATTGGTGTAGTCAGGTTTACATCATTGCCTTAATTACGTTATGAATTTGACAAATGCAGAAACCTTACTTCATGCAGATTTGAAACCTGACAATATTTTCTCCTAGTCCCCAAGGAAGATGGATTGTGAATTTTCTAAATGAACTGGATGTGGAAACACTTTGCAGATACATTGTTAAAGACCTAATTAAGAGTTACTCTTACATCTGCCTCAAAGGCTACTGGTATAAATATATGAGGACTTTACACTAACTCTCCAGTCACCAATCAGTCTTATTAGCCTTTTGACTAGGTACAATCAGGTCCGCTTTTCCCTGATAGTGAAATCAGTAACCTTTTCTTTTGTTGACTTTAGATGCCATTATTCTCCATTTGACCAATCAATATGTAGAGTTATTAGACAGAGAACAACTCACCATGCGTAAGTATCACCCC
Organism: Acomys percivali; assembly: GCA_907169655.1. NCBI lineage: Eukaryota > Metazoa > Chordata > Mammalia > Rodentia > Muridae > Acomys > Acomys percivali. Next base: position 63,093,117 of record OU015749.1, on the reverse strand, counting down.
TAGTTTATGCACATACTTTTGTTTCATCCTTAGGGAAAGAGAGACTAATTGTTCCAAGTTCCAGATCAGCCCAGAAATAGAAAGCTGGATGACACCACCCAGTTATTTTCTGAGGCTTCCTGGACCATGGAATTGCTACGAATTGATCGCCCTCCAGCTCCACTCCTTTGTTGACATCATTTCCAGCAAATTTTCCACTTGTCTTAATCTGTTGATTACAAAATCATGACCTCCTCTTCTCCTTCTTCCTCCTCCTCCTCTTCCTCCTCTTCTTCCTACTCCTCCCTCTCCTGGGGATTGAAGCTTATAAGTGCTAAGTACAGACTCTACCACCAAGCTACATCCCCAGCCCTTCATCATTTTTTACCTTTTAGAGTAGAAGGTGGGATCTGACTTGGGTCCCACACATGAGTGATTTGTACAGCACTACAGAGCTGTTTAAACTTGGGCCTTGCTTAGGGTTGGGCTGCTTTTCCTACTAGGCACTGACTCTCCTTGTTCATACTGTTTCTGCCTCAGGGCTCCAGGCACTTCGGCAGGACTCCTGTATCAGTGTCCAGAGAGCTGCTGAAGCTGCCTTACAGACCCTTCTGAGAAGATGTAAAGAGATCAGCATCCCAGTGTAAACCATCAAGAAATAAACAGCAGGCTTTTTCTAAAACCAACTCCTGTCTTTGTCCTGTGAACTCATGAACTTACATCTTCCTGAAGGAAGACATGGAACCTAGGATGAGAATCTTCAAGTGTAACCCTTATTTATTCTCCAGGGTCTTCCAGATGCTTCCCATTGGTAAGAGACCTATAAATTCACTTCAGAGACAGTCTGTTATTTGATTGGTAACAGCCACGTGGCTTTGATTATCCCTCTCTCTTGAGAAACTTACATCCAAGCAAATGCAGATACCAAAGAGTGGTATAGGCTAATGCAATTACACTACTGGTGAGAAGAGGGATACTGTTATCTTTCATACATAAGCCTTGATATCTCTGCCAGATTCTGAATCACCACCCACAATCTTCCCCTTTTCCTATATCATCACATGATAAACTTTAACCCATATCTTGTCTCCAAGGTTCTAATTTATGCATCAAAACTATGCCAGGTATTAGTCAACAAATGACCAATTCTGACATTCTTCTAAAAGGCCTATATTCTGTTCTTAAGCTACAGCAGTAACGTTGAATGTTATATATGTATATATATCTATAATATTTAATTTATCATTTAACAACAAACACAATGAAGCATACTGTGTATTAGCAATGGTATTCATCAATTCCCTCCAGATAGACTATCCCTGAAGATTGCTACTGGTTACATCCTCTTATCCTCATCCTCAATCTCTTCAAGGAAAAGTTTTTCAATCCTACAAAGCCTAGAGACAGTAGTCATCTTTGGGGTTAAAGATTATGGATCTAAAGTCCTTTATTCATTCACTTAAACATTCATTGTATATCTATAATTTTTATGTCCCTGTTACAACAGCTTGGAGTACACGAATGAGAAATAAAACTAGAATAGCTGTTCTCCTGAAATTCATATTTTATGGAATCTTTGTGTGTTATCTAAAGGGTGGAGCCATTCTCAGATAATGTTTTCCAATGATCCTGTGTCTTGGCGGTCAAGCACCCATATAGTTTCCTCCAACAGTAAAACAGGACTGACCTGTACTACAATCAATTGAATGTTTCAGAAATGATGGCATGTGACTTCCAAGACAGGTCTTCTTTTTTAGTCAATAATCACATTGATTTAAACTTTGCTGCATACAAGCCACCATGCCTTTTTTGGAGAGGAAATTTTAAAAATTGTATTTTGATCATACACACACACACACACACACACACACACATACTTCATCCTATATCTTTTCTCACATACTGTTGGGTCCCATCCTATGGGAAAAATTGAATCAGGGTTCACCTGAAAGAGGGAGTGGGGATTGAAAGTAGGATACAGAGACACGAGAAATAATGAATCAAGTCAGGAAATTTCTGATCAAGATTCACTTTATTGCCGACTAGCAGGAACATATATAGAGCAAGGTCAATAGGATCTATTCTAATCTCACTCACCCTAGCCCCTGGGCAAGAATGCAATAGCCTAAATCGCTCCCTGTAGAACTTCCTAGTTCTCTGAGTAGTTACTTGTAAGAACTTCCTAGATCCTTTGGGTGGTTCCAAGTTGAGACTTATCTACTCCTTTCAAAAGTAAATAGTGCAAGGATAGCCTAGAACACAAGACCTTGTGGTGAGATAAAGGTCAGCAACTCAAAGGTCACAGTAGACAGCCTAAGCACAGGATTTCTGACATGGCAGAATTTGGCTCGGGTCCCCACAACATACCCTACTCCTCACCCAACTATATGTCCTCTTTTTAAAAAAATAACATTGACTCTAATTTGTGCTGAACATATACTCCTGGGGATAGGACAATCCACTGGAGCATGGTTAACCTTCCAGGGTCCACACTCTTAATGAAAACTGACTCTCTCCCTCATCCAGATGCCTTCAACTATCCAGAAAACCTTAGGAGTGAGATCTCATGAACCCCTTCTCCCTCGTATTAGAATGGTGACAGGCTTGACCATGTGCAGATCTTGTACAGGCAACCACAGCTGCTGTGAATTCATGAGTGCAGTGGACAAGACAGGTTCTCAAAAGTTATTATGCTCTTCTAAATAACTAACTCCAGAGAAACAGTGCAGTCTCATGAGACTTGTGAGCCAGAATCAAGCTAAGCTGTTCCCAAATGCCTGAGCCACAAAACTAAGTGAGATGAAGATGAATCTTTGCATGTTAAGCCACTAAATTTAGAAGGTAATTTATTATACACCACTGGGTAACCACTGCCCAGGGGCTCCATGATATAACCAAGATGATTTGCAAAGTCCTATGTCTAATCAAATACATATATTGTCTGGGTAATGGTCTTCATTAAATTCTTAATGGAATAACAAACTACTCCCATGCATAACATATATGTAACAGAGCAAGAAAAATAATAGAGGACTGTGGGTTTAATTGACCTCCTTTGGGAGATTATTTTAAATCAAACAACTTTTCAAAATAGCACTATCCAATGAAACTTTCCTCAATGATTAAATAATTTCATATTTCCACTCTAACTGATATAATAGCCACTAGCTTTGTACAATGATAAAACACTTGAAAAATGGTTTATACATCTGAGAAATTAAAATTTTTACTTTTATTTAGGCTCAATTAATTGTACATATGTATCCAAGTATAGTTTGTAATTGTAGCACTGTGTTGGGCAACTTCAGAATCTACAGGGAAAGTCTTAATAGAATTTGGTTTGAGCTGAAGATGGTGATAAGTGCCTTCAATGCCATCCCTCAGAAGGTAGAGGCAAGAGGATCAATTATTCAAGGTCTTCTATATACTCATTAAATCCAAGGTCAGCCTGGCCTATATAACAATCTAAATAAAACATAAATAAATATATAACTAAATAGTCTTAAGACACACTGGAACTATTGGTAATCCTCAACAGTCACATAGATTAGACATAGCACCTTTACCAATAGTTCTTTATATAGCTATACAATAAGTGGATTGAATGAGCCATAGAATAAACCAAATAAAATAGTCAAGCTTTGTGGTAGAAGAAACTTAGTTCTTGTGACTTTCTTTCTTTCTTCCTTCCTTTCTTTCTTTCCTTTGTTTTTTTGTTGTTTGTTTGCTTGTTTTTTGGCACAGGGTTCCTCCATATAGCCTTGGCTGTCCTGGACTCATTTTGTAGACTAGGATGTAGAAATCATCCTGCCTCTGCCTCCCTGAGTGCTGTATTCACCTCACTATTCCTGCCACATGCAATCACTTTTCAGCTCATGATTGCTGTAAGATAGATTTTACTATGGTCACAGTCTGCCCAAAAGGTCCAGCAGCAGATGCAGAAGGCTGTGGATCATATTTCTTTTGTGACTCGGTGTACTTCCCTTGGACTCAACAGTGAAAGCCAATGTTCTGCTGGTAAATTAGGGATGTTTAGCCCTGCTGACCCTTAGATGAGGACAGTTTTACTGGAATAGAGAACAGAGATTACAGACAGGAAGAAACAAACAGGCTTCCAGTGAAAGCCAGAGGGATCATTTAGCAGCAATTGTCTCTGCATTGCCAGAGTTTCAAAAGACAGAATTCAGATTGAAGCACTTTGTCTGAAACCCTCAATAGATTCTGAAAATAATCAAATACGTTTTATTACTTGATCCTAAACCTAACAATCATCTTTTAAATGACCCTTGTACAGAAACTAGAGCAAACACGGTTAATCAGATATTGCAGTACTCTGCAAACTTCTCAAAAACCGCTTGTAGAGAGCAACTTTCTGACTATCAAGTTTATACAGTTTTAACTTCTTGGTAGATCTCTTTCTTACTCATTTTCTTACTGATGTCTTCTATACTAAGATACTAGAACACATGATGACACCAAGAGAAACATGAGGAAAGGACAGTGGGGTTTTTACCAAAGTAAAAGCCGTGTGTGAGTGTGTGTGTGTGTGTGTGTGTGTGTGTGTGTGTGTGTGTGTGTTTACTTGTGCCTCTGTGTGAGTTTACATAGCCTGTGCATCTAGATGCTTATAAAGTTACCCTAAAAAGTCATGACCTAAAACAATGGTATTTTTTCCTGCCTCTACTTGTCAAACTTTATACAACAAAAATTCTTATTTACATGCATTCCCCCTAGATAAAGTGTCCTAGATGATATTTATTAAATTATGTAGTTATCCTGAAGGAAAGATAAATTTGGAGAATGTGATTTTCCAAATACATGTGACTCACACTTCTTTTTTCATGTTTTCTATGTTGACTACCACTTCCTCCAAATACTCTCATAGGCAAATGCTGGAGATTTATCAGTTCCCTAAATCCATTCTTAACTGGAAGGGGGTCAAAGTGTGGCTCCACTTTTGGAGCATTTGGGGAGCCACTTTGCCTGCAGGACAAGCTAACCAAAACTTTTTTGGCTCTGCAGAAAGTGGGGAGAAGCTGGAGCTGATCTCTCCCAGCTTCCAATGGAATCATGAGAAACAGCAGAGTTTCACATTCTTTCCAGAGCCTGTGACTGGGGTTTGGATCATGAGCGTGTGCCACACCTATAGATGGGGCAGATTAGCCTGTGGGAAGGGCTAGTCTTCTATCTTCCGGTCTGCTACTTCTTAGAGTGAAATCCCATCTCGACAGCAGGAAGGTTTCCCTAAGAGAGAAGGGTGATTCAGTGGAAATGCACATCAAAACCACAGTGAGCTATTACCTCAAGAACAGTTGCTATTACAAAAAGAAAAAACTAAGGATGACAGTGCTGGTATGGATATGGAGAAAATGGAGTCCTTGTACATGTTAATTGAGATGTAAGCTATGGAAGTGGCATGGAGACACCTTAATAGACTAAAACTATAAGTGTCATTTAAACTATCAATCCAGCCTCTGACTATACAGTCAGGGGAAATGAAATCAGCATGCTAAAGAGACGCCTGAACTCCTAGGTTTACTGCAACACTATGCACAACAGCCAGGAAATAGAAACAAACGCCCATCAAGTGATGAACTGAAAATGTAGTACATAAACACAATAGAATATCCTTCTAGCTAAAAAATAAATTAAAATCCTGTCATATGTGACAATGTAAAGGGAAAGTGAAATAGACCAGGCACAGAGGACAAGTGCCACATGGTTCCCCTCCCAACCCCACCCTCAACCCCTGTTTATAGACTCTAAATCACAATCTCACAGAAGCAGAGGAAGGAACCGTCATTACCAGTGTCCAATATGAGTAGAGAGTATGGAGAAATGAGGGAAGAATGACCAATGGGCAATAAAACAGTCACATGGAAGCAAGAAAAATCATTGAGTGGCTGCACAGTATAGTAACTACACGTGATGAGAATGCACTCTACATGCCCCAAAGCAACGATTTTTTAAAATCTCACCAAATATGAATAATAAATATTTAAGGAGATAAAAATGTTTGGTCTCATGTCCCCTGGACGGGGAGGCCTGATGGCACTCAGAGGAAGGATAGCAAGCTACCAAGAAGACTCTTGATACCCTATGTGTATGTACAGGGGAAGGAGGTCCCCCTCAGTCACAGTCATAGGAGAAGGGAATAGGGGGAAAGTGGGAGGGAAGGAGGAATGGGAGGATACAAAGGATGGGATAACTATTGAGATGTAATATGAATAAATTAATAAAATATTTTTTAATGTTTGGTCTCATTTAAATATTATATAATGAGTAAAATTTCACAATTATATATAACTTAATATGCATTACATGAATTAGTATTACAATCTTAATGTCATATATAATGAAGAAAAGCAAATGAGGACAAATTAGAAAATAAAAATTAGTGTTTATTTTGTAAAAACAGTACAGTTGCCATTACATTTCTCAGAAAGTAATAATTTCCATTTGCCACAGCATTCTTGAAGTTCCAGAACTTGAAAAAATAAACATTCATCTTCCTCCCCTAAACAGGATTGTTCTAGAAACTGCAAAGATATCGCAATGGTTTGTATCAACTTGATAACGTCTACAAGAACCTATCAAAGGAGCCTTGAGACAATGCCCGTGAGGCACTATGTAGAAGGAGTTAGCCTTCACATGCCTGTGAAGAATTTTGCTGATTATGTTAACTGAAGTGGGAAAGCAAACCTACCCGTGGGCAGCACCATTTCCTGGGCTTGGTCTCTGGTTGAATACAAAAGAAGAAAGAGAGTTAAGCAGCATGCATATCACTCTCTTCTTCCTGACCACAGATGCCATGTGAGCAACTGAGTTCAGCTCCTACCATCTTGACTTCACACTATAAAAGATGGTACCCTCAAACTGTACTGCAGAAAAACCCTTGCAATACACGTAGCTAGAATGCCTTCCCTCAGGCAGTTGCTGTACAAGGCCAAGCTGATTCTCCTCTTGACCCACCCCTATACCCTCCTTTGTGCCTAAAACTATGACTAAATTCAAGTCCCAATGCACCATCTTACAGGTGAGATGCAAATTATGGTCCAAAAGAAGGTATGTTACCCTCCAAAGGAGCAAGCTGAGGGTCCCATTTACAGAGACAGAAGTCTTGAATGGATACTGTGTGTGGGTTTTTCGTGCTGATGAAATAAAGTTTGGTCTGACCAAGAAGAATTCTTGATATGTATTTACTGAGCAGGCATCAGATGCTCAGCGAATAAGAAAGAGTTCAACATTTCAATTGGTTGGCTAAACATGAATTACAACCATAATGAATAAATTGAAAATGCCCAATTCACCTTGGTTTAGTGTAAAAGTGAAAAGTTTAGAAAGATTGGAATGTTAGAGTGAATTTATCATTAAAGCCCTATTCATCCAGACTGGGAGGAGCCAGTATCATGGAAGAGAGCAATGATCACTATTCTTTGCAAATATCTTTCATTGAGAAGAGAAGCCACTGAATTAAATGACCATAATGTAACAAATTATCAGACACCAAGGAAGCAGATGTCAGACAAGGCCAGCACTAAATGTGTGTGTGATTATCCTGCTGTGAAGCAGAGTCAAAGCAACCACCTAGTCTCTAGCCCCTGATGAATGAAATGAAATCAACTGGATGCTTGTTTGACTCTTGACTTGTATAAGCAGAGAAGTTCTGGGTCAAGTGACTAAAACTCAAACCTGAAAAATAAAAAAGCAGCGTCCTGGCTCCTCCTCCAGTTCCCAAACTTAGTTCATAGACCTAGAATCACTAATGAAGGGGAGATTAGATCCCGAATGCATTGCTGATCATTGAAATTGGTTCTTTCCCAGCTGCCTCCAGCCTTTTATCTGGGGTAACCACAGAAAGAAGAGGCCACTTCTGAGATGGCTGCATGCCAGCTATACTGATACTAGATACAGGAGACACAAAACATGACTTAGGCCTTCTGAGCCAGGCAGTTGTGAAGGTCAAGCAATCAATGGAATTTTGACCCACATCCATTGGTGATGGTCCTGAATGTGCCCTGTGTCTATCTTGCCAGTCCAAAGTGGGTAATATATATGGAAGCTGGCAGAAGATCCATATAGCTTCTCAGACTTGGAGAGTCAAATCTATTACAGTGGAAAACTCCAACTAGGAAGTAATAGACTTTATTCAATCTAGTAAAATATTAATCCCAAAAGAGTGTTGCGTTCTTGGGAGGGGGGCTGCTGAAGTTGATACAAGATCAAGGACTTCAAAGACAGAAGGTTCTGACTACCTCCACATTTCCATTTATTTCATCTATTTTGCCCATCTTCGGCAGCAGAGCATCAATACCTTAACCGAGTGATGACTCTAGCCGAAGCTGGCTGCCACACCAGATGTGATTTCATTGTTTGAACAAATTAGCAAACCCTCCGGCATCTAGCGTGCAGCTGTTGATCTAAAAAAAAAATGTGTTTCTCTCCAGATCAATTAATAAAGACCATCCAAAGCATCTTCCCTTCATCTGGAAAGAACAGCAAAACATTTTCACTACCCTACCTCAAAGGATAGCGGTCATCCATCAGGTTGCAAAGGTCTGTAAAAGATGGTGTAATGTAGGACATTGTGATTGATTCTGATTCCCTGGGCCAAATCAGGCTGAAGTACAGCCCAGGGGTGGTCTTCAAAGAACATGTCTGGAATATGGGAGATCTCTTTGGATGTCTCTTGATATGAACACACCCTGTGATTAAGGTCAGCTTTAACCTAATATGGAAATGGTTACTAGTTGCCACATTTCTTCAGTAAATGTTCATCCTCAGAACACGAAGAACCACTACCAGTTTAGATGCTTGAAGCAGACAAAAGGATACAGGGTGGGTAGTGGAGAAGGGTGGTAATAAATAAATAAAATAAATATAAATATAAATATAAAATTAAAATAAATTTTAAAAAACCTCTCTCTTGTATAGCATAAAAGTTTCCAACCTGTGGGCCACAAGCCCAGTTGGAAGGGGTCAAGCTACCCTTTCATAGGGATTCATATAAGACCAGCAGAAAACACAAATATTTACATTATAATTCATAACAGTAGCAAAACTACAATAATAAAGTAGCAATGAAAATAATTTTATGTTGGGTGTCACACAACATGAGGACTGTGTTAAAGTGTCACAGCATTAGGAAGGTTGAGAACTAATGGTATACCACCATCGGTCCTCTTCAGTAGAACCCAATATTCAAGCTAAAACCTGGTTGCTGAAATGAAACAGTATATTTAGATGTTATCAGGAGAACAGGCCCTTGTGATAGGATTAGTGCTCACATAAAAAGAGGAAACTGAAGTTTCGTCTTTTCATGGTGTCTTTGATTTCTTGAATGTTCTGTGTCAGGAACTTTTCAGATTTAGCATTTCCCTTGATGGTTGTTTCCAGTTCTGTGATTGTATCTTCTAGTCCCAATATTCGTTCCTCCATTTCTTGCAATCTGTTAGATAAGACCACCTCTGAGATGCTTGCTTTCTTCTCTGATGCCTCTCGATCACGTTTTTCTTCTGTGTGTTCCTTTATCATCGCTTCCATTTTTATCTTCAGGTCTTGAACTGTTTTAATGATTTCCTTCATATGGTTATTTATATTTTTCTGAAATTCTTCAAGTGCCTCTTTATATGACTCTTTTAAATCTTCAGTCCTCTTGTTTGCCTCCTCCTGAAAAACTTTACTTACCAGGAAAGTGGGCCAGAGGAGAGGACATCCTATTGAAACTTTAGGTGAGAGTAGCATGGATGGGGAAATAGTAGGATCCACAGGGTCCTGGTAACCTACAAGAAGAACTTTATTACAGGCAGATCTGGGTCCTGGGGTCCTCCTCAAACTAAGGCACCAGCCAAGGAGAATATAGGCAGTAAACTTCGAACCCCTACCAAGACCTAGCCGACGAACAGGATATTCTCCACCGGTGAGTGGAGAGTGAGATCTGACTCTCACATGAACTCTGGTGCCTCTTTTCTGACCACATCCCCTGGATGGGGAGGCCTGGCGGCACTCAGAGGAAGGATAGCGAGTTACCAAGAAGACACTCGATACTCTAAGAGCATATATAGGAGAAGGAAGTCTCCCTCAATCACAGACATAGAGGAGGGGAGAAGGGGGGAAGTGGGAGGGAGGGAAGAATGGGAGGAAACAGGGGAAGGGCTAACAATCGAGATGTAATATGAATAAATTAATAAAAAATAAAATAAAATAAAAATAAAAAAGAGGAAACTGAGCTCTCTCTTTCTCCGTGTGAGGGTGCCATGAGATGGTAGCCATGTGGAAAGTAGGAAGTCATCTTCAACAGATACCTGAAAGTCTTGATCTTGAGTTTTCTAGCGTCTGAACAGAGAAAGATGATTCTGTGGAAACCGCAGAATCTTAACTGTGGGTTACAACTGCATTTGGACTTCTGAAGCTAAATGTGGCAGTCCTAAAAAAATTGACAACAATAAAATGCATAATGATCAAAAGCCAACTCAAAATCAAACATGTAATGAGTCCAGGGTGTTCCTAGCAGCTCTTATTTCTAAATATTCAGCAGCCATTCTATGTAGTGCATGTGACATGACAGCAGTGCTTGGTGGAAACACCTCAGTTCAGGTTCAATACTCTTTATTTTGTGTTATTGATTTTAGTTTTTTATCATGAATACAAATTCTCTACTCTAATAGAAACAAAATGGTTTAATTACAGAAAGCAAAGCTTGCATTATTTTCTACTGTCATTCTGCAGCATGCATCAAATCAGTATGTTTTCAGACTAGATTGTGTTAGAATATTTGATTTTTAAAATTGCTGTTTGAGTTGTTGAGTTTTGTTTTTTAAAAATCAGTAATGAGGCCGGGCAGTGGTGGCGCATGGCCAGGCGGTGGTGGCTCATGCCTTTAATCCCAGCACTCGGGAGGCAGAGGCAGGCAGATCGCTGTGAGTTCGAAGCCAGCCTGGTCTACAAAGGGAGTCCAGGACAGCCAAGGCTACACAGAGAAACCCTGTCTCAGAAAAACAAAAAACAAAACAAAACAAAACAAATCAGTAATGAGTTTGGGTTCACAATTAAGACAAAACTTCAAACAATTTCTGAAATTCTGAATATACTTATCCCATTTTGTACTACATATTTGTGCATGGCAACATTCTCAGCTTGATTATTATAAAAGCAAAGTATCGATTAACTTTGAAAAGTGTTGAAGATGTCTTATATCCTACAGTATTAAACCAGCCAGTATTTATTCTCTTCATAAAAATAAACATATACATCCATCTTGTTAGTATGAAATTTTACCTTTGTCTTTTGGGGGGGAGTGTATGCACAGACATGTGCTTGAAAATGTCAGAGGCCAACCTTGGGTGCTGTGCCTCTGGGACTACCTTTTTTGTTTACTTACTTGATACAAAATCTCTGGCTGGCACCTGGGACTCATCAACCATAATAGCCAATGAGCCCCGAGAGATCTACATGTCTCTGTCCTCCCAGTATGCCTGCCATTGCTTCTCAACCACTGGGCTCACAAGCACACATCACCATGCCATACTTCTGATACAGGCACTGGGAAATGAAGCTCATGTCCCCATGCTTTCACAAGTATTTTACCAACTCAGGTGTCTTTGCATCACATACTTTTATCTTCAACAAATGATAAAATCATATGTATACACAAACTTATTTTAAGATAAAGTTCTTTGTGGCTTATCATCAGTAAGTGTTTGCCTGCTAGGCTTATTTTATGTAAAAATAAAATATATAGTTGATGAAAAGGGATTTAGGAGTAAAAAATCTTTAAGAAGCTCTCAGTAAACCACTTAGTCCACGATGTTTTGCTATCACAGCCTGGTCTGACCAAATCTCCCTTTTTTCTGAACACAATTTCTAGCCAATGGTCAGGACATTCTCCACAGTTATGTGGAGAGTGGGTACTCACTCTGACATGAAATCTGGTGCCCCATGTTTGACCACCTCCTCTGCGTGGGGAGGCCTGATGGCACTCAAAGAAAGAAATAAGCAGGCTACCAATATGAGACTTGATAGTCTATGACCATATAGAGGGGGAGGAGGTCCCCCTCGGTCTTAGACCTATGGGAGGGGAATAGGGTGAAAGTGGGAGGGAAGGAGGAACAGGAGGATACAAGTGATGGTATAACAATTTAGTTGTAATCTGAATAAATTAATAAAATAAAAAACAAAAAAATAATAATTTCCCATCTGGCAAAGGAATTTTCTGCTTTGATTGCCTCTAAGACTTAAAGCAGGAGTGTCATCGGTAGATAAAGCATCATCCCAAGATCATCTGCTTCAGGACTTTGGCTTGTTTCTATGTCTAAGCCTCAGAAATGTCACTGCTCCCTTTCTAAACACCCTTCACTACCACAATTCACAACAAAAAACTTTCTCATCCTTCAACCCCCACCATCTTCAGAGCCCTTAGAGGAAATCCTCGGGCTGTATTTCAAGACAGAAAGGAAGTGTGCAAGCGATGAGAAGCAGAAGGAAGTGTCGGTTTCAGGCCAGCCTGAGCTACCTAGTGAGGACCCACCTCAAAAAATAAAACAGAGAAAGAGAAAAAGAGAAGAGGGAAGAAAATTAGGAGTGAAATGCTTTCCATAGGAGAAAAAGAAAAGACATGCTCACTTCAGTCTGTGCTATTGCTACAGAACAGCAGCCCCATAGAAAGCAGCCATTCCTACTCATTAAGAAGCCAGCAATATGGTGAAAGAGTAGGAGATGGAAGAGCCAATTGCTGACTAAGCACACAAGGCCTTCTGCTAATTAGCTGTTAACACTGGGCCAGTTTTGCAAACAGGATATTTTACATATATACTCGGTGTGCTCGGCACTGGACACTGCCTAGCCAGGCTGGAGTGCATCAAGGCCTACAACTCCTCAAATGTGCATTCCTCTGTTCCATTAGCAGATCTGTATACCACATCTGTTAAGCCATTAGGACGTTTGGTGTTTTCAAAGTCTTGTCGTCATCCTTTCTAAGCTATTAAACTTATTCAGGCACAAAAGTCACATTAGTGGGTCTGGGTATGTTTTTATATCACTCCTGGCAAGAGGTGTTCTTGGTGCCATCTATTTAGAAAAGACACAGAAGACAGCAGGTCACCGAGAAGAGACTTGATACCCTATGAGCATATACAGAGGGAGGTAATCCCTCTGAGGAACAGTCATATGGGAGGGGAATAAGGGGAAAATGGGAGGGAGGGGAGAATGGGAGGATACAAGGGATGGGATAACCATAGAGATGTAACAAGAATAAATTAATAAAAAAAGAAAAAAAGGGTAAAAAACAAAAAAGACACAGAGATCTGATCAGTGGTCTCAGTAGTGGCAGCCTATTAAATATTGTCACAATGTGCTTTGGTTGTATTTGGTATAATAACATTAATCCTGTTATGTTAGTCACTTTCTCTTGAGACTCAGGCCAAATCTTTCTTTCATGGGAAAATTCTATTTTGCTATTGACAAAACTGGCCTTGCTTTCTTTGTTTTTCCAGCTCCCTTGTCTGACCTGTTACTAGGTAGGGGACTTTCAAGTGTGTATCACATTATGCAGATTTTTCCCAGAAATTCTCCTCTTTCTGGACAATCATGACTTGCATTTGTGTCTAAGGCCTTTCCTATGGAATTCATCACAAATGTCCTCTCCCCAAAAAGCGTGGAAATCACAGTGATGACAGAACAAAACAAAGGACAATCCTCCACCAGAATCCACTGTCTTTTCCTGCCCACATTCTTACTCCAGCCCACCCCATCAGAAACAATAACGGCCTCTCTTTCTGGCCTCCTCAACCGTAGGCTAAAGAAACAAATATTTTAATGGAACTCATGTTTTGAGTGTAAATCTGGAGCTTTACCTTCAGAGCCTGAGAGGAACAAATAAAAAAGATAAACTGTAGGTGTGTGGTTGTCACAGCAGGGACTCCTGTCATGCCATCAGCTTTCCTGTTCCCAAATGTGCAAACTGCCTGAAAGGCCAGGGTAATTGAAAGGCAGCCATAAACCTCGCTGGTTTCTTGGTATTAACGGAAATTGCCTCCTACTGAAGTAGCTTTCTGGCTTTGTATTCTGAAAGCAATCAGGCCATTCTGTTTCCAACACAAGTATCAAATAACTTTAACCAGCCCATAGTGAAGAAAAATCTCTGTGGACTGGTCAGAGACAGGGCTATAGTGACAGTGTTTCTAATCTTGTTCTTAAATGATTCTCTCTCTAACCAAAGAACATGCATGAGCTAGACCTAGACTCCCTACACATATGTACCAGATGTGCAGCTTGATCTTCATGTGGATACTATAACAATTGGAACGGGTATTGTCCCTGACTCTGTTGCCTACCTTTGGACCCCTTTTCCTTAGCTGGACTGCCTTGTTTGGCCTCAGTGGTAGAGGGAGTGTTCAGTCCAGCTGTGACTTGGTGTGCCAGGGTGGGTTGGTGCCCATGGGGACCTCCCTTTCCCTGAGTAGAAGGAGAGAGGGAGTGGTGGAAGGGGATGCAAGGGTGGGACTGGGAAGAGAGGAGGGAGTGGGCTGTGGTCAGGCTGTAAAGGCATTAAATAAGTTTTTTTTAATGGTTCTTTCTTTCCTTCTTGCTCCTCCCTGTCCTTCTTTGCCTCTTCTTCTCCCTCTCTCCCTTTCTTTCCTCCTCTTTCCTATCCTCTCTCTCCTTCATTTACTCCCCCTCCTTTTTCTTTTCCATCTACTCCTATATCTGAAGAGTATGAATAGTGAATATGCCTGAGCTGAGACACTCACTTCATTTATCAGAGGTTGCAGTGTTTTATCTCACCTTCAAGTTTATCGTGGCATTTGCTAGCTATGATGCAGCCCTCACAAATAACACAAATGTATAAGGTGGGTGCTACAGTTCTGCCGTTTTCAAGAAGTGAAGCTATTGATAATTGAAGCCTGGTAGGAGGTCCACTGAAGATGTATCTTCAAAGGAAAATAGAAGACTCTGGTTTCTCCTGCTTTTCCTTTTGCACCATGGCTACTGGGATGTGTTGTTTGGGTCTCCCTCATGCTCCTGCAGTCATGTGATGCCTTCACCTAAAGCTCAAATCCATGGAATCAGTCCATTTGGGACTACAACCTGCACAACCATAATAAACTTTTCCCCCAATAAAAGGATTGTATTTTGTCATAATAGTGAGACAATGACTAATACAGAAGGCTGATGGATGCAAATATAAAAACGTTGGGTTGAAGCCAGGCGTGGTGATGCACGCCCTTAATCCCAGCACTCGGGAGGCAGAGGCAGGTGGATCGCTGTGATTTTGAGGCCAGCCTGGTCTACAAAGTGAGTCCAGGACAGCCAAGACTACACAGAGAAACCTTGTCTCGAAAAACCAAAAAAAAAAAAAAGAAGTTGGATTGAAATAGAAAAAAATATGTAGAATGATAAGCAATAGGATTGAAACATCTAAACCTGTGGGGAAAGTAGCAATGACTTCTATGCAGACGCGTCTAAAGTCATTTCAGGGAATGCTGAGGACCTATAACTCTGAGCATGTCCTCCACTATTTGATAAGTTCATATTTCATATGGAGCTGAAATCTGCCGTCTGCCCAGCTGAGAGGAGAGCCCTTAATCAAGTTCTCTGAGTAGTTGCAAGACACCCCAGAGCTATAGGGTCATTTGTCAGACACTCTTACTTGTGATTCTATACCCCCTCCATTCCCCATTCCCCGTGTGACTATTCACGCTCTGTCCTCAGATGCAATGTAAGGACAAGAATCCTGGAGAGATGCGGGATGGAGAGGTTACATGAGGAGAAGCTTAGATGGGGCTGGGGAAACCCAGGGCGCTGATGAGCAGCACTTGTGTTGATGATGAAGTAGTTCCCAGCACTATGCTCCTGTCGGTAACTTGCAGAGCCTGTGTAAATGGTAAGTAAAGATCTGGTTCCCATATGGCACCCTGAAAGTAGTAAGGGTAAAGCACCCATTTCCTCCTCCTCCAAATCCAAATAACCTTGATTTCAGTCTTTTAGGCGATGTCATCCTGTGCTCAATCAGGTAGTCCTCCTTCCGTCTGAGAGAGCGAAAAGAAGTCAGGAAAGATGAAAGGATTTGTTCCCTTTGCCTTCTGTTTACTTATGACACAGACAATTCCTTCTCACTTTCCTCAAAGAATTCTGCATACAGGGCTTATTTTTAAATTCTCAAAACATCTTCAGTGAGCCATTATCAAAAATAACTTTCTTCTTGAAGACCTGTTACAACAGCTCTGATTTTTTTTTTTTTTTTTTTTTTTTTTTTTTTAGGTAACTGTTAATGTGCTTGTCTGACTTGAGGAAAGGTCATTAGGCATAAAAATGTTCTAAGCATTGGGGGAGAGGCACAACATGACACAAAATAGAATTCCCTCCTCCCCCTGTCACAGTGAGCTACCAATCCTTTGTGTCTGCTCTACCAGTGCTGTTGAAACTCCTTTCTCAAATACCTTAGCTGTTAAATGTGCTCATCCAAATTGTTTTTGCTCAAAGAGTTTGCAATTTCAGATACTTTTTGATTTTAGAATATTTGCATATACATTGAGAAATACTTAGGAGAACAGGAACCAAATCTAAAGATAGAATTCATTTACATTTCTCATAACCTGGAATTCATTTTACAGGACATTTTTAGCACTTTGATTGTGATATGTCATTATGAGATCAGAAGTAGAAATTTTCCACTTGTGGACATTTTCCATCATGTCATCAATAGGTTTTAAATTCTAAAAGCGTTTCAGAGTTTGTATTTTCAAATTAGAAGTCTTTATAAATAGTGGAAATTTAACCCCAGGCTAGACAGGTAAGTAAGGGAAAGACTGGCAGGTGTTGAGATTAGCTTTCCTGGGTGATTCCTTTTCTTCCACTTCTGATGGGGGTCAACAGCCAACCCCTGCATTTTCAAACCTATCGCTAGGCCCAAAGAAGACACCAAATCCATAAGATCCACTAATCAGTGCAGTTAACATGTCTAACTGTGATTGTTTTCAACCTCTGCAAGTTCTATGTACTACATCTGCATCAACCATCAAGGAAAATTATGGCATAAAAAGTCAAATCTGGACCAGTCATATCAAACACTATACACTTCAAAAAATTTAAATAACAGGATCTTGAATGTGTTTTCTACTCCTTAGCAACTTCAAGCTTGCTAAGCCTGAAAAAATACAGAGATAGTGTTTATACATTAAGCCCATGCACTTCACTGTCCACAGCTGGGTTGTTGTTGTTGTTGTTGTTGTTGTTGTTGTTGTTGTTGTTGTTTCAGGTGAAAGATGAATATGAAAGAAACCAAATACCAATGTAAAAACCAATACTTCTGGAAAAATATAAGGATGCAACCATGTTAGGAAAGACTATTCTCCAGTGTGCATCACTCAATAGCTCAAGCATAAACTGATGTTTCTTTCCAAAGCAAAGTCATTTCATGGTGTTATTTGATATATACTGGGGGAAAACCTCCCAAGAGACTGAATCATATTTGTTCTCAGACAAGAAGGCAGACAGTGTCCTGTGACCACAGCATGATGAATTCTGCTCTGACATTTAAGTGGATTGATCTTCTGACAAGAATAAAAATCCACATGTAGGGATGGCTTAGTAGGGCAAAGCTTGACATTACCACTCAAGATGGAAATAATTGCATGTGTCTGTTTCTTCCAGTGTGTGTGTGTGTGTGTGTGTGTGTGTGTGTGTTTGATTTCACTGAGGAAAGTCAACCTCCCTAATCAGGAAATCATGTTCTTTCTGTTTTCCTAATCAATTCAGAGGAGGTAGACTGGCCCATGGATTGCATCAGTCATACTTAGGGATGGATGGAGAATACATGTCCATAGTCCCCATCCTGTAATTACACAGACAAAAGAAAAAAAAAAAGACAGTGCAACACATTTTTTCCAAAAACTCACAAATAACTCATGTTATTCACCAGTGTTCTTCATGCCATCAATTGTGGGTTTTTTTTAAAGATTTATTTATTTATTATACATACAGTGTTCTGCCTACATGTATTCCTGCACACCAGAAAGGGGCACCAAATCTCATTCTAGATGGTTGTAAGCCACCATGTGGCTACTGGGAATTGAATTCAGGACTTTTGGAAAAGCAGACAGTGCTCTCAACCGCTGAGCCATCTCTCCAGCCCACATACCATCACTTGTAAAGGAAAGAAATCTGGTCTGGGGTTTGAGAAAACAAAGGGTCTGTTTGCCCTGGTGGCTGAACACAGAAGGAAAAAGTAAATACTGGAGAGGAAGGAGGAAGAGCTGTGCCTTCATGGTGGGAAAGTGATCTATGGCGCAGTTACAGATGTGTTAACTTGCCATCCACTGCTCACTAGATTCAGATGTAGAGGACAAGACACCCCCCCCGGGACCTACTGGGCTTCTTCAGTGCAAGGCCGTATGGCTGTGATGGAGATGCTCTGCCCTCTGCATCTTAAGATGCCTGCCTCGCACTCAGACATTGTCTCCTCCTTGCCATCCACTTCCACACAGATGCTGTACCCTTCTTTCTGGCACTCCGAAGCTTCTCTGCAGACACATTTGCTGCTCTGGGCTAGAAAGAACAAGTAAGGAGAGACTTAATGGCATGTTGTGAAGGTGGGAGGGTCAAAGCATATGACCTCTCAAGTAATGGCATGGTGACCAGAGAGCTCCTGCCTTGAGCAATGCAATAAACTGCCTCCTGAAAGAGCAGTAAGACCAGGAAATAGGGCCATTTTATTTCACTCAGAATAAATGGGCTTTGAAATTGGTGCCAGGCTTTCTACTGGCTGACCACACATGGGGCAGTTCTATCAAAGTCAAGAGCTCTCCATTTTTTGCTTATAGGGGCTGTCATCTTTGTGAGCCAGAAATCAGGTATAATTCTTTGTTCCCCGAAACCAAATAAGAAGGTTTCAGCAGAGAATGGAGAGTCAAAGCTCAGAGACAGAGAAAGAAAATAATGAAGTTCTTTGAAAGAGAAAGTATGGCATTCAGAAGATGTTTGTCCTATGAAGACAAACTAATCAGAAACAAGGAAAGACTTGGGAAATGGCAACACATCACCCAGATCAAGCAGGAGGAGAGTAATGACGTAAACTACAGAACCATGAGCCAGATGCTGCTGGAGTGACACATGTCTTCATCCTACTGCAGCTGATGAGGGACTGAGGCCCCATGAGGTATGCAGGACAAAGAAGGAGGGAGCTGGCTCATGTATCTACCACATAGTTCAGCTTCCACACTTACAGGTAAAGAAACCCAGGGCAGAAGCTCATTCCTGCATCCTAGCCCAAATCACGGGTGGTGTTGAAGATCATTGCTAAGTTCTGTTCACACGTATCACAGTTGATACTGAATCACAATCCTTTGTCTATTCTCATCAAAGCCTCTGATTATTTCAAGAAGTGTCAGTTTGTCTCTCGTATTTTAAATGCCTCTCTAAGACTTTTTAAACTGCTTTATAACAAGGACAGGTTCCCTTAGTCTCAGAGCAGTATCTGTCTCAAATCTTCAACTTTACTTTTTTCCATTATTTGTATGTGTGTGTGTGCACAAGCACATGTGCACACGCATGCTCCAACATCATGTCATACATGTGAAAGTCAGAGAAAAACGCCAAGGAAGTCAGTTCTCTCCTTCCAGCATGTGGATTCCAGGGACAGAACACCAAATGTCAGCCTTGGCCACAAGCATCTTTATTTACCCTCTGAGCCATCTAATTGGCCCAGTGATGCTTACTTTTAAGTGCATAGTATAAAGATTCAGTTTTTAGAGAGCATTTTTATGTAAGTCTTCTTTTCCTCTTAACTTTTTTAATTTTTATTTTATGTGCATGGCTGTTTGCCTGTATGCATGCCTGCATACCATAAAGGTAGAATAAGAATTAGTGAGGCTTGGATGAACATTTAGATGATCAGGAATAGATTTCAGTCCTCTTAAGTACCTCATCTAAAAGGCCAGTTTATTGTCAAGCCAATCTGATACATTTGACATCTTGAAGTATCTGCTGATGAACTAGAAACTACATTAGCTAAAACTCTTGGCACCATTGCCTTAGACTCTTACAGTTACAGATGTGGAAGGCTCCTTACCATCACACTTGCTCCATGGTGGACATGCACCACAGGATTTCTCCAAGGAGGAGGCAGGGAGAGCACAGCTGTCCTTGCCGGCAAGAGTGTAAGCTCTTCCCCGACACTGGAGAACATGCATCTTGCAAACGGTCAGAGGCAGTATCCTGTTGCTTCTCTCATCTTGAGCACATACATCCAAGGAGGGTCTGAAAAGGGGCATTTTAACTAGATCATTTACAAGATTTGTTCCCTTCAAAGCTGAGGACGATAAGCAAAAGTAAGACATCGTGTACACAACCCTACTTGTAGTCAATCCACCAACACCCGCAAAAACTGTGTTTGCCCTTTTTATAAGCCCAGACCTAGGGCTGGCTTATCTTCCTCTTGGACAAGCCAGATGCAGAAATTTGGATGACAAGGTGAGGTCTGACAGCAACTGCAGATGGACTGATGCTGAAGGAAATAGAAAAGCAGCAATGACCTAACACCCTCAAGGGACCATGTGAAACCACTGATCCCCCAGCTCAACAGCTGGCAAGCCTATAATTCAGCATTGTTCACTATAATCCCTAAATAAACAAGTGAAGATGAAAGTTTCTCAATGCTATTGTTAAGGTTTATTTTTACGTGTGTGTGTGTGTGTGTGTGTGTGTGTGTGTGTGTGTGTGTACACATGAGTTCAGATGTCCTCAGAGGCCAGATGAGTGAGATCTCCTGGACCTGGAGTTACAGACCATTTTGAGCTGCATGATGTGGGTTCTGAGAACCAAACTCAGGTCCTCTGGAGGAGCAGCCAGCGCTCTGAGCCACTGAGTCATCCCTCTGGCTACGTCAGTGTTATTTTTTAGAATACCTGTATAGCCAGTGAAGACACTTCCCACCAAATCTAATGAGGGGAGTTTGATCCCAGAACCAACATGATGGAAAAGAGAGCCAACTCCAGTAAGTGGTCCTCTGACTTGCTCACTTATGCTTTGGCACAATGCCCTCCTCTCTATCAATAAAAGTGCCTGTGCTTACAAAGGATTTATAAATATTTCCATTAAACATAGTATTGATTTTTTCCTTAACCACTGTTGCTAAAATACAATATAGCTATTTAGAAATATAATTTTAAAAACAAATATTTCCTAAACTGGACATACGGGCACACGTAATCTCAGAACTTGGGAGATGGAAACAGGAGGGCGAGATGTTCAATGCTAGTCTCAGCTACACA
This sequence comes from Acomys percivali, assembly GCA_907169655.1. Lineage (NCBI taxonomy): Eukaryota > Metazoa > Chordata > Mammalia > Rodentia > Muridae > Acomys > Acomys percivali. The sequence goes on along the minus strand of OU015749.1, from coordinate 63,071,872 downwards.
GTAAGTTCAAGCCCAGCCTGTATGTATGACCTGCTTCAAACTCCTTGCAACACCCATATCCCCTCAAAAAATCCCACTTATGAATACTTACAGATATGAAAAGTAAAGTTATAGGCAAAAGTCTTAGACAACAAAGCATATTTTTATATGCTGGTCAGAAAGATTTTATGTTCATATACTTTATTTAGCTATAATAGCTATTTAGCTATTGACCTAGAACTAAATTTGTCTAGAGTGCCTTATGTAGCAAAAGAACATTTTTATTTTGCATTATTTTTCTCTGTTTATTTAAATTTTGAGTAGATCTTAGAATAGTTTAAAAAGCAGAAACGTACGCCCCAGAGGCATTGCAGGTGTGGCTGCTCTGTCACATGTGCATCAGTAGGTGGCAGAGAAGACAAAGGCTACATCTACACTCAGGGTTCTGACCTGTGCCTGGCTGATTAGTAGCCTAACACTCCCTGAAAGAAAGCGAGCCTGAGATAACTATCAGTGTGGTACCAGACAAGCTTCCAGCGGGAGTGGGCTAAGACAGATGACCTTTTCAAGGGGCTACTCGGGCGGACAGGGTGAGAAGCAAGCCCCATAGGTCAACGCGACTAGTGCCATAGGGCCCAGATAGGGAGCTAGCCTTAGGTGAACACTAGGCCCAGTGGGACCATACCATTCAAGAGATGATCCCTGCTGGTGCCATAAGATAAAGGTGAAGCATAACACTCCTGAGATCACCCTGAGATGACCCCAGACACTCAGAGTCCCTGGGTGCCACTAAGAGGAACAAGTAAGTGGTAGAGAAATGGGAGAAAGACACACAGAAGGATGTGGGCACAATAGAGAGAGGCAGAACTGGAGATTAAGCATACTGAGGAACAGCGTGATGTGAGTAGCCGGTGATGCCACCTAGGACCATGCTGTGGCCCTGGCCTTTGCTGCCACTGAGGGCCACATCTGTGTCCATGGTCCTCAAGTCATAGGGGTCTGTTACCACCAAAAGCCAAGGGGACATCTCTGGTCTGGGACATGCTGATGTCTGAGGGCTGTGCAAAACTGGCCCATGCCCTCACCTAGGCATTGTGGGAGAGCCGCCCTGCCCCTAGGCAGCTGTAGTTGCAGGGAGTTGCAGACTAAGGATACAATCATGGGAGAACTGGCCCTATCATTCACCTCCCTTGTAGAGGTGTGAGAGAGAAAGAGATACCCGCCTCCCTTACACCTCACTACCTGCAGCAGGTGGGAGACCTGGCCCTGGAGTCACAAAACTAGGAGGGCCATCCCTGCCCCTCATCACCTTCAGCACTCTGGAGAGTGGGGCCTGTACCTCACCTGAGCAGCACAGTAGAGTTGATTCTGATAGTGGAGACACAGGTGAACTGGCCCTGAGGGTGTGAGAACAGGCGGCAATGCAGCAGTATAGGCAAGGGAGACATCCCCTCCCCTACCCTCACCCCTTGCCACCTTCAGCAGGTGAGAGAGCTATCTCTGGGGTCATCTGAGCAGGAGAACTATCCCTGTCCCTCACCTCAGCACTCAGCAGAGTGGGCCATGTACCTTGCCTAGGCAGCACAGTAGAGCTGGCCCTGGATGTGGGGGTTGCAGGTGAGCCAGCCCCAAAGGCATGAGTGCAGGAGATTGAGCCTGCTTCTCATTTGCTGGGTGGTGGCTGGGATGATGGAGAGATGCCCTCCTCCTTTCCTTCGTTCCTTGACATCTATGGCAGGCAGAAGAGCTGGCCCCAGCATCATAAGAGTGGAAGCACTGGTCATGTCCCTCATCCACTGGCCGCAACATTCAGGAGAGTGGGTCCTGAACCTTACCTTGACAGCAGGGTAGAGCTGGCCCTGGCTGTGGAGTGGAGGGAGGTTGTGGGTGAGCCAGCCCTGACAGCATGAGCACAAAAGAGCCAGCAAGCTAACCAGCTCAGATACCTCTCACGCACAGATCCAGGGCTCTAAACTGGCCCACCCCAACATCTACTTCATCAATGAACTGCTAGAGTATGTGAAGGGGCCAGTCCTACAGGATCTCCATGACACAGGGCAACAGCAGGATATCCGAGAGGAGTCCCAGTGAGCTTCAAGTATTGATAGAGTAGCAGAATTCAGAAGCTTCATGTCAGACCAACAGGCCATTAAAACGAATATTTGAAAGCAAAGAAGTGTGGACCAAAAGAAATACCCTGTGACACACTACAGCTTCCACACAAGATTTGTTTTTCTTTATTGGGAAGATGGTTGCAAGGGTGGAGAATGGAGGGGGAGATGAGTGGGTTTGGGATACATGATGTAAAATTCACAAAGAATCAATAAAAAGTTTGTTGGGTTTGTTTTTAAGCAGAAACTTTATAATGCTATTATTATGGGCCTCCAATACTGTGAAGTTATACAAAAAGTCATACTGTGCCTACAAATGACAGAATAAGGATAAACTGGGCTGGGGATTGGAGGGAAGTTAGAAAGAGAAAGAATTTGATTCAAATAATTAATGCCTACAGGAGAGTAATAACAAAGTTGGGATACCCAAATAAGAATGTATCTGGACTGATAACAATTTCCATTTGTACCTTTCTCTAATTTTCTGCATGCTAAAAGGCATGAGATGTAATCATCTTCATCAATTAGTAATTCAGGAAGTGGGTATGAGTTATGATGAGCATGGCCACTTCAAAGTATGCAGCAAATTACTGTTTTGATTCTTAAAAATGAGCCAACTTAACTCCTTAATCTTAAACATGAAAATGGTCCATTTTCACTGACTGTCTCCTATGTCCTCCCAAACCCTTCTCCATTCCTCCTCATTTCCTGGAAGTCTGGCATGGAAAGATTATATCAGAACACCTTTATCCTCTAGCTTGGGTTGATTCCACCACTGAAGAGCACTGGTGAAGAGGTTTTAAGCATTGAAGAAGGTGTAAGGAAGTATTTATAATTCTGGGTTATACCCGTAGTGCCTCTCAAGTCCCTAAAGGGAAATCTGCTCCTCCTTAGATGCTGTCTCCTCATAGCTTCTCGGCCTTTGTGTTTCATCCCTTTCTCCATCTTTCTCCCTCTTTTCGAGGCTGGGTGTGGATATATACATATGCACTATTATATGCCCTTCACTCTGCCCACATTTTGCTAGGCATGATCACCCTCCACTATCCCTTACCTAACTGTACTAAATACATCTTGCTAGGACCCAGACACAGGCATCCAAGAATAAAAGCCATGGCCAGAAATAGGGAGCATTCTTACAATGCAAATTTAGAAAGGAGGCATCTAGCATCAGAAAAGCAGCTGCCTTATTACCTATTGGTATTGCTTTTTAAAAAGTTTATGTCCCAAGAGAATTTCAGGCTAATCCTCTAAAGCTCTAAATCCTCAGGTGACAGTTCTGTCACTTATATATAGAACAAGCAGTGCTTGAGCGGCCCTTCGGTGTCTCGCCCCTCCAGATTAGAATCCTATTAAACACCCACGGCTGTCAGCCTATGACCTGTAACAGGCAGCAGCAATGGGGCAGAGTAAGATGCAAAGACTCTTAGCTCTCCATAAGCCATGCCTTCAATAAGCTCTGCAGAGCCATCCCATTTACCCTGGATAAAACCAAACAGAAAAGTAAGTGGCAAAGTCAGAGCTTACCCGCACTCATAGGGCATTTTACAGATGCATTTTGAGTTCTGCAGTTTCTCCCAGGGCTGACATGCAGGAGGAGCTGCCGGTGGTAGAGTGGTAGCAACTAAAAGAAACATTTAAGAGAGATGTGATCATTAGGGGATCTAATGATAAAGCCTTGTTTTATGATAGAACTTGCTGAATCAGCATCTGTGAGATTCTCCTATAGTTAAAAGTAAAGGTGTGGATTTGTGTGGGTGGGGAGAAGGGGAAGATATAGGAGGAGTTGGGGCAAGAGAACCGTAATCAGAATACAATGTATGATAAATCTATTTTCGATTTAAAAATAAAAAAAAAAAAACAGTATGTTCTCATCTCTAAGCAAGAAGCTATCTCCAGTTGTAAAGAAAAACTTAATTTTCTCCAATGGCATTTCACTGGGCATATTAACCACAGCAGTGGGAGGTCAACACAAATGAACTCAGTGGCATATTTGTAGAGTTTGTCTCAGGTTGTTTGTTAGAGCATTTTCATGCCACACTAGTCTTCTACTTGTATATTATGTTCTTCAGTTTTGTGTTTTTATGATGCGTGTGTGTTTGTGTGTGTGTGTGTGTGTGTGTGTGTGTGTGTGTGTAACAACAATTAATGAAATAAATAGAATGTCATAAATTTGAGAGAAAGTAAGGGGTGCACAGGAAAGGCTGGAATGAGGAAAGGGAAGGGGAAAAATTATGCAATTATATTTTAATTTCAGAAAATAAGAAATTAAAAATATATATATTATAGCCAGGCAGTGACAGTGTACACCTTTAATCCCAACATTCAGGAGGCAGAAGCAGGGAGATCTCTGTGAATTCGAGGCCAGCCTGGTCTAGAGAGTGAGTTCCAGGACAGTCAAGACTACGCGGTGAAACTCTGTCTCAAAAAAAACAAAACAAACAAATATATAGATATATTTGCAATATATAAATATGCATATATATGCATATGTACACATTATATATATATGTAATATATAGTATAAAGTTCTAAAGTATTCCACAGAGGAACACTCTATAAAACGACACCATTTCCTAGGCATGTTTAATGAATCATGTACTGTTTACACATTTTGCTATTTGATCCCTGCTAACAAGTGCCTATATAAAAGATGAAATACCTAAGGGTTAAAAACATTTGGAAATTGATGCTAACTCAGATATTTTACAAAATGTCCTGTGCAGGATTAAGCTTCCATTTGTCTGAACCCACGGCCAGCAAAGCAGGCTCCCTTTCATGAGGCCAGTCTGTGTAAACTGTTTGTTGTTTTGGACTCCATCTTGCCAGGAGCCAGCCGTGGGTCATAAAGCCACGGAAGAATTTAGAGCACTGGAGAGATGGCTCAGTGGTTCCAAACATTTGCTGATTTTCCAGAGAACCCAGGTTTGAATCCCAGCCCCACATGGCAGCTCACAACTGTCTGAAACTCCCATTCCATGGAACCTGGTGTCCTTTTCCAGCTTTTGTGGGTACCAGCCATCCTTGTGATGCACATATATACACGCAGACAAAACACCCACATACACAAAATAAGCAAATAAAACTATTTTTAATAGAAACTTGCATCGGAGAATTTCCTGGTATCCAAGGAAAGCTAGAGTCTCTCACATGCAAATGTCCAGGTGGTCTCCCCTCAACAGTGTGCTTATGTCTGGAGGTGCTTACATAAAAAACATTCTATACACTATTTTGTGCATAGAAACTCTTTTTAAGTAAATCATTCTTTGAATTTTGATAGGAAGTGGGGCTCTGCCAGATGGCAATGTGAAGTCTGAAACACTCTTCCCCTCCTCCCCCAACTTTCTGCTAGCTTCATTTTAATGAAAATCATTTGTATCAAACTTCTGGGCATAAAATTGAATAATCATCTAGTGGCATTCAGAGAAAGGATAAGCAGGCTACCAAAAAAGAAGACTTGATAGCCTATGATCATATAGTGGGGGAAGAGGTCCCCCATGGTCACAGACATAGGAGAGGGGAATAGGGTGAAAGCGGGATGGAGGGAGGATTGGGAGGATACAAGGGATGGGGTAACAATTGATATGTAATTTGAATAAATTAATTAAATAAAAAAGGAAAAAATTGGATAATCATTTAGTATACTATAAAGATAGTTTTATTAGAAGAGCATGCTTTGTCATATTTAACTGCATTTATTTATTTAGTGTGTACATGTATGTGGCACACATAGAGGTCAGAAGACAGTGTCCACTGGGCAGGTCTTGAGGGATCAAACTTATGTCATCAAACTTGGCAGCAAGAGTCTTCACACACTGAGCCTTCTTAATGGCCTACAGGCATGAGTTTATAAGTAAAAATTATAAAATATATACATCCTTTACTGTGGAGAATGTAATCAAGTTAGATAAGATAATAAAATCCCATGAGAAATTGATGGAAAAATGGGGAAATGGCATCAATATGAAGCATTGCCTTCCATAACTAGATCTCTCAGTAAAAATCTCTCAGGACTTCACCTTGATGCAGTGACACTCCACATGTAAGGCAGAAGACAAAGGGAGAAACGTGATGTATAAATAATAAGCTAGTCAATAGTATCCTAGTAATAGTACTTTCTCAATCTGTTTTGTTTTGATGTTTTCCTTGCTTTTGGGATGGGATTTTAAAATGTAGCTCAGATTGGCCTCAAAGTTGACCTCTTCCTGTTTCCAGATCCTCAGATCACTAGGACAGCAGGTGCAGTGGCCTGAGGAGAACACACACACACACACACACATACACCATGGCTCATATATTTGCATGCTTAGCCCCCATTTGAACTGTTTGGAAGGATTGGGACAGGCATCCTTGTCAGAGGAGGTGTGTGGGTGGCCTTTGAGGTTTCAAAAGCCTTCACCAGACCCAGTGTCTGACTTTGCTGCCAACTGTGGGTCAGGCTGTAACGCTCTCAGCTACTTCTGCACCATGCCTGCTTGCCTGCTGCTACACTCCCCATCATGACAATAATGGACTAACCCTCCAAAACTGTCAGCAAGCCCCCAGCTAAATTCTCTCTTTCATAAGAGTCGCTTTGGTCGTGATGTTCACAGCAATAGAACAGTAACTAAGACAACAGGTGTGGGCAGCCACTGGTAGTATCTTTGTTGTCATCAACTAAGTTATGTCAATTTATACAAAAAGTAAAGATAGTGTAGAATCAATATTTTGCATGGTTTTTATTTAGTTAATTTATTCAGATTACATCTCAATTGTTATCCCATCCCTTGTATCTTCCCGATCCTCCCTCCATCGTGCTTTCACCCTATTCCCCTCCTCTGTGCCTGTGACCACAGGGGACCTCCTCCTCCACTATATGATCATAGGCTATCACATCTCATCTTGTTTTTTTTTTTTTCAAAATAATTTTTTATTAATTTATTCTTGTTACATCTCAATGGTTATCCCATATATCTCATCTTGGTAGCCTGCTTATCCTTTCTCTGAGTGCCCCCAGGCCTTCCCACCAAGGGGAAGTGGTCAAATATGGGGCACCAGAGTTCATGGTAGTCAGTCTCTGCTCTCCACTCAACTGTGGAGAGTGACCTGCCCATTGGCTAGATCTGAGTAGTGGTTCGATGTTTACTGCATGTATTGTCCTTGATTGGTGAAACTTTTCTGATATCTAAAATTATTCCAAAGTAAAATGGTTTCTATTTTTTCTTAGTATATACTGTGGTTTGACTTAAAGTATCCCCCATAAGCTCAAGTATTTAAGCACTTGCTGGCACTGTCTGAAAAGGACCTTTAAGAGGCACGGTGTTGCTGGAGAAAGTACATCACTGGAAGTGGGCTTTAAGCTTTAGCCTGGCTCCACCTCTGTTCACACTGTTTCCTGGGTACTGTTGTGAAGTAGTCACCCCGTCTCCAGCTCCTCTCACAGGAGGACCCCACACCTCCAGAAAATTATGGATTCACTCTCTGGAACAAAATAAACTCTTTCTTCTGTAAATTGCTTTGGGTCATGGTACTTTATCAAGGTAAAAAAAGGTAACTAATATAGCTTATAAAATAATAGATTTCATTATGATATCTTTATCATGCATGTCATTATACAGTGCTTATTAAGTTCCCTATTACTCCTTCTCCCTTATTCCTTCTTCTCCCTCTTGCTGGTGCCCATCTTCACTCCAAGTAGTCATCTACTTCAATATCATATATATATGTATATATATATATATATATATATTCAGTATAGTTGCCTTTTCTTCATGTATGTAAGCACAGGTACATACGTATCACTGTGTGTGTATGCTCAGAGGGCCACTTTCAGGAGTAAGTTCACTCCTTCCACCTGGTTTTCGGAGGCAGGTTTGTTGCTTTACTGCACACTGTAGCTAGCTGACCCATCACGTCCCATCTCACATTAGGAGGGCTGGGATTACAGACGCTCACCACTGTATCTGGCTTTTAACTTGGGTTCAAGGGGTCAAAGTCAAGTCATCAGCCTTGTATAGACTGTGCTTCTTCCTGCTGAGCTACATTGCCAGGCCTCCTGTACGTATTTTTTAAGCATTGGTTGTACTATGAGAGAACAGCATGCGTTTGTCTTATTCTGCTTATGTTATAATCCACAGCTCCAACCCTTTTCTTTCAAAAGATACAGTTTTGCTTCTCCTTGTGGCTGATAAAGCTCCACTGTGTACATATACTGCATTTTCTTTCTGTCCTGATTTTTAAATTTGTATTTAATATTAATATTTTTAAAGTATCACTCTTACACCTCATTCGCTCTTCCTTTGAATTCTTCCTCTATCCTCCCCCACACACACTAATTCCCTCCCAATTTAATATGCTCTTTTTTTTTTTAACCCAGTGAGTTGACTGCCTAAATTTGCATGGGTGTTTGGCCATCTACTCCCAGAGGCTGCATTACTGAAGAAAAGTGACTCCACACACAGCAGCCACCAATTATCTAGCTCCTCAGTTAGCAAGGGGGCTTCATGACTTCCTCCCCCATGCAAGCTAGGGTTATTTTTCTGGTTTGATCTTGTTCAGGTGTTGTACACGATATATCACATTGTCTTTATCCATTCATCTGTTGGTAGAAATCTATGGCTATTGTAAGTGCTGTAATAAATGTGCAGGTATTTTTGTCCTATGATGACTTAAGATTTCATCAGGTGTGTGATATCACTGGGTTATATGGTAGTTCTAATTTTTGTTGTTTGTTTGTTTGGGGCATCTTTAAATTGGTTTCCACCGTGACAGGACTAATTTACATTCTCACCAGTGGTGTATAAGGATTCCTTACACTGATAGAATTTGTTGTTGTTTAGTAAAATATTTAATTATATATGCTAAATCAAAGCACATTTCTCTGCAGACATTATGGAGATGGGTAGAGGTGATAGCTGTTCAACAATAAAAGTATGCTTAACGTTAGCTATCTGTATACTTAAAATGATTAAAATAGTAAATGTGATGATATGCATAGCTTAGCAAATTTTAAATAACTAAATATTTAAATGTCTAGTACTTCATTCACTTATTACTTAACTGATATTTTGTATTTGCGTATGTATACATGTGGAATGTGCATATGTTCATTTGCTTGCAAAACTTAAAGGTTAGCACTTTATTCACTTATTACTTATATTGTGTGTGTGTGTGCGTGTGTGTACATGTGCATGCATATGTGCAAGCCAGATATCAGTGTCAAAGTGTCTTCTTCTATCCCTCTCCACCCTATTTTTTGAGACAAGGTTGTTTCATTGAACCATTTTGGCTATTCCAATCAGCGAGACGCCTGCCAGTATGTACCAGTCTCCACGCCCCCAGTGCTTGGATTAAAGACACATATGACAATGCCCAGCTTATATTTGGAAGCTGAAGATCTGAACTAGGCCCCTCATGCATATGCAGCAAACACTGCACCCACTGAGCCATTTCCTCATTCCCATATATTTTAAAACACCAACTTTGAAAGATGATAAACACAGGAATTTTTGTTTATTATAGGTTTCTCTTAAGCATAGTTATTATTATCTACACATTCAGAAAAATGCATGGGTCCATAAAACATCCTTAATTAGAACCAACCATAATCCCATTTTCTACAGAGTGAGGAAAGATTCATTCTTAATTATGCTATAAAATGACAGAAGCAAACATTTCAGAAAAACAGCTACTAGTTTCCTTTCAAACAAAAATTATATCCTCATTAAGTATATATTGTTCTCTTCAATTTTCAGATCATGGGTACAGGTGTATTACTTTACACAACTCAAGTAAACTCATTTCTGTGTGACAGGGTACATAGAAAAGAAAGCAATTGTTTTCTGATGTGTTCAGAGAAGAGCGCATCAAACCTGATGCTCATTCAATTCATCTGCTCTACTCCTATCTATGCACCACCACAGTGCATGTCTACATTTGGCAGAACAGGGCTCCTTGAGGCCTGCTCTCTTCCTTTGTAAAAGTCTAATTCACTTAAGAGTATTCATCCTAGAATCTTGTACTCCATCCCCATAAGAATATACAAACTTCAGCCCTGAATTAAAATGTTTACACTAAAGTAAAAGCAGTAGAGTGAAGTAGCATGTGTGTGTGTGAGCTTCCCTTCTTTCATGGTTATAAGTGTTAGTAGCATCTTCCAGGCTGCAGAGATGGCTCAGCTGTTAAGGGTACTGGCTGTTCTTGCAATAGCCCTGGGTTCAGTTTCTGGCACTCACATAGCACCTCACAACTGTCCTTAGCTCCAGTTTCAGAGCATCCAGTGCCCTCTTTTGGCCTCTGCAAGTACTGTGGTCACATATATAGGGGCAAAACATACATACACGTAAAATAAAAATAAATTTATCTTTTAAAATTATTAAATAAACTGTTGCAGGATATCTGATCCCATTTTGATCCCTGAGATTATGAACTGTAAAACTCTGTCTTTTGTTTAGTGTGATTAAGCCCTAATACACACCTTTAACCAAGAACTTTCTGTTTGTTGTCAACCGGTGATTGAGGATTTAATAAAGTTAACCCTAGGTCAAGAAGTGGAGCAAGAAACCATCTGACAGGGATTAAAGAGTAGGAGGAACTTTGAGTTGAACAGTATTTAAGACAGAAGGAGCTGAGAGAAATGAACCCTGTCAGGTCTGATCCAGTGTCAGTGTCCGGTTCTTTTGTTATGAAAACATATAATTTCTCACAAGCATTAATACAGTCTTAAAATTATGTATGAGGTGTATGGGATGCACAGAACAATTAAAAACCTCTAAAATACATAATTTGTCTTTCTAAATTGGTTTTTTTTTTTTTCTGTTTTAGATGTTTATTTGTTGAGACAGAGTCTCTCTATACAGCTCTGGCTGTTGTGGAACTCACTATGTAGACCAGGCTACCCTCAAGCTCACAGAGATCGACCAGCCTTTACCTCTGAGTGTTGAGATTAAAGACCTGGTTCACCACACCCAGTTTATTTTAGGTTCTTAAAAGAACGTTCACATGTGACTAGTGTTTAGAATACTAAATTGCTGGATTTCCACTACCGATAGCAAAAGAACATCACACACGCACGCACGCGCGCGTGCACACACACACACACACACCCCAAAAGCCAAGGACCTGAACTTAAGGTCAAAGTCACAGGAAACAACTCTTTGGGGATTGCAGAAGAAAGGCAGCTGACTCCAACCACAGGAACCAGTGGTTGCAGAAAGAGACAACAGATTCTGCAACCGCATGGCTTATGTAAGGAAAACAGCTAACTTCCCCATTCTTCCCTCCCTCCTATGCCCTTCCTTATCCTTGGCTACAAAAACCTCAGCCTAAAACCTGGACCCTGCATTCCCTTGGCAGTTGAGCAACTGGGTGCTGTGCCTCAATCATGGGTATGTCACCTCTGGTGTTAAATAAAGTGCACTCCAGCTGTTGAGTTCAGCTAAGTCCTCATCTTTTGTTTCTTCCTGAAAACCTAATTCTCACTTACCCTCACAAAGAGTAACTTCACAAACCATAATACTTTTCTTTGAATGATGTCTCCTTTGTGGTGATAAATATAAGTGCTTTATAAATTTTTGATTTAATATCAATAAGCTTTCTAAGGGTCCAGAAATAAAACATTCATTTTTTTTAATTGTCATCTTAACTCTGAATTTAGGAAATCAGAAGAAAAACAAATATCAGCTTTTAAAAGTCTTCATTTTCTTGGCACCCTAACAGATATAAAGCTATTCTTTCATATGGAGGAGTGAAGTTCAGTGTACCGCCCTCTCCTGGCCCTACATTCTGTGAGTACACTGTGCCACACAAGTAGCTATGGAAATGTCTACACATTGACCTCATTCTCCGAGGGAGCCAGATGGAGAGAGTCATGTACCAGGACACAATGCCATGAAGGTCACCAAAAGGACTCTCACCTGTGGCACTCAAGAGACACAGAAGCCACTTACCTTTTTGCACGCACTGAGAATTCTTCAGCTCAGGACTCCATTTAAGGCTAGAGCCACAAAGGGACGCTGAAGGACCTTCTAAGGACATGCCAGCCACACAGGAAAGGGTCACCTTCTCACCAACAGTGTAAAAAGGTTTCTGGGGGTGACTCTGCAGGCCGTTCATCAGTACAGGTAGAGAACAGGCAATTTCTGAAGATAAATGAGAACAGAAAGCAAAAGTCACAGCTTGCCCTTTTCCTAAACAGCCTTTTTAAAAACAGCCTTAGGTAGTGTTCATATACTTGATCTGCCTTTTCACATCACAGCGCAAACAGGAAAAAAAGAGCGTCTACTCGTAGGATTCTCCAAAAGTCACTCTCCATGGTGTCTGACATGTAATTGACCAATCAATGACTGAGGACAAAACAGCTGTCATCTCCTTCCCTTGCCCTCAAAGCAACGTGACAACCTGAAACGAACAAGGCTACAAATAGAGTCCCAAAGCCCAGCCTGCTGCTAAAATCAGACCCTGCAGCTGCCACTTATCTCTGTAGTGGGGTGATGTCCCACCAGAATTTTCCCAAGAGCTGTACTCATTTGCATCTCATTAGCTCTAATTAGACACGTCACCATCTAAAAATTTAAAGCACCACCTTTCACCTTGCAGCCATAAAAGTATTTGGTGTTCAGTATTTTCCCACCCCAATCTTTCCTTAATGGCATTAATTAGTCCAAATCTATTTAAAAATAAAGCAGCAGAAAAAATAGTGTGTGTGTGTGTGTGTGTGTGTGTGTGTGTGTGTGTGTGTGTGTGAATAACAAGTCAGAAATCATGATTGAAGACAAAAATCTTTCAATGTTCCTCGTGGATTTTAGACAATATTATACAACATTGCTGTATTCCAACACTGTCTTTATCATAAGACCCATATTCATTCATTTATTCAAATGCTACCATTCATTGTATGCCTAAATTTTGCCAAATGTATTCTGTACTGATGGGGAAAAGCTATGTTGTGACTTCAAAATCTAACATTGAGTTTGTTTCTGGCACGAAACATCTGCCAGATGTATCAGGGGAATGTTCTGCAGCCTCTCTCCTACCAAGACAGATAGCAAAGCTACACAGGAAAGACTAAAAGGAAATGCCTCTGAGTGTCAGAGGGCTGTCATAAGAGTGTGCTTGTGAGTGTCCAAGATTCCAGACAGAAGAGAAATCTAAGGAATTACGTGGTTGCGAGTTTCATAATGCTTTTCTCCAGGAACTATTTGTGAACTTGAAAAAAAATGAAAGAAAAATAAAAGCCTAGTGAAAAACAAACTGAGGAGAGAACTGCAGCTCAGAGGTTGAACCATTTATGGAGCTTGCAGGAAGGACCCAGGGTAAAGGACCAAATGCAGGGGTCCAGCTACATTACAAAAGGAGAAACCCAGGTAGGAAGTTCATACTGCTCATCGGGATTCCTCACTGGCCAGACACCATTGGAATGAAGGTTAACCAGACATAATTCTGCCTCATTGTTCACCAGATAGAAAATGCATCTTCTCTAGAGATGCCTTCAAAGCCTCAAATTGTTCTTAAAGTTTCTCATGTATACGGTAGAATTTAGTCAGAACTAATCTAACACTCAAAAGCATAAGAATGACAAAAGTTTGACCACTAAAAACACAACAGAAACAAACCCATAAGCAATCCAGATAATAAAATTAACATTCATGAGCCTTGGAAACGCTGCAATTAGTTTGTTCAGAAATCTAGATGGTGCCAGGTATGGTGTCTTATGCCTTAAATCTCAGCACTCGAGAGGCTGAGGCAGGGAGATTGCCATTAGTTGCAGTCAGTTGAATTCCTTGACAGCCTGGGCTATTGAGTGAGAGTTTTGTGTCAGAAAAAATCTAAATGACAAGATGAAAATTTTCTACAAAGCACTGAAAAATATCCCTAGCAGAAAAATGTAACAGTTCAATAGAATTCTTAAAAGACTATACCACAATTACACAGAAAATTTATGAGTGAGTGATAAATCAATAGAAATATTTAACATGAAAAGCAAAGCAAAGAACAATATCACATGTAGTGCTGCGAGCACCAGCTCCATCGCGCTCTGCTTCCTGACTGTGGATGCTATGTGAGCCGACCCCAATCTCCCTTCCCCGAGGCTCATGATGGACTTCCCCCCCTCCCTATGAACTGTGAGCCAAAGTTTGTCATTCTTTCCTTAAGTCATTTTGATCTAGAAAAATAACTAACGCAGGCTCCTAACAACTTTTCAGGAAAAGGAGAGCAAAGGTGGAGCTGATGATGATTTGCTCCATAGTGTTAGGGTTAACACGGGTGATGTTTTATCCTCATTCATTTCCTTCTCTCTCGGTCTGCCATCATAGGATATACACAACAATGAGGACCACTCACTCTGACAATGCATTTCTCCAACAAGCCACTGTGAATCTTCTCCACATCTGGCAACAGGATCTCCAATAAGAGCATACCCTTCATTGCAAGCATATACTATGCTTTTCCCAACAGGAAACATGGTACCTTCGCCCTAAACAAACATAAAAGATGGAGAAAAAACTAAAGAAACATGTTGTTGATAAGAAACAGGCCAACTCAGTTTTGGGGGGTGGTTTGTTTGTTTCTTTAGTTTTACTTGGCCTGGAAATCATTGTTGGCCTTAATCATCAGTCGACTTATATCCAAACAATTGATTTAGAAAAACAATATAAAACATTTTCCACATTTTCTCCTGATTTAGTCTGTTCAAACACTAGTACCACCATTGATCAAAATAAAGCCACAGTGCCAATATATTATAATGTATTGATTACTCCCAAAATATGAAGTGCTGCACTAAGCACTTTACTAAAATCTTTTAGTGGATACCATTCTAGTACTTTCCTTCCCTTAATACATACAGTAAAGGGCAATTTGCCATCAGATCTGGAAGGAGATTTGTCTATCAATTCTTCATGTGAAGGATGTATATTCTGTTCATTGGCAACATTACCTAATAAATGTAAGCATAACAGAAATATGTGTATCTTCTCACTATCTTCAATGAAAGTCTCATGGTGACCTTGGATCATCTGATCATTTGTTTTGCTTTTACACACAGAGTCTCACTGTGCATCTCAGGTTAACCTGGAATTCACTATAGAGTCCTAGATGGCCTCAAACTCAGAATCCTCACATCTCCAACTCAGAGCTTGGAGTACAGACATGTGCCACCACTCTCTGCTCACCAACAACATCTAAAAAGCATGATGTTGAGCTTCTTCTGCTCCTCACTGTAGTTATGGAAATGCTGCTATGAGTGGATTACATATTTCATTAGCCTATAATATTGGGAGGTGAGTTGTCATAATGAAGTAAGGAATTTCAAATCCCAGCTTACAAGGACATAGTTACCCTCATTTGGGGTCCTTGCTTCCTTTCCTTACTCTCTGGTACTCTGCACCTCCCCCTACCAAAGAAATACTGAAGAAACACAGGCATGGTTTGGAGATGGAATCTCACACAGCTCTACTCTAGGAAATAGAACCCAGTTTCCTTGTGCCTTATTATCATTGCCAGATACTATCCCAGGCTTAGTCGGCCTCTATAGAAGCCTATAATTCCTCTTAAGGAAACTATTCAGTGTCAGTGTCAGTGCTTGAGTGTAGCCTCTAGACCCACCTCTGCTTGGCAAGAGGGACTTCATGATGAGGAAATTCAACTCAACACCATTCAAACATCTCTATACAAAAACCACTGATAGCAAATTAAAAAAGAATTGCAGGTGCCACTCCTAACCTACTGAATCAGAAAAGACTGGAGGACTGGAATCCAGCAGTAGTCTTTATTTGAAGTTCCCTGGGTGACCTATGTGGACAACTCTGAAACAGTGTTTGAAAATGTGGGCTCATAAAAGGGCAAGAGAGCTTCATGGGTCACAAGGGCGTGCTTGTTTGCAGTTTTGAATATGTTTCATTCAGAAGCCCCCTAGATCATGGCGCATGTGTAGAACATTCTACCACTTTCTACTTTATCTCCTTCTTCCTCTGCCTCCTCACTTTCTCGACAGTATCTACAATTGTGGAAACTTGAGCAATTTCTCATTACTATAAGGGTAAGGGCCTGGAATTTAAGAATGAGAATTTCTCATGAAGAGGGCAGAGCTGGCAGCATTGAAAGCATCCTTATGAAGACAGACAGATCTCCTGTGTGAGACGCAAAGAGATGTCATTGAACTTAGGGGTCAAAGCATAAGAAAAACTGGGAAAAGAACTAACTAAGGCCATCACAATGCCAAGTGCAGCCACTAGAACAACCAATGAAAAATGGCCGGTGTTCTTTTATGAACATGGAAATTAGTAAAAATATGATAACCAACATCTCATGAGACAATGGTTAAAATCTACTCTTGGAGTAAATAAAATACTTCATTCCATGATGATAATGTTTTAAGAGAAATCCTTTTTCAATAAAAAAATAATCATAATAATTCTCTAGGTTTAAGAATTTGCTTATTGAGGCTGGAGAGTGGTTAAGAGCATTGGCTGCTCTTCCAAAAGAACTCAGGTTCAATTCCCAACACCCACATGGCAGCTCACAACTGTCTGTAACTCCAGTTCCAGAGGATCCAACACCGTCACACATTCAGGCAAAACACCAATGTACATAAAATTAAAATTAAAAACTTTTTTAAAAACTTGCTTATACATCCACACTTATTTATAACATTGGCAATGTTGAATATCCCTCTTACATGATGACATCTCTCACTCATCAAGTGGCAAGACCATAGAAGAAATGCTACCCTCTACAAAATATGAATCACCTTGGGCCAAAGAAAAAATGTCACAAATGAAATCCTCCACTACTGAGGTTAAAATGTACATATAAAATATTTTAGCACTATTTCACCACAGAGGAGGAGTTAGACTATGGCCAACTAAAGAGACAGAAGTTGGAATGTTTATAAAGGAGACAGATAAGTCTTCATAACTAACTTGAACAAATCCATCTTTTAAGGCAGGGGGTGATGGGCAGAATTCTTTTGGAACCAAGGACAAATGAAAGCAGTGTGGCTCAAGTAATCTGTAAAAAAACAGAAACAAATGGAAATTAATGTGATTGGTTCCCACAGTCTAGTTTATTTATATAAACTTATATATACTTATATAATATATTATATTATATTATATATTTTCCCTTTATATCTGAAGGTATTAAAGGAGAAAGTGAAAGAACATTATCTTTATCATTCTCAGAACCAAATATGTGACCACATTATATCTTTAAGTACCTTAAGCATAAAGTCAATCTATCAAAAGATGGTGATTTAAGTACTACAAAATCAGTAGTATGAGAAGCAAGTAAGAAGACAGATGAAAGTCTTTACATAATTATCTTGCCTATCTCTCTAGCATAGCTTAAGGCAAGCCTGCCCACTTAGGAGTGATCTCTTAGTCAAGATATTATTGATCTCACTTCTGGCCATCTAAGAGCAGTGATCATCGAGCACATGCCCACTGCACAGTATACTTCCTCTATGTAACTTCCAAAAGGTCTGGTCTCCATTACCGTAAGTTCTCCAAGTCCTGGTCTTCACACTGACTGCTTTCGCTTGTTTCTCCAATACAGGCCTTTCCACCCACACTGGGAGGGGGATTGTTACATTCTCGACTCCTTGATTTCTTGCCTTGAACACAGGGGCTCCAAGAGGACCAACAACTCCAACCTCCATCGACCCCTCCTGAAACATGAGAAAGGGGCTCTTGACGTCTGCAGAGCAAGACTTTAGAGCTCAATGCATATAGAAAGGGCAGAGTGTAGGATCTGCAATGGCTGAACATGAACCTAGCTATGGTATTTTATTCACTCATAACCATGGATGAGGCATTCAAACTTCTTGCTCCTTTGTTATTATTCTGGTGTTTTCTGGAGAGCTTTACAGAAACCAGAATGGCTCTACTCACTAACTTGGTGTATCCATATCCAGCCTGCTGTAGAGAAACTCATAAACTGTGTTTTATGAGGGTCAATGCACTTTCACCTACATTGAATCGTGCATTTGTTTCTCTAGACAATGACCAAGGTGAAGCAAAGGAGACACTATCATTCCCACTTCATATTCCAAAACTTACTAACAAAGGGTGCTTCCACTTTGACAGATAATTGAAAATCACATGTCTATTGAAAACTATTGACTAAGGGTACAAAATACTAGAGATGCTTCAAAGAGCTCACTATCATAAAGTCTAAGCAATAGATACAAGCTCCCATAGAGCCAGGTTAAAAACAAAACTTTGTAGAGAGATAATTATGCAAAGATAGGAAATGTTTTAAACATAATCCTATTCTTGTAGAAAATAAAGAGTCAAAACCAGAATAGTGTCTTTAATTCAGATGAGTAAAAATAGAAATAGCAAAAGACCTTAGTCAGGAAAAGACCTTAGCCTTAAAACTACAATGTGGAGATGACAACCAAAGGAGATTCTGAGTTCAAATGCAACCTCACTTCTTCAAACACAAATCAGTGCACGTCGAGGGCTAAGGAAAATTCTCTTTTCAATGTGTCCCTCATAATGAGTGAAAACCTATTATGCTGACCTGCTTGATTGCCGACAAGGACTCCTTGCTCACACGCCGTACCAAATGTGTTCGGTTTGCACTGACAATGGCACTGTGTCCCAACAATAATAGCGAGGCCACCATTCTGGCAAGGCTGGCAATGGCAGGGGTCAAATTCATCCAGATACTCCTGAAGAGCACGCTTTAGGTACAGTCTTTTCACAGAGGCACAGGGCACTTCTTTGACCAGCTCATACAATGGTGTCAGCTACAAAGGAAAGATGTCAGTCCATGCCCAAAGCTTTAAGGGAGAGCATACTTCTTACATGTACATACAACCCCAGTGAAACAGAAGCAAAAGCTACTCTTGCTTTCACTACAGTTGTCTCTATAGTATGTATGTCTCAAGAGCCTCAGTACTGTCCCCAAAACAAGAAACAAGAATAGAACCAAGTCCTACATTGGGTGGCTTCTTCCTATTGGTATACACCTAAAGCTCAATCTCTCTCTCTCTCTCCCTCCCTCCCTCCCTCTCTCTCTCTCTCTCTCTCTCTCTCTCTCTCTCTCTCTCTCTCTCTCTCTCTCTCTCTCCCTCTCTCTCTCTCTCTCTGTGTCTGTGTGTGTGTGTATGTGTGTCTATCTATCTCTATCTATCTCTGTGTGTGTGTATTTGTGTGTATATGTATGTGTGTGTCTGTCTCTCTCCCTCCTACCTCATGTGTGTGTGTCTCTGTGTGTATATGGCCCAGTGAATAAATGTCACATGTGAGCAAATGCCCACAGAAGCAAAAAGAGGATGCCAGATCCCTTGGAGTAGGAATAAATTGCAGGCAGTTGTGAGCCTCCCAACATGAGTGGCAGGAACGAAAGTATGGTCCTCCAAATGAGCAACAAGTGTTCCTAACTGGTGAGCCATTTCTCCAGCTCCCTGTGACAGAGTTTAGTTTATCAATCAGGCACAGAATGGGATTGTCTGCTTTCCTTCAATGCTAAAGAACATACAAGATGGTGACAATAGCCCATTCTACATACTCAAAGGTGGTACTCTTTGAGACATTCCTGGAAATGCTATCTGCTTTATTTCAGGTAAACAGGTGAGATATGTTAGAGATGCTTGAGGAACTACTGTAAGTCTTTGATGTTGTTGTTTTTGTTGTTGTTGTTGTTAATTTAAAAAGTGTGTACAGGTCTCCTAATTGTTTTAGTTAGACATTCTCTGGGATACCGAGTAGCATAAAGAGAATAAGTCATAGAATCAGTTCTATCAAAATTCTTTAGAAAATGTGGATTTGCTCTAGTGATGTTTGACATGCTTAAAAGCAACATGAGCATTTTGCAAATTTTGCATTTTCACATGTGCAGTCATATCCACTATATGCACAGAGAAAGGGAGCACGGAACCTGGCAGCTCAGAACACATGTGATGCACATGCACACACAGCTCAGATGTCCAGGTTTGCTAACCTACTGACCATAAGCTACACCCACTCATCTGGTAAACTGACAGATTTCTAATTGCTCTAGTTTATGTGATCTGAACCACTGTAGCGCTCCCAGCACCCAGCAAGCTTCAGGATTTTCTGGACAAAGTGCCTCATTCACAGTAGTATCAACACATTTCTCAACCATTTAACATGACAAAGGCCTTGCTCACATTTTTCTCAGTGCCACCTTTCTTAAATCAACATCATGACTGATTTTGAGTGTTGTAGCCATAACCTCAATTTCCAGTATGATCATTGCTCTTCATTGTACAAGTTCACGTAACTTAGTAGGATTGAGGTCTTATAGTTATTTGGGTTGGGAGGTTCTTTATTTTTATTTTGTTGCTCTTTGGAATACATATATTGTATTATGAAATAAGACTTGTTTTTGTAATAAAACATCCTTGGCTCTGCTGTCATTTGGTCCTTCTGTAATTTTTGTGATCTCAGAGCTCATCAACTATGGCACAGGAAGAGAAGTGATCTGACTGACAGACGGGATAGCAAGTGATTCTGTATGTATCCCCTTGGAAAGATCTGTGACCCTTCTGGATTAGAAACCAAAGATCAAGGGGCTGGCAAGATGACTTGACAAATGAAGGCACTTGGCTCTACAAACCTAACAGCCTCAGTTCAGTCTTCAAAACCCACAAAAAGGTGGAAGGAGAGAACTGACTCAAAAAAAAAAAACATTGTCTATGGGTCTCCTCAGGCATGAGATGGCATGTGTGAGCCACATACATACATCATCTACATGCACTGATGATAAACCAAAGAAAGTAAATTTTTAAAAGAAAACATAATCCTATTTAGGGCAAAAGTTAAAATACGAATTTACGGGGTATTTAAGCTTTACTTGCAGATCTACAAATAAGCCACATCCTCTGTATCTTATTACCATGTACACATTCATATCTTACTATATAAAGCATAATTGGGATGCAGGAAATGCTAATTGCAGCCAATTCTGTTTAATCACCTTGATGTAATCTCATTTTCCCAACACAAGTAAACACGACTGCTCCCCCACTGCTTCCCGCAGAGCACCACATACCTTTTGTTTTATGACTTGGGGAAGGTTGGTTACAGAGTTGGCCCAGGCCATGTAGCGCTCTTTGTTTCTAGTGGGATTGTTCAGCTCCAGTAAACTAAGGTCAGTGTGCAAGGTAGGAGCTCCACCTCTGACAAGTGCCTTTCCTCGAAGGACGTTGCTCTGGCTTCCTACACAGGAGGATACACATGAAACAAGTTGGCACAAGCCGGCATGCACAAATAAAATGAAACTAACAAGATAAAAGCAGAAAGTCTGTCAAGTGTATAAAAATACAACAAACAAAAACAAAACAAAACAAAAAACCTCCATCAAATTGTGTGGCTTCTTGAAAAGAGCAAAAACTAAAGACAATCGGGTGGTGGACATGAAGAACACAGGATTTTTAGAGAATTTAAACCACTCTGTAAAACACTACAGTGGTTGCTATCCATCTAAGATACCTGAGAAGACCCATAAAACATACAACACCAAGAGCAAACCCTAATGCCAGTTAGTAGTCTATGGAAAAATATGTCTAGGAAGATTCATCAATTGTAACAATTGCTCCACTGCAGCAGGAGGTGTGGCTAGTGTGCAAGGTCAGAAAGTAGATGACAAATCTCTACATTTTTCTCTTGATTGTGCTGTGACTCTCAGTGAACATAAAAGAAAGATTGAAGAACCAGCCGTGGTGGTGCATACCTTTAATCCCAGCACTCAGGAGGCAGAGGCAGGTGATCTCAGTGAGTTCTAGGCCACTATGGTCTACAAAGTGTGTCCAAGACAACCAAGGCTACACAGAGAAACCAGTCTTGGAATAACCAAAAAAGGAAAAAAAAAAAAACATTTGAAAAGGAAAGTAGGTGGCTGGGGATATGGTTTAGTTGGTAGAGCATTTGCTAACCCTTGGGAAACTCTAAGCTCATACCAGCACTACATAAAACTAACTGTGGGAGCACAGGCCTATATATAATCTCAGCATTCACTTGGGAGGTAGAAAGGATCAGAAGGTAAAGGTCATCCTCTACTACAAAACAAGTTTAAGGTTTGCCTGGGATACATGAGACCCCCATCTAAATGATGATGATGACAACAGCAGTGGCCATGGTGGAAGAGGAGGAAGAGGAGGAAGAATACCTCTATGGGATAATATAGAGGATATTATAAAATTACTGCTAGTTTTTTTAACCTGAAAACACATGGATTTTTTTATTAATTTATTCAGATTACAACTCAATTGTTATCCCATCACTTGTATCTTCCCATTCCTCCCTCCCTTCTGCTTTCATCCTATTCCCCTCCCCTAGGTCTAAGACAGAGGGGGGCCTCCTCCCCCACTATATGGTCATAGGCTATCAAGTCTCATCTTGGTAGCCTGCTTATTCTTTGTTTGAGTGCCATCAGGCCTCCCTACCAAGGGGAGATAGTCAAATATGGGGCACCAGAGTTCATGTCAGAGTCATTTTTTAAATGCTTTAATGAAGAGTATTGTTAGAAGCACACATACACTCAGGATGAAGTATCATGAAGGTGAAATTTATTTTCAAATAATTCCATAAATAACATAAGCACTTTAAATTCATGATCATTGACGCTGCTAAATAATCTGTCAACATTATAAATATTATATGTCTATGTGTGGCAAAATGCCAAAATGATAATTGTTATGTATAGGTATGTAAATAACTACTGTGTTCCTTACACTTTTTTTTTCTGTATTTGAAATTCTTTGTGATAAAATATTGAAGAAAAAACAGCTTAGAGTCTAGCACGTTAACAATCTTTAAAGCTGTTAATTAACAGGAATACATTACCTAAAACATGAAAAGTGTTCTGAAAAGTTTGAATGCAAATTGAATTCCTATTTTCCATTTATGTGCCTCATAATTGCAGATGTATTTTTATCTACACTTGTTATTGGTTCTTACAAAGGTCATGACTAGACATTTCTAATCTTACAGATCACATTTTGAGTGATTCCCACTTCCTTTCTTATAGCTGTCCAAATTTTGCAGTCTTGTCAAATGAACACACTGTACTTTTATAATGAGAAATTATGAAAGCCTGGTATTTTTAATAAATTACCTGGGTGCCTCCTCGTTTTCATTGTTAATTTCGGATTGATATGCAAATAGTAGCCTTTTTAATGCAATATCACACAAGACCAAGCCCTGAGCTACTGAATCACCAACAGCTGGGTGCCTGCAGCTTTTCAAGCTCAACCAAGACCTATAAGAGAATATCTACAGGAAAATGGCGTGTGTCTACATGCCCCTCCCCCTCCCTAAGGGACCCTCATGAGCTTCAAAGATTAGGACTCACTGTGTTACCCGCACAGCAGACTAGGATGAGCAGGCGCTACAGGTTTGGTGCCATTTTGAAGCTTGTATTCTCCGTGTCCAGACACCATGACCCGTTTGCTCTTGCTAACTCATTCCCCTGTGAAAGCAGGGCAAGCACAGCAACAAAGAAGCCAATTCCATACATTTACATCTCAAGTCTAGTCCCTGCTGGCTGGCAGCTTGGATGACCATTTTTTGTATCTCAGTGTCCCCTGTGTACAATGGGAATGTAAAGTCTAAGTATTTCATAGCTAGGGAGTGGGGCGGGGGGAGGTCCATTGGTTAACTTTTGGAAATCCCTTAAGAGTGTTGTGGTAGAAAATGAGGGCTCTGTGCTTATTAAATGCAAACTGGTGTCAGTGAGTAGCTTTCTGCTGCCAGCACAGTGGAGACTTGATGTCAACATCTTCCCAGAGCTTCCCTCCCCACCTCTGCATCCAGAGAGCTGCATTTCACTTCATTCAGGGGGAATTGAGGAGGATAATGGGAGGGGGGGGAGGGTTACATGGGAGGAATAGGAAGGAGGAAAAGGATGGGAAAATGATTTACTTATATTTTAATTAATTTTTTAATAGAAAAAAAACTGTTCTCCTTTGGCCACATCAATTCCCTGGAACTGAATGCTTTCCCCAGCCTTGCCACTGCTATGTCCTTGGTGCCTAGGACCTCTGCTAAGGTCCTACTGCCTCACTGATCATGACAGCAGCCTCACTCGGCCTTCATTCCTATCTCTACCTTCATCGCCAAGAAGATGTAAGCTCCAGTCAAGTCTGGCACCTTACAGAAGGCAAGGTATCTTGTTTCTGTCCCTCCAACATGACAAAGCCCACTCCCTTTATAGAAAATAAGCTTTAATCTCTGCACCCAATGGATGCTTTTTTTTTCTGCTCTTGGTTAGCTTGACTTCTTTCTAGCTCTTCACTGTTGACTTCTCACGCTTTTGCTTTCCTTCTCCTCTGTTCCTCACCTTAGGGGTCATTTGTACTCAACACCTCCTCCTGCTCTTCAGCTTTCCCTATGCAAACTTTCACTTAATTATTCCTGCCTTATTGGTGCCCAGTAGCCACCAGAATCAAATTCACATTCCTTAACACCAGGCTTATATAATCAACATCAGTTGATCTGTATAACACTATAAGCAAAGTAGTCGGATACAAAATTAACAACAACAACAACAAAATCAGTAGGTCTCTTATATACAAAAGACAAATATACTGAGAAAACATTACCTTTTACAAGAGCCTCAGAAAAATAAGCTATCCTGGGATAACTCTTACTTTAAACAAGCAAGTGAAAGACCCATATAACAAAAATTTTTAGATATTGAAGAAAAATTTGAAAGTGACACAAGAAGGTAGAAAGAACTCTCATGTTCATAGATTGGTAGGAATAGCATTGTAAGAGTGGCCATGCTACCAAAAGCAATCTACAGAGTCAATACAATCCCCCTACTAAATTCCAACACTTTTCTACTGCATATGAAAACACACAGAGAGAAAAAATTCCTGAGTAATAAAAGAACTGCAGGAGGCATAGCCATTTCATATTTCAAGTTGTATTACAAAGTTATAATAATAAAATAGCATGGTATTGCATGAAAACTAATGCTTTAATCAATGGAATCAAATTAAAGACCTAGGCATAATTCCACACACTTACAGATATATGATTTTTTTTTCACAAAAAAAAAAAATACACACTAGAGAAAAGGCAACATCTTCAGTAAATGATCATGATTAAATTGGATGGCTGCGTATAGAAGGATTGGAAATAGACTCATATTTATCACCCACACAAAACTCAACTCAAATAGATCAGGGACCTTACCATAAGACCAAATACCTTGAATCTGACAGAAAAGAAAGTGGGGAATAGTCCTGAAATTATTGGCAGTGTAAAAGACTTTCTGAACAGAACGCCATTAGCACAGACACTAAGATCGACAATTAATAAATGGGATTTCATAAAACTGAAAAGCTTCTGTTCAGTAAAGAACACCATCATCGGAGGATACAAGGGATGGGATAACCATAGAGATGTAACAAGAATAAATTAATTAAAAAAAAAAAAAGAACACCATCATCATTCAGACAAAGTGGTAGTTTATAGAACTGGAAAATATCTTTACCAATTACACATCTGATAGACAATCAATATTGAAATATATAAAAGAACTTTTTAATGAATATAAAAAAAAACCCAATTTTAAAATAGGATACAGGACTAATAGGACTAAGCAGAGAATTCTCAAAAGATGAAACATAAATAACTGAGAAACAAAGAAATGTTCAACATTCTTAGCCATGAGGAAAATGAAAATTAAAACTGCTTTGAGTTTTCATCTTAACCCAGTCAAAATGAGCAAGATCAATTTAAATACTTAAAACAAAACAAAACAAAAAACCCAACAGCTCTTGCTGTTGATGACAAACAGTCATCCATTGCTGGTAGAAGTACAAACTTGCACAGCCACTATGGAAATCGGTGCGGGGTTCCTCAGGAAGATGAGACTAGATCTACCTCAAAATCCAGCTATACCACTGTTACACATATACCCAAAGGACACTACATCTTACTATAAAAATACTTGGTAACCCATATTTGTTATTGCTCTATCCATAATAGCCAGAAATTAGAGACAACTTAGATATTCATCAAAAAAATGAGTGGATAATGGAAATGTGACAAATTTACATAATAATGTATTGTTCAGCTGTTAAGAAAAAATAAATTTACAGGTAAATGGATAGAGGTAGAAATATCATTCTCAGTGAGGTAACCCAGACCCCAAGAGACAAATACTATATGTTTTCTCTTCCATGTGGATGTTATCTTTTAAGCTTTTGTTATGTGCTACAACCTGAATAATCACAGAGATTGGGTGCCTAGTTCGAGGCCAGAAGAGAGAAGAGGATCTCCCAAGGAAAGGAAAATAGAATACAGTATTGTAGAGAGATAAAGCGGACACTATAATAAATTAATTAAATAGGGAGGGGGATGAGAGAGAAGGGCGGGGGTAGAAATATGTGGAGCTACAACAACCCTAAAGAGTATTTGAAAAAATGTGGAAATCTACTATTTTAAGCTTCCTAAAATACACATGGATGAAAGGAATATAAACAAAATCACCAAATAATAGAAAAGATAATGCTCCAACTAGACATCTTATGCCACCAAGCAACATCTCCAGTTCCAGGAATGAATTACATCTTGCTGAGTTATTGGCCAAAGGGGCCCCATGGAAACTCCCAAACATGGCAAGCTATTGCCAAGACTATTGGTTTTTCTCCACAGCATAATGGTAAGTCTCTATTGCTGAGTGTAACACTTACTTATGTTACCAAGCATAGAAAAGATGAACTGACACTTAACTAGAAACTTCATCCCTACTGACTATCATTCATTGTAGTGGAAGTTACCCTGTATACCCCTGAATGGGAAAGGTAATCATCAATATCACCCAGCTACAAACCTTGTGACCTACAACAGTGAACTGCAAGCAAGATACCCTGGTACAATAGTGATACAAAGGTTATGGAAGTAACCAGCCACCTTTTGATTGGAGTTAAGGCCCATCCTATGCGATGGAACCAACCTGACACTGCTACCATGGCCAAGAAACTAGAACTAGACAGGCCATTCGCCTAAGAAAAAAACTACTATTATTCTTCCATAAGAGCATAGCAGCCAGGCATGGTGGTACACACCTTTAATCCCATCACTCAGGAAGGCAGAAGTAGGTGGATCTCTCTGAGCTCAAGGCCAGCCTGGTCTACAAAGCAGTCTAGGACATCCAATGCTAAACAAAGAAACCGTGTCTCAGGGGAAGGAAGAAACTATCTAAAAGAAAATAGCAATAAAATGAGTCCTAATGACACACTGCTAAACACACAGACCAGACACTGCTCAACCCTCATCAGAAAAGCTTCTCCTTGCAGTAGGTGAGAATTAACACAGAGACCCACCACTAGACAATGTGCAGAAAGTAACAGATCCTGGGGAACTCGGTCCTATATGGGATGTCTTTATCAAATTCCTCCCCTCAAGGCTTAGGGATCTATGAGGAAAAGGAGGTAGGAAGATTGTAAGAGCCAGCAGAGATGGCAAGGAAAGAGTGTCTTCCAGAAACAACAGGACTGGTGCACATATGAACTCACAGAGATGTGGCAACATACACAAAATTGGCACAAGTTCAGGCCAGATGGGGTCCCATCAATGAGAAGGAAGTGGACATGTGGCATTCTGAACTGCTCCAAAGATTAGAATATTACATACTGTTATGTCTTCCACTAAGAACTAATTCAGCTGGACCTGTCAATCACATAGCTAAGAGACTACCCTTTAGGAAGACTTGTTCACATTAATGTATGCTTAAAAAAAATAGGAATATTTGCCCTGGTGAGATAATAAACGTCAGCTTCACAGAAACTTTGCCTTTGGTGCAGTCTTGTGCAGAGCCTCATCCATACAGCTGAGCTATATCTGCTTTCCTTAATCCTAACTCCAAAAAGCACATGTGGCTTAGCACTAAGAACACTTTGCCCTTACAGAAGACGTGGGTTTAGTTCCCAGAATTCACAAGGTGGTGGCTCATAACCATCCATAAATCCAGTTTCAAAGGAGCCAACTCCCTTTCTGAACTCCATGGGCACCAGGCATACATGTGGTACCCATATATACATATATACAAGCAAAAAACTCACACACACACACACACACACACACACACACACACACACACATATCCCCTTCTGATCCTCAAAACCTGCTTAAAATGTTATTATGTATACAGTGTTCCACATGCATGTATGATTGCACACCAGAAGAGGGCACCAGATCTCATTATAGATGGTTGTGAGCCACCATGCGGTTGCTGGGAATTGAAATCTGGACTTTTGGAAAGGCAGCCAGTGCTCTTAAGATCTGAGCCATCTCTCCAGCCCCTATCTTTTTCTTTTTTTAAGATTTATTTATTTATTATTATGTATACAGTGCTGTCTTCATGTACACCTGTAGGCCAGAAGAGGGCATCAGATCACATTATAGATGGTCGTGGGCCACCGTGTGGTTGCTGGGAATTGAACTCAGGACCTCAGGAAGAGCAGTCAGTGCGCTTAACCTCTGCGCCATCTCTCCAGCCCCCTTTTAATTTCTAATCCTGGCCAAAGCCTAAGCATGTTTCTTCTGACATTTTGGTGCTTTCTCACTTTTCCTCTAAAACTATCCAACTACATACTTTCTACTATGTAGCTCCATTGCTGAGCATGTTCAAAAGACATGGCGTTCTCACTCCCTTTCTCCATAAACCCTCCTACTGATTTACAGCTTGCCTTCCCTGCTGTTTTCTCTTAAACTCTATTAATACTTTGTTTACAAGCTTCCTAATCATTCCATTTTTAAATTCTTTAAGGAACAATACCAGGAATCTAAAGAGTCTCTAACTTCCCTGGCACCATGTAGTACCCAACATGGGGGTTCCCTAATTTTCTGATAACAAAAGAATCACTTAAGCCCAGGGGTTCAGGTTTAGATTAGTAACATAGTGAGTAACCATCTCAAAAAAGTAAAATAGTGCCATAATAAAAATAAAGCAAAATATAAAATTAGCCTACTAACAATTAAAAACTTAATTAATTATAAGAATGATCAAAGCTAAGCCAGTAATGGAAATTGGACTCATTCTCATTTACCTGAAGTGGACCTGAAAGCTTTTTCCAGTTCCTTACATCTCTGATCTGCTGATGCTCCAAAAAATAATTGCAAGTCTGAAGAAGAACATGCCTTCTCTTGGCTAGACCCAAAACCTAGAAAGAAATGCAGAAGTCAAGTGTTTAGTGTCTCTGTTCATAAAGACCTTCTTTGGCCGGGCGTGGTGGCGCACGCCTTTAATCCCAGCACTCGGGAGGCAGAGGCAGGCGGATCACTGTGAGTTCGAGGCCAGCCTGGTCTACAAAGTGAGTCCAGGACGGCCAAGGCAAAAAAAAAAAACCCTGACACAAAAAAAAAAAAAAAAAAAAAAAAAAGACCTTCTTTGGGGGATAGCCATGTGTGGAAGTGGGAATTAGAAACAGTTTCCAGCTATTGTGGCCACTGAAGCAAAAGACTTTGAAGAGATGGACTGGAGTAAAGGAAGAAGTGTGGGCAGCTGTACAAGGTGAAAGGGATAGTTTAACCTGAAATATTAGTTAGGCAGACAGAACATTCCCTGGAGAGAAGGCATGGTGAAAAGAGTCCCTCATGATGAAGAGGGCCCTCCTTTCAAGCTGGAATCCCCAAAGCAAGAATTCCAGTGGCAGATTCATTTTCTAACAAAAATCAGTCCCCCTTAGCAGCCCAGGGGGAAAGCTAGACTGTTTGTGATTGCAGTTCATTCTGCCTTCTAATCCTTTCCTTGCAATCAATGTGACCTCCAAGAGTCTCATCATAACAACAAATTTCTGTTTTTCCACATCGTACGAAGTGGACTCGTGGTACCCACCTCATAGATGCAAGCGAAGATTCTGGGTATAAATGCAATTCACCTGTCCTGAGGAAGGTAGCCACCAAATGGTGATTTAAGAACTGCATATGGTAAAGAACAAAAAGCCAATGGCTAACTGCTTTAAGACATTTTTACCCTAAGCATTTCCTGGTGGGTGACACAGGGCTGTATTCCCAGCTACTGAGGAAGCCGATGAAGGAAGATTACAAGTTCAAGACAGCCTGGGCTAGTATGAGTTCAAGGCCAGCCTGAGAAAGCTAACAAAACCCTTTCTAAAATGCAATTTTGAAAACAAAGTAAAAAGTAGGCTGAGTATACAGCACAGCTGCAGAGCACTTGTCTACCACGCATGAGGTTCTATGGTTCTCAATCACTACTGAAAAAAATTATCAGTAAATTCCTTATTTAATTTTCCTTAAGAAATATTGTTTAATCTTGACAACAATTCCAGAGAACATGAGAGAAAAAAGAACCCTGTTCATTACTGTTTACAATGTAAGCTGGCATGACTACCAAGGAAATCAGTATAGAGTGATCACGTGACTCCACCACACCTGGTACTCCTATATCCTAAGGAATGACTCTATGTCAGTCTACTAAGAGACACATGCACATCCATGTTTATTGTGGCATTTATTCACAACATGATTCAGAACATAGAACCAGCCGAAATCTTCATCAACAGATGAATGGATAAAGAAAATGTACATAAGCACAATGGAATTTTATTATCCTAGAAAGAAAAATTAATGAAACCATGACATTTACAGAAAAATTGAAGAAGCTAGAAATCATTGTGTTCAGCGAATTAAGCCAAATTAGAAAGATAGTTTGTCTTCATGTGTGGACCCTAGATTTAAATGTGTGAGAGTAGGCAGAAATAGAGGGGAGGGCTAGAAATGGGCCATGAGAAAAGAACAAATCTTGGGGAATATACTTGACACAAAAGGGAGGTAGAAAGAGGGACACAGGGGGCAAAGAGGAACATTGGGGGGCAAAGACAAGACCTTGGATAAGAGGGATAAGTAAGGACAAAACATGTACGAGAAGATGTTACAAAACCATTGCTTCGTGTACTAACTTAAATGTCCACTTTTTAAAAGAAGCACTTTCTAATCTGAGAAACGGGAAAGAATATAAAGTACAGTGTAAGTCTAACACTCTTTAGATTTAGGTGATAATGTTAATGGTTTAATTTGATATTATTCAAACAAGTAGTCAGACATTTCTTAAATCATGAGAACTTAAGTACAGTATAATAGGTTCCTGTAATTTTGGACTCTTCTGCAATTTAAATCTCTATTGAATTTAAAGCTTAAAAGTTTAAGTTAACCACATATGTCCGCCCATTAAAACTCTTCAAATGCTTTTAGGTAACATTTTTATTTCCATACCACTGTGTTTGATGGTTCCTGAATCCAAATAAAATAGAACTCTATATTCTCCTCCTAAGGACCCGGACTGCAGATAATGTGTCCCATAGTGGTCAATTAACCGTCGGTAGGCACTGTAGTCATACAGAGTGGGGAGATGGGAGAGTTCCTTCCAGAATGGCTCGGCAAGTTGTAAAAATTCAGGATTATTATTAATGAACTGGGCCACTTCAACACTGTTATGAACAACCAACAATTTATAACTCTGCGAAGAAAAGAAAGAGGAAAAGTATGTTCAGGTGGAAGACAAAAGATAGAAACATAGCTCCCTGTCCATCATCCTCATCAGCTGCCAATTCTAGTCATCCAGTTTGATTTCTTATGATATAATCATAGCTGACCGGCTTCTGCCTGTGGGATAGGGAGGAACAGGAACTCAGTTCTCCCTCTCTCTCTCTCTCTCTCTCTCTCTCTCTCTCTCTCTCTCTCTCTTTAAAATACATTATGTTGGGGGAAAATTCTTAGTCATCATATTCAATTGCTTTAAGAGCAACCATTATCAACGGGATGGGAAGACATTAGATAGATACACAATATTAAATAAAAGATACAGTGAGGTCTCTGCTGGGCCCACCTTCATGAAGTAACCTGATGGATTCTGGGGCCCAAATAAGGATATATCTGAGCAATGCTTGGCTCAGCTAGGAAAAGGGAACTCATATCATCACACCTGCTAATCTAGTTTTGAGATAGTGTTCAAAGTAATATATTTCAGAGTAAGTTCATAGTAAATTTAAGGCCAGACTGGGACTACACAAGACCCTATCAATAATAATAACAATAATATTAATAATAATAAATACTTTGATGAGAAAAATATAAATATATTATCCAAAATAACAAAACAAATATACATTTAAAGAAGGCATTGTTTCTTAAAGGAGTTATTTGTACCTTAAATATAAATCAAAAAGCTAGTACTATTGATAAATATACTTTTGTAACACTAAAAGCTAGTTTAAAACAGAAAAAAAAATGCTAATGTTTCATACTAACCTTTTCCATGTAGATTTTCTTGGTATCTGAAGACTCCTTTTTATCATTAGATGATGAGAAGTAAAACACAGAGAACCTGTTTGAACTGGAAGATGTACGATCTGTGGCTGTTTGCTTTATGTAAGACCAGGTACTGTCATAAAACTCATAGTTAAAATCATTATTTACTTTGACCTATAAGGAAAAGAGGAATTTTTACTATAAGTCCTTGGTATATACTCAAGATGCTTTTGTTGTATCATTGAAGATGTATGCTTTCAGTAGGGTGTGGTGGTGCACGACTGCAATCCCTGCATGCGGGAGGCAGAGGTAGGCAGATCTCTGTGAGTTTGAGGCCAGCCTGGTCTACAAAGCGACTCCAGGACAGCCAAGGCTACACAGAGAAACCCTGTCTCGGAAAAAACAAAAACAAAACCAAAAAGATTCATGCTTTCTTCACACAGTCTCCCAGGAACACAAATCTCTACACTTAAAACAACTATAACTCCATCAAAGCCAGGCCTGTCTATAGACAGTGTTTTTTCTAAGACAGCTCTGCTGAGCAGGAGCTGCAGGATCAATAATGGCAACTCCAAGCAATTCACGAAATACATTTGTAAACAAACACACTCCTTTTTCTCTACACAGAATTGATCCCAGAGGTGAGCAAATTCATACAGCAATACCAACAAAGACATTGAAGCATTTTGGTTTTCCATACTGAAGAACAGAGAAACAAATAGATGATGGGGAACAAATAGCTCATTTGAATTTTGTGACATGATGCTAGTTTAAACTTCCAGATTCTATGGAATTAATGCTAAAATTCGATCATCTTTTTCCAATGTTGAATGATAGAAGGACTACCCCACAAGAATATTAAAACAGACTATACCCTGACCCTAGAGGCACTGCAAGTGTGACTGCTGTGTCACATGTGCGTCAGTAGGTGGCAGAGAAGAGAGAGGCTACATCTACTCTCAATAACTCTGACCTGTGTGATTGTCTAAATGATTAATTAGTAACCTAACAATCCCTGCAATAGGTGAGCCTTAGACTACCAGTAGAGGGCCAGGGGACCTGGACAGTGAGCTAAGTTGAGACAACCACCAGTCCAGCACCATGGGATCTGGACAGGAAGCTAGCCTGAGATGACCATGCCAATCCAGTGCCATATAGGTGGGGGCTGGCGGAGGATGCTACGTTTGAGATGCCTTCTGACCAGTGATATAATGCATGGGTGGGGCATAGCACTCCTAAGACAACTCCTGAGATAACCCCAGACACTCAGAGACACGGGGAACCACTAAGAGGAACAAGTAAGTAGTGGAGAAATGGAAGAGAAAAAGAAACAGAAGGATCTAAAGCTATAGATCTCCGTGACACAGGACAACAATGGGATAGCCAGGAGAAGTCCCAGTGAGGTTCCAGTATTGATAATGTGACAGGATCCAGAGGCCTTGTACCAGACTAATACTTCACTGCAATGAACATTTGCAAGCAGGGAAGTATGGACAAAAATGTGTACTGTGCGACAAGCTGTGACATACTACAGCTTCTACAACAAGTTT
Organism: Acomys percivali; assembly: GCA_907169655.1. Lineage (NCBI taxonomy): Eukaryota > Metazoa > Chordata > Mammalia > Rodentia > Muridae > Acomys > Acomys percivali. Next base: position 63,037,999 of record OU015749.1, on the reverse strand, counting down.
TTTTTTCCCTTTGTTGGGGGCAGGGTTAAGGACGAAGGGCAGGTAAGAGGGGAGGGAGGATGAATGGGATTGGGGTGCATGATGTGAAATTTAAAAAAAAACAATAAAAAGGTTTTTTAAAGACTACAAGTTAGTCATATGTGGCAGAGAAGTGTCTTTCATGTAGAGACAAATGACTTGTTTATCCTTTATTTTTTTTCCCTTTGCATCAAAATGCTATGAGTATAAGAGCTGACAAGTATCAAAAATAGAGCAAGACTATTGTGGGAAGGCATGCTAGTGGACACTTTAGCCAGTCTCCTGTGTAAAGAGTACCCAACATCAAATCCGTACAATCACACTGTCTAGCTATAGGCTCCAGCACTCAAGAATGACATACTTTTTCCCCACTATTGTGTAAGGCAAAGTGTAAAGTCTCTTGTGTAAAAGACTTCTGTAAAAGTCTCTTAGTTTCTTGAGATTATAGGTAACAGATCTGCTAAAAATGTGAGTTTCCATAGTGTAAAACAAAATGTACTTTCTTTGTGGACGATAGATGGATGGATGGATAGATAGATAGATAGATAGATAGATAGATAGATAGATAGATAGATAGATAGATAG
>OU015749.1:63001636-63017927 GCA_907169655.1 Acomys percivali | reverse complement strand
GTGTGTGTGTGTGTGTGTGTGTGTGTGTGTGTGTGTGTGTGTGTGTGACATGCTTCACAGGCCAGAATTGTAGACGAATAGGGGACAGAGATAAACAAGTAGCACTTGGTGACTGAAAGGAAGATGTTTAGACATGAGTATCTAGGATGAATATCTAGGCCAGTGGAGTACTCTGAATAAAACAATATTGGAAAGACCATTCCCAGGGATCCTGGATTGTAGAAATGGAGAAAATGAACTAAGCATCAACATTTATTCGCTGATCTCTTCTGACCACAGACCTCGTGTGACCAGCTGCTACAGCCTTGACTTCGCCCCACAAAGGACCGCATCTTGTACTGGGAGCTAAAATAAACCCTTTCTTCCTCATGTCACTTTTGTCAGGGTGCTTTTAAACAGAAAACTAAGACAGTCCCTAAAGTGGGAGCAATTTATCTCCCTGTCCTTGAAGAAGAGGATAATACATATGGAAAATAGAGCAGTCTTGTGCACCAGCTGACTATAAATAATCGGTTTAGAATCTGCCACATTAAAAACAGGGAATGGGGCTGGAGAGATGGCTCAGAGGTTAAGAGCACTGACAGCTCTTCCAAAGGTCATGAGTTCAATTCCCAGCAACCACATGTTGGCTCACAACCATCTATAACGAGATTTGTATACATAATAAGTAAATAAATCCTTAAAAAAAAAAAAAAAAAAAAAAAAAAAAACAGGGAATGAACCAACCATGCCTGTGACTCTCAGCAGGACCTACAGAACCTTCAGTTCTTTTCTCTAGTTTTTCATCCTCGAATGAGCATTAGTGTATTCTAGCTGACTTGCTGATCTGTGACATTGTCCTGTCTCACATGGACCATTCCCTGGTTTCACTGATTCTGGGCTGAACTCAGACCTAAGAGGGTAGACTACGTGGCTGACCTGTAACTAGGGAAGTTCCCTGGCTCTGAACCCATTCTTCAACAGCTCAGCCACAAGTCACCTCCCCTTCAAGTGACACTGAGAGAACCAAGGGGGAATTCTGGAGTCATCCTTCTGAGTTTAGCTAACATGGATGGAGAAGGAGGTCAAAGGCCATTTCCCTTTTAAATGCCAGACATGGAGATCGCTTCTGCTTTTTGATAGCTCCAGGCTTTCCTGTGTCTTCCGTGTTGTAAACATATCACAAAAGCATGCCTCTCAGGTTTACTCCAAGAATGTAAATATCATCCGATTTGAAGTACAGGCAGAAACTCTGCATACATCTTGGAGTGAGACTATTGCTTCAGTTGTTGACATCCTACCACCCAATTTTAATTTTAAGAAAAATTTACTTTTAAGGGAAAAATGTATTTATTTTCACAGCACCAAAATGTCATAAATCAATGACTATGAAGCACATTTTAAACATAAAGCAATTATTAAGATGTCTCACCATAAAAGAAGGAAAGAAATTGATTGGCAGTTAATACAAATATTGGGAAAAATGGGTTAGCTAGGTGACTTTAACAAGCGTATCATATTCCTTTTTGAGCTAATGAGTGTTCTGATTTGTTAAAGGAATCTACAAGGCATAGCAAAATAAGTACCAAATTACACTGTAAATCAAATTTGTAAGCTTCCTTGATGTTGCAAGATTGTAGCTTTTAAATGCACCAACTTTGCAATTTATGTTTAACTTTTGCCCATTTAATTCAAAGGTTCCTGAAGATCCACATCTTGGTCTCCTCCAGTCTCACTAGTGAGCATAGATTCTGTACAACAAGTGGGCAGCACAGTGGCTGTGGGACAGGCCCGCAGCTGGCAGAGCGGCTCCATTGTTCCCCCAGTATGATAATACAACATTTTTATTGTAAATATCCAATCTGCAGTAATAATACTAGGTCCGGAAAGATGACTCAATTGGGAATGCCCCTGCTGTGCAAGCATAAGGATCTGAGCTTGATCCTCAGCATTCGTAGGAAGCACTTCAATCCTTGTGCTCACAGAGAAGCACTGGAGAATCCAGGAATGTTAAACACACATGACTGTCTCTTCAAAGAGAGAGATGTATACGCCGTTCCCCACCCAGAAGGCTGGAAGAGATGTGGTTAATAGCCTGACACTTATCTTGACCCTGTTTATCTCCTTCAACCTACAGCACTACTCTCCTAGACCCTAACCATAAGCACTGCTTGCCTTGAGCCTGCTTCCTTAGTTAATCTATAGAACCTATCTTAATGGAAGATGTCACTTGTACTTTACAAGAATTTGAAGGTAATCAAGTCTTAAGCACACAGAGCTGAGCTAATTATCACCAGGAAACTTGTTTCCAAATTGTGCTATGCTTAAATATACCTAAAATTAACTACCCAGTGTCATATTCTCAAAGTTAGAACCAACAATGGCTACTGTGTTGCGTTGAACCAAATTTCCTTCTTGCCTACAGTAATTAGACATTCTGATGGTCATGGTGCTTGTTAAGAGCATCCTCCCCCCATCCCACTGCATGCGCACACACACACACACACACACACACAAGCATCCACACAAAAAGTCAAGCACATCAATAGATGCTTATGATCCCAGCACTGGGGAGGCAGAGACAAGAAGAGCCCTGGGGTTTGCTAACCAGCCAATCTAGCCATACTAGAGTAGGCTTAGTGAGAAACCTTATCTCAAAAAAGTAAGGAAGGAGCTAAACCTTTAATCCCAGCATTTGGGAGACAGAGGCAAGCAGATCTCTGTGAATTCTAGGCCAGCCTGACCAGGTCTACAGAGTACAATCCAGGGCAGCAGGGGCTGAGGAAGACACCCTTTGCCCTACACACATCCATGTGAACACACAAATTATAATAGCAATTCCAACTTGTTTTTCCATCCTAGAATTTCGTCCTATGATAATGATTTCTATCTCTGGTCTTTGATTGCACAGTAACTTCTTAAGACTATTTGATTGTTTCATGTTTGTCCTACCTGTGTGTTTGATAAATCCATATCTTCACCACTTGTACTTAGGTTATATCTACCCTCACAGGCCTAGCCTTTTCACCCAAGGTTCTGAGTTCTGAGTTTCCAAAGCTACAAATTCAGCTTTCTATAAAGCTCTTATATCATCTCATCAGAACCTCACTGCAAGGCCCAAAGTTAAAATAAACAATCAAACTGGAGAAAACTTTTGCCTTAAAAATAACAATAGTCAAAAATAAATAAATAATAACAATAGTCCTACTTTACTGCCTTCTCAGGACCTCCATAAACATTTCTTTCAATTCCCTTTTCCCAGCCCTTCCAGACTACAATTTAACTTCAAAATAAGGAAAAGTGATTCACTTTGGCTGAACTATTAAAAGTGTATTTAGATAGGAATGTTTTTCAAACCTTTTCCCTCTGCATTTTTCACATCTTTCTCTTCATTTGATTTCTTCTGGTTAAATATGACTTCCTCCTTTGAGATGCCTTGAAGTATCTAAGTCATAAGTTGCCATCTTACCTGCATGCTTTGGAAACATTCAGGGCAGAAGAGAACAAGAAAATGTCATCTGTAAAGACAGACGGGCCTTTGTCTCCCCACAGCCTCTCCCGCTCCAGTCTCTTTTTCCTCTCCTTTATAAAGCCAGAAGGACTAAGACTCAACAGGAATCTCCAGAGAGGGCCGGGCTCTGCACTTGATCTGTGCCTTGAGGCCAGATGCACTTTGTCAGTTACACAGGCCCTCTCTGCAGCCAGCTGGGGCCATTTGGAAGTCACAGATACGCTTCTGGGAAATGCATCTGTTAATCAAGAAAGACGGTAAATGTCTTCAGTTCAGCATTTAAGTGATTTCCAACCAAAGAAGACTTTGTACAGCAAGGGCTAAAGCCTCTTTGCTATTTTAATCTACTGAACTGAGCATGTGTTTTCAGGATTCTCTTAAGGGGTGTTATAAAGCAAACGTTAAGACTGCTTTGTGAAAGGAGAGTTCTTAGTCCGTTTTCTGTTTTTATAACCAAAATACTTGGGACTGAGACCTTTAAAATATAGAAGTATATTTGTCTCATAGTTCTGAGAACTAGGAAGTCCAAAAGCATGGTGCCAGCATCCAGGTAGCATTTAGTAAGAGCTTGTCTTTATGCATCATGACACAAGGGACTCAGGTGGTAAAACATCGTAAGTGTGGTAACACAAGGAATATAAAAACCACTAATGCTTAAAACAGGAACCCTGTTCTCGTGACCTCATCTTATCTGTAGAGGCCCTACCTCCACATACTACTGATGTATGATGGGTATTAAATTTTTAACACAGGAATTTTTGGAGGATGAATTTAAGCTGTAATAGATCTGGATGTATTTCTGTCTATAAAAAGTAAATCGAATGTTCTAGAGTGGAATTTTTCTGGAAACAAAACAGAGAATAACAGTGCCACATTCATTTTTTTTTTTTTTTTTTTTTTTTTTTTTTTTTTTGTCTTTAACTTACACAGATTAGTCACAAAAAAGTATTTGGAGAACCAAAGCGTACATGTGGAAGTCAAAGGGTGAGAAGGTCGTCTCTTCTACTGTGTGAGTTCTGAGAATCAAACTCAGATTTTCAGCAAGCCCCTTTACCATCTTGATGGCTGGTTTTCAGTTTTCTTTTTTTAAGAGTTATTTTATTCCATGTGTATGTGTGTTTGCATGTATATATGCATGTATATGTGCATGCTTGGTGCCCTGAAAGGGCAGAAGAGGGCATTAGGAGCCCTTGAGCTAGAGTTATGGATGGTTGTGAGTCACACCACGTGGTTGCTGGGAACTGAACCCATGTCCTGTGCAAGAGCAGCGAGTTCTCTTAACTGCTGAGCCATCTCTCCAAGTTTGATTCAGCTTTTTTAGAGAACCTGACTTATAAGATGTGTCACCCCAGTTCCGCTGTGATGTGGAGCTCACTGCTTCCTTTGTAATAGTCCTGGAAGAAGCGTCTCTGGCAGCATCTGAGATGGAAGAGAAGAAAAAGGAAATGTCACACCTTTCTGAGTTAGGATTCAGAAGGACAGACAGGCCTAACAGAACCACACGATGGGTGGAATTGTGAGAAGGGAAAGTGCATTATGTCATTGAAGGGATAAATACCCTACGCCTCTCTTCAGCCTGGTGTTAGATGAATCTACCTTCCTAAGCCACGTGATTGAACGCCTTCTGCAATGTTAGGTTTCCGCCCCAGGCCACAGATTCCATTCTCTTGACCAGAAGGAAATAGCTTTCCCTCAATGGACCTTTAATGCAGCTGTAACAATGTCACGTGAGTGTTCATCTGTTTGGAATTCCAGCAGGCAAACCATTAGGACAAGAGTTTAAACACAGATGGGGTCTGCACTATTGGCTGGCAGCCTAATCTCTGTGGACTTTTCCACACGTCAGTTGGAAACTAGCACACAGAACGCTTTTAAGGAAGAACTGAAACTATGAATCAAGAGGAACTGAACAGTGGAGGTGTGTGCATGAAGGAGAAGAATTGAAAGCACAGCTTGGAATTTTTCAGTTAAAAAAAAAAAAAAAGACAAAGCCTTAAGAAGATAGACAAAAAGTCTAGAAAGAGCCTCGGGGGTCAGTGACTAAACAGGATTTCAAGTCTGACTCCAAGAAGTGCAAGAATTAACAGCAAACTAATGAGGAAGGAAATAGCAAGTCCTGGAGGAAGAAGTGATTTTAAAGAGGGACATTTGTCCTCTGGGAAAGCACCCAATATATTCCTGCCAATAGGGGTATCTTCGAAAAGGCCGAGGTCAATCTGTTTATGTAGGTGGAGCTACTGGTGTGAAAAAACCCAGCTGGAGTCATAGAATCTTCTGGCAACTAATCTTAATGAATCTTAAGGCACAAGATATATTTCATTTGGGGAACAAGAAATAAACACACACACACACACACACACACACACACACACACACACACACAAGAAAGAGAGGTTATAGAAATAACTAAACAGAAGGATGTAGAAGGAAAGAACGCCATAAGCCAGTTTGGAGAAACTTCCACAGAAAGGCCAATCGGCAATGAGAAATGGAGGTCAGAGCGAAGGGACACTAAAGAATCATCAAGCTGCCTCAGGAACATACACTTGTTGGTAAACTTAAGGCAGCATTTTCCAACCTTTTTGCTACAGAATTCTAGAGAGAAAAAAATCGTAATTTGTGGCTAAAGAAAAGTGTAGGTGCATAAAATTAAGTTGAATCGAGAAGTTTCCAAGATCCTGACCTTAGGGGCCTGGTGATGTCATACTCAGTTCTCAGAGGAAGAGGCATTCTCATGTGGAATGGGTGGCAGTGTTAGACAGCAGCCTTGGCCCTGTTGGGATGTCAGCTGGTCATGACAGTCAAAACGTCTCCTGGTGCCAAATGTCCTCTGGGGCTAAACATTCATCCCATCTCTCGATTGACAATCACAGCTAAGCCATCTATTCCCAGAAAACACTTAGGTTTGTACTCACGATGCATTGTGAAGTATGTATTCTGAAAGTCTTGCAAGGAGCAATACTTTCATTGAACTTCTTTAAACCAGAACTTCCCAAGTTCACTCAACATCCCCCACATTCGTGTTTCTAGCAAGATTAGTACATATGCATTTTTGGTAAATAGCATCTGAACCAAAATGAATCAGTGAAAAGGAAAAGCAGGTTTTTGCCAGACCAGGGAAGGGTCAGCAAGAGCACAGCACTTCCTCATCTCTGTCTCCCAGCTGCCCTTTCCCATTTCTATTCACTTCTCTGGGATCTAACAACACGCACTTCTCCTGGGGAAACTTTGAGGCCACTCGAGATATCAGGGCACTGTTTTGTTCTACCAATACCTACAGAGACCATGTGCGTACATGCGTGCGTGTTCTATTTGAAGAAAATGGTTTGGTATGCCTGTTTCATTTACTAATCATTTTATTGATTGGGGAACAAAACGGGAATAATTCAATGCCAATAGATTCAGCTGCCTTTGGGAGTTTGAGAAGAACGTACTTACTTGGAAAGAATAAAGCCTCCTCTTCTCTTGCACTGAGACTGTTAGGTCAGAACTGAATTTGCCAGGGAGTAGAGCGAAGAAGCAATAGCATCCTCTAGTGGCATGAGATTCTGGGCCCTAAAGTAAAACAACAGCATCTGTCTCAGGGCTAAGCCACTCAGGAGCCAGAGAATCTTCCAAAACAAGCAGGAGCTTGTTAAGCTAGTAAGTACTCCGGGTGGTATCTTTTCCCCATTCATGTGTCACTGTGTGAATGGTTTGAAAATAAGTGGCTGCCAGACAGTGCTTTGTCCAAAGGAAGGTTTCAGAAAAAACAAAAAAACAAAAACAAAAAAACGATGTTGCTAAGCGCTTTGTCAACAAGCCTAGTGATATGCAGGGCATGGTTGCTGGTGGTACTGCAGTAAGCACTGACTGGGGGCTAAGTGAGTTCGGGAGACGAATTGTCTTAACATCTTGGTTTGCATGAGAATGTTGCTTAAAGTTTAGATACTTGAAAAATATTTACATGGTTTTTCACTTCCCTCTAGACAGACGTCCTCACTAGACAAGCCTTTGCCCTGGCTGCCCTAATGAATGCAGATGGCAAAGGTCAAGTTACAACCAGGCAGTAATGTTTTGTCACTGTGGTCTCCAAGGGTTGCTGGCACTTACTAAATCTAGGAGAAAGTCCAGATTTGTTTTGGTGTCTGAATGCTGTTAGGAATTTTGTTGCTGTTGCTGTCTGCAGCACACATTGTGGCAGTTGCCTGCAAGGTGGGCATTCATTTCTTCTGGTTTAAATGTGAGTTAAGGCGGAGAGAAAGCCAAGAGGAGCCCTCTATGTGCCAGTGAGAAACTCTAAGGAGCCCGCCACACACCACTGAACAGCCCAGCAGAGCCTGCCTCTGTATTTACTTGACATAAATAGGTTACCTGCCAATTTTCCAGTGGAATTTATAGAGCAATATGATTCAACTAAAAGGAAAGTCAGCTCATGCGTCTCCAGTAGATTTTTCACAGGCTCCATCTTCCTCGAGAAAAATATCCCCACTTGACAATTATGCCTTATTTATGCCACCACTTTTTGGCACACCTACATTTGTGAACAACTATTTTTGAGAATGAAGCACACTAAGAATAAAATTAGAACTGAAATACCTGTTGAACGTCCAAGAACTACTGAGAGAACTGCAGCTCCTTCCATAGAACCATATACTGATGCATTCATTTCTCAGATGTAGTGTCAATTATCCCATTAATTGCATGGTGCCCTCTTTTTTTTTTTTTTTTTTTTTCTTACTTTAACAATAAAAAATCAAAAAGTAAAGTTTTATTATTTATATGTGTTCACTTTTTTATTGGTGACCACAAGCTTGGGAGACTGAGCTATAACTTCAAAGGTCTTCAGATCAGGGCACTGCATAGTTACAGGATTATTATGTGATGTTTTTGCTTATCTGGATTGGTTTGGCTTGGTTTTTCCAAGACAGAGTTTCTCTGTGTAACTCTGGCAGTCCTGGACCTCACTCTGTAGACAAGGTTGGCCTCAAACTCAGAGATCTGCCTGCCTCTGCCTTCCAGTAGCTAGGATTAAAGGTGTGTGCCACCACCACCACCCACCTGTTTTTCACTTACCTATAGTGGCAATTATTGCTTTTAAAAAATGATACAGAGACCTATTCTTTGCTCATCAGCTTTTTTTTAATGTCCGTAGGGTTTTATTTGGTTTGGCTTGGATTTTGGTTTTTTGCGACCGAGTTTCTGTGTGTAGCCTTGGCTGTTCTGGACTTGCTTTGTAGACCACTCTGGCCTCAAACTCAGAGATCCTTGTACCTCTGCCTACCCAAGTGTTAGGATTACAGGCGTGTGCCACCACACCTAGCTAGTGTCTGTGCTTATAATTCTTCCAATGTAGCTCAGAGAAGCCAAATATTGGATACCTCTCACCTAGCAGATACAATCTTGTCCATTCACAACAGAAAATAAGAGAAAAGCCAGATCAACATCTCCTTTTAAAGTCATGGTAGTACATACCTGTAATCTTAGAAAATGAGAGGCTGCAGAAGTAGATGACAAGTTTGAGTCCAGCCTGGACTACATAGCAAGATTATGTCTCAAATCATAGAACTCAATCTGCGTGGTGGTGCACTCCCTCAATCCCAGCACTGGGGGCAGAAGGAGAAAGATATCTGTGATGTCAAGGCTCTGGGTAGAGTGGAGGGAGATATTGTATGACCCTTTAAACATTTGGTTAAACAAGCTGAGCTTCTGAGACTCAGTAATGCTTTGCACTTGGGCACACAGCAAATGGTCAAAACGTTGTACCAAGTGACTCAGTTCTAGACACAATCTCCAATCCCAATGCTATAAGCTCCAGGCAGTTTCTCAATTCTTCAGGAAAAAAAATTTGTCCCCTAATGATCAATCTATTGCTGATGAATGCCTCCAGTATAGTACTATAAAATATATTGAAGTGTCCCACTCCAAGAGGAGAAAAGGCTATCTCTCTTAATCTTCTTGTTTCTGTATCATGAATGACAGTCTTCCAAGCTGAGGCACCTCCATCTTGGGGCATCACAACCCTTTGCAAAAGATCATCTCAGTGGGGTTTGGTGACAGTTGACACCACGAATAGAGGGGCAAATGGGGTACAACATTCTCACATTAGCATCCAGCTACCCCCTACCTAACACAACTCAGCCTTAATTGTAGACTGAGAGCTCAGCTACAGTACATACATGCATACATACATACATACACACACACATGTATGTATGTATGTGCATACCAGGGAAGACTAGGAAGGGGGCTATACAGCTATGGGAAGCCCTTATCTCTGCTGAGGAAAGCTTTTCAGGAGCAGCTAGTTGGGGATAAAGGGCTCACACACCTTTAACTCTACACCTAGGCTCCCTAAGGAAGACCAGTACACTCATTGGTTCCACAGAGAGAGCTTGGCCAAATCTACCTGGGTTGGCTGTTTGGACTTTGGGAGGAGGAGTAGAAACTGCTCTATGTTTCCCCCTAGAAAGGAATTTTAGCAACATCCCCCCATATTTTTTGCCTATGTACTCTTCTAATACAATAACAACAACAACAACAACAACAACAACAACAATAATAATAATAAATTAGTTAACTTTAGTTTGATGGACCTCTTAAAGACCCTAGGTCCCTTCATCAAAAATATAAAACAACAATGCTGACCATAACAAACCTCTGTTTTTATACCTTTTCATAGTTCATCAGAGAAAAATCTTTTTAAAATATAGCAAGGATATCACAAATGAATCCAGTTACCAAGCAACGAAAGGTGCTCTTTGCCTGACTTGTTGAGAAGGCAATAGAGCTGTGCTCTTCAAAATTAATGGCTAATTCTTTGAAAAGAGCTTTGAATGGCACCCAGCCTTTCTCTTCTGCTTTTTTTTTTTCTCTCTCTCTCTTTTAAAACAACAAAGAAAATGTCTCCTATTAATTTTATGCCCTCTCAGACATATTTTCTAGACACTCCTGACCCACCCCACGTTTCTTTCTGTTGCTCTGATAAGCACATGACTGAAAACATCTCCTGATAGCAAGGGTTTGTTTCATCTTACGGGTTATTCTCCACTATCGATGGAAGCTAGGCAGAAGCTCAAGGCTCTCCTACACCAACTAGCAAACTACACAGTGCCCCAAAGGCATGGCCACAGGCCAAACCGGTGCAGAAAATCCCTCAACAGAGGTTCCCTTTTCCCATATGGGCCGAGGTTTGTGTTAGGCTGACAGCCAAAGCTAACCACGACGTGACCTAACTTTCTTTTCATGGGGCCTGAAGTTAAAGCCTGCATCATTTGTCCTTTGCTTCAAAAAGTTATCTCTAAACTGTACAAGATAAAAGTATTTCACTTCAAGAATATTTACTATGTGGAAGAGAAGAGAGAAGAGAAGTGAAGGAAAGGTTCAAGAAAGAGGAGTTGTTCAGTAGGGCTCTCAATATAGACTAGCAAGAAAAGCCAGCAAGTCTTACTCTCAAAGCTTTCCTCCTGGCTTTTCCTTCTCTAGTCTCCTCTGTTTCCATTACCAAACAGTCATCAGACTTTGAACGAACCTCATGGCTTTAGCATCACCATTATTATATGCAAGATTTCAAATGACTCAGTCAAGTAGTTTAAGCTATTCTGACTGAGGAAATAGCATATGAGCTAAGTGAACACAGAGACACAAACACAGCACAGTTATCATCCTAATAACCTAAGAAGTAAGAGATCTTTCTGGTAGAGCAGTGTGATGTGTAATAACTGCTTGTGGTGGTCTGAATAAGAATGGATGAAATCCTACTCAGCTATTAAAAACAAGGAATTCCCGAAAGTTGTGGACAAATGGATTGAACTAGAAATGATCATAATGAGTGAGTTAACCCAGAAGCAGAAAGACTCAAATGGTATATACTCACTTACATCTGGACACTAGCACAAGCGGCATGTTCCATGAAAGTCTTCACTTACCAGGAAAGTGGGACAGACGGGAGGACACCCTATTAGGACTCTAGGTGAGAGAAGCATGGGAGAATGGGGAAATAGAAGGATCCAGAGGGTCCTAGAAACCTACAAGAAGAAAATTATGATGGGCAGATCTGGGTCCAGGGGTCCTGCTCAAACTATGGCACCAGCCAAGGACAATAGGTGCAGTAAACTTCGAAGCCCTACACAGATCTAGCCAATGGACAGGACATTCTCCACAATTGAGTGGAGAGTGGGCTCTGACTTTCACACTAACTCTGATGCCCCATATTTGACCATGTCCCCTGGATAGGGAGGCCCAGTGGCACTCAGAGGAAGGATAGCAGGCTACCAAGAAGAGACTTGATACCCTATGAGCATATACAGGGGGAAGAGGTCCCCCTCAGTCACAGTCATAGGGGAGGGGAGTAAGGGGAAAGCAGGAGGGAGGGAGGAATGGGAGGATACAAGGGATGGGATAACTATTGAGATGTAATATGAATAAATTAATAAAATATATATTAAAAATAAAAATAAATAAATAAAAAGAATGGCCCATGTAGGATCGCCTATTTGAATGCTTAGTCACTATTTGAGAAGAATTAGAACAAGCATGAGGTGTGGCCTTCTTGGAGCAAGTGTGTCACTAGGGGTGAGCTTTGCGATTTCATAAACTTTTGCCAGGTTTGTTCTCTATCATCTCTCTCTCTCTCTCTCTCTGTCTCTCTCTCTCTCCCTTTCTCTGTCTCTCTCTCTCTCTCTGTCTCTCTGTCTCTCTCTCTGTGTCTGTCTGTCTGTCTGTCTGTCTGTCTCTCTCTCTCTCTCTCTCTCTGTCTCTCTGTCTCTCTCTCTGTGTCTGGCTGTCTGTCTGTCTGTCTGTCTGTCTCTCTCTCTCTCTCTCTCTCTCTGTCTCTCTGTCTCTCTCTCTGTGTCTGACTGACTGTCTGTCTGTCTGTCTGTCTCTCTCTCTCTCTCTCTCTCTCTCTCTGTCTCTCTCTCTGTCTCTCTCTCTGTCTCTCCCTCTCCTCTACTTGAGGTTTAGGATGTACCTCTAAGCTACTGCCCCTGCACCATACTTGCCACCATGCTCCCTGCCATGGTGACAGTGTGCTGACACTCTGAAACTATAAGCAAGTCCCTAATTAAATGCTTCCTCTTATAAAAGTTGCAGTGGTCATGGTGTCTCTTCACAGCAATAGAATAGTGACTAAAGAAAGCACTGCTAGCTCCCTGACTAAGACTGTAAGGATAAGCATAAGTAAATGTTTTTACAATGACTAAGCAAGCACACGTAGTACTAGAGTAATCATCTTTGTCATCCAGTCTTGGGTGGAGCAGCTAGCTGCGATAACTTCTCTTTTCTTCGTCTCCCTCCCCAGCAGTTTCCCCAGAACAAACTAGGCAGCTGATGTCAAGATGGAAACTTGTGGACTAAACAGAACAGAACGTAAAAGCCTGAAAGACTTGTACAATTTGGAGATAAATTTCTGAAGCAAAGGAAAAATGGTGCAGGCTTTACTTTCAGCTGTCATGGAAGACAGACAGATGGTAAAGTTAGTTAGCTTTGGATGTCAGCCTAACACAAACCTAGACCGGAAAGGAAACCTCTACTGAGGACTTGCCTACATCATGTTAGGCTGTGGGCGTGCCTTTGGGGCATTTTATTGATTGTTTGGTGACTGTACTCGTGAACTCCCCAGGCTGCAGTTTCCTGAACAAGGTCAAGACAGGCAACATTCCAGCACGGGCGGGGGAGGAGCACAAGAGCCCACCCCTGCCTAGACAGCAGGGCGGCTGTGGGAGGGGCAACCAGTTTCCTGTAGGGGAGTGGTCTCGGCAGGTTGCTCATCCTCTGTCGTTGGCCCCACACCCGTACAGGCAGCACTAACTGGGCTCAGTGAGTTACAAAAAATTAAAACAAATTTAACGGATATGAAGGTGAGAGAAACAGGTGGTGGGAGATATCCAGGAGGAGTTGGAGGGGAAGGTGGTGAGCAGTATCCGGAAGGATTTGGAAGGGGTATATTTCAGCCAAAGTGGTCTTCATGAAACCTCCCAGAAGCAATACCACCCAAGTCAGGCCTTCAAACCACAAGCTAGGCCCTTTTCTGCTCTCTCGAGCCATTCATTACTGTGCCCGCTGGGCAGTTCTGTAGGGTGTATTCCATTCTACAGGGCTTCACTGTGTATTTTCATAAATGTGGTATGTGTGCAGCCTTATCGGTCATGTCTAAACCAAATTGCAGATGACAGTCCATACAAGGAAATATAAGAATAGACGCTAAAGCTTCTCAGTCTTCAGCTTTCTGCTGTCTACACACCTGACAGCTGCTTAGTGGTGTCGAAACACTACAACTAGGGAAGCAAGAACTGTAAATGCAACCATCATACATGATAGCAAACAAATTTCAGAAGACAATGACTTAGTCAAAAAAGGAGAGAAAAGAAGCAAGATCTAAGGGATTCTCAAATTCCTCATCAAGGACTGCACTGGGCACACGCCTGAGGCAACCAAGGCTCTCATCCAGTGGTGAATGGAAATAATCCCTGCCCTTGTGCAGTATGGGCTGACTTTAATTAACATGGGAAAAACAAACATGCCGTTTAACTTTTTTTTTAATTTTGATATTAATTTATTTATTCTTTTTTTAAATCTTATTAATTTATTCATATTACATGTCAATGGTTATCCCCTCTCTTGTATCCTCCCATTCCTCCCTCCCTCCCATTTTCCCCTTACTCCCCTCCCCTATTAACTTTCAACAGAAACTTTGATTGTCTCTCAGGAAAGGAAAAAAACCAAGCTGTAGTCTCATTCTATTACAGCAAGCCTCTGTAGTCAGGTCTCACTGACCCTTCACTTCATGCCAGTGTGATGGACACTTTCGTGCACTGCCAGGTGTCCCAGCAGAACTGGGCAACGATACTTTCCCCCCTTTTTAATTCATTTGGGCACAATGGAGTACTGCCCATGAGCTTCACATCTTTGGGCTCAAATTCTGATTTGGTCTTTTTCTGACCATGTGACCTTTGATGGGGCACTTGAAGTCCCTCACTCTCAGGTTCATCACATAGGAACATCTTCATGTGCCTTCTCAGATCACAAAAAGGATCCATAAACTTATGACACATTAAGCCCTTTGAACAGCATCTGGCACGTAGACACTCAAGAAATAACCATAATCATTGTCATAATTATTTAATAGTTAAATGTTGCTTGTACATAAAAGGTCACTACACTATAAACAGCCTCGTAGCGTGGATTTCATAAACAACTTGAGTTTTTTCCCACTTAATGTTTTTCTTTGGTATAAACACCACCAAACACCTTATACTCAAATTATCTTACGTAATTTATTGTACCACAAAGCTAACATTATTCTTTGCCTCCTGCTCCACTTTCTTGTGAATCAAGGTGTACGTTCTAGCTAAACTTTCTTTTGCTGTAGCAAATCACTCTAACCATAAGCAAGTTGAGTTCATCTTAGAGTTCCAAGGTCACAGCCCATCGCTGCGGGAAGCCAAGGAAGGGCTGAAGTAGATGCCACAGAGCAATGCAACTTCCTGGCTTGTCTCCATGGCTTACTCAGCCTGCTTCCTCACATAACCCAGGACCATCTGCCAAACGCTGGTGCCTCCCACAATGACCTGAGCCCTCCCAGCTCAATAACTAAGAAAATGTCCCAGGCCTATCTGATGAAGGCAACTCCCATCTGAGGTCCCTCATCCTAACTGGTTGTCCTCTGTGTCAAGTTGACAAAACATCACCAACACAGGGTATCACTCTGCTAGTAGCAAAAACTCAAATGTAGCTTTTGTGCCATAAATATCAGCCAGTGCATGAGCTAAAGGATGCTACAAGCTTGGGATCAGCCTAGTCTATATAAGGGGTTCCAGGCCAGCCAGAGCCACATAGAAAGACCGTCAGAAAACAGCAACAACAAAAAATAATAAGAAGTGTCTGCCCATAAAAATAAGAAAGAGGGGACATGTAATTCAATGAGGGCACCTGCTTAGCTTGTGGGAGGTTTGATCCCAAGCATGGCACATGTACCAATGCATACGTAAGCATACACACACATACACACATGTGAACAATACTTACTCCTAAGATTGTCTTCCAATCCAAGCTTAAAATATTTAAAATATGCCACAGAACCCTTAACAATTACTACTTACATATTGATACCATCTTTAACAGTTGTACAGAATTAAACTGCGTAAGCATGCTATATTTTTCTCAAATTAAAATGTGTATATATACATATACATACACATATATAACTGTATACATTAGCAAGAAATATGTAGAATAAATTCACAAATGTCCTAGGCTAACCATCATATACATTTTACTTCTTACATATGTAGTCAATTTTCTTATCAAAGGGCAATCCCAATTTATATTCTTAGCAACACTAAGTGGATTTTACCCAGCATGTGTGTGACCAGTCATCTTAGCATAGTCTGAAAAGGCTGAAATCAATGGCCAAAAGATGGCAGCTGGTGAGATGTAATATGAATAAATTAATAAAATATATTTTTAAAAAGATGGCTGTTGGATTACTTGTGAAGGACAACTACCTGCTCTTCTCCTTCCTCTGCGAATTAATATGTATCGATGAATAAACTTATTTTTAACCTGTGTATTTGGATGTTTAAAAAGAACTGCATTGATAACTGAAGAGATGTTGTATTTCTTCCTTTAAAATGTCATGAAGCAGCCCATAGAAGAGTTAAATGGACCAAATTTGGCAAACTGAGGTGGATTTTTATGTGCAAGCATTTAAAGTGTCCAGAAGATGGCACTATAATGAGGCTTTTCAAAATTTTAGCTCCAGGGAAAGAAAAAGCCTCAGGAAAATCCAATCTATAAGTCGTGTCCCCATTCCCACCCCAC
>OU015749.1:62988652-63001626 GCA_907169655.1 Acomys percivali | reverse complement strand
GTAATCCACTCGCAGAGGCAGAGGCAAGTGGATCTCTATGAGTTTGAGGCCAGCCTCACAACAGCCAGGGCTACACAGAGAAACCCTGTATTGAAAACAAAATAAAACAACAACAAAATTAATGTTAAAGTCTGAGCCCAAGTTATTTGGGGCGGCCTTTATTCCCTTTATGTTCCTTACTGCCTCCCTCTCTCTGTCTCTTCCCTTTCCCAATTGCCCATCTCTGTGTTCCACCTAACATCCATCTTTGTGACTATTATTTTGAAATGTTCAAACAAGACACTGAATACTTGCCAATCCAAAAGCTAATAATGTTATTAGCCTGTGTCTGTAGCTTCTAACAGCAATTTCCCTACATTACACTAACCTACATACCTGATGTTCCAGATAATGTACTTTTTAAAGATTTATTTGTATACATGAGTACTCATTTGCCTGTATTCCTGCACAAAAGAAGAGGTCACCAGATCTCGTTATAGATGGTTGTGAGCCACCATATGGTTGCTGGGAATTGAACTCAGGACCTTTGGAAGAGCAGACTGTGTGCTCTTAACCTCTGAGCCATCTCTCCAGCCCTGTACCCAGGTTTTTACATGGACCCTCATGCTTTGGTGGCAAGCACTTTACTGACTGAGCCATGTCCTCAGCCAAACACTAAAGTTGTCTAGTTATGAATTAGTTAGTTAGTTATGGACTACTTATTCATTTAGACAATGTCTCACTAAGTTGCCAGCCCTATTTAAGGTCAACTTGGCATAAGCCAGAGTCATTTGGGAAAAGTTTAACAGGACAAAAATGTCTTTACCTTGTCTGAGCTAAAGCCATCTTTGGTTTTAACCCCTGCCCTGAAAAGTCCCATGAGAAATCACTCAACTGTCTTCCAGAAACTCAGGGTGGAAATGCCCCAGCTGACTGCATGTTCTCAGCTCCTGTTTTACTGCTTGCTTGCTTCACCCTGCAGCTGCCAATCAGGACATAGTTGTTCTTGTCTTTAAACACTTCCTATCATATGCACTTGGGGCTGTTCTGTGAGAGTGTTTTTTCTCCAGGCAGGCACCAGCAGGCTCAATACAGACTCTCAACTTGAACTCTGTATGCGCTGAGTGGTCTTTGGGTCTTTACTCCGTAACAAGAGGGAATTTCTATTGAGAAAGGCCTTCACCAGCCTGCTCTGTAGGCAGCCTGTGGTGCATCTTCTTGACTGATGGTGGATGGTGGATGTCTGTGTGCAGTGCCTGCCTGGGGCTTGTGGTCCAGGGAGCTACAGAAAGCAGGCTGAGCAAGCCATGAGGAGCAAACCAATCAGCAGTGTCCCTCTGTGGCCTCTGCATCAGTTCCTGCCCTGACTTCCTTCTATGATAAACTGTGATGTGGACGTGAAATAAACCCTTTCCTCCCCAAGTTCCCTATGGTCTTGGTGTTTTATCTCAGCGATAGAAACCCTGACTAAGACATAGTTCAAACTAGCCTAGAACTCCAATTTTCCTACTTTTGCTTCCCTGATGCTGAGATCATATGTGTATACCAATATATTTGTTCAGCAGGCAATTTCGATGTTGGTTTTTTGTTTTGTTTTGTTTTGTTTTTTGTTTATTGTGAGAAATGAGGATCCTGGAGACTCAGAGAAGTAAAAGTGACACAGTTTATTTCACAGTTTTGCATGATCTGG
The DNA here is from genome assembly GCA_907169655.1 of Acomys percivali. Taxonomy (NCBI): domain Eukaryota; kingdom Metazoa; phylum Chordata; class Mammalia; order Rodentia; family Muridae; genus Acomys; species Acomys percivali. The sequence goes on along the minus strand of OU015749.1, from coordinate 62,999,957 downwards.
TGCCAACCCAGAAAAAAGGGGGACAGACAATGTGAGCACAAAGAACAGCTGTTATAGCCCTGGATGGGGTGGGGGGGAGTTCCTTCTTCCTTTCCCACACTGGCTGATTGATTATTCAGAGGGTATAATCTCTCAGGTCACCTGCTCCTGACACCTGTCTGTCTCTCAACTCACATGATGTGGAGGTTAATTTATATGTTTTATACCCTGCTTATTTTAAGGCTTTTCAGGAGCATAAACTTTATGTGTGAAAGGCATGAGGCAAGCTTGACTCTTAATCATTTTCTTCTAAACGTTTGAGTTTGCATGGGGGTAGCTAGACTAGTATGTGGCAGCAGGGCCCAGACTTCCTGCTTCATCTGTAGGTCGGTCTGAACTGGTTTAAGGCATTTCTGTTTTGAGAATGGACTGTTCTTTTTACTTCTTACATTTATCATTCTAAAAGACAGAATTCACAAGTAAAATTAAATATTCACATATACTGTCCTATTATTTTTATATCTTTACAGTAATGAGATTAAATACTCTGAAAAGAATATTATTTGACACATGTACAAACAAGCATGCTTTTGTGATTTTAGACTAGTCTTAGACAGTAACAATTCCTTTCAAAAGCTGAGTTGCCATCCCATGGCCCCAATATATGTTGATTTCTTTCTTTGAGGCCTTGAAAGCAAGAACAATTTTTTTTAAAACCTAGCTGACTCCTTGGAACTATTTTACTGTTTATAATTGGGTTTATAGGGATGGGTGAGATAGCTCAGCAGGTAAAATTCACTACACCTAAAGGTGAAAGGAGAGAAAAGACTTCAGAAAGTTGTCTGCTGGTCTCCGCATACATGTTGTGGCATGCATGTGGGTGCACACACACACACACACACACACACACACACACACACACTATACACATACAATAATAAATAAAATTTTAAAAAGTTAAAAGTCATTAATTCCAAACCTGGGACATTTATCCCAATTTATAAAACTTTATTTCTAAATGTGGCAAATTTTAACATTTACCTTAAAGTGGCTTGTCTTGCTTTTTGAGACTATGTGCTGCTGGCCTGAACCCTGATCCCCCTTCCTCAGTCTCTTAAGGGTAAGGTCACAGGTGTGTACCAGTATGTTCAGCTAGCTTAGCCTTTTGTTGTCACTTAAAAACTTAGAGAAACTCCAGTTAAATGTGTGAATTGGATAGATTCTTTCTACTTAACACTGCTATCTATCAGAAGCTATCCAGATGGTCAGAACAATCTGAATTTACAAAAATTATAATACCTTCTGAACCACAAGTCCTCTCAAACATTACTTATACTCATCATAAATTCATCCTGATCTTTACAATTAATTCTAAATTTAAAACCCTCTAGCACATACCTGATTTCAAACCACTAAACTAATAATATCAGAACCTCTAATGAGCTAAATTTCCTTAACTTTTATACCTAAAGTATGAAATATACACAAATAAATCCCAAAGTTAATGTGAAATTATGATTTGCTGAACATTCATTATTTCTATGTGTAAAGGCCAAATGAGAAAGCTTCATCAGGCATGAAAATTGGGGCTGTAGCCAGAAGAGAGTTGACTTAACTGCTCCAGTGGCACAGGGTATCTGTTCAGTGGCTGACGATAAACCCCAAACCAAGGCGCTTCTAAAGCAGTGTTTCTTCAACACTGAAATTATTGAGCTCCATAGTTCCATCACTTTGCAATTTAGCGCTAACTCCATTCTTCATACCTACGGCTATCTCACAGACTCCATGACCCAGGCGCAAATCACACATCACATAGGAGTGCAGGATGGAGTCAATGATTTCTGTATCCTTAGAGCCTATTCTTTTCTCATCAGGCCCTTTTATTTGACAGCTTCATGTGTGGATGCAGTGATCACATCCGCCCTCAGCTCTTCCTGCCCCCACTCAGCCTGACACCCACCCCCTCCTCCCTGCTGGTTTAGGGAGCGGTTACTTTTTGTTTGGTTTTGGTAACCTACTGAGTCTAATGGGTGGAGCCTTCTGGAATACTGACTGATCCTATTAGCTTGATGTTAGATTTTTTTTTTTTTTCTTAAACAGGGTCTCATTGTGTGCTCTGCTGATCTAGAACTTGCTGTTGCTGTTATGCAGACAAGGCTGGCCTCAGATGCAGAGGCCTGAGCGCTGGGATTACAGGAGTGTGCCACCTTACACAGGCAGATCCTACTCTTAACTGCCTTCGTATTTCCCACATTTAGATGCTTAACTATACACTTAGACATGATTTTTTTGTTTTGCTAATTTTATCAGTCTTTCACTGAAAGTTTTCTTCAGACTGTTATATGAGAGGAATAACCTCAGCAAAGAACAGACTGCATAGGTCTCTGGAGTGTGTTCTCTAACGTTTCCCTGCTCTTGCGTGGTAGGCCTTGGCCTGTGAAGGCCTGCTCTGGGATGATCTGAGTTGAGTAGATCTAGGTTGAGAAGGCTTAGACTGGGACTGCTGGGGCCTATGTGAGTTGAACTGAGTAGATTTAGATGGAGAGGGTTTAGCTTGGGGTGACTGGGGGTTACTGGGTCTAGCCTGGGAAGGTTGCGAATGAGCAGGTTTAGCTTGGGAGGCCTGGGGGTGAGTGGGTTTAGCTTGGGCCGGCTTTGGATGAGAGGGTTTAGCTTGAGAGGCCTGGGGGTGAGATGTTTTTTTCTGAGAAGGTACAGGTTGAGAGGGCTTAGGCTGGAAGTGTTTGCTCTGGAATTTGGGTTGATGGGAGTTGAACTGGGAGGGAGATGTATGTTTACTCCCAGACGTGGCCTGAGACCCTGGTTGGAAAGCTGGATCTGAAGGCCTTCCCTGTGTTACTCGCTGGGATCCTTGAGGAGAACCAGACATTATTCGTTCTTGAATGGCTCCTGCTGGCAGACAAGTCTGAGGGTGAGGATATTTAATATGAGATGGTGTCCTCATAGGTTTTCCAGTTGCTTCAGTCAGCTGCATCCCCTGGGCACAGGCTTTCCCAGGCTGTGACTTCCCTGCTGCTTTTGTTCCTGGTGAGTGACCTACATGAGAGACTACTGTCCCAGACCTTTGCAGAGTTCTCACTGTCTGTGTGCTCTCAGGGCGGCTCCATACATGAAAAGTCTGTCTTTCTGATCTCCCAGATGCTCCACTCAGGTGATATCCCCGAGAAGTTCCTGGAAATTTCATGAATCCTTCCCCAGAATAAAACCTCGAGGGTTGGAAGTTCTGAATACCGAAGTACTTACCTCTGCTGTGTCCCGTTGTATTTTGATGGAATAAAGGAAAGAACCACTTATCCCTCTGCTGTGGTCCAAAGTGGGAGCTCATAACCCAGGGGGCTTTCAAGGAAACATGGTAAAAGTTACTTCCAGCTTTGATAGGCAAGGGCCATGGGTGTACTGGATCAGGCATGAGTGGTGGATTCTGGTGAAAATTCTGAGCACTCTGGCTGGCCGCCCGTTGAGCCCCAGGCTCCCTGGTGGGCTTCTGAGACTGGCTTTCCGATGGGCTTTTTGTCTGCCTGCACGGTTGTTGGTTCTCACCTTCAACAGTGCTGGGAGAAACTTGGATGTCTTGAGTGATTTCAAAGTCTTGGTCTACCTGAATCCCCAACTCCCTAGCCAGAGAGGCCATATCCTCTAGGGACAGACATCTGAGAGAGGAGGACATTACTTCCTGGAGGGCAGCTTGCAGGTCCTCCATGGTCTTTCTTGTATCCCCAGCCTCCTCTGCTTCCCAAAACAGTAGCTGTGATGGCTTCAGCTTCAGGACCCTTTGGAAAACCTGAGCCTCTTCACTCTCCTTGGCCTGGGGACTGAGGATGAAATAGCACCTTCCAATGGCATCTTCTCCTAAAAACATTAGCAAGTTCCATTCCTTCTCACTAAGGTAGTCGGTGAAGAAGAACACAGCCGAGGAGACTTCCACCAGAAAGCCAAACTGTGTCCAAAAGCTTTCTAGATCTCCACGAAGGTTGGCCACAGCAATAGGCTTTTGGAAAACTGGAGGGCTTTCTTTGGCCTCCGTGCTGTCAGGAAAATACCATGTTACCTCCACCAGGCCATCAGAAATTTGCCGAGGAAGCACGGGAGCAGACAGATCCCGGTGGAGAAAAATTCTGCATGGTTTCTGTCGGGAGGAGTTAAGCAGGGTGTTAAGGATTCTGGACTTGGAGAAGCTACAGTGTCCTAGCCGCACGAAAGAGATGACAGGCATCTTCCTGAGGCTCAGGCGCATCTCTGCCTCCCTGGGGGGTCCTTCTGAGGCCTGCCTTGGGTGCTGCTGTAAGTCTTTCATGGCCCCCATCATTAGGATGCTTTTGTTGTTTTCTGCATCTGGCAGGAGCAGGGGAAGAGCAAACTGGCATTGCGCCATGTTTGACATGACTTCACGCTGCAAAGATCTGTCCGAGCAAAGCATGCAGGCACAAAGGACGTCAAGGGGGTTGATGGTTTGTATGTCTCTCGTGGCTACATTTTCCATTCCAGCCAGCAATTCCTCCTTGCTCTCTTTGCCCACCATCTTGCGGGGCCTAAGGATGAAATCTCTGGCTGTCAAGTCTAACGCCTGAACTTTCACCAGGAAATTCCAAGCTAAGTCTCCTGGAGTCTCAGGTGTCCACTCACATTTTCGATCTATGGAAAACTGCCTCACAAAGTCTGGAAGAAGCTTTCTGCTTCTGTCCATGTTCAGAGAGGACAGGACACGTTGAAACACTCTTTTTCTTTCTGTAAAGCAAAAGTACTCATTATTGCCTTGCTCAGAATCAGTTTCCTTCCTTTAAAAGTATGTAACTGATCCGGACATGATGGCCCATGCCTCTAATCCCACCACTAAGAAGGCATACTGCTGTGGGTTCAAAGCCAGACTGGTCTACAAAGCGAGTCTAGGGCAGCCAAAGCTACATAGAGAAAACCTGTCTCAAAAATTGACAATTTCACTGCCAAACAATATAAGATGAAGTCTCACCTCGCCACCCTTCATGCCCTGTTTTCCTTCTCAGAGACTTATTAATCTGGCATAGTATATGTCCTAGTTTGTTTTCCACTGCTGTGATAAAGAAAACAAGCAAAAGCACCTTGGAAAGGTAAGAGGTTATTTCAGCTTACATTGTCCAATCACAGTCTGTCATAAAAAGAAATTCAAGGGGCTGGAGAGATAGCTCAGAGGTTAAGCACACTGACTGTTCTTCCAAAGGTCCTGAGTTCAATTCCCAGCAACCACATGGTGGCTCACAGCCATCTATAATGTGATCTGATGCCCTCTTCTGGCCTGCAGGTGTACATGAGACAGAGCACTGTATATAAATAAGTAAATCTTTTTTTTAAAAATAAGTAAATCTTTAAAAAAAAAAAAAAGAAAAGAAAAGAAAAGAAAGAAAGAAAGAAAGAAAGAAAGAAAGAAAGAAAGAAAGAAATTCAAGACATAAACTCACAGAACCTGGAAGCAAAAGCCATAGAGGAATACTCCTTACACACTTACTCAGCCTGCTTTCTAATACAACTCAAGACCACCTTCCTAGGGGTGGTGCCACCCACAGTAGGCTGGGCCCTCCCACATCAGTCATCAATCAGGAACATGAGCCATGTTTGGTAGAGCCCACTCTTGTTCTACAGCGTGTATTCTATGGTTTTACTCTCACATAAAAAAAAACTTTTTATATTTACTTAGTGTGTGGTGTATGTGTGTGTGAATGTACATGCCATGTCATGCATGTGACAATCAACATTCAAGAGTTGGTTCACTACAAGTCATCTTGCCTATTCTACCTTCATTTTTAACAAATCTATACTTTAGGTACAAAAAAAAAAATGTTTGCACACATGGGTGTCAGATGGTGATCTGCAGACCAGACCAGACATCCTGAGACCTTAACTATATATATAGTATAAGCTGTTCCACTGACGATCTCCACTTCAGTGGTTAAAACTAAAAACTGCAAAACACAGTTTCTTTTTGGCTATGAAGCTGCTAAAATTACTAAGGTGCTTTAAGCTGAAGACAGAAGGTAATGTCTAAAATCACTGACTAGTGACTGGAGATGTAGATCAGGCGGTAGAACGCTTGTCCAGCATGCACATGATTTCCATTTCTAGCACCAAATAAAACCATGTGTGGTGGATCATGCCTGTAAGACTAGAACTTCAGAGGTGGAGGCAGGAAGATCAGAAGCTCCAAGTAATCCTAGGATTCACTGTGACTTCGACACTATCCTGGATGTCACAGGACCCTGGCTCATCGATCTGAAGCCTACTGCATAGGAAGGTGTTTATGCCTAGTACAGTGGACCTGGTCAGAGGCTCACAGCTGGGCCCTATGGAGGAGATGCTGGCACATGCTAAATGAAAATGCTGTCAAACTGCCTCCTGATGTATGTTTATACCCATACACAAGTTTTGCCATCAGCCTTGGTCAGAAAAACCTCCTTTTGCAACAAACTAGTTAATACAATCTCACAACTGGCCAGTGTGTTGAGAAAAAGTGATTTGTAAGTGCTTAGCACTTAAAGGAACAGACATAAGGTCCCTTCCAACCACAGGGAACCATCATGGAAGAAGGGACAGATGGGGACACAGGACTTAAAAACACTGTCGTCTAAATGTGACACGTCCACTGCATCATGAGCACACAGCTGCCTACTCAGGGCCTGCACAAATGTGCCTGTTCACATGGCCCTGAGGGGCTGAGGGGAGCTATTGGTGGTTGATGGCTGCTAAGAGAAGATGAGCCTTCGGTATGGCACCAGTGAGCCGCCCATGTTCCATGCTGGTGGCACACTGGTGCCCTCAAGGGAGGCCTGGACAACTTCATGGGTCACAAAACAAGAGGCCCTGACATGGGTGGGAGACTTGCTGGGTACAGGAGAGGCTGGGAGTGTGGCCAGAATATATAATCTGTGGTAAACAAAATGAAATTCTCAATGAACAAATTTTAAAAAGCACATAAAAATAAATAAGGTAGCTCTTACTGTATGGTTAAAAGTGATCACAGAACTCTATGGGCTGATAATCAGTACTTGCTCATATGAACAGCCCTCCATACTCAAGGCTCTGAACCTGCAACTGCAGATCAAAAATATTTGGGGAAATATTATGCTTATTCTCAACATGATGACTAACTTTTCTTCTTATCATTCCTCCCTGAAAAGCAACCATTTACATAGAGTTTATATTTTGTTAGTATGAGTACTCTAGGAGCTCAGAGAGTCTAGGGCCAGGGAGACAGACAGCTCTGTAAATAAAGGCCCTTCTGCTTATCTTGATGACCTGGGCTGGATCCCTGAGACTCACATGGGAGAAGGAGAAAAACAACTCCTGAAAGCTATGCTCTGACCTCCGTACCCCTCCAAGACACACACACACACACACACACACACACACACCACAAATGTAACTTAAAAGCTTGGTTTGCATATATAAGGAAAGCGTAACTTCTGATATTTTGTATCACAGTAAGACATCTTTGGTTGAGAACTATGAATGAATTTTTCTAGATCAGCTAGTATCCAGAGCTACTTCGTTTTATATTTGCTTTGAGATGGGACTTCATGAGGCCAGACTTACATCCAACTCTCAGCCTTCCTTTCCCAGTGTCTGGAGTACTGGCATTACCTGCATGGGCTCCCACAGGCAGTGGGAGGATTCTGAACGGTTCCCCCAAAAGTCATACATGTCTGGGGCAATAGATGTACCAATTACCCTCAACTGATTATTACACATTGTTCATATTATTGAACTGAACTTCATAAATATGTGTGATTATTATGCATCAGTTAAACTAAAAATGCAATTTTAAAAATAATAAAGCATAAGAGAATGTATAGAAGTTATATACAGGTATCAAGTCACTTTGTTTCTTTCTGTCTTTTTCTTATTTATTTATTGCTTTTTTAAGACAGAGTTTTTCTGTTTAGCCCTGGCTGTCCTGGACTCACTTTGTAGACCAGGCTGGCCTCAAAAAACCAAAATCTAAAAATTAAAAAATCTTAGCTGGGCGTGGTAGCCCAGGGCTTTAATCCCAGCACTAGGGAGGCAGAGGCAGACGTATCTCTGTAAGTTCAAGACCACCTTGGTCTACAAAGCGAGTCCAGGACACCCAGGGTTACATAGAGAAACTGTCTTGAAAAAGAAAAAAACAAAACAAAACAAAAAAGCTATTTCCCTTGGACACTTAGTCTTTCTACTGCCCTGTCTCCCACCTACCCAGATCTGAGAACTCCTTTGTTCAATATCCTCTCCTGAAGCAACTCCATGACAGAGAAACACCAGATTTCTGATTAGTTGATTTGCCCTGTCATGCCCGCTCTGCAGTACGTCATGGCCCTTTCTTAATCTATTGGTAAACTGCCTAATTACACGCACTGTCTCTGTACCTTCAGTGCTTCCCTCCTCTTCTTCCAATGAAATGGGGGTTTCTGAAGCCTCACAACTACTTTCCTCATTAGAGAACCCCATGGTTTCTTCATACTCGCAATCTTCTTCACCATCATATACAAAGCACTGCAGGTCATCACAAGCCCCTTCCTCCACAGCAGTCTCGGCGTCCTCAGGGTACCCAACAGGCTCCTGATAGTCCCCTTCTTCTAAATACAGAGAATCGTCCGGCTCCTCGTATCTCTGCCCATCGATTAAGTACGTGATACTTGCTGGAACTTCATACTCAACAGAATGTGGCGCGGTGACGTGTGGAGCACCGCACCCCTCTTCGTTCTCCCTGGAGGAAGCCGCGCTTTCCCTAGAGTTACTTTGCTCGTAGGTGAAAAACTCAGGTGTTTCCCGACCAACACGCTCTTCCTCTTTGGAGTCTGGGGCTATCTCAGCGTCCTCAGGGGTTTTCTTCGAAAAAGAAATGGGATCTTCTGAATCCCTGCTCACCTCCGCGGACTGGGCTGCTTCCGCTCCCTGCTGTGCAGCTCCTGAAGAGAAAACATTTCATTATTGCCTCTGTTTTTCCACAGTAAGAATTTTATGTTGACTGGAGTCTTATGTCCTCAAGGCATCACCCTTTCATTTTATACCTCAATTTTCTTCCTTTTTTTTTGAGACAGGGTTCCTGGCTGTCCTGGACTCGCTTTATAGACCTGGCTAGCCTAGAACTCACAGAGATCCGAGTTCTGGGATTAAAGGCTAGTGCCACCACACCCAGCTTTTCTTCCTTTCTTTCAGATGAAAAGCCACTCCTGAGCTCAAATCAATTCGTGCCTTAGCGTAGCCCACTAGCTGGGGCTACAGGAATGCAATCATTCTTCTTTATTTCACTATAAGATCAAATGCCTCTTGTATTTAATCTAATGTGCACTGTATCAAATCCATTATCAGAACTTCCTTTCTCCCTTGAGGGAAAAAAATCAAAACAAGCTCTCCTAGCAGCTTCGCATGGTAAATAAATGGAAAGAAATGTACTTGTTATGAAGAGTGTTTAATTGTACACTTAATGTGACCCACACTCAGATTTCTTTGGGCCACTGCTAAGGAAATCTGATTCCCAAAATTCCTAATGGATGGGCCAATTACTGTTTGGAATAGTGTATTCTAGAAATAGTAAAAGCTATTTTTCTAGGCAGATGAGGTTAGCGAAGGTTAATTTTAATTGTCAACACAATTTAGAATCACCAGAGAAGAGAATCTCACGTGAGTAGTTTTCTGCACTGAGTTGGCCTTCAGGCATGGCTACGAAGGATTGCCTCAAATTAACTATGTGGGAAGAGCCACCCCACCACCGTGGATGGTAGCAATCTCTAGGCAGAGTAGACAAATCAAGGCGAGCGCAAGCAGGCAAACAAGCACTATGGGTGCATACTTTTGTCTCTGCTGGTGACGGCAGAAATGGTGTGACTGGCTGTCCTCAGGCCCTACCTCTTTGACTTCTCCCACAGTAACGAACTGAACCTGTAATGATAAACTGAAATAATCCCACCCGAGTACAGTGACTGAGGAGGAACTTAGAGCAAGACCTGCCCTACATTAAGGATCATGAGTGTACCCCTACTTTTCTATCCCCTAAAATCATCTTGGGCCATCTTTTAGATTACTTTTAAAAGGAAGCTACACCTCCCTCTAGTGGTCATTTCCAAGGCAAGCCGACAGCTTTTTTTGTTTGTTCTGCTTTGGTTTTTGGTTTTTCGAGACAGGGTTTCTCTGTGTAGCCTTGGCTGTCCTGGATTCGCTTTGTAGACCAGACTGGCCAAGAACTGACAGCTATCTGCCTTCCGAGTGCTGGGATTAAAGGGGTGCACCACCACGCCCAGCTAATAACCATATTTTATAAGTATCAATTTCCAAGACCTTGAAAACTTCATTGCTCACCCACTGGAGAAACTACACTTAAGAAACTGTCCTGGGACATTTTAATCACAGGGGACAAGAAGCTGCTGGCCTTCCGTGCGGTTTAAAAGGGTTTCCCCTGCACTTTCAAAGTAGCTGTCAAAAGGCACTGTGAGAGGCCTTTGGGGATGTAAACATCTCCGAATTTAAATGGTGCCATTACTAACAGTGTGCTCTTTCCAAATCCCTGCCAGAACAAGAAGCTCCTGATGGTGGCTCAAACGCAGCTGGAACAGCCTGGTCAGCAATTACCTGGCTCCTAAACCAATGAGAGCCATTGTTCCCTGCTTTAAAAAAAAACAAGACATACTTTCTGTTTCACATTGCAGTGAAACTCGCCTTAGGACGTCAATCCAGATACCAGACAATCTTCTTTTCCTTTTCTAGAAAATCTGCTTCCTCTCCCTCCCCCCCCCCCCCCCCAATTTAAAAAGTTAGTTTACCAAGCTTTAAGCCCAAGCAGGCAGCTGACTCTGGAAACGCTGTAGTCAAACACTTGAGGAAACAGCCGCAGCTGCCCTCTCCTTTCTTCTGCACCAGAATCAGCAGCTTCCGACTTTTCTTCAGGGGATCGGTTATTTCCTCCAGGGTCTCATACTCCTCCTCTGAAATCAGTCTCCGAGAAGTTAGCGTGTCCAAGATAGAATCAGGATCTTGTTGGAGGAAATTAAGTAACTTTGCTCGTTGTCTTTCTATGATTTCTGAGGAAGCACCCTCTGTAGCCATTGCTTCCTAAAACACAGAAAATAGATTAAGTTATTCTGACATGTAAAGACAACTAAGTTAAAAAAGAAAGAAAGATAGGAAGTCTACTTAGCAAAGATAAAACATGTCAAGATTACCTTTTGTTGGAGAGGGCAGAGAGGAAGGAACACAGGAAGGGAAGTCAGCCCGGAGCGCTCTGTGCCCGTTTCCTGTTGCTGGTCTTTTATCTGCTCTGTGTGTGTGTGTGTGTGTGTGTGTGTGTGTGTGTGTGTGTGTGTGT
>OU015749.1:62944355-62988642 GCA_907169655.1 Acomys percivali | reverse complement strand
TGTGTGTGTGTGTGTGTGTGTGTGTGTGTGTGTGTGTGTGTGTGTGTAAAAGCGCTTGCTCAGAACAGAACCCAGGATCTCATGCTGTTCTGTTCTACTATTGATCTGTATTCCTAACCCTCTGCTCTTTTATCGGCAGACTGTTTCACTAATTCTGGGCAGGAGGGAATGTGCTGCAAATGGAGGCGTGCTCCTAGGATCCCAGCATCGGAAGGTAGAGGCAGGAAAATCAGGATTTTTGCCATTTCAAAGCTAGTTAAGACTGCACAGTGTGTTCTAGGCATCCAGGACCACATAGTAAGACCCTCTCTCAATAAAATAAAACAAGAGATGAAGTGAGGCTGGCGACTTCCTCCAGGAACTTTCTTTTTTTTTTTTTTTTTTTTTTTTTTTTTGGTTTTTCGAGACAGGGTTTCTCTGTGTAGCCTTGACTGTCCTGGACTCACTTTGTAGACCAGGCTGGCCTCGAACTCACAGCGATCCTCCTGCCTCTGCCTCCCGAGTGCTGGGATTAAAGGCGTGCACCACCACGCCCGCTTTCCTCCAGGAACTTTCTTTCCCTTGAACTTTGAATAGGCCTAGGTGCTCCGGAGTCTATACTGTGATGCTATAAATGTAAATTAACTTATTCATGGAGAGTAATCTCCGGTGTGCAGGTAAATAACAGAGTTAGGTAAAAATTTTAAATGTATACCCTTCACTCCAGCAATCCCACCTTTGGAAATTTAGGGCTTGACACTAAGAAAACTTGTTGGTCTGACAGGAGACCTGGGTTCAGTTCACAGCATTCACAAGGTGGTCACTCATAGTCATCCATAAATACGGTTCCAAGGGATCCAACTCCTCTTCTGATCTCTATGGGCACCAGGCATACACGTGGTACCCATATAGACAGATAGATATACATACACACACATATGTATATATTAAAATAAATCTAAAACATTTTAAAGGAAATACTAAATACATGCCAAAAATATACATATAAAAATATGTATTCCAAGGCCGGGCATGGTGGCGCATGCTTTTAATCCCAGCACTTGGGAGACAGAGGCAGGCAGATAGATCACTGTGAGTTTAAGGCCAGCCTGGTCTACAAAGTGAATCTAGGACAGCCAAGGCTACACAGAGAAACCCTGTCTTGGAAAACCAAAAAAATAAAATAAAATATTTTATATATTATATACATACATACATACATATTTTCCAAAAGTATAATAGGAGAAAATAAAAAATAATTTAAATTTCCATAAACCAGGGAGCTATAAAGTAAATGATAACAATAAAATACCAAAGAATTATTAAGCTATTAAAAGATTTTATTTGTTTGGAGAATGTCATATAGGTGCTGGGAATTGAACCATGGATCCCTAAGGAGAGTAGCCAGGGTTCTAACTGCTGAGCCATGTCTCCAGCTTCCTGCTAGACTGTTTAAAAGGATAAAGTAGAACTTGATAAGTGATGGCACGCACATTATATTATTTTGGAAAATAGCAAGTTACAGTTCCCATTTTTAAAAAATAAATGCTGGGGATGGTGGGGGCTAGAGAGATGGCTCAGCATTAAGAGCACTGTCTGCTCATCCAAAAGTCCTGAGTTTAATTCCCAGCAACCACATGGCCTCAAACTCACAAAGATGAACCTTTCTCTGTCTCCCAAGTTTCTGAAATTAAAGGCATGTGCCATCACACACAGCAAAAATTTTTAATTATTTGTATTAGCACATATTGTCTCATTTTTATTAAAACTATATAGTTTTATATATATATATATATATATATATAGTTTTATTAAAACTATGGTTTTAAATTATAAATATATAGTTCACAAGAACCTAAATATCAGCATGAAAATAAACTGTGGCATTTCATTAATATAACATTTCTTAAGATTTATTTTTATAGCCAGGCAGTGGTGGTGCACACCTTTAATCCCAGCACTTGAGAGGCAGAGGCAGGTGGATCTCTGTGAGTTTGAGGACACCCTGATCTACAGAGCGAGTTACAGGACAGGTAGAGCTGTTACAGAAAGAAACCGTGTCTCAAGAAAAAAAGAAAAAAGAAAGAAAGAAAGAAAGAAAAAACAAGATTTATTTCTATTAGGCCAGGCAGTGGTCATGTATGCCTTTAATGACAGCACTTGGGAAGCAGAGGCAGACAGATCTCTGAGTTTGAGGCCAGCTTGGCCTATGAAGTGAGTTCCAGGACAGCTAGAGCCACCCTGTCTCAAAAAACAAAAACAAACAAAAATTAAGATCTATTTTTATTTATTTGTGTTTGTGTGTGTGTGAGATATGTGTATGTGATATGTGTGTGATAGTGTGTGTGTGTGTGTGTGTGTGTGTGTGTGTGTGTGTGTGTGTGTGCAGGTACACCTGAGGCCAGAAGGCACCAGATCCCTGAGTTGCAGATTGTTGTAAGTTGCCTAAAGTGAGTGTTGGGACTCAAACTTGGGTCCTCTGGAAGAGCAGCAAGTGCACTTAACTGCTGAGCTATCTCTTCAGCCCATTTATTCAAAATATTATATAGCATTCAATAGGAATGAAGTTCAATAGCCTACAATATAAAATAATCATTAAAGAATATCAAGGAAAAACTGAAAGTCCCCAAAGGATCACATTCAGCATGACATCCTTTAAAAAATTAAAATTGAATACATGCACACAGCGCACACACTTATGAATATTGATTAATCCATTAAAATACTATTAGATGGGCAATGTAGGCAAGGTACAGAGGACTATAAGATAGGAGGATTGATTCCTTGAGTCCAACAATTGTAGGTCAGGCTGGCCCACCTCAGAAAACCCACCACTAGCCAGGCACAGTGACCCATGCCTTTAGTCCAAGCAGTTGGGAGGCAAAGGCAGGCAGATTGCTATGCATTGAAGGCCAGCCTAGTCGACATAGCAAATTCCTAGCCAATGAAGGCTACAAACATATGGAAGGAAAAGATGATTATGAAATTCGGAATTATATTTGTTCAAGTGGAGGGAAGATGGAAAAGGCACAAAATGAGAAAATAGTGGAAGCTACGTAGTTTGATGCAAGGTCTTGGATAGGTTACTATTGTATTACTAGAAACAAATACTATGTAAATAAAGGCAAACCACACATGGAGCAATGCTAAGTATGCATTAGTAATTAAGGATACTTTTTATGTGATTCTGGTACCTGAAGTTGAAGAGAAATTTGAAAATCCTTAAAATTTTTTGGGGGGACTGGAAAGATGGCTCAGCAGTTACAAGCACTGACTGCTCTTCCAGAGATCCTGAGCGCAATTCCTGGCAACCACGTGGTGGCTCATGACCATCTATAAAGATATCTGATGCCCTCTTCTGGCCTGCAGGTATACATGCAGAGCACTCCTCCATTTAAAAAATAAATGAATTTTTTAAAGATTTATTTTTAGGGGTTAACTTTTTTCTCAAAGACCTTTTTTATTTTTTAAGTTTCATTTAGTTGGCAAATTTATAATTATATGTTATATTTAATTATGGACTCATGGTGATGTTATGATATATACACAGTATAGACAGACTGAATCATTATCACACCCAACATCTTGCCTCTTTACTTATTCTTGTCTGGCTGAAAGGTTCTGTCCTCTAAGTGCTCCCTAGTTTCTCATGCTCATGAGCTTAGTAAAGAGGTTTTGTTGGGTTATGTCTTAATCAGTGGGGTTTTGTTTTGTTTTGTTTTTTGTTTTCTATGTAGAGACACTCCAACCCTTATAAAAGAAAGCATTTAATTGGGACTTGCTTACAGTTTCAGAGGTTTAGCCCATTGTTATCATAAAAGGAAGCAAGGTGGCACGCAGGCAGACATGGTGCAAAAGAAGTAGCAGAGAGGTCTACATCCAGGCTTGCAATTAGCAGGAAGAGAAAGAGAGAGAGAGAGAAAGAGGGAGGGAGGGAGGGACGGAGGGAGGGAGGGAGGGAGGGAGGGAGGGAAAGAGACAGACAGACAGACAGACAGACAGAGACAGAGACAGAGATAGAGACAGAGACAGAGACAGACACGGGGCCTGGCTTGGGCTTTTGAAACCCTAAAGCCTACCCCAGTGATACACTTCCTCCAGCAAGGCTACACCTCCTAATCCCTCTCGAGTAGCATTACTCCCAGATGACCAAGCCTTCAAATATGAAGGTACGGTCCTACGGTTGAAGGCAGCACTTACTTATGTTATCAAGCAGATGCTCAACCAGAAGCCTCACCTCTACTGAGAGGTATTCATGGTGCCGGACGTACTCTGCACACACCTGAGGTGAAAAGTAATCATCAATATCACCCAGCTACACAGCCTGTGACCTACAACACTATCTGCCAGTACATGGGAGGTTGAGGCAGGAAGATCCCTTCACTTCAGGAATTAGAGAACAGCCTGGACAACATAAGCCCCATCTTAAAAATGAAAAGGTGAACAAGAAAGAAAAAAATAATGTCCAACTGCTGCTGACCTACCGAAACCTAGCAGTTGGATAGAAGCCTGCATAAACTCTAAGGAACTTCCTAGGCCTCTGGAGCATGGATCTCAGGACACCAAAAAGAACTACTTCACATTAGGGAGAAGAAAAAACTATTTCATGTAGGCTTTGATCTTTTAAACCCTACTTTATTTGAGGCTCTTTAATGCCCCTACGCCCTTCCAACCCACCGACCCTAGATAGGAGAGAAAACCAGTTAATAAGGACAGAAGAAGTAGACATTTTTAGACTTAGTTCCTTGGGCCAATTCCACTCTTCTTTGTTGTCAGGATTCTCGAAAGTAAACAGCAAACTAGAAATCTAGCAAAAGTGAGCACAGCTGCAGCATCCAGGGAGCCTTGAAGCGTTCTCTGGAGCAGTTCTTTCTACCAGCATTTCAAAGCAGAGCGATGAACAGCTAAATGATACAAAGTGATGCAAAAGCCAAGCCTCCGTTTTTTTGGGGCCTTATTTATCTCCTTTCAGAGTCATTACCAGGATGTTTATTAACTAGCAAAGACCATGCCCCAACAAAGGCAGTTCCCTTCCTAACAAACATCATTCACCCTCTCACAAGTCTGCTTCACACCCCATACTTGGGATCAAAACAAAAACATGTTTACATCCACTACAATTTCACTGCCTTATGTCTGTCTCTAGGTATGTCTTTGGGTAAAGACACTGACATAGTGCCTCTCGCAGGAGTGGGTTCACTTGTGGTTAATGCCCATCCTACTCTCTCTTCACTCATTTCATTTTCATAGTCCACGATGCAGACACAGTAACTCTGTGACCCCATCTCAAAATAGCTGTTTTAGAACTCATAACATGTGAATATGTTAGGTAACATGATAAATGATAAGGTTGCAGACAGCATTAAGGTTTCAGATTAACTAACCTTGAGATGAAGAAATTACCTAGGTGGGGCAGGTGTAATAACAAGGGGTCTTAAAGGTAGAAGGAAGGAGAAACAGTAATACAGTGTGAGGCAGGTTACTGTTGGCCTGCAAGATGTAAGACAGCAATTAGAGAGGGACTGAGGTAGCCTCCAGGGCAGTGGTTCTCAACCTGTGGGTTGTGATTCCCCCATCCCTTCTACAGGAGTCACCTAAGACTATGGGAAAACAAATATTTACATTACAGTTCACAACAGCAGTAAAACTACAGCTATGAAGTAACAATAAAAATAGTTTTATGATTGTGGGTCACCACGACATGAGGAACTGTATTAAAGGGTTGCAGCACTCTGAAAGACTCTCGGTAAGGGCGAGCAAGCGTCCAAAGGAAGCCGAACCTGGGAAACTGGCTTTTCCCGGATCGGGATCCCAGTCCCAGCCGCTCAGTGACACACCGCCAGCTCCCCTCGGGCCCCACGACCCAGAGCCGACAGCAAACACCACGGCGACGAAGAAGGGCTGCGAAAACATTCCCACAAGAGAAGCCACTGGCGCACCTGAGGGTGGGGCGGGAGGAGGCGCCAACCACGCCTCCCCACAGGTCATGGGTCCTAATTGGCTCCCTGGCTCTCCCGCCCGACCCACACCAGGACTCCGGCGGCTTGATAGTGCTGCACCGCGCCCGCCGGAAGTAGTTCCCTGGACGGAAGCTTAGCCACAGGAAGTAACCGAAGTGCTTCCTCTTCCGGTCTCTTTGGCCTCGGTGGCAGAAGCAAGATGGTGAGTGTTGCACCCGAGCTTGTAAATCTCTCTCCATCCCTCTTCCCGGGGCTGCCTTGCGGGCTGCCGGCGCATGGGTGGTCAGGTTGCGTGTAAGGGAAGCGGACGGGCGAGGAGGAGGCGGCACGCGGGGGACCCCAGGAGCCAGAGGAATGGCTGCTCTGTGGCTGGCCGAGCGCACGGTCCCAGCGCCGCGCGGGGTCTCCCTGGGAAGGCATTGGTGTCCCCCGCATAGGGGCTGACGACAGCCGAGGGGACGTTTGCCTCCGACTGCCCAGACGCTGCGAGTGTGGGTTGTTGTAGCGGGGACTGTGAGACGGGCTCATAATTTGGTCACCCTTAACGCTTAAAAGATCAAGGCGCCCTCAGAGCGCGGGCGTCCGTGTTAGAGAAAGACGATATTATTAGATCGTGTGAGTCGCCGGCGGTGAGATCTTTATTTTTCTTTAAATGTTTTCTTGTATGTGCGAACTTAAATCCCATTTTGTCCCTTACAGTTGTTAAGTCGCAGCAGCAGTCACGGTTTTCCGTGAGAATGCCACAGTACATTGAGAAGATTTTTTTTTATTAATTGCTCCTTTATTCCTTTAATGTGCAGACGAAAGGGACGTCATCCTTTGGGAAGCGTCGCAACAAGACGCACACGTTGTGCCGCCGCTGTGGCTCCAAGGCCTACCACCTTCAGAAGTCGACCTGTGGCAAATGTGGCTACCCTGCCAAGCGCAAGAGAAAGTGTAAGTAGTGTATTGGTTTGGCCCTCAGTTGGGGGAGGAATCGAACAGAACCTTTAATTTCATACGTAACAGAACTTCCTGTGGTTGGAATGTTGGTTAAATGGTTAAAACACCAGGTCAAAGGAACCTGGCTGGGTGCTTGGGAAAACCGTTGGGATTCCTTTTTTATCAGATAACTGGAGTGCCAAGGCTAAGAGGCGGAACACAACCGGGACCGGGCGGATGAGACACCTAAAAATTGTCTACCGGAGATTCAGGTACAGTTATACTTAAGTATCATTGGTCCTTTGGGGTGGGATAAAAGTCCTCCCGTTTACTTGTGATTTTCCATTTCCACTCTTAGTAGTAGGGATGATACTGTGGCTTCCCCCCCCCCTTTTTTTCTTTTTGTCAAGACTTCTATGGATGGGATATGGAAGGCAGCTTGCTTGGTTCAGCTTACACTTTGTTGGATTTTGCTCAAGTCAGCTATCTAAGCTGTTTGGGGTGCTAGCTAGTCATAGCAACAAAGATAGCACACCTTTAATCCCAAACAGAGGCCGGTGGATTGCTGTGAATTTAAGGCTACCCAGAGAAGCCCTGTCTTGAAAAGAAAAAAAGCTATAGATAAGGGAATCTCTTTTAATGGAGGCTGGGTCTTGATGCTTTTTTAAAAATACCTAATTTTCAGCCCCAACTTAAGACTTTGCTGTGGAATCCTGTTTGGGCAGTTGTTTTTAGTGCGTGCCCCATCAGGTTTCCACCAAGATTGAAAATTATGCAGACATGAACCTCTGCTGCTCCCAGTCTGTTGTGGAATTGAGGGAAGCTTCTATCAGTAGTCTACAGTAGAGCCTAACTTAGGAGGTCACGGGCAGTTAGAGACTACTAACATTAATTTTGATTGTTTGTGTTTACACTTAATGGAATTGCAGTTTTGTGGGCTTGCTGTGTAATGATTTTCATAAGCTGAGACTGTGGTCTTGGGATATGCCACTAGCTTTATGCCTTAATTGTCTATGCTTCCTATTCGTTTAACTTTACTTATTTATTTTTTGAAAAAACTAGTTCTAAAGTAGAAATGAGAGTTAATTAGAATTTAGGATTTTGCACAGCTTCAAGGGTTCTGTGAAATACTTGGCCATTGTTTTCTGTTACTAAAGAAAAGATACTAGGACCTATCTATAGCATAATGAATAACTTTCATGGTGCCTCAGTTCTTGTGAATATTGGTAGGAAAAGGTGCCCAAAATTATTGAGGCTTTATATATTAGAATTATGGGTGTCTTAATTGGGATAAAACACTAGCTTATCAGTGATGTTCTAAAAATAAATGTCTGAACATATGAATACTATATTGATTTCAGCATTTAACTGAGATAAGCTCACTAATGTCAGCTTGATCAGATTGGAAGTAATGTTTTGATGTTGCTACATTAATTTTTCTTGTCTTTAACATGGAACAGACATGGATTCCGTGAAGGAACAACACCTAAACCCAAGAGGGCAGCTGTTGCAGCATCCAGTTCATCTTGAAGATTTCAAGCAGTCATAAAATAAATGCTTTGGTTTCAAAAACTGTAGTGTGCTGAGGTATTTTAATATGTCAGCTCAGTATTCAGTTAGTGACATACTGAGAACTGAGTCTTTATATAATAAGGTCAGTTCCTATGCGCCTGAAGTTGGGGTGGGTGTTGGATGAATTCCCTCTTCTGAGTCTACCCTAGGTTCCATTGTTGGCTTGGCCCTTAACATGAGGAGGCAAGTGAGGTTTGAGCAGGTAAGAGCACAGTTACTAGAATGGTGGTAAAAGAGCTAAGCTGTGCTGCCTGAATGATGAATTCCTACCACGCTTGAGGTATCTAAAGGTGGTTGCAATCTGTAAGGGACTTGAAAAAATCCGTAAGATTGAGGTTCCGGAGCCAAACCTTTATGGATGGGGGACCACACATCGCCTGTACTTAACCTACTGGTTTTGTTTTTTTAGAGGTTTATTTAATGTGTATGAGTGCTGTATCTGCGTATGTGCCTGCATGCCAGAAGAGGGATCAGATTCCAGTATAGGGCACTGTTGCAGAGGACCCAGGTTCAATTCCTAGTACCCACATAAGTGTTCTCTCTGTAGGGGATCCAATACCCTCTTCTGACCTTCCTGGGTAAGGCACACATGAAATAACCTTTAGCAGAAATCATACTGGGGGGGCGGGCTGCCAAGGTTTCTCTGTAACAGAGCCCTGGCTGTCTTTGACTCCATTGGTAGACCAGACTGGCCTCGAACTTGCAGAGATTGCCTACCTCTGCCTCCTGAGTGCTGGGGTTTGAACCCTGGGCTTTCAGACTTAAGACTTGACGCCTTACCAATTGAGCAATCCAGGCTTTCTTACTATTTTCAATATTTTGCAAAAGTGTTTTTTATTTTGTAAGTGAATGCTGTGAGCTCTAGGCAGGAGGAATAGGGAGTGAGGCTATCCTGGATTACATGAAATGTATCCCAAACAGCTATTCTAAGTCTGGAGTGGGAGAACAAGTTCCTAGTGCATGCAGTGTGACCAAGACAGATGTTCCAGCTGTGCTGAAGTGGCATCTCTAGAATGTCTCCCTACCCCAGGTGTCACCCACCCATTACCCATTATGTATGTGTGGGCATGTGAAGGTCAGGACAAATTGTAAGAATTAGTTTTAAACCAGGTGACACATGCCTTTAATCCCAGCATGATCCGTTAGTTCGAGGCCAGCCTGCTATGCTAAGTGGGTCTAGGACAGCCAGGGCTACACAGAGAACCTGTCTTGGGAGTTTGGGCTGGGGGGTTGGTTCTGTCTTATCATCTTGCCAACCTCTAAATCTCCCTGTCTCTTGATCAAAAGTTGATCTGGGCCAGCTGTTGTGAGAAGAAAGCCCACTGAGTGCCAGGACTCACCAATTCGGTCTAGGAGAAAGGTCTTATTTTTCTCAAGTCAGAACAATTAGCCGAGGAAGCCGAGGAACTGGTCAGGTAGCTAATAGTGAACAGTTGGAAGCAGTTTATAATCAGCCTTCTGGGAATGGGGAAGGCACAATGAGAGCAGCAGCCCTCTGAGGAGAAGCAGATCCCCAAAGGAGGAAACTGAAAGCCTTCAGAGTACTGTCCTATAGAGATGCTGCCTGAGAGAGAGAACCCTGGCATAGTGGTTTAGAATCACTGACTGCATTTCCAGAGGTCCAGAGTTCAATTCTCAGCAACCACATGGTGGTGGCTCACAACCACCTACAATCTGATGACCTCTCTGTCATGCAGGTGTACATGCAGAGCACTTCTACATTTAAAAAATAAAGATTTATATTTAGGTGTTAACTTTTTTCTCAAAGACCTTTTTCATACACACAAAACTAATGTTTTTAAAAAACCAAAATGTCAAGCTACAGTATGAATAGTATTTGCTTACAGTATTCCTTTAATTATTTGAAATACTTTTGTACATGAAGTATTACTTTGGGACCAAATTTACCTTTGATGAACTCCATATTATTCATCTAGGCAGTTTGTAGAACCAAAGTGCTAACCATAAAACAGATGATAGACACCATCCACATATGTAAGTTTAACATTGGGCTAACACTTGCAAACAGCAAAGCTGGCCATGGTGGTGCATGCTTAATTGTAGTATTTGTGAGTTGCAAACAGGAGATTATGAGTTCAAAGCCAGACTGGGCTACTCTATCGCAAAGAAAAAAAGTCAATGTTGAGGGATGGTCTAATGTATTTTGATGTTAATTACTGTTTGCTGTCTGTGATCATCTTTTGATTAATAAAAAAGCTATCCCATCTGGGCAGGACAGAGGAAATAGAGGTGTGGCTAAGGTTCCAGAGAGAGAGAAATCCTGGGAAGAAAAAGAGGGTGGGGGGAGGGAAGAGAGGAAGGCCACCATGGATTAGGTGGGGAAGAAGCACGTGGCATGCATGGATGGAGAATCCAGCCCAGATGAAGAACATTAGCAAGTATTTTGGATTATGGATGGGAGGTACCTTGATAAAGGTTATTAGAAACAGATGACATGAGAATGAGGCAGGTATCCCATACCTGCCCCAGGTTAACTAAGGCTATTTTAAAATATAACAAGTGTCAGTGTCTTAATTGACTGCTAGCCAGACATACTGATAATACTACTAATACAGTTAATTTAAAAACAAGTGTACAAGCCGGGCGTGGTGGTGCACGCCTTTAATCCCAGCACGAGGCAGAGGTGGGCGGATCGCTGTGAGTTCGAGGCCAGCCTGGTCTACAAAGTGAGTCCAGGACAGCCAAGGCTACAGAGAGAGACAGAGAAACCCTATCTCGAAAAACCAAAAAAAAAAAAAAAAAAAAAACAAGTCTACAAGCCATTCCAAGATTATGATCACAGCAAACCTGCTCTTTCTTGATCACCTCCTTAGGTAAAAGAAAACGACCTAAATTTATGAATACAATATTCATGAAGATGCAATATCAAGATATGGTTCCTTGGAAAAAGACTCTGGGCCCTCACTAGCATGGCCTACCAGGACTTTGATCTTAGACTACAACAGGGCTCTTTGTCAGATTTGGGGTTTGGAGTTTTTTGGGTTTTTTTGTTGTTGGGGTTTTGTTGCTTTGGTTTTTTGTTTTGTTTTTTATTTTGATTTTTCAAGACAAGGTTTCTCTGTGTAGCTTTGGCTGTCCTAAAACTCACTTTATAGACCAGGCTGTCCTCAAACTCTTAGAAATCTGCCTGTCTATGCCTCTCTGAGCACTCAGATTAAAGATGTGTGTGTGTCACTGCACCTGGCGAAAGGTATCATTTAACTTAGTGAAAACATAGTCTTGCCATCCTTGAGTGTCCAATATTTTTCTTTTTAAAAACTTTTTTTTTTTTTTTTTTTTTTGGTTTTTCGAGACAGGGTCTCTCTCTGTATAGCCTTGGCTGTCCTAGACTCACTTTGTAGACCAGGCTGGCCTCGAACTCACAGCGATCCGCCTGCCTCTGCCTCCCGAGTGCTAGGATTAAAGGTGTGCGCCACCCCCGCCCGGCTTAAAAACATTTTAAAATATTATTTTTAATGTATATATTCACTTTACATCCCAATTGTAGCCCTTCCCTCCTCTCCTGGCCCCTCTCTCCTACCTTCTTTCCCCTATCTCCCAAGGGGAGATCCCGGCAACCAACCCTAGCACATAGATTTGCGTCTGGACTGAGCTCATTCTCATCCACCGAGGCCCAGCAAGGTAGCCACATTAGGTTAGTGATCATAGAAAGCAAGCAACAGAGTCCGTATCATAGAGCCCCTGTAAATCAAACTGCCCATCGGTTACATATGTGTAGGGGGCCTAGGTCCTGTCCATGCATGCTCTTTGGTTGGTGCTTCTTTAAGCCCCCATGGGTATATGGTAGTTGACTCTGTCGGTCTTCTTGCAGCATTCTTGTCCCCCTCCTGGTCCTTCTATCCTTTCCCCAACTCTTTCACAGGACTCTCAGAGCTCCACCTAACACTTGACTGTGAGTCTCAGCATCTTACTCGATCAGCTGCTGGGTGGGGCCTCTCAGAAAACAGATAAATTAGGCTCCTGTCTGTAAACGTTGCAGAGCATCATTAATGGTGTCAGGGGTTGGTTTCACCCATGGGGTAGGTTTCAGGCTGGGCCAAGCACTGATTGGACATTTCCCTTGGTCTCTACTATTTTTTTCTTTTTTCCTTTTTCTTTCTTTTTTTGTTTTTTTGAGACAGGGTTTCTCTGTGTAGCCTTGGCTGTTCTAGACTCACTTTGCAGACCAGGATGGCCTTGAACTCAGAGATCCCTGTGCCTCTGCCTCCTGAGTGCTAGGATTAAAGACGTGCACCCCCACCGCCCAGCTCCATCTCTACTCTTTATCTCTGCGTATCTTGTAGATCAGGTAAATTTGGTTCAAAGGTTTTGTAGGTGGATTGGTCTTTCCCTTCTACTGTTATAGGTTCTGCCTGGCTAGAAGGTGGCCTCCTCAGTCTCCATGTCCCCCGCAGTAGGAGGCTCAGCTGAAGATATCCACATAGCCTCCCTGCAGCCTACCCTGTCTCAGGTCCCCAGCTTGTCTCAGTGATACTCCTGCCTTTGGTTTCCCTTTTCTTTCCAAGCCCTCACTTCCCGTGCCCCTTCTCCCCACATCTGCTCCCCCCACTCACCTCATTTCCCTCCACAGACCCTCTCCTATCCAGTTCCCTCTCTACTTCCATTTCCACTGTGTATTCTATTTCCCCATGAGTGAGATTCAAGGAGGGCCTTCCTTGGGTCCTCCTTGTTACTTAGCTTCTTTGGAGAGTGCACAATCTTTTGACGTTGTCACATGACATCATCAATAAATGGTTTGCACTGCTTTTGTAACTATCCTGGAACACATGTGGCCCATGGGTCAGAGGCTGAACATATCTGCACAACAGACCATAGCACAAGTTTGTTTTGATCAGAACAATGACAGTGGCTTAACTCTGTAGAGGATTAACCAAATCCCTCAAACAAATGTATATTCAATGAATCAGATTCTGTGAGAATCAATATTGAATGGGATCTACATGCTGGACACTGATGTGAGAATGGGGATATGCTAGTGAACCAAAGGATAAAGGAAGTG
Source organism: Acomys percivali (assembly GCA_907169655.1). NCBI lineage: Eukaryota > Metazoa > Chordata > Mammalia > Rodentia > Muridae > Acomys > Acomys percivali. The sequence continues at coordinate 62,975,190 of OU015749.1, read as the reverse complement.
AGAGAAGTGGCTATGGGTAAGCCCAAGTCATGTGTAAAACAAAATTAACAAAATTATAGTCAACATAAAACTAAAATTTATTTTTATTGGTTCTTTATGATTTCCACACCATGCACCCCAATCCCACTCATCTCCCCTTCCCTTTGTACCTGCCCTCCACCCTTATAACCTCCCGACAACAGAGGGAAAAAAATCTCACTGTGGAAGCTGTAGTGTGTCCCAGAGTATGCCCTTTGTTCACACTTTTTTACTTGCAAATGTTCATTGCAATGAGTCATTGGTCTGGTACAAGTCCTATGGCTTCCACTTCTACCAGTACTGGATCCTCACTGGGTATTCTCACTCAGATATCCTGTTGCTGCCCTGTGTCATGGAGATCCTGTAGTTTTGGATCTGTAGGATTGGCCCCTTGATTAACTCCAGCAGTTCATTGATGGGGTAGATGTTGAGGTGAGCCAATTCAAATCCTTAGATCTGGGCCCGAGAGGTATCTAAGCTGGTCAGCCCAGGGGCTCCCCAGCTCTCACGACCTCACCTGCAACCTACACATAAAGGGTCAGCTCTGCTATGCTGCCCAGGTGAGGTGAATCCTGAATGCTGCAGTAGGTGAGGGGTAGGGACAACTTTCCAGCTCTGATGACCTTGGGGCCAACTCTCCTGCCTGCTCAATGTGGCAAGGGGTAAGCGGCTGGGGCATCTTACCTACACCCATGTTACCACATGAGAGACAAGTGACAGGGCCAGCTCACCTCTGCCCTGACCACCAGGGTCAGCTCAGGGCCAGGTCTCCTACCTACTGCAGGTGGTGATGAGGCAGAGGGGAAGAGAGTATCTCTCCTTCCATGCCACTGTGCTGGAGCCTAGTGGCAGGGCCAGCTCTCCATAGCAGCTCACCTGCAACTCCCGAAATGTGTGGTCTGCTCACCCAAACACTGAAGCTGGCTAGGGGCAGGGACAGCTCTCTTGCTATCTTGCTCCCAGGGCCAGCTCTCCCTCAATGCCCAGGCGAGGGGTGGGCCCAGTTCTGCACAACCCTTGGACATCACCATGTCCCTAAACAGCAACCCAGAGAGACTAAAGATTTCTTCCTGGCTTTTGGTGGTAACAGACCCTGCTGTTGCAGGGCCATGGACACAGACGTGGCCCCCAGCAGCAACAGAGGCCAGGACCCCACCATGGTCGCAGGTGGCATCACTGGCTATTCACATCAGGCTGTTCTTCACTATGCTGACTCTCCAGTTCTGCCTCTCTTCATTGTGCCTACATCCTTCTGTGTGTCTTTCTCTTCCATTTCTCCGCCACTTACTTGCTGCTCTTGGTGGTGCCAGGGTCTCTGAGTGTCTGGGGTCATCTCAAGAATGATATGCTGTTGGGAATGCAAGAAGCTGCAGCTGCTGCTGCTTCCACAACTAATATACAGACCCCAGCAGTTCCTAACCTGTCTACTCAATATAAGTGGTACCACTAAGGCCTGTATGTGAAAGCTTATTTCAGGCTGTTTTTGCCTCTGCTCTGTTGTGTGACAAAAACTTTTCCTGGGAAGGCATCACACACACATCTACTCATTGCAGATAGAAACCCACAACAGACCAAAGTAGAGGTACCAGCAAAGTCCAAGTTGGTGAAAACAGCAATTATTTTTATTGGGGTTACTTACAGTAGTATAGGTGATGGGTTATTCACAGGAGGAAAAAAGAGAATGACTCAAAGCCCACTCCAGAATGGGTGACCGCTAGGAATTTGGAGCACGCTACAGCCTGCAGGAAGGTTAACAGGTTGGAGAGTGATCTTTCCAAGTGACTCTGGACTAAACCTCTTCCAGACAGCTCACCTGTCTCAGGCTGCAGTGTCGTTTGGCTCTTCTAAGAGGGACTCTCATCTTTTATAGTTTACTTTGGCAGGGAGAGGGTCTAGTGACTCTTGACAGTTTCAGGGACTTTCTAAAGCTATTTTGAGTTGTCTACCTCTGTGCTTAAAGAGCTTTCCTGGAGGATGGAATATTTCAATCTGGGAGGAAACTGTTACATAACACCCCACCCCTTCCTCTGACTCATATTCTTTTTGTGCCCTCTTCCACAATGGTCCCAGACCCTTTGAGGGGGTGACTATAGATGTCCACCTGTGGCTAACAATTAGGCCACTGTGAAACAGACACAAGTTACTTGTTCTCAAGAGCACTAGTCATTTTAAATTGAGGTTGCTAACAACAGTGATTTATGGGTGCAAGCACACATGCTTCGAAGGCAGTTTGACAAACACGTCTCATCCATCTAGGAAAACAAAACCAGACGTGAGCTCCGGCTTGTGGAGCAGGCCCTAAATCCAATGGGAAGGCTGTTGGTTTTACCAGTGACAGGGGAGCCACTAGTGTACAAGCAGGCACATCCTGCCCTGCGTGCCAGCGTCTTAGTACATAGAGTCTAAAGCTAACTAGGAATGGTGGTGACAATGCATCACCAGCAGCCTGCATGGCTTCCTCTGACTCTACAAAAGCCAGCCAGCCAGCAAGGTGGGAGTTTCTGCTCTACTCTCAGCTTAATATCTCCATGTTCTGCAATCACAGCATGTACGTGCAGTGTCTTCTGCAGTAGGTCTTACTGTCTCTGTAGTTCTGGCATACACTCAACAACAGTACTAATAGCTTTATGATTTGTGTGGCTGCAGGGGTTTCCTTGGCCAACACTTCACAGAGAGGTAGCCCATTCCTGGCACTGAGGTTTTTATTCAGTAACCTCATGGCTTCTGAAGTGTCCTTTTCATGCATGTAGGGTGCCTTTTAGAGTGCTGTCGGTTTTTTGGTTTGTGTTTTTTTTTTAACCCAGCCCCAGTAGGGTTGTAAGGTAGATGGAAGGACTATTGTGCCTGGTTGTCTCTCTGATGGCTTTCCAAATCTGCAGAGTAGTCAGAATTTAGCATTTTGTTATCAATATAATAAACCTTTTCCAGAGGATGGGCACGAGAAGGCAACATCCCAAGCCATTGTCCCATTACAAATAGTGGGGTCACAAAGATTACCCTGGTGAAGCTTTCTGAAAAACTGCTGTCGTGTTCTGAGCAGGTGTCAGCTGGTCCTGGAAGGTCACAACTAAGAAGACACAACAGTTGAACATAAGCCATGTCTAATGCAGTTCAGAGAGGTTCTATCTATTCCTCTACAGATCAAGGTTTGGTACAAAGCATGGTGAGGAGCTCCAACTTAACTCTCTCTGTCATGCTCAGTCATTCTCTCTAAATCATATTTTCATAACCTAGAGCTTTTCTACGGAGCCTCCTTTCAGGTCTCCAAACCTAATGACTGGATCTGCTCAGACAGAGTCAAAGTGAAGCATGGCCCGGCTCTCCCTCACTGTACCTGCTGGCTCCTTGGTTCTGAGTGGCCCTGGGTTGGCGTTGTAAGTGTAGCTGTAGCTGTTGCCTCTCTGTCCACCTTACCTGGCTGTTGAGGGAGTTCCTGGCTGGACGAACCATCTCCAGCCCTAGCAAAACTTTTGCTGGAGTGCAAGGCATACTCCTTAGTCTGTGGGTATAATTACTCACCCCTGGGACAGGCTTGATCGTCTTTACTTGGTTTGTTTTAACATGAATGTCTTCTTGCTGTACCCAGATTGCAAGAACCACCCCCCCCCCGGCAAAAAAAACCACTAGGACTCGATACTAACGCAATACACATAAGGGCTTTTAATTTTCTGACTCGAGTCAGGCTCTGATGGTCACCAACACAATGCTATCTAGAAAGAGCCCCTAACTCTGAGCTGAGGGAAAATTTATAGGTTCCTATCCCTCCCAATGCCCCAAAGCATGGGAGTTCCCGCCTGGCAAGCTCCTATTGGTTGAGTAACACACTGAGGTCTAATGTCTAAAGGTGACAGACTACAGAAAAAGGTGCCAAGACCACCCATGGCTTAGCTTTCTTTGTTCTCTTTGTTCACTACCTACCTTGTCCAGGGAAGTGTTTGGTTTCACTGTCTCCAGTGGACAGAAACAAATGTGGCCATAAAACTGGGTCTCTTAGCAACTCTATCTCTGGTGTGACACTTTGGGTCAGTTGCTTAGGCAACACTATCTGTGATGGGGCTCTTCTTTGCAGCTGTGTTCCTATCTTTTAAATCTGTTTCTTCAAGGGGCTTTATGACCCTGTGATAGGCGCCAAGGCCATACGCGGTTCAGGCAGTCCACCTAGCTATGCAGCCTTTGGCATAGTTTCAGTGGTCATCCTGGTGGGTTGCTAGGGAAATGGTATCATGTTAGCTCTGGAGGGAATGCAGCCCCAGTTACTTCTTGCAGCTGGCCATTTTATCTCCTGTAGGCCTATTTCTTAACCTTTGCCCCAGGTGACCCTAAAGTATAATTTGTTTGTTGGTTTTCCAAGACAGGGTCTCGCTATGTAGCCTTGGCTGTCCTGGACTCACTCTGTAGACCAGGCTAGCTTTGAACTCACAGAGATCCGCCTGCCTCTGCCTTCCGAGTGCTGGGATGAATGGCGTTCGCCACCACCGCCTGGCTCTGAAGACTAATTTTGTTTCTTCTGTTATTTCATTCTGTGAACTGCTCCCTGGACTTTAAAGCCTTCTGGAAGAAACTTGGTTTTCTTTAAATTTTTTCTTAGGAGCTCTGGCAGAATTTGTCTTCCTCTTCCAATAACCCAGACAGGCCTCTTCCTCTGCTTTGCTGCTTTACCTTTGTTGTTGTTGTTCTAATCAGTACTGTTCAGGCTATTGAGACAATGAGTTGAGAGGCAGTGCAGAGAAGTTGAGTTCCTGGCAGTTCAGTTCGTGGAATTCAGAGGCAGTTTTACTGGGAGAGTTTTACAGAGATGGGTTGAAGAGAGAGCTAGATAGACAAAGATAAAGCCAGAAGCCGGAAGATCAGCACATATTGCTACAGGTGGTTTGAGACCAAGCAGAGCTATTCAGTTAGAAACTGAGAGAAGCCAGTTTGAATCAGTCAGCTTGGAGAGGAGTTTGGGCTAGAACATCTGAGTTGAACCAGCCAGTGAGATCTCAGAAAGAGCTAGAAAGGGTGAGCTTATTCAGCAATGTCTCAGAGAGTGAAAACATTCTAGGCCTTGATAAGACTGTACTGAGGCTAGAAGCTTCCAGGACTAGGCCTAGGTTAGCAGACAGAGGCAATAACCCTCCGAGATGACAATTAAATCAGGTGAATACAAGATTTTGTTTTTGTTTTGTTTTTGTTTTTTTTTGAGATGGGTTTTCTTGTAGTCCTGGCTGTCCTGGACTCCCTTTGTAGACCAGGCTGTCCTTGAACTCACAGAAATCTGCCTCTGCCTCCCGAGTGCTGGGATTAAAGGCATGCACTATCACGCCTGGCTCAAGATATTTTTATGAGGTGGGACTTAGGGGTCATGTATGCTTAAGGTACACCAGTGTGGCACACAGTCTCTATCTTCTACCTGTGGATCAAGATGTAGAACTCTCAGCTCCTTCTCCAGCACCATGTCTGCCACCATGATGATAATGGACCAAACCTCTGAAACTGTGTGCATGTGTGCATGCTCGAAAGTTCTCTTGATCAATCTGGAGAGCACACATATTTGCATATGCAAGCTATGTGTGCCCAGGTGCCCTCATAAGGTGCCTTAGAAGAGGGCACCAGATTCTTGGAAACTGCAGTACAGATGCACAGGTGCAGGTATAGCAATGTGCTGCGGGTGCTAGGAATGGCATTCAAGTCCTCTGGAAAAGCAGCAAGTGCTTTTTTTTTTTTTTTTTTTTTTTTTTTAAAGATTTACTTATTTATTGTATATACAGTGCTCTGCCTGCTTGTACCTCTGCAGGCCAGAAGAGGGCATCAGATGACATTATAGATGGTTGTGAACCACCATGTGGTTGCAGGGAATTGAATTCAGGACCTCTGGAAAAACAGTCAGTGCTCTTAACCACTGAGCCATCTCTCCAGCCCCACAGCAAGTGCTTTTAATCACTGAGCACAGCACCTTGCTGTGGGTGTTGGGAACTGAACTTGGATCCTGTGGAAGACCAATATGTTCTCTTATGCAATTATTTATGTAACTGTTTCTCCAGCCCTAAGTTTCCAAATCTTTTTATTTTTATTTTGATATTTTTTACATATACGTTTATATCATTACACATATATACAATAGATTACCTATAATAAGAAGAACCATGACACAATCAGGAATTATATAAATACTACATTCTTAATGTTTTGGCTGTTTGTATTTGACATCCTTGAAGAAAATGTCCTTCCTATCTTCGTGCGTCTAAAATTCTGAATGTAAATCAATCTCCATCACATCTTGTCATTATCAACTTAAAACATCTTTCTAGACCGAAAAACATCTTAACCCCTAAACAACTAAGCTTCATTGTAAAACTAAGCTACCTGGTCTTCATCCCCATCAGAGACTTGAAAGGAACAAGCTTGATTATCTGAGAAAGCTGGGAGTGCTGCTTTCCAAATGAGAAGATGACAGAGACAGTTTGCTACCTGAATAGTCACCCAAAACTCTATAATTTTGGATCATTTTCTTCAGCCTTCTGGCCCAGCATATCTGACAGACATATTTGCGAGGCAGGAACAATTGAGGACTTGCTTACCCTGTCTTGACAGAACTTGGCTGTTGACTGCCTGCATCCAAGCCTGCCCTTTTTAAGGCAGAATTCTGGCTGTGGTAGACGAGGACATTTTGCCCAGTGGCTTGTTTGCCACATTTGAAGCCATCTCCATAAGGAGGTTCTTTGATGCTCATCATCCTTGAGTTTCCAATTCTTTTTTTTTTCCTGGTTTTTCAAGACAGGGTCTCCCTGTGTAGCCTTGACTGCCCTGGACTCGCTTTGTAGACCAGGTTATCCTCGAACTCACAGTGATCTGCCTGCCTCTGCCTGAGTTTCCAATTCTTAAGGATGGGCTTTAGTCAGTGATTTCCTTCCTAACACTGGAAAGGGGAAATGGAGTTACTTTAGAGGAGAAGAATGCGATAAATCCTGGTAACCAAGGTCAAGATGTGACTTTGACATATGTGAAGAAAGTAGACTATTGATCTGTTTTTTCTCCTCCAAGCCCACCAGCAGGCTAGCTATGAGAAAAGCACCAGATGAGTTTCAGCGGGATATTCTAAAATATACCAGTGTACCACAACACTGCTAATGAGGCCCAAACTAGGATGTGTCTGAGAAAAACATCACAACTGAGAAAAGACCAAGGAGGCAGTAACCCTCTTGCTTTGGGCTGCTGTGATGGTGATGTCAGCACAAGTAGATATTTGATACTTGTACTTTGTTCCTGGCTCACAGCTTATAACACCTTGGTGGGGAAAAGCACTAAGCCAATCTTTTGTCTAATATTTAGATTTTGAACCGTGTTCCTGGCAGAGCTCCTGTCACCTTTGCAATCTCCCATGTGTATTATAGGAACACCTTTTGTTCTAATAGAGAGATTCTGGGATAGCCTAAAGATGGGGCATGCTTACCAAAGGAACCAACCATGTAATTGAAAATGGACACTGTCAGCTCTATCTTCCAACCTCTGAGGAGTGCAAAGAGAGGAAAGTACTATTAATTTCTCCTGCCTATGTAATAAAGACTCTACAAATTTCAAAAGGATGTGATTGGATTGGTAAACATTTACTTTTCTCTGGTATGCCATGAGTGGGCTTGGGTACTTCTTCCTAAATTCTTTGCCTGATCTGTCTCTTGCATCTGATGGATCTTTTGTGACATCATTTGTAATTAACTGGTAAGCAAATTGTTTTCTGTGGGAAGGATCATAAGCTTTGTGAAAGCAATCTTGGCGGGCTTTGCTCTTGGACACACCATGGATACTCCCTGAGATTAACCTTGAGATAGACTGAGTGGAGCCATCCTGGGCCTGGAATTCAGGAAGTGGACCTGGGGACTCCACCTGGACTATCGTGTTTCTAATGGACCCTCAATGGGAGAGAGAGACCACCCCTTGCACATGACAGACAGGCAGGCAGAGAGAGGAGAGAGGAGCAACAGGGTCAGACCGGGCTTGAGTGCACGTGGATCGGAAGAGGATCAGTGAACAGGCCAGAGACACCAAGGGACCCGTCCCATGGAACAGATACCAAAAGATTCACTCTTTTCTCCCTTTAACCTTTTTTCCCTTTTGTGTAAGCTAGTTGGGTTGTATAATAAAGTTTAATTGTTAAAAAACAGAGACAACAGTTTTCTTAGGTTCTGTAAGCTGCTGTAGAAAACTAAGAGAGCTAGAGGAAGGGCTTGTGGGCCATGATCCTGACGTATAGCAGTACAAGTTATATCCTGAGGTGTATAGGGGAGGTGGTCCTACGGACTGAACTTTTTTTTTTTTCCAAGACAGAGTTTCTCTGTGTAGCCTTGGCTGTCCTAGACTCACTTTGTAGACCAGGCTGGCCTCGAACTCACAGCGATCTACCTGCCTCTGCCTCCTACATGCTGGGATTAAAGGCGTGCACCACCACGCCCGGCGTCTTGCTTTTTCTTTATCCAGCTTTTATAATCAAATACCATTGGTCAGGTGGGTTATGAACAACAGAAATGTATCTCTCACCGTTTTTGAGGTTGTAGGTCTGAGATGGGGTAGCAGCAGGTTCTGGTAAGGACCCACAGCTAGAACCTAGACTGTTAGACTTCTTGTATGGCCATCCTATATGGCAGAATGAGAATCCTCTGCGGGCCTTATGGCATCAATGTCTAAATATAGTGAAGTATCCTGGAGCTTATCTGACAACAATGAAAGTAAGTGGTGTTAGTGACTTTTCTCATTGTTGAGGCAAAATACCTAGGAAAAGCAGGTTAAGGAATGAAGGAACCTCCGAGGTTGGAGGTAACATCCATCATCCATCAGGCCTTGGAGGCAGGTGTCTTAGGGTACTATTGCCATGAAGAAACACCATGACCGTGGCAACTTTTGTTTTGTTTTGTTTTGGTTTTTGGTTTTTCGAGACAGGGTTTCTCTGTGTAGCCTTGACCGTCCTGGAGTCAGGCTGGCCTCGAAATCACAGCAATCTGCCTGCCTCTGCCTCCCAAGTGCTGGGATTAAAGGTGTGTGCCACCACGCCCGGCTTACAACTTTTGTTTTGTTTTTTGTCTTGTTTTGTTTTTGTTTTTAGAGACAAGGTTTCTCTATGTAATAGCCCTGGCTGTCCTGGAACTCTCTTTGTAGACCAGGCTGGCCTCGAACCCACAGAAGATCTGCCAGCCTCTGCTTCCTGAGTGCTAGGATTAAAGCCGTGCGCCACTATGCCTGGATATGGCAACTCTTTTAAAGGAAAACCCTTCATTGGGACTGGCTTACAGTTTCAGAGCTTTAGTCCATTATTATCATGGTGGGAAGCATGGCAGCGTGCAGGCAGACATGCTGCTGGAGGAGCCAAGTGTTCTACATCTTGATCCACAGAGCAAGGGCACTGTGTCACTGGAGCATGGGAGACTCAAAGCCTGTACAGTGCTGTACTTCTTCCAACAAGGCTGTACCTACTCCAACAAGCCACACCTCCTAATGGTGCCATTCCCTTTGGCCAAGCATTCACACACACACACACACACACACACACACACACACACACACACACACCAGGGTTGTAGGAGCACTACATAGCAGGTTACATTGTGTCCACAATTAGAAAATAGAGAGGGACAGCTGACAGTGCTCTGCTTGTTTTCTACTTTGATAGACAGTAAGTGCTTTGAACAGAGTACCATATCTCCATATACGTCCTGCTTTTTATCAAACTTGGGTTATTAGGCTTGGGACCCTAGTGGCTTTATCCACTGAGCCATATCTGTGGTCCTTTTTTCTATGTTACTATCCTGCCTCTTAGCTATCATAATTACAGATGAACACCGAAGTGATGTAAAAAGTACCATATTGTAGAGTCTAGTACTTAGGAGAAAACAGGAAGAGACATGATTTCTTAGAGACACCAATGGGCTAGAGAGTAAGAGAAGAGAGTGAGGAAGCCATCAGTCTTGGGTGCCTCCATTATGCTCTACCAGTGCTAGGTGTCCTGGTATGCTTCCATCAGGACCCAACCCATTTAAATTAATAGTTGCGTTGTACTCAGGCAGGCTTGTAATTTATAGTACCTTCTAAACTAGAGCAGGGTCAAGCTACTTCTATGTAATTCTTTTCTGGGAGAGGAGTTCCAGACAAGGTCTCTCTGTGTAGCTCTGGCTGTCCTGGACTCGCTCTGTAGACCAGGCTGGCCTCAAACTCACAGACATCTGCCTTCCTCTGCCTCCCAAGTGCTGGGATTAAAGGTGTGCACCACCACGCCTGGCTGTTTCTTTGTAATTTTTGCTTGCTTATACTCTACTATGCTTTGCTGAGATGGGCTAGGGTTAAAACTGATAAAAGCTGGGTGTCAGCTGTAGGGCATCTTATCTTTGCCTCCAAGCTGAAAGACTGGTGAGCTATGTAGCATCATGGTTGGGGACAGGCAACTACAAATACTTCTCTTAGTAAAATATCAAACTGTTCACTTTCTTCAATGGTAGGGACCATGATTTTTTTTTTTAGGATTTATTTATTTGGTATATATACAATGTTCTGCTGCATGTGTGCCTGCCCACCAGAAGAGGGTATCGGCTCTCATTATAGATAGTTGGGATCTACCATGTGGGTGCTGGGAATTGAACTCAGGACCTCTTAAAGAGCTGCCAGTGCTCTTAACCTCTGAGCCATCTCTCCAGGTCCATGGGACCATGATTAATATCACTGAAAAATGTCAGTTTTCATAGAGGATGGAATTAAAAAGCATTTAAAGAAAGTGAAGGTTTGGAGACGGATCATTGAGAGAATGAGTAAAAAGAAGGTAGAAGAAGGTGTTATTAACATTTTTAAAACCAGAAGCAAAGAGCTATGGAAAGCATATTCTTTACAACTTCAGACACTCAATTGAATGAAAGTTTTAACTCAATAACAAAACAAAGGCTGGGTGTGGTGGTGCATGTCTTTAATCCCAGCACTCAGGAGGCAGAGGCAGGTGGATCTCTGTGAGTTCAAGGCCAGCATGGACTACAAAGCAAGTCCAGAACAGCCAGGACTGTTATATAGAGAAACTCTGTCTCAAACAAAACAAAACAAAACAATGGGGCTGGAGAGATGGCTTAGCGGTTAAGAGCACTGACCGCTCTTACAGAGGTCATGAATTCAATTCCCAGCAACCACATGGTGGCTCACAACCATCTATAATGTGATCTGATACATTCCTCTGGCCTACAGGTATACATGCAGGTAGAGTACTGTATACATAATAATAAATAAATATAAAACAAAACAAAACACCCCTAACAACAAAATCCCCACAAACAGAACCTTTAAAACCGTGAGCCGGTAAAGCAACTTTAGCCTGAGCTGTGGTCAATAGATAAGACAATCTCTAAGTTCCTGCTCAACAGGTTGACTTATTTTTTCAGGTTTTCTATACAACCAGCAAAGGTAGGCTTTATTGAAGACATTTAAGACAAAACAAAACAAAAAAAAGCTTTTAGCTGGAGAGATGGCTCAGTGGTTAAGAGCACTGGCTGCTCTCTTCCAGAGGACCTGGGTTCAATTCCCAGGACCTATATGGTATCTCACAACTGTCTGTAACTTGAGTTCCATGGGACCTGACACCCTCACACGGACATACAGGCAAAACACCAATGCACATAAAAATAAGTCTTAAAAAAAAAAACAAGTTAAAAGTGAACATAAAATTAGTCAAGGTAATAAAAGGAACAGTTCAAAAGTGGAAATAATATCAGAGTGCATTTATTCATTTTCTTTTTTAAATTATCTTTTACTTAAGAAGGATTAACATCAAAACTTTACTGAATTATAAATTTTAAAATGTATGATTTGTTAGACTCATTTTCTAGTTGAAACTATGGAAAAGCAAATCAAAGTGTTAAATAGACTTAAAATATGTATTAAAGGAAATTAAAAGATGTGTGATAAACATTTGTATTTTTTTTTTTTTTCGAGACAGGGTTTCTCTGTAGCCTTGGCCATCCTGGACTTACTTTGTAGACCAGGCTGGCCTCGAACTCACAGTGATCCGCCTGCCTCTGCCTCCCGAGTGCTGGGATTAAAGGCATGTCTTTTTTATTTTAATAAACTTTATTTAAAGTGTGCATGTGTATTATAGGCGTGCACATAGAGGTCAGAGGATATCTTTTGGGAGTCCATTCTTTCCTTCGGCCATGTAGATTCTGGGGTTCAAATTCAGGTCTTGAGGTTTGGCAGTGTGTGCCTTTAACCATTGAGAGCTATCTCTCCTGCCTTAGTTTATGGTAGTTTGAGTGTCATGTAGTTCAGGTTGGCCTCAATCTTCCCAGGTAACCGAGTAGGACCTTGAATTTCTGATCCTCGTGATGACAATCTCCAGAGTGCTGAGACTGCAGGCATGAGCTGTCATGTTCACTTTAATACGCTGCTGGGAATCAAACCCAATGTCTCACTCATGCCAGGCAAGCACTCTACCAACTGAGCTGCAACCTTAGACCACTTAGTTCTTTTAGATTAAAATAAATAGCAGAAACTTCCTGGGCTAAATCTTAGTCATGATGCAAATGTGAAGTAGCTTAGTATTCTATTTCGGGGGTTGGGAGGGTTCCCCCCCTCCTTAATAGAATCCAGAATCTGCCATATAGCAATCCAAAATGACACGTAAGGCAAACAGGAAAAGTTGAAGCCAGTCTCTCAAATACACTGGTGATCAAAAATGTCTTATTTTTACCGTCCAACATAAGTGAAGCCCTTTGTAAAGTAAGAGGTTGGTTATCCACGGCTAATCTCAGTCATTGTTCTGTTTCTCAACCTGTGGGTACACACACACACACACACACACACACACACACACACACACACACACACAGGGACGGAGGATGTCAAATGACCCTTTTACAGGGTCACTTTAGACCATCAGAAAACACAGATTTACATTGTAATTCATAAAAGTAGCAACAGTACAGTTATGAAGTAGCATCAAAAATATTTTATATTTGGGAGTCAACACAACATGAGGCACTGTATTAAAGGTTGAGAACCACTGCTCTAAGCTCAAAGTGGATTTCTTTTCCCTGAAGCTCTTTCCTTGCAACAAAGCAGTGCTTAATGTTACGTTGCTTTTTAAGCCATTAAGCCAGAAGATGGGCAAACTAGGAGAGTTGGTAATTTTTATCCTGAAGAAAAATGACATTGCTAGTCTCTTAAAAAACATTCCTTAGCCAGGCATAGTGGCGCACGCCTTTAATCCCAGCACTCGAAAGGCAGAGGCAGGTAGATCCCTGTGAGTCTGAGGCCAGCCTGGTCTACAAAGCAAGTCCAAGACAGCCAAGGCTACACAGAGAAACCTTGTCTTGAAGGTCACAAACAAACAAGCAAAACAAAAAAGAAAAACACTCCTTCATGAAGACTGATCTTTTTGTCCATTGACATTGACAGAATCTGAAACTGCAAAGCTGAAGGGAAGCATATACTTTGTTTATGATAACGCAGTTGATTGTGCCTACTAGGGTAGAACGGAGTGGAGTAACAGACTCACTTCAAAATCCTATTATAAATAAACGTACTTTCTTTGTGTTATGTTATGGCTCTGTTTATACAAATAATAAATTTATTTCTCTTTTAGTGCAATAAAGTGTACATTTCATTGGAAATGTAAAAACATTAATTTCTATGCACCATAAATTCGGGATAACATCCCGCTTTCTGGACTACACATACACTCACACACATTCCCAGCCTGCTGTTCGTCACAGGGGAAATCTGAAGGTAGCAAATTTCTTAGGAAGGAAGACCCTCCAGGTTGCTTGAGCTGCGCGATGCTCAATAGTAATTTACTGGTTCAGAGTTTTTGGGTTTTGTTTTGTTTATTTGTTTTAAAGCAGTGGGAAGTATTGTAAGTGCAAGTGAAAACACCCTGGGCTTCCAGATGCCACTGAGATGAGATGAAAGGTTAGAAGTCAGTGGTAGGGCGGTGTCCCCTGCCATGTTTCAAAGCTCTATCCGCGGGCAACACAGATGCATCGCCCTCCTGGGAATTACAGGGGGCTGTACCCTCACACGCAGACTTCGGGTGGCATCTAGGGGAGACTGCGGCCCGATCTCCTGGAGGGGAAGCCAGGGAGCCCTCCCGCGCGCAGGTGGGCGGGCGGGCGCGCGCACAGGGATGCGGGGCACCGAGGCGAGTACCGGCGCCGCTCCCGCCGCCCCTCCGCCCAGCCCGCCAGGGGGAGCGAGTGCGCTCAGCGGCCGGCTGCGGGGACTGCGGAGCCTGCGTGGGCGGCGGCCGGCGACTGCGCCCCGCCGCGGCGCACCCGCGTCCCCACCCTCTCGGCGCCCGCCCGCCCCCGGCGCGGCCCTTCCCGCCCCCTCCGCCCCCTCCCGCGGCGCCATGCGCAGACTCAGTTCCTGGAGAAAGATGGCGACGGCCGAGAAGCAGAAGCACGACGGGCGGGTGAAGATCGGCCACTACATCCTGGGGGACACGCTGGGCGTCGGCACCTTCGGGAAAGTGAAGGGTGAGGACGCCCGAGCCAGGGCGGACCGGGCGAACGGCGGGCGACCGCGCGTTTTCGCACTCCGCATCCTCCCCGCGCCCGCCTTCCGGGTCTCTGGGCTCCGTATCCCCGCTCCGGGCAGCGCTGGGAGCAGAGCCCGAGGCCGCCGCGGGCTGGGGAGCTGTGGTGTCCACTGCCGTGGGGTGGGGGCAGTCGCCATGGCGACGGCGCAGCGCCCGAGGGGCGGAGATGGCTCCCGGTGCAACTTTCCCAAGCGAGGAGTTGGGCACTGCACGCGTGAGGGGCACACGGCGGGGACGAGGGTCTCTTCTGGTCTTTGATCCCTTGGCGCACAGCCAGCCCATCGCGCCTTGGGGGTCCTCAGAGTTGTTCAGGGCTGCCTCGCTTTTAGGAGGTTGTCGACTGAAGTGTTTCTTCAGTTTTACTTGAATCGAAACGTGTTCTTCCAAAACTAAGGTAGCTGTGGAGATGTCTTTCATCAATAATGAGAATTCCCCCCGTAAGGACGGCTGATCTTCATCAGGACATTTGATGGATATGTGAACTGGTGCCGCGTTTGCTATGCATGGTTTACAGTCGGACACCGAGTCTGCTTTTTAGTGTTTTCGTTTTCGGAAGATTTGTGGTTTCTGATAGCCATACCCTGTAGGTATTGCATATGTTAGCTCCAGATGGTATTTATTAGCCTATTGATACAGTTTCCGCGTATTCTCACAATATATTTATATTTTGGTAATTCAGTGCCCATCTCTTGGACTTTTTGTTTGTTTTGGTAGAATATCTCCTGTTAATGTGTAAGCAAAAGCACAAACATTTTGTCATCCACAAACTTGCTCTCTAGCCCACCAGCTCTGATAAGGAAAATTCTGATTGCAGCCGTTTTGAGGTGGACTTTTTCCCCTTTAAAATATTTAAACTTGCTATTAAGTATTTAGAGGAAGGAAGTTTGGAACGGATAAGAAATAATTCATGCATTGGTTTTGGAGAAATAATAGACTATGACCTGCATATAGTATATCCTCTTAGTAGGTATTTGATTGAAATAAAAGTTTGTCAAAACTTACACAGAGAACTAGCTGAGCTCTGTTCTCCCAGGAGGAACCCTTCCTTCTCTTGCCCTTTCCCAGCCTGAGAACTGAAAGTTGCTGGGTAACCCTCAGGGGAGCAAATGCATAAACCTCTTTAGGGAAATTAGCAAGCCCAGCCAAGGGGGCAGAAGGGCAGGTGAAGTCTAGGGCAGCTTCATTGATCGTGGTAGGCCAGGCGGGCTTTGACCTTGTCATCCTTCATGCCTCAGCCTCCTAAGTAGCTGGCATTAACAGCCCACCCTTTCAGTGTTTTGTTTACTTTTAGCTAGGCATGTTCCTTGTTTGCCATTATAAAGCGCTTTTTAGTTTACAAGTATTGGTAAGAAACACTTATTAATGCTCTGATGATAGCGTTAGGGCAGGCTTGAACTCTGACCGCTCCTTCTGAGGGTTCGGCTTGGAGTGTGGTGTCTGCCATTCCTCTGGCGGAGACCAGAGTGGATCAGACAGATAGGAAAGGAAGAAGAGATTGTTTTCAGTTGGGATTTGACCTGGGAAGTAACAGTGACTGACGAATAGTGACTCTGCTTTTCCTTAACCTTCACTTCCCCACCCACACAGTCTTCTCTTGAAATACTACACTGTCAGTCATAAGCCTCCCCAAATAGAGAGGGCTAGCGTGAGTCAGAGGATCATAGGCTTCATGGTTATAATTAAACTTGCCCTTAAATTTTTAGTTGATGTTGGTTTAAATTTTCAGCCAATTCATTTTAAAACTGTTAAACACTTGGGATGCTTTTTTTATTTTTTTGCGCTGATCCTCTCCATAGCAAGGAATGTCTGGACTGCTGTGTGTCATTTGGTTTATGTGTCAGAAAGGGGGATAGCATGTAGCATGACCATAGGAATGTCACCCAGGTTTGGATGTGTGTGTGTTTTGGAGGGGCATCTTTTTTCTTTTTTTGCAGTAGCTGGATGCAGTGTATAGTTATGCCTATGCTTGCTCTTGTTGAAGGGACACTATAAAGAATGAGTATTGTTAGGTGGGAGAGAAAATGAGAGGCAGGGATGCGCAACCACTGTAGGGTCATATTGATAATCAACCGTAGTCTTCATTTGACAGGAATTCATTTTTAAAAATTATTTATTTTTATTTTATGTACACTGGTGTTTTGCCTGCATGTGTGTCTGTGTGAGGGTGTCAGGGGCACCCCTGGAACTGGAGTCACAGTTGTGAACTAACTGCCTTGTGCATGCTGGGAATTGAAACTGGGTCCTCTGGAAGAGCAGCCAGTACTCTTCCCCACTGAGCCATCTCTTCAGATCCCATTTCTAAAAATTCTTAGAGCTAATAGCATTATCCATAAATTTAATCAATTAATTAATTAGCTGGCTTTTTGAGACAGGGTTTTTCCTTTGTAGCCCTGGCTGTTCTGGAACTCACTCTGTAGACCAGGCTGATTGTGGACTCAGAGATCCTTTCTTTGCCTCCTGAGTGCTAGGTTTAAAGGTGTATGTTACCACCTGCCCCAGCCTTAAATTTTAATTGAGACAATGTTGAGTACATTTTTCAAGTATCATGTATGTTGGTAAATTTAACATTAAAGATCTAACAGAAGATGTGATACAGATAGATGGATAAGTCACCAGGGTGATAGGCAGTGCTTCTAGGGAATTTCAGTGTGTTTTGCTGTTTTTTTTTTTTTTTTCTTCTGTTTTCTGTTTGTTTGTTTGGTTTTTTTTTGTTGTTGTTGTTTTTTGTGTTTTTTTTTTTTTTTTTGAGTTAGGGTTTCATTTATCCCAGGTTGGCCTCAAACTCACTATGTAGCTGAGGATGATGACCTTGGTTCTGATGCTTCTGGGCTTCCAGGCATGTGTGCCACCGTGCCTTGTTCTGTATAGTGTTAAGACCTGAACCGAAGGCTTCTTGCATGCTAGCCAAGTGCTCTGCCAATCAAACCACATGCCCAGCCCTAGAAATTTAACTTTGAGGCTAAATTGATAGTGATAGTGATTATCTTGTTATGAAATAAATAGTAATGGTGTTAATGAATGATAGCATTTGGAGGGGAAAGCTTCAACAGAAAACTAGGGTTTGGTATTGTGCTTGAATTATTATTTTCAGTGCATTATTTTCTTTTCTGTGTTTGTCAAGGTGTTTGTCTCTATTCCATTGCATGTCATTTCCAACCTCCCATCAGTTACAGATGCATGGATGACCAGAGTCATGTTACTGTAACGGTACTGTAACTGGCAGTTCTTGAGAGTTTTTATAGGCTGGATATGTCTTCAGCAAATAAGTTACTTCTACATATAACCTGTTAAGTCAGTGAGGATTCCTACATTAGCTGTTATTTCAGGTAAATAGGTACTCTTTTCTTTGAATCAGGAAAATTTCCTTGTTCAAAAACTCTACATATAACAGGTATGTATACATATGTTATATATATATGTGGCATGAGCGAATCTTTAGAAAATAAAGTTAGTCATCAGAGATAAATTGTAGAGCCAGTCATGGTAGTACATGCTTGTAATCTTAACATTGGGGAGATGCAGGCAGGAGAATTAGAATGAAAAACCATTCTTGGTGAGTTAGTGAGTTTGAGACCTACTGGGGTTACATGAGACTCTGTGTCTAGAAACAAAAAAGTACAAGTTCATGTTGTAGAAGACTATGTACAGTCTGATATTTATATACATTACAAAACACTTGTCTAATGCTAGTATAAATTAATACTATCCATAGTGGGTGTGTGTTCGAAAGTTAGCCTAGCAGTGGAACTTGTCGGAGTGTGTAACAGATGCACATGCTTGGTGCACCACAGTATTTGTGACTGTATATATAACATGGATGTGTAGAATTAGCTGGGTGTGGTAGCACCCAGTAAACCCAGTACTTGGCAGATAGAGGCAGGAAGATTTAAGAGTTGCAGGATAGCGCCTGCTAAATAAAAAGTTGAGATCTTGCCCCAGAAAACAACAATTACAACAAAAAGTTTAGAAGTAACTTCACACACAGACACACACACAGACACAGACACACAGACACAGACACACACACATATATTCGTGCGTGTCCGTGTGTTTTTGCCGTAATGCTTATGTGGCTGTCAGAGGAAAACTTTGGAGGGAATCCTTTGAGTTCTTCTTTCCACCACGTGGGTTCCTGGAACCAACTTTTCTAATAGGTGAACGGTTAAATTTGTGTCTCATTTAGTGAAACGTTTTTGTAAACATTTAGAGAGAGAAGTAAGGAACTTAATGTAATCAATGCAATTTAGAGAAGTGTTTTCCAGACTATTTTAAGAGCAAAAAGTAATGGGTAGCTACCATTTATGTATAAAAGGCAGAGGCATGGATAGCATGTCCCCATGTAGATATGCATTCTGGAGCATTTTTGCTCCAGAAACTAGGTAGCCAAGGATGCTGTATGTTGTGTGTGCATCCTTTGTTCTTCTCTGCATGAACCATAGTCATTTAAATACCTAAAATGTATGAAGAGAATGAGATGTTGCTGTATTTTAATGGATTTATACTCACATAATAAAAATATGTTGGTGTGTCGGAGAGGGACACAGAATTCAGAGTTAATCGTCACTTCTAGGGAGAAATGAAGAAAGGCTCTGGGAGGTCAGATCTAAGACTTCCAAGTATGTCTACTGTATTGCTTAAGCTGGTGGTACTTGAGTATTTGGTATGATTTAAAAAAAAAAAGCCTTACCTTTTTATTTATTAGGTGTGTGTGTGTGTGTGTGTGTGTGTGTGTGTGTGTGTGTGTGTGTATTTGGCACTCGTGTAGATATTAGAGGAGAACTGCTTGGAGTTGGTTCTTTCCTTCTACCCTGGGGCTTGAACTCAGGTTAGCAAGCTTGAGTCTCACCTGTCATTGGTATGTTTTGATATGCCCTAAAGAAATCTTTTAAACTCTCCACTCAGTAGGATTAAGCTATTTCCTAACACACTTATTAGTGGAATTTTCTTCTAATATTAGGAAGGAGACAGAAATGGTTAGGTAGCTAGAGTGCATTTAGGGGATATTTCTCTCTCTGGCATTTTTAGCCTGTTAAAATCCTTTCTTTGGAAATAGGATCTTGTTAACACTTCAGCATTTTGTATCTGAATCTATCATTTGTTGACAGTGTTTTGTGGTTAAATAGTGTCGCTATAGAGAAAGCACTAACTTTGTAGTTAGTTCATCCTTAGCTGGTTGACCTACTGCTCTTGCTAGGTGACCTTGAGGTGTGGCTAATGCCTGTGTTGCAGTGTGCTTAAAAGCAACCTTGAAACAACCTGTTGAAAACAGTAACAGTCGGAAAACCACGACTTAAGCTTTGATAAAGGGCAGGCGGGCCCCTCAGGGAATATAGACTCTTGACAAAGTCCTTTTATTCCATTCACTGATTGACTGGATTGACCAATTCTGGGGAAAAGCAATTACTTTGACTCCGCTTAAGTTTACTCAATAGAGAATCTTTAGCCCAGTTTTGAGAAAAGAGATCTGATTCTGACGCTATGGCGTCTCCTCCCCTCCCCTTCTCATTGCATATGGTTGGTAGGAAAGAGTAGATAGGTTGAAAGACTTGTAGTCAGAAGAGCATAGGACTTGATCAGAATAACTGTACTGTGGCAAATTACAGACCCCAAGAGGCCCAATTTTTTAAAAACAGTATTTTGTTCAGTCGTACTACAGCTTTTTAAAGATTTATTTGTTATGTATACAGTGTTCTGCTTCCACTCTAGAAGAGGGCACCAGGTCTCATTATAGCTGGTTGTGAGCCACCCCCACACTGAGATAGTGTTGAAATGTTAATGTTGCCACTCTGTTGAAAGCAAACATTGCTATGTGCGCCTTAATATTAGCAACATTGTAATGCCATGGTTTGAAATGGCTGCCTTCACCTGCACCCAAGGAAAAGGGAAGGATGGGGAAACTGAAGGAGATACCTCCATAGTTTTTGTTTTTAAAGACAGGATTGTTCTGCTGTAGCCCTGGCTGTCCTGGAATTCTCTGTAGACAAGGATGGCTGTGAACTCTGCAATCCATCTGCCTCTGAGTGCTGAGATTAAAGGCATGCACCATCATGCCCAACCTATTTCGAGAGAGAAAGATATTTTATGATCATCTGGTTGAGACATTGTTTAAAAACTTTGGAGAGAGTAAAACAAACAAACCAACCCCCCCTCCCCAAAACAACAACAACAAAAAACTTTGGAGAGAGAAGTTTGTATTACTATTATTTTTAATTTGAGTGTATGTGAGCTAGTGCACTTTTTTGCAGGGTCTCTCACCTTAAGTCAGATCTCACACACTTGGCTAGTATAGCTAGCTAGCCTGTTCTAGGGGTCAAAGGGTGTTGAAGTGTAGAAGGACCTACCAGTGTGCAAGTTACCATCCAGCAAATGGCAGAATAATTTGTTGCCATCCTCTTAGTCTAGTTTTATTGTATGGCCTAGTCAGCTGTCAAGGATGGACCATGCAGAAGGAGATGAAATGAAAACCAACAGGAGGGAAATTTCTATGATTCTTTTTCCTAGAGGCACAACACTCACATCCAAAGCAAGTGCTCTATTGGCTGGGATGGGGAAGTAGTTACTGTCCTGTTGCTGTGCAGAGAGACCGTGACTAAGGCGACGTATAAAGGAAAGCATTTTATTGGGTTTCACAGGGTGAGTGCATGACTATCATGGTGGGCAGCATGGAGGCAGCAGGCAGGTAGGCAGGCAGCAGGCAGCAGACAACAGACAGGCACCAAGTAGGCAGACAGCAGGCAGAAGACAGGCAGCAAGCAGGCAGGCAGGCAGGCAGCAGGCAGGTAGGCAGGCAGCAGACAGGCAGGCAGACAGGCAGCAGACAGGCGGCAAACAGGCAGGCAGGCAGCAGACAGGCAGGCAGGCAGCAGACAGAAGACAGGCAGGCAGGCAGGGAGCAGACAGGCAGCAAGCAGGCAGCAAGCAGGCAGGCAGGCAGCAGACAGGCAGCAAGCAGGCAGACAGGCAGCAGGCAGGCGTTGGAGCAGTAGTGGAGAGCTTACATCTGACTCATAGGCAGGAGGAGTGGGGGCGGGGCAGACAGAGACAGAGACACAGACACACACTAGGCCTGGCATGGGCTTTTGAAACCTCACAGTCCACCCCCAGTGACACACCTTCACCTACAAGGGCGCATCTCCTAATCATTCCCATATAGTCTCTCTAAGAACCAAGCCAACCATCACAAGAAATACCTTGTTTAGGTTTCTCTTTTTGTTTTTTAACTGTAGGATTCCTCAGAACCTTGTTAATAAACATAATGAGTCTATAAAAGGGAGAATGTACATCTTTCCCAGGTTTGGGAAACTGCTTTCTGTGGAAGCTACCATCCTCCACATACTGCACATAAAGTGAAATATAGTTTATGCTTAAACAACATGACTGGAGAAAACCAATTCCAGGACTTTTAGCTGTATGACTTTTCTTTTCTTTTCTTTTTCTTTTTCCTGAGACAAGGTATCTCTGTGCAGCTCTGTCTGTCCTGAACTTGCTTTGTAGACT
The DNA here is from genome assembly GCA_907169655.1 of Acomys percivali. NCBI lineage: Eukaryota > Metazoa > Chordata > Mammalia > Rodentia > Muridae > Acomys > Acomys percivali. The sequence goes on along the minus strand of OU015749.1, from coordinate 62,953,139 downwards.
GGCCTAAAACTCACAGAGCTCCACCTGCCTTTGCTTCCCTGAGTGCGGGGACTACAGGCCTGCTCCACTATGCCTGGCTTTTGTTCTCTCTTCTTTAAAGGATTTAATAAGTTAATTTATTGTGGGTTTTGGTTTTTGTTTTTTGACACAAGGTCTTTCTACACACACATCTGGCTGTCCTGGAACTTCCATAAAGATCAAGTTGGCCTTGAACTCACAGAGATCGCCTGCCTTTAGTCCTGAGTTCTGGGAGTAAAACTGTGTGCCAGCATGCCTTTTATCTATCGATCTATTTATTTATTTATTTATTTATTTTTGACACTCAAGTTTTGGAATTACTTTTTTCTTTTTCTTTTTCTTTCTGGTGTTTTGAGATAGGGTTTCTCTGTGTAGCCTTGGCTGTCTTGGACTCCCTTTGTAGGCCAGGCTGGCCTTGAACTCATAGAGATCAACCTGCCTCTGCCTCCCGGAGTGCTGGGATTAAAGGTGTGCGCTACCACTCCCGGGTAGACTTTTAAATTTAAAAGCTAGAAATAAAAGATTTTGAAAATGATTGTTTGTTTGTTTTAGCAGACAAGGCTTATGTTCTAATATAGGAAAAAGATGAAATGAGTGAAATTTTAGAATAATAGTTTTTATTATTTATTTCTTTATTTTGGTTTTTTTGAGATAGGGTTTCTCTGTGTAGCCTTGGCTGTCCTGGACTCACTCTGTAGACCAGGCTGGCCTCAAACTCAACAGTGATCTGCCTGCCTTTAACTCTCCAGTGTTGAGATTAAAGGTGTGGGTCACCATACCTGGCCTAGAATAATATTTCAAATTTATTATAATTTATTCAGATTATATCCCGATTGTTTTTCCCTGGCTTGTATCTTCTCCTTCCCACCCACCATCCCTCCCTCTTCAGCTGTGTTCCCCTCCCCTAGAACTCTGATGGAACGGGACGTCTTCCCCGACCGTATGACTACAGCCCATCACATCTCATCTGGATAGCCTGCATCCCCTTCTGTGTTCCCGCCAGGCCTACCTACCAAGGGGAAATGATCAAATCGGGGTGGGGGGGGACATCAGAGTTCATGTCAGAGGCAGACCAGGCTCCCTCTACAACCATGGAGAATGAACTGTCCTTTGGCTATATCTGGCTGAGACATCTGTCATCCCATTGATCGCCAGGGATGATTCTGCTGATCTGGCTGGCTAGGCGGGTGACCTTTTCCTCACCCCTGTCTAACCTTCCCAAGGAGGCAACTTTCCCAAGGAGGACTGGTCTTCAGTCAAGGGTATACTTTAGTTGCACTCCCCTGCTAGAACCTCCAAACAAGCTCAAGGTCTATTAGAATAATTTTTTTTTAAGTATGGGAAAGTTCAGTCTATTTTCTTCTTCTTTTTCTTCTTTTTCTTTTTTCCCCCTTTTTTTGGTTTTTCGAGACAAGGTTTTCCTGGGTAGCCTTGGCTGTCCTAGAGTCTCCTTGTAGACCAGGCTGGCCTCGAACTCACAACCTGCCTCTGGAGTACTGGGATTAAAGGCGTGGGCTACCACGCTTGGCTCAATCTATTTTCAAAAGTTCAGTTTACTGAAGATGCTTTTGTTATGTTCAACTTTTATATATCTTATTAGAAGGATGCATTTATATGTATTATCCTGTGCAACTTGTTTTTATGATTTATCTTTTTCTAAGGGTTACTTTTATTTTCATTATCATTATTTGAGATAGATTTTTCACAGGAGGCCTTGAACTCAGAGATCTGCCTGCCCCAGCCTTCTGAGTAGTGGGATTGATGATGAGCATTCCATGCCTGTCTGTTTTATTATTTTTAGTTAATGTGTATGTGTGTGGGTCTGTACTTGGGAGTGCTGGTGCCTGCAGAGGAAGCCAGAAGTCCTAGGTCTCTCTGGAGCTGGAGTTACTTGGTAGTTGTGAGCAGCCCGATGTAGGTGCAGGGAAAAGCCTGATGCGGGAGCTGGGAACCGAACTCAGATCCTCTGCAAGAACATCATGAGCTCCTAACTGCTGAGCTGCCTCTCACCGTCTCCCAGATTTATCTTTTGTCTATAAACACACTGGAATGGGCTGGCAGGCTGGCTCTGTGGGCACAAAGCCTTGCTGAGCAAGCCTGAGGGGCCTGAGTCTAGCTCTGGAGCCTGGGTGGAGGAGGGAGCGGACTTCTGAAGTTTAGCCTCCGACCCCCACATGTGTGCTGTGGCACCCACACACAGTACCAATATATAAATAAAAACGTTATAACACGTATTAAAAGTGTTATCAATGTTTCTAATCTTGGAAGAAGCATGAAGTTTGTAGCCCAGTCTGAGTTGAGCTTTGCCTGTGTCACCCACCAGCTGTGTTCCTGAGGATCAGTCATATTTTTGTGTGCTTCAGTTCTCTGTAGCGTGATGTTAGTAATACCAGTGTTCCAAGGTTGGCGAGAGTTAGAGTATGTTTGTGTACGAAATGATGTAAAGGACTGGTGCTGTGTGAAGGAGCGTCCTGTTGAATATTAACTGGTGAGGAAGTGGGCTGAACTTTGGAATCTAGAAATCTCAGACTTGGTGCTTGGAGGGGTGGGTCGGCATGGTGGGATTTAAGCTGATGAGAGGGAGGTGTCAGAGGCTCTTACTTCCGCCCTCACTGTGTGCCTTGAGAAGGGCAGGCTGCTGACAAATAAACAGAAAGCACACCTCTAGAGCTAAGATCCACAATGGCCGTCCTGGTGTGCAAATGGGTGCTTGAGGGCTGATTAAACAGGGGTGGGGACTGACTTGGAGATAGGGAAACTTACCCCTAAATACTAACAGCTACAGTTGCCTGGCCACTTACATGTCCTGGGCTGTGTGCAAGGTCCTTTACAAACACTGTTCCACAAGTGACTCTGGCCACCCTTACAGAGCAGGAGGTCCCTTTCACAGAGTTTGATTTACAATTCAGAAGTCTGTTAAGTACCTTGAAGGAGGAACACCACCTGGGGCTACAGAATCTAAGCTTTGTCGCACACTGCCTTCTCTGCTGGAAGGGAAGCTGGGTGTTCAGTCTGTTCCTGTGAAAGGTTTGATCTGCAATGCCTAGTACTTCCTGTTGCTCTCCCCTTGGATTTTTTTTTTTTTTAACTGAAAAGAATATAAAACAGTAAAACGTGAAAAATGATGGCTATAGAATACCTTTCGTTTTATTTTTTTCTGTAGCCTGCAAATGTGGAAGCTGGTTTATTCTCCGAGTTGATTCCAGCGTTTCTCATAGTCTTCCTGTGAGAGTCTGTTGTATTGAAACAATGATGGAATTAAACTGTTTCCTGAAATTAGTCATTAGGAGATTTGCAGTCTTTTGTTCCTACATAATAAGCTGTAATAAACTGAGAAACATTTATGCATGTTTTTAGTTTACTCTATAGTTCAATTTGGAGAACTGCCGGTTTCTTTTTAAATAAAGGGTCACCTTTAACTCTCAAGACACTTTTGTTTGTTTGTTTCCTTAAAGTGCACTACTGGTTCCTTCAGCCATGCCTCTCACAAACAACAACAAAAGGACTTACTGTCACTGTCAGTTGTTTCCTTTCTGTTGGGTTCACTGGCCTCTGTGTGCTGGGAGGTTTGAGTGCTACTGTAGCCCCTTCTATCTCCTTAACTGCTTTTACTTCTTGTTCGAATACAGTTCATGTGACTTAGTGTGATTTTGTTGTTGTTGGTTTTTAAACAAATTTAAAATTGAGCCGAGCATGGTTAATCCCAGCACTCTGGAGGCAGAGACAGGTGGATTGCTGTGAGTTCGAGGCCAGCCTGGTCTACAAAGTGAGTCCAGGACAACCAAGGCTACACAGAGAAACCCTGTCTCAGAAAAACAAACAAAACAAAACAAAAATTTTAAAATCAGGAGCCCCACCTGCCATTTTTGCTCAAGTGTGTGTGTGTGTGTGTGTGTGTGTGTGTGTGTGTGTTAGAGAAATCTTTTCTCACATCCTGCAGGAGTCTTTCTCACCTGTGAGATGGCGGTTGAACTCAGGTCCTTCTGCTTGGAGGCAAGTGGTTTAGGCACTCACCAAAGGCCCTCTTGAGTTGTTTTGAAAGTGAGAACATATAAATCAGCACTCCTAATGATTCATAGTTTGCTGGAATGCTCAAGTATGAGAGGTTGTGGTATGTGTGATTGGATTTTGGCATCATTCGTTTTGTGTCTTTAAAAGGATGGCTTTTCCAGTTTGCAGGTGAAATGTCATTCTCCTTACTGAAGTTATATACTTGATTCCTGTCCCTTGGCAACCTTTATTGTCTTGTTATGTTCTCTCAGTTTTTAGTGTCTGACCATAAAGTGTGTCACATTGTTGCTCTGTCTTACTGCCTTTTAAATGACGCCAGTGGTTCTCTTGTAAAATTCTCATTGTGTCCTTTGTATCCCCGCATTCTTAAAAAGGTGTGTGTGTGTTTGTGTGTATAGAGGTATGTGCATGCATGTATGGATTTGTGTGTGTGTGTGTGCACACGCGCACATGTATGTATGGATCTGTATGTGTGTATATGGATGTGGGCATGTATATGGGTGTGTACCATATTGAGGGACACACACCCACAGGAGGTCATAGGACAACTTTGAGGAGTTGATTCTTTCCTTCCATTGTGTTGGTCTTAGGAATTGAACTCAGGTCATCAAGCTTGGCAGCAAGCAACCTTACCTACAGAACCATGCTTGACTTTTTTTTTTTTGTTTTTTAGAAAGGGTCCTACACATTAGCCTCAGTTGGCCTTGAACTCCTGTCTCAGACTTCAAGTGTTGAAATTATAGGCATGAACCACCATATCTGGCTTTTCTTTTAAATGTTAGTCTGATGTATCCCAGGCTGAACTTGGGCTGACCTGGAAGACCAGAACTTCTGATCCTCTTGCCTCTACCTCCTGTGGGCTGGAACTTCTAGGGTGCACCATCACACTCAATTACACAGTACTGGGGATCACACCCAGTGCTTGTCCCCTCCATCCCCCCAGACAGGGTTTCTCTGTGTAGCCTTGGCTGCCCTAGACTCACTTTGTAGACCAGGCTGGCCTTGAACTCATAGTGATCCACCTGCCTCTGCCTCCCGAGTGCTGGGATTAAAGGGGTGCACCACCACGCCCAGCTAATAACCATAGTTTATAAGTATCAATTTCCAAGACCTTGAAAACTTTATTGCTCACCCACTGGAGAAACTACACTTAAGAAACTGTCCTGCGACATTCTAATCACAGGGGACAGGAAGCTGCTGGCCTTCTGTGTGGTTTAAAAGTGTTTCCCCTGGACTTTCAAAGTAGCTGTCAAAAGGCACTGTGAGAGGTCTTTGGGGATGTAAACATCTTTGAATTTAGACAGTGCCATTACTAACAGTGTGCTTTCTGTCTGTGCTATGCAAGCACTTTACCAACTGAGTTGTATCTGTAACACTGCTTTGTTATTTTGAGACAGGGTCTTGCTGTGTAGCCTGGACTAGCTTCAAATTCTTGGCAGTCTCCTTGTCCCAGCTTGCTAGTGCTAGGATTACAGGTGTGTGCCACCACTCTGGTGGCTTTTTGTGTATGTGTATATACATATATCTGTTTTTAGTTGCAGGTATACATGGGTGTTCAGGGGTGTGTGTGTGTGTACAGGCTAGGGGTCAACCTCAGCTTTTCTTCCCTGGTAGTGCCCACCTTGGTTTTTGTTTTTGTTTGGTTTTAGACTGTATATGTAGCCCTGGACAGCCTAGAACTCACTATGTAGCCCAGGATGGCCCACCTACCTCTGCCTCCTCGGTTTCTGGGATTAGATGTGTCCACCTAGTTTTTTGGGATAGAGTCTCTCACTGGCCTGGAACTCACAGGTTAGTCTGACTGTCTTATAGGAAATGCTAAGTACACTTAGCTACTGTACTTAGCTATTCCTAGTCAGTGTCTGAGACTGATGATCTGACACTCACTTCAGCATTTTTCCTCCTGTATCTCCCCTCTGTATTTTCATTTTCTTAGTGTATTTATAATCATGTCTAAAGATTTGTTTAGTTTTTCAGCATTATGACTGCATAAATAGTAGTTACTAGATCAATACCATAGGTTTTTTTGTTTTATTTTGTTTTGTTTTTTTAAAGGTTTTTTTCAAGGCAGGGTTTCTCTGTGTAACAGTCCTGGCTGTCCCAGACTCACTTTTGTAGACTGAGCTGGCCTCAAATTCACATCTATAGGCCTGCCTCTGCCTCCCAATTGCTAGGATCAAAGGGTGTGTCACATGCCGGGCCATAGTTTGTTTGTTTGTTTGTTTCTTTTTTTTTTTTTCTCTTCTTGGTGTTTTGAGACATGGTCTCACCATGTAGCCCTGGCCATCCTGGAACTCACTATGTGGACCAGGCTGGCCTTGAACTCAGAGAGATCCACTTGCCTCTGTCTCCTGACTTCTGAGATTAGGAGCATGGCTAGCCTCATAGTCCATTTCTTATAGAACTTTTATTTTTTCCTGGCTTAAGCTAATGAATTACTTAATTTTTTTTCTGATTTTCTTTGAAATTAAGGCTGTTTCCCACATCTTGTAGTACTTTATAATAATTCATTCTCTCAAATGATATTTCATACTTTTTGGACAGGGTTTCTCTGGGTAGCCCTGGCTGTCCTGGTACTCTCTATGTAGACCAGGCTGGTCTCAAACTCAGAGATGCCCCTCCCTCTGCCTTTCGAGTGCTGGGGTTAAAGATGTGTGCCACCACACCAGGCTCAAAGGTGTGAGGGTGCTTGCTCTTCCCTCAAAATAACCATCTTGGTGCCCCTCTGCTGTTTCACCTGAGTTTGCTACTGTTCTGACCAGTACGTGTATCCCTGTAGCTTTCTTTTTCTTTTCCCCTAGGCAGGGTTTCTCTGTGTAGCCTTGGTTGTCCTGGACTTTCTTTGTAGACCAGACTGGCCTGAAACTCACAGAGGAAAACCTGCTTCTACCTCCCTGAGTGCTAGGATTAAAGGTGTGTGCCTCCACGCCCAGCTGGGTGTTTTCTTAATTTTCCTCTTTCATTGGATTCCTGTTTTTTTTTGGGGGGGGGGGCAGGGCTTTTTGGGCGACAGAGCCTTATGTCACCAAGGCTGGTCTTGAGCTATCTTTTTAGCCTAAAATGACCTTAAGCTCATGTCTCTTGTCATATGTTGGGTAATTCAGGCATGGACTACTATGCCTGGCTTTGCGTGCTTTTTGAGGCAGTGTCCCTGTCCTGTGCTATAGCCCCTCTTGGCCCGGAACTAGTCTCAATGCTCCCAAGACTAGGAGAGCTAGCCTGAGCCAGCACACTCATCTTTTTTTTTTTAAGATTTATTTATTATTTATACAGTATTCTGCCCATGCGTGTGCCTGCCCACCACAAGAAGACACCAGATCTTATTACAGGTGGTTGTAAGCCACTATGTGGTTGCTGGGAATTGAACTCGGGACCTTCGGAAGAGCAGAGGGTGCTCTTAACCTCTGAGCCATCTCTCCAGCCCCAAGTACACTCAGCTTTTAAGAGCTCTTCTGAGCTAGATATATCTGTTGTTCTTTCCATTCTTATTTTGATGGGATCTATACTCTCCCCTAGGTTCCTGAGAAAGGCCACACACATACTAAACTCTAGGCAACTTTGCCTCAGGAGCAGTATCTGAATTCTTCTGTACCCATTAATTGTCTGGGTGGGCATTGCACTGGGCAAGATGGAATCCCTTTAAACATGATATATTTGGTTTTATGTACATGTGTGTTTTGTCTACATCTCTATCTGTGAGTGCCAAGTGCCCAAGGAGGCTAGAAGAGGTTATCTATTCCCAGGAACTGGAGTTGTAGATGGTTGTAGGCTGCCACTTAGGTGCCAGGAATCGAGCCTGGGTCCCTAGAAGCTCAACTGCGCCATCTCTTTAGCATAAAATCACTTATTTTTAAATGTCTTTGAAAATGGAAACTACATACCATTGAGCCAAAACTGAAAAAAACAAAATCAACAAAAAAGTCCCAGGGTCTGTTAATGATAAGGAGAGCATGCCAGTGCCACAGGGGAGTTTACATACTTAGTTTTGTGTGTGCACATGTGTTGTATGTGCACATGCCAGGCCACAGGATGTGGCCTGTTTTATCATTCTCCACCTTAGTTCCTTGAGATGAGGTCTCTCTGTCTCTCTCTCTCTGTCTCTCTCTCTGTCTCTCTCTGTCTCTGTCTCTGTCTCTCTCTGTCTCTCTGTTTTTTGAGACAGGGTTTCTCTGTCTAGCCTTGCCTGTCCTGGACTCACTTTGTAGACCAGGCTGCCCTCGAACTCACATCAAGTCGCCTGCCTCTGCCTCCTGATTGTCGCAATGAAAGTCGTGTGCCACCATGCTCTGCTGAGAGGATATCTCTTATTGAAACTGGAGCTAGTTGGCGAGCGAGGAAGCCCCAGGGATGCCCTGCCTGCCCAAATGTCCTCTTTCTCCCAGAGTTGGGTTACATGCATGTATCATGCTGGTTATGTTTTTCTTTTCTTGGTTTTTTTGAGACAGAGTTTCTCTGTGTTAGCCTTGGTTGTCCTGGACTCACTTTGTAGACCAGGCTGGCCCCGAACTCATAGCAATCTGCCTGCCTCTGCCTTCTGAGTGCTGGGATTAAAGGTGTTTTTCTGTTTTTGAAGTGTGGGCTTGTGCAGCCTTCACTGGCTGAGCCTTCTCCCTAACACTGCAGGGCAGTTCTCTGAGGGGAGCAGTACAGGGCAGTTCTCTGAGGGGAGTACTGTGGGGCAGTTCTTCTCTGAGGGGGACACTGCGGAGCAGTTCTCTGAGGGGGACACTGCGGGGCAGTTCTCTGAGGGGGACA
>OU015749.1:62898218-62944064 GCA_907169655.1 Acomys percivali | reverse complement strand
CGCTGTGGGACAGTTCTCTGAGGGGGACACTGCGGGGCAGTTCTCTGTGGGGAGCACTGTGGGACAGTTCTCTGAGGGGGACACTGCGGGGCAGTTCTCTGGGGGGAGCACTGTGGGACAGTTCTCTGAGGGGGACGCTGCGGGGCAGTTCTCTGAGGGGGACGCTGCGGGGCAGTTCTCTGAGGGGGACACTGCTGGGCAGTTCTCTGGGGGGAGCACTGTGGGACAGTTCTCTGAGGGGGACGCTGCGGGGCAGTTCTCTGAGGGGGACACTGTGGGGCAGTTCTCTGAGGGGAAGCACTGCGGCGTAGTTCTCTGAGGGGAGCACTGCGAGGCAGTTCTCTGAGGGGAGAACACTGCGGGGCAGTTTTCTGAGTGGAAGATGGATCTGTTCTGTGTCATATGATGTTTGTTTTTGTTGTTTTGAGACACAGTGTTACCACATAGCCCAGGCCTGTCCTAAGTTCTCAAGTCTTCCTGTTTCTGCTGCTGCCTGTTGGGATGCCAGACATAAGCTAGCATGTGTGGAGCCTTATCATATGATTTTTTAATGGGGGGTACCAGTTTATCTGTGAACATCTGTACAAAGTGTCAAAAAAAAGACAGATTGATTTTTATATGCACAATAGTTTAAACATGAGCAGTATGTTAAAACATTTTGAGTACCTAAAGGCACACAGGAAGAGGAAAGAATTTTTCCTATCTCCCATAACTGTTCCAACTCCCCCTCCCCTCCACCCCATCCCCTTGAAAAATCTCTCTTAGTGAGTAGTTCCTTGTGTTTTTCTCCTCCTGCCTTAAGTCTTATCTTTCAGGGGTATATTTGGGGGGTGGGGGTGGGGGTGAGGCAGCGTGCTAAAGTCTTTTCTTGGAGTGCTTGGTTTACTGTTATAATATACTAAAGTTGATTATCAATCCAACCTGGTACTAATGTATTAAAATTATCCCCCTGCAGTGGGCAAGCACGAACTGACCGGCCATAAAGTCGCTGTGAAGATACTCAACCGGCAGAAGATCCGAAGCCTTGACGTGGTTGGGAAGATTCGCAGAGAGATCCAGAACCTGAAGCTCTTCCGGCACCCCCACATCATCAAACTGTACGCTTGCTTCTTAACCGGGTCCTCCATCCGCTCATCTCCTCTGTCCACCGGCCCAACCTGGCCGCCTTCCGGTTCCCGAGGCTGGAGGGTTCTTCCTGCTCCTGTACCCAACTCCGCTCACTGCCAATTACAGAGCCCTCCCTAGTGTTTTAACGTGGTTTATGTCACACTTATTCTTGTTCTTCCTGATGGCTGGATAGAGGCCCTTCTGATAACACTTCGTGCGTCTGGTTTTAAGTCTAGAACCAACTGCTGGTTTTCTAGTAAAAGTCTCTGTAGCAGGTGCTTGGCCCTGCTTGGTCTCCAGTACTCCTGAAAGGAAAAAGAGAGGCAAAATATTCTTGATATACAAATTTCAAATTTCCATACGATGGGCATTAGGCTTATGAGAGACTATGCACTAGAAATGATTTTCCCAACCCTGTTTATGCTTGACCATAGCGGACTTTGAGAAAGGCCGTAGTATTTCAGAGGACAGCAACCAGAAAGGTTGCTTTGGGTCCCCACTGTGAGGCTTGGAGGCAACTCATTTCTTATCCCTGTGCTGCCGTGTAGGCTATAATTTAAACCTGCTTGGACTTTTCTGTTGAACTGGCTGGCTCAAAAATTGTTTTGCTTTTATCTCTCATGTATTAAGGTGTTTTGAACTATAGTATATGCTGATGGCCCCTGAGAGTACACTTCTTGCTTTAGACCCGGGCCCTATGCCTGCTGCTCTATAGCCTCACTGGCATGTCCGCGAGGTGTTGCAAAGGGCCCTGTCAAGTCTCATCTCTGTCACCTTCTTAGATCTGCTTGCCACAGTGTTCTCACCGCTACAGTTAATTGCCACTTAGCCCCGGGTGGAAACTTAGGAGCATCACTAACAGTCCTGTTTGTCCCTTTTCCCAACAACATCCCATCTCTTCTTTTAGAATGCATCTCTGATCTGATCTTCAGTCACTGCTTTATCACCATCATATTTGTCTGAACCACTTCTCTTTCAGGCTGCTATTGCAGCCTCGGCTTCTTTTCAGCATTCAGTCAGTTCTTTGTACCACTGCCGCTTACTGTTGAATATGCATTTTGTGTGACTGCTAGCATAAAACCATCCCATAGCTTTTCATATTCCTTTAACTAAAAGCCAGAAGTCTTTTCTTGGCTTACGAAGTTCTACATCTTTGGCCTCCAATGACTGACTTCACATCCTGTCTCTCTTGCAGCTTCTTTTGCTCTTGCCTTACCATGAGTACCAAGCAGGCTCCCACTTTGGCCTGTGCGCTTGCTGTTCTCTCTGCCTGGGTCACCCGCCCCCCTGCACCCCACCTCCCATAATGTAATCTGCTCCTTCCTTTCTAACTTCCTTCCTCACTTCTTCCTTCCTTCCTTCCTTCCTTCTTTCCTTCCTAACTTCCTTCCTAATTTCCTTCCTTCCTTCCTTCCTTCCTTCCTTCCTTCCTTCCTTCCTTCCTTTCCTTTCGGCTCTGCTAAGGAGTACTCGGTGGCCTTCCTGGAGAACTCTGTATAGAAGAACCTGGAGAACTCTGTATAGAAGAAGTGTTTGCTTTCTTTTCTCCATCGCATGTTCTACCAGTAGATAATGTTTATTTATTGTCTGTTTCCTGGCACCTGGAGCAAGAGCATCACAAAAACAGGACATTGGCTTTGTTCCCCCACAGTCTTCTAGCGTGTAGCACAGTACCTGGTATATTAGAGGCGCTTAGTGAATCTTTACAGAATGAATGAATACACATGTTTTAATATTAGTAGATAATGTTTTCTCTCACCAGGTACCAGGTCATCAGTACACCATCTGATATTTTCATGGTGATGGAATATGTCTCAGGAGGAGAGCTATTTGATTATATCTGTAAAAATGGAAGGGTAAGCAGTTCTCATTTAATCCTGTACATATTTTGTAATTCCCTGTACCCCTTACGGCATTAAAATGTTAGAAAGCAAGTTTCAGAGGTCTGTTTAGTAACAGTTCCCCTAGCTGTATACTTGTTTAGAATCACAGGGACAGGACCTCAGCGATGATCACCTGAGCCCACGTGCATAGACATAGATGTTAAGCCTGTTTGTTAAATATTTGTTCAAGGTCACATGGTTTATTAGTGATAGAGTTCACTTAAGTCCCTAAGATTCATAATCCTCAGATTATGGTTTGGGGTATACAAAAACATTTTTTTATTTTTTTTGAGAGGGTCTCGCTATACCAGCAGGCTGGCCTCCAATGCATAGAGGTCTCCCTGCCTCTGCCTCCCGAGTGCTGGGGTTATAGGCATGCCCAGCCTATACTAACCCTTTTAACATGCTTTCTAAAATGTATAAGTGTTCCTTACAAAATACATTATTAAGTACTTAAAGATGTAGGCCTTGCTCTTCAACCCTGGCCACATTTAAGTTGTATTCATTTTTTTGGTTTCTGAACTCTGATGTACCTGGAGTAGTAAGAAATAGGCTTTTTGAAGGAGTTAGGAATTAGACGTAAAAAAATGTGGAGGCATCTGAGTTATGAACAGGAGTCCTGAGTGCTGTGCCCTGCCTGTGCTTACCCCCAGGTTATCTGATTTGCACAAGGCCCTTCTAAAAGACCCAAGCCTGGCTCTAAGAACAGAACTTTCAGACTAACATTTGCATTATTCATTCATTCGTTTTATACAGTGTATCTCTTTTACTTTAATCAGTCAAACTCATTAACCAAGTTATCTTTACTTATTTCTCAACATGGCCAAATTTTCTTTAAAGTATTCCCTTTCTCATCCTTCAAGGCCCCACTCCTATGCTATCCTAAATTAATTAGTGTCATCTTTTTTTTCCCCTTTTTTCTCCCGTTTCTCATTTCTAGTCATTTTGCGCTCCGGCATGGGGCTGTCTTTAGTTTTGGATGCTGATCTTTGAGCTGTCACATGCTTGTATTTCAGATCTCTGCCTTGTTTCTGAGATTTCTTCTAGATGGCTGCACAGACTAACCTTATCTGCTCTAGAAAGACATTTTCGTTTTAATTGTCTTTTGGCTCCTGTACTGTTCTATTTTCTGTGCTTTCTGCTTACCTCCCCTTTTTTCCTGCTTACTTTATTTTATTTTTTTTTTTGCTTCATGACTTCCTCAGCTATCTGGTGATTCTTGGCCATCCATTTAGGTTTAAGAATGAGGTACCAAATGCTAGGCTTATATATGTGTGAGCTTTATTGACAGCCACCAGGTTGAGCTGTTGGAGACCTATTAATTTTGGTAGGGTAAATTGCTAGCAATCAGAAGTATTTTTCTTCTCCACTTGATTTGGTGTTTGGTTTTTTTCCTATTTTCTTGAAGGTATTGGCTTGGCTGTTGTAACTGAGTTGGGAGGTGGTGTCAAGTCTCTTTTGTTAGTGCCGATTGTCACTTCATCCGCATCCTTGTGTACAGTGCCTTATTGCCACTGTGCCCTTGAGAACCATCTGGCTTTGCCTCACTTGAGTAGCCACAGGTCTTACTCCCCACTGGTGGGGAATTTAAAGCTTTCTACAGAGGCCAGCTGTCTTGTTTCCAGCCCACCCCTCACTCTGCCTCAGAAAGTGGGTACGTCTTTGCTCAGCTTTCCCAGGGTGCCACATGTAGATGTGCTTGTTTTTTCCTCTAGGCTTTGCTTTTGCTTTTATCTTTGTGCTGTCTACACACTTTTCTTGATGGCTGCTGTCTCTCCATCCTTTTGTTTATGGAACTCTTGTATTGCTCACGGCATTGTACTGCCAATTCACGGAGTGGCACAGGGACTTGGCAGTGATGGTTACAGGCTGGGCGTACGCCTCCACTTTGTTCGCCTTCCTTTCCGTCTCTGCCAGTCTTTGTACTATATTTTTGTCAATAAACTACTTTTCACATTTGTAGCCTTTATACTTATTTTACATCTTGTCATTTGTTAGTTAAATTTTCTCTTTCATAAGTTTTTAAAATAAACAACCGCTGGAACAAATAAAGGTATTAGATTGCAAAAGTATTAATGCATTTTTCTTGAGGAAGGGTAACTTACAACACTTCAATAGCAGTTTTAGTTTTGCATTCAATGAAATGGTTGGTATATCTTTGTCCCCTTGTTATCCATGTGTTGTGTAGAATTCTGGATTTAGAATGCTAACTCATGACCTACTGGAGAATTGCATGTGAAAGTCCTAGCCAAGGGGATCAGCAGCTTATCTATTAAACGTGCTGTCCTGGAGCAGATGTAAAACCGAAGTAGTTATCACTTGTTGAGCAAACATCAGAAAATATGGAGGTTTCTGATGGTTATTTTTAAAAGATTATATTTAAAAATTTTAGTTGTAGTGTAAATTTAATTTTTTTTCCAGTAAACATGCAAAAGGTAAATGTGTTTGAAGGCTCAGCAGTCATGAGGGCTTGCTGTTCTTCTAGGGATCTGGAGTTTGGTTCTTAGCACTCTTGGTGGGGTATCTTACCATTCTCAGAATTCTTGTCTCTGTAGGCACCAGCATGCAGATGTATACACATGTCCACATGTGCACATGTCTACACACACGCTTGCACACACACACACGTCTGTGCACATGAACAAATAAAACTTAAAAATATATCTTAATTTCAGAGCACAGGTTATTGTTGAGTTATAGCTCATTACAATGTTTACCCGTCACCCCTTCATAGTCTAAAATAGTCCCCCATCCCAGCATCATTTGCTGTATTTTTTTCTTTACTCTTTTATCGATTAGATTTGTACTTTGCCTCTTTCATCATGTGTCATGTGCATTCTTCTGTTTATTCTTACCCCCTTCCTCTCTTGTCTCTCTCCCACTCCTCATCCTCACTCTTTCCTGCAGGTCCCTGTCTTACTTGCATGACTTTTGTTTTGTTTTGTGACCCACTGAGTCTGACTAGGAGCATTTACTTGACCATGGGTTTGGATCTACCTTTTTCTCCCCACTGTTCACTAATGTAATTTTTCCCCCTTACTTTTGTCAACTAGAGTAGGGCCTTCCTTTCGTTCATTTCTGTATTATGCATGTCTAACCTGCATAGTGTATCGAATAAATATTTATTAAAAACGAAGGATTAAACATCACTAACTTACACTGGAAAACCTGCTGAGTTTGAGGTAGAAGTTGAAACTACTAGAAATGCCCATGAGCCCCAGAAGCAGACAGGTTTGTAGGTGTAGTCTATGCAGACAACTGAATCAGAAAGTTGAGTTGCTGCTCTGGCCTCTTGGCGTGTCCGTTGTTGTATGCATTCCTTCCCCATTTCAGAAGTAGCTCCTGGGTGAGGTGCACTCAGAAGGTTCCGGGCTTTGGCAGCTTACAGGCTGGGGAGCTGTGACTAGGAAAGTTCACTGAAAGGCTCAGCTTAAAATACTTTTCTGCTTTTCCTAGCTGGATGAAAAGGAAAGTCGGCGTCTGTTCCAGCAGATCCTTTCTGGTGTAGATTATTGTCACAGGCATATGGTGGTCCACAGAGATTTGAAACCTGAAAACGTCCTGCTTGATGCACACATGAATGCAAAGATAGCCGACTTTGGTAAGGACAGTTTTAACTATTTAATAAGTAAGTCTTCAGATGGTGTTTATGGGGGATGCCGAGAATCCCATTCTACAAATGAGCCTCCAAAAGGGAAGCCAGTAAATTATTCTTCTAATCTTTTTTTTGTTTTGTTTTGTTTTTTTGTTTTTTTCTGAGACAGGGTTTCTCTGTGTAGCCTTGGCCATCCTGGACTCACTTTGTAGACCAGGATGGCCTCGAACTCACAGTGATCCACCTGCCTCTGCCTCCCAAGTGCTGGGATTAAAGGCATGCGTCACCACGCCCGACTATTCTTCTAATCTTTTTTTTTTTTTTTTAAGATTTATTTATTATGTATATAGATCTCATTATAGATGGTTGTGAGCCAACATATGGTTGCTGGGATTTGAACTCATGACCTTTGGAAGAGCAGTCAGTGCTCCTAACCTCTGAGCCATCTCTCCAGCCCCCTATTCTTCTAATCTTATGTCTTCAAAACTAGGTATAAAGAGATTTAATTACTTTGTGCTCTCTTCTCCTCTTCTCTCCTCACCCCACCTCATGTACACATGTCAGAGGACTGCTTTTGGGGTGTTTCTGTTCTTTCACCATGTGGAACTTAGGGATTAAGTCAGGTTGTCAGGTCTGCTGAGCCATCTTCCGGGCCCTAAGATTCAGTTTTGTGATAGTAAATACTTCAAGCTGTCAACTCTAAACAGATCATTTGAAAAGAGGTGACTGTTATTTGTAAAGAAGGTAGCAACTTTATTTCTAAAATGTTCTTTTGATCAAGTATGGATAATATAATGGAAAGTAAGTGGGATGGGATTTATTGAGAAAATTGAAATCAAACTAATTTATAAAAAATTAAAATATCTAAATGTTGTAAGATTGAATTTCAGATGTAGTGGCACATGCCTGTAATCCAAGAATTCCAAAGATGGAGGCAAGTGAATTCCAGGCCACAGTGGGCTACACAGTGGCCTACACAGTGGGCTCTATTTCAGAAAAGAAGAAAATAAAATACCAAGGTTACAGGTGTGGGTGACTGTTCTGGGCTTTACTTTTGTTTTTATAGACTTCCTACTAGGGCTGGTAGAATTTTTGTTCATCTGAGACTCTTCTGTCTAGCAATATCTCTGTTAAAATAAACATTTCAGATTTATTCTAGTAAGCAAGACCATCAGCAGTTTAGTATATACTCTAGATATTGAAATACATTATACATTTTTTAAGTAAGGACAAACTATTTGGCAAATATAGACTATGGCCATGTTAAAGCAAATAAAAAGTAAATAGTGGCTCATTGTGTTAATAACAACTTAGTTGTGTTGTTTAGTGGATTTTTATTTTCTTTTTGATGTTGGGAAATCTTGAATGGCCATTTTCTTTTGTTTTTTTCCAGGCCTTTCAAACATGATGTCAGATGGTGAATTTTTAAGAACAAGCTGTGGCTCACCCAATTATGCTGCACCAGAAGTGATTTCAGGAAGGTAGTGTTGGGCATTGTGCTGCCTCTGATGTATTTGTAGTTGCTTGTTTCTCTTAGATTTTCTTAGTCTATAGTGCTATCTTGAATACTAATGAAGGAAAGGAGAAGTGTTTCTTTGCCTGCAGATTTTCTATTTTAAGAATAATACATAAAGGGCTGGAGAGCTAGCTCAGTGGTTAAGAGCACTTTCTGCTCTTCTAGGAGACTGGAGTCCTAGCAACCACATTTTATATGGCTCACAAACACTTGAAGTTTACCTCCAGGAGACCCAGTACTCTCCTGATTTCTGCAAGCTGTTGCATACACATGTGCATAAACACACCAAATACATATACATGAATAAAACTAAAAATCTTTTTGAAAAACCGTAAGTGGATAAATTAACGAATCTATTTATAGAGGAGAATATTGGGTCTGCACGTCATGCTGAAGTAGTTAGAATGAAGTACTTTAATGTTTTTCCTCTGGTGGGAGAATTTAAAGCTAGTCAGTAGTAAAGGCAGACAAGTAAGTCACCAAACACCTGAATTTCGAAATGCTTACTCACGATTTACCAGACAAAAAATAAAACAATGTCGTATGCAAGTATTACAAGAGGTGCATGCGTGTAAACCTCAAACTTGAGGTCCTTCTGTGCTACCTATTGAGATACCATCTCAAAAAACAAAACAAAACATACAGAAAGCAGAAGAGTTACAAGTATGATGTAATGTGTCTTTCATAATTATTCAGATGGATGGCATTTGTGTAGTGGCTTCATGGTTTATGAGGAAAGAGTCTTAGGAAACTGAATTAAAGAAGTCATCCTCCAAAAAACAGACTGGCTAGACGTAGTGCGTGCCTATAAACCGAGCATCACGTGGATGCTGAGGCAGGACTGTATAGGTGTCAAGAAGCGAGGTAGGGTAAGGATGAGAGGGATATAAAAAGGGAGAAGGGAGGGGAAAGCCTCACTTGTATACAGTCTTGGTCTAGATCTGCTAGAGACTGCAATATAAGAATGCTGAACTCTGAGTTACCAAATAGCATTGAAAATGTGAATACCTTTTCTCATAAGGTAGCTTTTTAAATAGTCAAAACAATATTTAATTTTTGTTTTATCTCATTATTTTATTGGTTCAAGAATGTTCTTTTTTCATTTTTTAGCAACAGAAATAGACAATTTATTAAGGGAGAGAGAGGCACTCCCAAACGTCAAAGTGGTAGTTATCTGGGAAGACAGTTGCCCAGAAGTTTTCAACTTTAATTCAAAAAACAGACTTTATTTTAAATCCTGTGTGTGTGTGTGTCTGTGTGTGTGTGTGTGTGTGTGTGTGCGCGCGTGTGTGTGTGTGCGCGCGTGTACACATTAGTGTAGGAGCCAACAGAGGTCAGAGTCCAGCATTCCACCCTTTGGAGCTAGTGCCACAGCTGTTCTGTGTGGGAACTGAACCAGGGATCTTTGTGAGCACAGTGCAGTTCTCATTGGCTGAGTCATCTCTTCAGCCCAAAGACTTTAATATTTAAAATCAACACTTAGGCCACAGTGCTGCGAAACCAAACAAAAACCAACGAAAAAGACAGCACTTCATCATTACCATCAAAACACTGATGAGATGAAAGCTAAGAAGCTTATGCTTGTTAACAGTGTTTATAATTACATTTTAATAACAGTTCACCCAAACCATATTTCTCTGTTTAAATATTTCAAATGTTGATGGGCCTAATACAAAAATATTGCAGTATTTTCTATTTCCATAAGCTTTATTTTTTTTTAACCACTCAAAGGAAATGTAATTAGGTGAATTAAAAAATTGTGTTTTCCGTCCCCTGGATGGGGAGGCCTGGTGGCACTCAGAGGAAGGATAACAGGCTACCAAGAAGAGACTTGATACCCTATGAGCATATACAGGGGGAGGAAGTCCCCCTCAGTCACAGTTATAGGGGAGGGGAGTAGGGTGAAAGTGGGAAGGAGGGAGGAATGGGAGGATACAAGGGATGGGATAACAATTGAGATGTAATATGAATGAATTAATTGAATATAAAAAATTGTATTTTCATTTTTTTCTTTTTCTTTGTTTTGGTTTTTCAAGATGGGGTTTCTCTGTGCAGCCCTGGCTGTCCTGGACTTACTTTGTAAACCAGGCTGGCCTCGAACTCAGATCAATCTGCCTGCCTCTCTCCCAAGTGCTAGGATTACAGGTGTGTGCCACCACTCCTGGCAAAAATTATGTTTTCTATTTTAATTCCTTTGGTATGAAAAAAGTTCAGGACCTAGATACTAAGGGGAATATAAATAAGTAAAAGAGAGCTGCATACTGATCAAGCATACATAAAATGAGCTGCCAGGGAAATGCAATGTAGTCTTTCTTTGAGGTCTGAGTGATAGGAATACTTACTTTCAAAAGAGTGTTTATTGGTATAGAAATTTACTTTGTCATTTTTAAGACTTATTTTCCTCCTGTAGCCATACTCAGAATGGGCGATTGAACTTGTTTGCAGCTAGTTCTGATACCTGTCCACAGAGTGTGTCAAGTAGAAGTTTAAAGGATTCTGTGAACTCCATTTAGCTTGGCTTGCTTCTGCAGCCTCAGGCTCCTGAATTTCATGTGAGAGTTATGGGAGGAATGGGTTCAGAGTCTGTCACTACAGTTTAGTCTGGACCAAGTGAGCCGGCTCTGTGGGCAAAACGCTTGCTGCCAAGTGTGATGACCTGATTGAGGTCCCTGAAACCGCTGCAAAGGTAGAAGGTGAGAACTGCCGCCACAAAGTTGTCCTCTCATCTCCGCACTCACTCTGGCACAAGCACAAATATACTCATGGCACACACGGGCATGTGCGTGCGTGCACATACACACACACTAAATAAAATTTATCTTAAAGAATTTTATCTCTGTAGGCAAATTCAACATTTTTCAATGATGGCTCAAGGTTTGGCCTTTTTGGTAGCAAAGCTTGAGGATCACAGTAAGGTAGTGAAACTATTTGACCCATGGTTCATAATTTACAAAACATCTTAAATTTTTAAAAGGTAGTACTGAAAGGTAGCACAAGAAAGGTCTTGTGCATGATGTGCAGTAGTTGCTATAAATATTATATTCTCACAACTGATTTAAGAATTGTTTTCTTGTATTCTTCATAAAATACTTTGATTTGAAGAACATTGATTAATGCTTTCTGATAGTGTGATTAATGCAGTTGGTGTTCCCTATTCAGGCTGTATGCAGGCCCTGAGGTGGACATCTGGAGCAGTGGGGTCATTCTCTATGCTCTGTTATGTGGGACCCTCCCCTTTGATGATGACCACGTGCCAACTCTTTTTAAGAAGATATGTGATGGGATTTTTTATACCCCTCAGTATTTAAATCCCTCTGTAACCAGTCTTTTGAAGCATATGCTGCAGGTCGATCCCATGAAGAGGGCCACAATAAAAGATATCAGGTGAGTCCGTCCTTCCTTCCTTCCTTCCTTCCTTCCTTCCTTCCTTCCTTCCTTCCTTCCATTCATTTATTTGAGACACAGTTTCTTTTTGTAGCCCTGGCTAACATAATATTCCATACTTTTTTGTTGTTTGTTTTTCGTGACAGGGTTTCTCTGTGTAGCCGTAACTATCCTCGACTTGCTTTGTAGACCAGGCTGGCCTCAAACTCACAGCGATCCACCTGCCTCTGCCTCCAGATTGCTGGAGTTACAGGAGTGCGCCACCACACCTGGCTCCACACTAAGTTCTTTTCATGTAACATTACATATATATAGCAAGCTATTGAAGCCACACAAAATATCTTTCTGAGCTGAAAAAATGCTGTATTTCGTCATTGTTATTTGGCTACACATACATAGCTTTTCATGAGGCTGCATCAATCCTTAAAAACTAGCAGCAGGTTAGAACATTTTTTTCTCAACATACTCCATGAACTATGAGCTAGAAGAGGAAAGCAGTTTAAAGAAACAAACTATAGTAATAGAGAATGATTATAAATACAATGTGATTATAAATGTAAATTAATTCATATCCTAGACTCTTGAAAAGCATTACTTTTATTGTTGGTTTTACTGAAAAATCTTCCAACACTCTGTTTGTCTTAGGGAACACGAATGGTTTAAACAGGACCTTCCAAAATATCTCTTTCCTGAGGACCCATCATATAGTTCAACCATGATTGATGATGAAGCCTTAAAAGAAGTGTGTGAAAAGTTTGAGTGCTCGGAAGAGGAGGTTCTCAGCTGTCTGTACAACAGAAACCACCAGGACCCCCTGGCTGTGGCCTACCACCTCATCATAGACAACAGGAGAATCATGAACGAAGCCAAAGATTTCTACCTGGCCACAAGCCCCCCCGACTCGTTCCTTGATGACCACCATTTAACTCGGCCTCATCCGGAAAGAGTACCATTCTTGGTCGCTGAAACGCCCAGGGCGCGGCATACCCTTGATGAGTTAAACCCACAGAAATCCAAACACCAAGGTGTACGGAAAGCAAAATGGCATTTGGGAATTAGAAGTCAGAGTCGACCAAATGACATCATGGCAGAAGTATGTAGAGCAATCAAGCAGTTGGATTATGAATGGAAGGTAAGAAGGCAAATGTTATACCTAATACATTTGGTGAACCCGTAGGCAAAGTCCTTTGCAGAAGAACTGATTTGATGTGCCTTTGTTTCTGTTCATATCAAATGCCAGGTTGTAAACCCCTATTATTTGCGTGTTCGAAGGAAGAATCCCGTGACAAGCACATTTTCCAAGATGAGTCTACAGCTATACCAAGTGGACAGTAGGACTTATTTATTGGATTTCCGTAGTATTGATGGTATGTACACACAAAACCATGGAGGCCATATGTTAGGCCTGCTTACCTAATTTGGTTTATAACTTTTTTCCTTTCCTTTTTCATTGATTTGTTCCTTTTACATCCCAATCACAACCCCACTCTCTCCTCTCCTCCCATACCACCCCGCCCCCCCACATCAAGTTGAATTAGCACTAAGTGCTTCCTCTTTCACTGAGGCAAGACCAGGCAGCCTTGCTGGGAAACAGGATCCAGAGGGAGACATCAGAGACAGTCCCTGCTCCAATTGTTAGGGGACCCACTTGAGGACCAAGCAGCTCATCGCCTTCATATGTGTGGATGGCCTAGGAGCAGTCCATGCATGTTCTTTAGTTGGTGGTTCAGTCTCTGTGAGCCCCCATGGGCCCAGGTTAGTTGGCTATGAAGATCTGATTGTGGTTCCCTTGACCCCTTTAGCTCTCTCAATTGTTTCCCGAACACTTCCACAAGACTCCTGAGCTCCACCTAATGTTTGGCTCTGGGTCTCTGCTTGTCTCCATCAGCTGCTGGATGAAGCTTCTCAGAGGACAGTTGCCCTAGGCTCCTGTCTGCAAGCATAGCAGAGTGTTATTAACTGTGTCAGGGTTTGGGTCTCAAGTTGGGCCAGTCATTGGCTGGCCATTTCTTCAATCTCTGTTCCATCTCTATCCTTGCACATCTTGTAGGTAGGACAGATTTGGGGTTGAGGGTTTTGTGGGTGGGTTAGTGTTCCTCTCCGTCCACTGGAAGTCCTGCCTAGCTACAGGATGTGGCCACTTCATTCTCAGTATCCTTCACTCCTAGGAGTCTCAGCTAGGTTCAGTCCCATCTTTTCCCATGAGCCTCCCCCATTCCAGGTGTCCAGCTTGTCCCAGAGATGCCCCAACCCCAATTTCCCTTCTCTCTCCCAGTCTGTCATTCACTCCTGATCCCCGGTCTTCCAAAAACCCCTTTCTCCACTCCCTCTCTTACTCAGTTTTCCTCTTTCCTTCCACTGTGGAAGTTTATGATGGGTACATACACTTTGTTCTTCTCATTCTCCTCACTACCCTCTCCATTTCAACCTCTGTGTTTTATGAAGCTTCTGGGCTGTTTCCTGGTAATTCAGTAGTAAGTGTGACTTCCTGTGCTCCGCAAAACTGACATTTGTGACTCGTTATTCTTGTTTTATAGATTATCATCTTGGGACTAAGGATTCAGTGTCCAGTAATGCAGTTCTTGCCTGTCATACACAAAACACTGGCTTCCATCACTATCACCATTTTTCCTAAAGTAGAAAATGACTATTGTCCTGTAAAAATCTTTAAAAATATACAGTTTAATTCTGAAGTGACAGTTCTCTTTCATATTTTTGTTCCTTTTTATAGTTAATTTTAGTAACAAAGTTTCATTTAAAAGTAAATGTTGAGGTACTTTTAAAATTAAATACATGTGTATTCCTGTTCTCCCAAATCAGTTACACTAGTATCTGTGGGAGGATATTTAGAATTATTATTTGTAGACTCAGAGATAGCAAGTGCAGAGAATAAGACAGGCACAGGCTGGGGCTGGAGAGATGGCTCAGAGGGTAAGAGCACTGGCTGCTCTTCCAGGGGTCCTGAGTTCAATTCCCAGCAGCCACATGATGGCTCACAACCATCTGTAATAGGATCTGATGCCGTCTTCTGGTGTGCATGAAGACAGTGTACTCATATACATAAAATAAAAACAAACAAAAAAAAGACACAGGCTTGAGCTGTGATATATACTGGCTAAACCTGATGGTCTGCTTGGCTGGCTATTTATCATCTCTACCTATCTACCTACCCACCGATCTACCTACTGTCTATAGCATCTGTCTGTCTGTCTGTCTGTCCGTCCCTGTCTGTCTGCCTGCCTATCTACCTATCTATCTATCTATCTATCTATCTATCTATCTATCTATCTATCTATCTATCTATCTCTATCTATTTAGCTTTATTTATTTTTGAAACAGGGTCTTCCATGTCAGCTGGCCTGGCTTGGAGGGAGTGATTCTCTTTGTTGCCCTCTGAGAGCTGGGATAGAGGTGTGCACCATGCTCAGATGTCTCAATAGCATATATCTGTCAGCTGACACATACTAATACAGTTTGAGATCTGGACCGGGTTTTACTTTTCTCTTGGTATTTGATCACTTTGCAGTCTCAGCTATATCAACTCTTGGACTGGTCAACTGAATGAACATTTACCATTTCTGTATCTCTACTCTAGGTCCATTTCTACTTATATTTTGTTCCCAATGAGTTTTTCCTTGGTTTTATGTTTAGTGTTATTTTGGGGGTACTAGGGATTGAAACCAAACCTTCTCCATCAGCTTTTGCCCAAGGCCTCTTTTGGCTTTTTATTTTGAGAAGGGCTCACAGACTGACCAGGTTGTGTTTGAACTCTCAAGCTCAGGCAGGCCTTGAACTCATGATCGTCCTGTTTCAGTCCCCTGACTAGCTGGCATTGAAAGCCTGTACCCCTGGGCCCAGCTTTTCTGATTTTTGCTTCTTGGAACTGTTGCTTATTTATGCTCATAAGTGAAATATGAAAAACTGCAGAGTAAAAAGCACTGAACTGAAGTTGGGAGGGGAGGATGCTTGAATGACCAAGCATTCCTGTTCATTTGTTTCTTTGAACAAATTACCTGATTTCTCTGGCTCTGTTTTATATCAGTAAAATAATTCCTGGGTGAGATAATTTCCAAGATGCCTTCCATATTTCAAGTGATTGATTTTGTGTGTGTGTGTGTGTGTGTGTGTGTGTGTGTGTGGTTTTTTTTGAGACAGGGTTTCTCTGTGTAGTCCTTGGCTGTCCTGGAACTTGCTTTCTAGACCAGGCTGGCCTTGAACTCATAGATCTGCCTGCCTTTGCCTCCTGAGTGTTGAGATTAAAGGCCTGTGCCACCACTGTCCAGTGATTCTGTGGTTTTAGTGGAAATTATTACTTCTAGGGGATACTTATTAAACCCCAAGTTATTAGTTCACTAGTCAGTTTAAAAGTCAAGGGAAGTATATATTACGTGCCCTGTGTTGACTGGCACATGACGAATATGCATTCCTCATGCTGTGTGAAAAAATAGTGAGTAGCTTAACTCAGGCACACTGCTGCCAAAAATATAAAGTAAACACACTTTGAAGAAGCTGCTTAAACATCTGAGGGAGAGGTAGATAATAAAACGCTGCTGTTCTTTACCCCCAGATGAAATTACAGAAGCCAAATCAGGGACTGCTACTCCACAGAGATCGGGATCCATCAGCAACTATCGGTCTTGCCAAAGGAGTGACTCCGATGCTGAGGCGCAAGGCAAACCCGCGGAAGTTTCTCTTACCTCATCTGTGACCTCCCTTGACTCATCTCCTGTTGATTTAGCTCCAAGACCAGGAAGTCACACAATAGAATTTTTTGAAATGTGTGCAAATCTAATTAAAATTCTTGCACAGTAAACCTAAAACTTTGCTTATTTCTTTGATGCAATAAGCATGCATAATAAATAATAGCCAAACACTTCCACTTACCAAGTTATATATATAAACAATTATAACTAAGGATTGGCCTTTTGGAATGCAGTTTGCACAGGGATTGGAAAGTGACTGAAAGCCTAATGTGCAGAAATGAATTGGGACCGTTCTGCTCTCTCTCATTCATCAGGTACACACAGCATAATAGACACAGTGGATTGCCAGTCTCAGGTTCACTTAATTTTTGCTCATTTTAATTTGGTATAACAGGGCTTTGTTGACTATAAATTTACCATAAAGCCTTCACATATTACATAAAAGATGTGTTTTATAATTGCCTCATGAATTTATTGAGTGAGTTTGCTGTAATCCTCATAGGCCTTATTAGGCGATGCTGTTTTCTGGGCTCCTTAGCTTTTGAAATAGCTACTATTTCCCATTTCTGGTAACATTGTGAACTATTTCCATATCCCTCTTAAAATGCCATTTTGTGTGGTAAGTGCTATCAGATAATAGTCTCAATTTAAAATGTTTGTGTGACTTGTAAGCCCACACACCTACAGAATTTCTGTGTCGGGACACTGAGCCCTAAGTGTACTTCTGCCGTCTCTCCCGATGCTTCGTATATGGAATGCTGCTTTGGATCCAAGAGCCAAGGTGCTCACACTATACTGAATCATGTTATTTTTGTCAGAGCACAGACTCTTCTGGCTCTCATGCCAGCCAGTATTGAATGTCATTTGATTGTGTATTTTAAAAATCAATTCAGTGCATAGAAAGGACATCTTTTATAAGCTATGAATGCTTCGATTGGATTTTTAACCCCTGATTTTATTCTAAGCATTTAAAAAAAGAAAAGAAAAAATAAACATTTAAAGAATATAGTGATTGCATGTGTATCTACTACTTAGCTCCAACAACTACTGTTTGGCCATATTTGCTCTCTAGATCCACACATGTATAAAAACATAGATATGCACATATATTTGAGTGTATGTTTGCTTTTATTCCAAACCACTGAGATGTTAAGATACACATACCAGCCTGAAAATAATAACGTCCTTTAAAAAATTCCTGAATCAAGCCGGGCGGTGGTGGTGCACGCCTTTAATCCCAGCACTAGGGAGGCAGAGGCAGGTGGATCTCTGTGAGTTCGAGGCCAGCCTGGTCTACAAAGTGAGTCTAGGACAGCCAAGGCTACACAGAGAAACCCTGTCTCGAAAAACAAAAAACAAACAAACAAACAAACAAAAATTCCTGAATCCATTATGAGTAATTTCCAGATAGTGCCTGGTCTTCCATACTTAGCTCTACCTGTCCAGAATCCCACCTAAGTTTACAGTCTGACATCAGTTACGGCTCTTTAATCAGGTTAAATAATAATATTTTTAAAAGATGTAGACAAAATCAGTTCTTCAGAATGGTCAAATTTATTTCAGGTTTTAATTAAAAAAAATCACTGGCTAAAGAAGTTTGATCTTTATTAGATTTCTAACTTATATGCCTCTCTTTTAGTGATAGCATAGCATACTAGGTGTATAAAGTCATGCAAGATAAAACTGGTATTGTATGAGCTACTAATTAATTTCATATTGTCCTTATTTGGCTTCTTTTAAGTTTTTATGAAATTGGGTCAGGGACTCAAGCTCAGTGGTAATGCTTTTCTAGGATGCACATAGGTTGTGTGTTTGATCCCCAGCAATGCGAAAATACATTTTCTTTAAATATTAATCATCTACCCTTTGTAAAATAGAATGTTTTCCCCTCACCTCATTCATTTAAAAACATTCTACCCTGACTCCCAAATCTGTTGAGCACTTATGTAACCAGATGGGAAAGAATTTGGAGGTCACGATAGCTTGCATAAAAGATTACGCTATAGTTTATGCACTGAATTCTGAACAAAAATGGTGACTCTTTTTGTTCAGGGCTTGTTTTATTCAACTCCGATTTGAATGCTGTATAAAGTAATGGAGACTCCACTTAAATGAGTTCCAAACTGTATTTATACCTTGTGTGTGTCCTTTGCTTGGGGTTTACTGATGTCACTTATGCTGTCTAGATGCAGCACTGTGTTCCCGATGTGAAGAACGGAGGTCTGCAATTTTAGAGTTACACATTTGTAAATAGAACAAAGTAATATCTCTATAAATTGTTGGGGGAAAGGGGCACAAAAGGAGGAACCAGTTAAATAGGACCTTCTAAAAACTGTTAATTTTGTAAACTTCGCTTCTTTTATAAGTTATTCTGTGATTCCTTTTAGTTACTGAGTTTTATTTTGAAGATATTTAAATATTGCACTTGTATAAATAGTATGATAAATGCAGACTATTACAGTCAATTTTTTTTATAGCTAGCATATCTTAAATGACAACTTTCAATTAAGTATGTCGAGCTTGCAACAGAATTTTCAGAAATGTAGTTTGCAAATTCTTATACTGGAACTGTAAGGAGAGTCAATGCAAATGATTTTTAACCTTTTTTTAATTATCTTTTCAGCAATTTATATTTTTTTGTGATTTTATGCAACCATATTTTTACTTTGTCTTGACAACTGAAAGCTGTATAAGGTTTTTTGCCAGAAAAGTACTGTATACATAGTTTTAAATATAACAGATTTTGCTGATATGTAAAAATTTTGCCATTAAAATTGATTTCTCAAGAAAGGAACTTTTCTACCAAGTTGGGCCACAAGAGAGCTTAATATATCTAATTTAAAATAATTTCACTGAAATAAACACCATTGCTTTTACTTTGATTATATTTTTTCTTAAAATGCATTTGTAGTGTTTTGGAGTTTTAGATAATTTTATATAAATTCTCTCCATGCCTTGCACCGTCCTTTGGATATTTGATACCATTCACAAGTAAACTAATAATGTGGCTGGGTGTGTAAGATATTTGTTCCAAGTGGCATCTTGGGAATGAAAGAAAAACATGTTGTTTAAATCTTTCTTTTCTTTAACTTTTCTCCTTCTACCTGTTCATTATGGACTTTGACAAGATGAATGAAATTCCACACACAACCTAACTGTGAGTGGGCGTAGGAGGAGGCAATCCTTGTGGTTTATGTATGCTTGCCCAGAGTACCTTGATTTGGAAAGATGGCATAATAAAAAAAATTCACCTATTACGATGTCTTTCTTTTTTAAAAATATTTATTTACTTATATGAGTGTTCTATTTGCATGTATGACAGAAGAGGGCACCAATCCCCATTATAGATGGTTGCGAGCCACCATGTGGTTGCTGGGAATTGAACTCAGGACCTCTGGAAGTGCAGCCAGGGCTCTTAACTGCTGAGCCATCTCTCCAGCCCATCTTTCTTGTTTAATCTATATTGGGGGCAGGCACTTGTCCATAGCTGAGTATCTGGCCTCTTTCATGTGCTGTAGTGCTTGATTATATTTTGGTACTTAAAATGCTTGATTTTTGTCTCATAAATTTGTTTATATTTCATCTAGAAATCCGCCATCTAAAGAAAATACTAAGATGCAGAGAATAAAAGCTGAAGCCGCTGTCATATCACAGACACTGGCCTGGAACTCCATTGTTGCTAGAATTTACTTACGATTAAATGGAGAAGCCATAGCATTCTTGGGGCTTTTGCTAGATCGATGGCTTTCTAAATATTTAAAACAGTAAAGCTGCATGAAAGAGTGGTACAAACAGCATGTAAAGTTCTTTCAGAGAATCCATTTTGCTAGGCATTCTCATCAAGTTTGCACCAGAAACTGAAAACACCATCTAGTAAACTGTCCTATTTATCAGGGACGAGCAAATACTTGTTATGAATGCCAAACAGTTAGAGGCTGTGTAGGGACTTGGAAGACATTGCCATGCCTTGACTGGAGTAGAGGGCATCACAGTTGAGCTACCCTGAGAGACTTAGGAAAGGAACAGAGCCTCAAGCACTATTTATTCACTCACATGGCCACTATGAACCACTCATGACAAATGTGACCAAGATGCCAAGACATAAAAGCCCTACTGCCACCATCTTGTTGGGGATGGATGGAGATACACACATACACACTAAAGTACAAAAAACAACAGAAACAACAACCAAAAAAACCAAACCAAACCAACAACAACAACAAAAACGGTAAGTATGGACTGAGTGGATACTCAAGTGTTTCAGGGATACAGTGAGTGTGACCACAAAAGACTCCATCCAGATTGAGGAACACTGCCTCCACCACAGTATCTGATTAATATGAGAGTGAGGTGCCATAGACCAACTCTGACATGTTGTGGGAGGAACGACACAGAGTCATGAATACTGGAAACATGAAAGCCCATCTTAGAGGCTGGCTACTAGCATTGTTAGTCCTGCATTTCTATCACTATGGCATTTTAACAATCAGTGCCAATGTTCACTTTTGTGAAAAATGCCAAGTGTAAGAGTTTTGGTTATGGAAGGATCTCTCCCTCATATAGGGCAGGGTTTCTCTTGTAGCCTTGCTATCCTGGACTTCCTTTGTACACCAGACTGGTTGGTCTTGAGCTCACAGAGATCCACCTGCTTCTGCCTCCTGAGTGCTGGACTACAAGCTCATGCATTAGTTATTTTGAAAGTACTGGCCTACTTTGCAACTCTTAAAAATGTAAATGAATAGCTGGAGAGATGGCTCAGAGGTTAAGAGCACTGACTGCTCTTCCAAAGGTACTGAGTTCAATTCCCAGAAACCACATTGTAGCTCACAACCATCTATCATGAGATCTGGAGTTCTCTTCTGGCTGGCAGGCATACATACAGGCAGTACATTGTATACATAATAAATCAATCTTTAAAAAATAATAATTAAATTATAAATAAAAATTGCATATCGAGAAGCTGTCAAGATTATTTTATAAGGAGTACAGTTTTATCATCGGTAACAAATATTGTCAACTCTTTCTTAAAACAATAAGTTTTTTTCTAATAAAAACTGTGTGTGTGTGTGTGTTTACATGTCACAGCACAAATATGGAAGCCAGATGATCTGGGGACTGAACTCATTAGGCTCAGCAGCAAGCACCCTTACCCCTTACCTGCTGAGCCATTTCACAAGCCCCTTGCTTTCTTCATTTCAAAAAATGAAATCAATCAAAGCTGGGTGTGATGGCGCATGCCTTTAATCCCAGCACCTGGGAGCAGAGGTAGGCAGATAACTGAGTTCGAGGCCAGCCTTGTCTACAAAGTGAGTCGAGAGCCAAGGCTACACAGAGAAATCTGTCTCAAAAAAACAAAAAAAGGTCAATCAAATACCCAAATAGGACCAATCAGTTTGCCACTGGTTTAAAAAAAAAAAGTTGTGTTCCACAAAAAAGAACTTCAATTTATAATAGTCTTAAGAACTGATTTTATTCTTACTGGTGTGTACGTGTGTATGTGCAGGCACTTGTAAAGGCCAGAATCCCCTGGAGCTGTAGTTACAGGGGGCTCCTAACTTGGGTCCACTGGAAGAGCAGGAGCCAGTGCTCTTAACTGCTGAACTATCTGTCCAGCTCTCATAATCCAATTTTAAAACACTCAAGAGGGGGCTAGAGAGATGGCTCAGAGGTTAAGAGCACTGGCTGTTCTTCCAAAGGTCCTGAGTTCAATTCCCAGCAACCACATGATGGCTCAAACCATCTATAATGTGATTTAATGCCCTCTTCTGTCACGCAGGCAGAACACTGTATACATAATAAATAAATAAATAAATAAATAAATAAATAAATAAATAAATAAATAAATCTTAAAAAAAAAAAACACTCAGGAGACAACATCATAGTTCAGTAGGAGCAAAAGTACTTGGTATAATAGAAAAATAAATGCCATCATGTAGAAATATTCTTGATGAAGCAGTGATGCATGGCTTATTGAAGTGCGCCTGAAAGTTGTATCCTTGCCAGGTAACAGCCAGGCCTCACCTTAAGAGAACATGGTACTCCAGATTACACTGTAGGGGTGTGATGGGGAACCACATTACCATTGTGGTCTGTCATTGCTTTAAGTCAGGGAAGCATTTCTATCACTATGGCATTTTAACAATCAGTGCCAATGTTCACTTTCGTGAAAAATGGCAAGTGTAAGAGTTTTGGTTATGGAAGGATCTCTCCCTCATATAGGGCAGGGTTTCTCTTATAGCCTTCCTATCCTGGACTCCCTTTGTACACCAGACTGGTCTTGAGCTCACAGAGATCCACCTGCCTCTGCCTCCTGAGTGCTGGACTACAAGCCTGAACCACCACCATGCCTGGCATGTTTTATTTTTATTTTTTAAAGAAGTATTTTACATGTATGAATGTTTTGCCTACATAATAACATGCCTGGTACCCTAAGACCATAAGAGGGCGAGAGTTACCAATAGTTAGGAGCTTCTGTGTTGAGTGCTGGGAACTGAACCCAGGCCTTCTGCAGGAACAGCAAGCCGTTTCTCCAGGCCAGCACCAGTGACTTTGATGCCAGTGTTGGGGGTTTTCTTACAGGGTATAATTAACATTTTGGAGAAAAATAGTTTGGTGGTTCCTATTGGTTACTGGGGTGTGGGTGGGGTGTTTCTAATGGCATCTCAGCATCCTGCAATGTTTTCCCCAACAAATAACCAGTAAGAAATGCTAAGTGCTGAGATGGGGGGGGCGGTGGTCTTCAAAAATGGGTCTTCCTTTGCCTAGCATAGCTATGTGGATAATATATGTTGTGATAATCTTGTTGGGAACAAGCAAAGAAACTTATTCTAAGCACTACCATTTCATTTTCAGACTTAATTTTATCATAGAAGTTAAGTTCAACGTCCCAGGCTCTAGGGGAGCTGGGGACTTCTCCATAGCTGAACAGCTTCTGTTGTAAGGAAACAGTTGTCTGAGTCTAGACATCGCAGGGACAACTTGTAAGAGGCAGTTGTCTAGTCCAGTCACCCCAGGGACGACTTTTGTGGAAAGTTGTCTGAGACCAGATATCTCAAGGACAACTTCTCCATTTTGCTGGCAGGGTCAAGCTAAGTTCATGTTCCTAGGCCCAGGACCTACTCCTCTCTTGATAGATGCAAGCTCCCTCACTCGACCCATTAAGTCAAAATATGATTGGACAGAGCTACAGCCCACCCTGCTCCCCCTCTGTGATTTTCATCTTTTAAATATGCTATACAGTGTCCCCTCAGGGTTGCAGTTCAGCTCCTGACTCTGTTCAGTAGCGGCTTGATTACAACAAAGTTTTGTCATCTGCATTGACCTGGTGTTTGAGCTATGCTGTATTTAAGCAGGCCCAACAACAGATAAAACTTAATGAGTTTTCAATTTCTTCAATGTATTCAAGTATTAACATTTGCTTGCTAATTTACCCAGTGCTATTTTCAGGCTCTGTTGTAGATTCTCACAGGAAGCCTGCAGTTCAGCCTTGGCTCTCCTCGATCAGGTCGTCTTAGTTAAGGTTTCTATTGCAGACCAAAGTCAAGTTGGGAGGAATGGGCATATTTCAGCTTATAGTTCTACAGCATAGGAGGAAGTCAGGGCAGGAACTCAAGCAGGGCAGTAACCTGTAGGTACAATGCAATTGATGAAGAGGCCAAGGAGGGAAGCTGCTTACTGGCTTGCTCCTCCAGGCTTGCTGTTTGTTTTTATATACCAACCAGGACCAGCTGCGTGGGGCGGGGGCGGGCCATCCCATATCAATCGTTAATCAAGACAGAACCCCATAGAATTTTCCTATATGCCAACCTTATGAAGGCATTTTCTCAATTAAGAATTCCACTTCTGGGTCTGGAGAGATGGCTCAGAGGTTAAGAGCAGTGACTGCTCTTCCAATGGTCCTGAGTTCAATTCCCAGCAACTACATGGTGGCTCACAACCATCTATAATGTTATCTGATGCCCTCCTCTGGCTTGCAGATGTACATGCAGGCAGAGCACAGTATACATAATAACTAACTAAATCAATCAATCTAAAAAAGAAAAGAAAAAAGGAATTCCACTTCTCGGCTAGTTACCCCTGGGCAGCGGAAGCGGAAATTATCACCTTAAACAAAAACAAACCTGCACAGCTCCCTTTGCACTTATCAACCCCCTTTTCTTCTACATCTTACTGGCCCTCAGCGGCTAGGCCTGGCGAGGCTAGGCTGTAAGCCCTTTACCTGAGGACTTTGTGTATTGCAAAGCACAGCTGAATGGAGCTGGCCGGCCACCCATAGTCTGCCACTCCCGCCAGCTGTCGGAGGCCTCGACTAGCAGCTGGTCTTACTACAAATCCCTTGGTACTTAGGGCGCCGCAGTGACTTCTGGGATCAGTGGTCTTGTAGAAGTCATTGGCGAGTAAGAAAACTTCTTTTCTATTGTCCGCTTTGCTGGACTGTTCGAACGTCCCTGGAAGATTTCATGCGTTTATTTGTTCGTCTGTTTGTTTTAAATAAAGAATTAAGAAGCACAGGAAAGCAGGGCGGATTAGACTCCCGATGGGATAATTTCCGCTTCCGGCGCCAAAGGGCAAGTGGAATGTAAACACAGGACCACGGAGTGGCTTTCAGGTAACTGGCTGCGGGATGGCGCTGTGAGGCAGAGGAGAAGCCAGGGGTGAGGGAGGGGCGAGGGCGGCCGGGTGAGGTCCACGGAGCCCTCGGGTGTGCCTGTATCCTGGGGTCCGGGCGCCGTGGCGGGGTTCCATGTGTTGGCCCCGCGGCCTTAGGAGCTGCGGCTGCGGGCTCATTTTTAATGTAGGCGGAGGAAGGGGGCCTGTTTGAATACCGGATTCTCCTCTGGTAGTATTTTGAGGTAAACCGTGTCTCTAACTCTTCACTTGGCTATTCGTCTTTTCTGCTCCGAGGGATGTTGTGGTGATTCTCCACGCCGAGCCGGTGTTTTTCCATCTTGGGTGCCGCATCCTTTTCACGCAGTCGGTAACGTTTGCTCGGTCGCAAGCACCTGACTGGCTGTAGCTGGGTAAATTGCCAGGTCGAGCGATCTCTGTGCAGAATCTTTGTGGGCGACTTTAGAATACAGTTGTCATTGTTTAGAATTCTAATGCCACTCGTCAATTCTGTAGAAAATGTTGACTTTAACACCAGGCATGAATTAACACGAAACCTGTACACTTGTGATTTACTCGCTCGGTTTATTTTTCTGGTGAAAAGTGTTTACGAGCTTGGTGCCTTACCTATCCAACTACCGATCAACCAAATCCACTTATATAAGCGGCTTTTAGTGATAAGTTAATTAAAAACACAACCTTAGGGGCACAAGGAGCTCATAACGCAAGATGAAAGCAGTTTAGTTGAGATGTTACACAATTCCCCCATATAGATAGATTGTATGACTCGGTAGCCCTTACTGCTGTTTGCAAAATTGTGCTGTTATCCCCACAATTAATTATAGAACATTATAATCACTGAGAAGAGAAATACAGAACCATTAATTGACAATTCTCCATATTTTCTCCCCAGCAGCATTTAAGATTTAAACTCATGTCAGAGTGTTACTTTTCCTTGGGGAGGGTGTTCACACGTGCTAGGATTTATCTCTCCTTTAAGCCTGGCCAGCTTCTAGTTTTTAAAGCTCACTTCTTTCCTTTCTTCCTTTCTTCCTTTTTCTCTTTTTGGTTTTTCAAGACAGGGTTTCCCTGTTTAGACTTGGCTGTCCTGGACTCACTTTTGTAGACCAGGCTGGCCTTAAACTTACAGAGATCCACTTGCCTCTGCCTCCCAAGTGCTGGGATTAAAGCTAAAGCTCACTTTGATAAAGGCTCAAGTGTGCATTGTCTAACAGTGTCATTTGATCACGGTTGGTAGCGCTTAAGCTGCATTGTAATCGAGTATTCTCCTTGTCCACAGGCAGGTTGGAAGAAAATATAAACTTGATATTGGCCCGGTAACACATTCATGCATTTTCACTTTAGTAGGCTTGCTGTTTCCTCATTGTTAATCCTGTTATTAATGTATCTATTACACTGCCCGGTGTCTCACATTGGAAATGTAGAAAGGAAGTTTCATTTGGGAACTTGAAACCAGAAACCAGAATCATCATTCTCTTTAGGGACAGCTGTAAACACAAGAGAACCACCGCCACCTCAACCATCACCCCCTCCTCTTATGTTCTAGTATCATTTGAAGGCATTCTAGGCATTCATCTTCCCAGGCCGTCTTTGCTCTGTGCCTCTGGATTTGTGATCCATAGTAACCGCACTTTCATTTTTAGCCATTTCCTGGTATTTCCTTGGGATTTATATAAAGTGATTTTTCAGGCAGTGGAAATACATTTTCCCATGTTATGATGAGGCCAAGGAGGAAGCTTCCATGATCCTAATTTCCTAGTTCAGCTTATACTTTCATTATTTACTCAGAGTTTCTTAGAATTCACTGCTCTCTGGAAAGCACAGGCTTGCGTGCATCGCCTTATGTACTTTGTGTTGATGTGGTCTGTTATATTTTCTCTTGTTCAGTAATAGGGCCGTGACCCATAATTTTCTCAATTCTGATAGTAGCTTGGGGTTCTATGTGGGAATGATTTATATCCACCCTCGCTTTATTTATTTATTTATTTATTTATTTATTTATTTATTTATTTATCTCTTCCTGTTTTTACTTACATTTCACTTTAGCTGTGTACATCAGGGACAAATACCTTGGCATTGCTAGAAACGTTCTGTTATATTCCATCCTCATCCGCCCCCGCCCTGCCCTTGTGTCTCTCTCTCTCTCTCTCTCTCCCTTTCTTGTTTTTTTTTTTTTTTTTTTTTTTTTTAAAGCAGTGTTTCTTAGCTGTCCTGGACTCGCTTTGTAGACCAGGCTGGCCTCAAACTCATAGCAATCCACCTGCCTCTGCCTCCGGAGTGCTGGGATTAAAGGCGTGTGCCACCACTGCCCAGCTTTCTTCTTCTCTTAATAGATATGGCTGGATAATTTCAGAAAGACCTCTGAGTTCATTGTTTTCTTCCTGTCTCCTTAGGGTCACAGATTCCTCCAAGAACAAGTAAAATCTTAGACATTCCTGATGCACACAGCATATAAGATACCCTGTATCTTAAAGTCTAGCTTTGTAGTGAATTACTGGATTTCTTTTTTTTTTTCTTTTTTAGATTTTTAAAAAATGTTTTTTATTTTTTACATATACATTTATATTATTACACATATACACAATAAACTACTATAGCAAGAAGAACCATGACACAATCAGGAATTATATAAATGTTACATTCTTAGTGTTTTGGCTGTTTGTATTTTGTATCCTTGAAGAAAACATCCTATCTTGGTGCATCTAAAATTCTGAGTGTAAATCAATATCTATCATATCTTGTCATTATCAAGTTAAAACATTTTGAAGACCTTATCTAGACCTAAAAACATCTTAATCCATAAACAACTAAGCTTATTTGTAGAACTAAACTATCTGGTTTTCAACTCCCATCAGAGACTTGAGAAGGAATAAAATTAATTACCTGAGTATGCAGGGAGTGCAGGTTAGCAACTTTCCAAATGAGAATATGACAGTTTGCTGATGGAACAGTCACCCAAAAACTCTCTATGATATTGGAGCATCATCTTCAGCTTCTGGCCCAGCACATCTGACAGACATATTTGTGAGGCAGGAACTATTGAGGACTTGCTTACCCTGCCTGTCTTGGCAGAGTTTAGCCGTTGACTCTGCCTGCACCCAAGCTTGCCCTTTTTAAGGCAGAATTCTGTCTGTGGTAGAAATTAGGTCCTTTTGCCCAGTGGCTAGTTTGCCACATATGAAGCCATCTCCATAAAGAGGCTCTTTGATGCTCATCATCTTCTTTGAGGTAGGCTGGGTGTTGCTAGGCATTAACCTTTCTCATAGTCAGTAAATCTTTAAAATAATAAAATATTTTAAAACCCCATATTCTGCATGTCTCTTAGGTTTTTGAAGACCTTATCTATTTTACCTAATCTTCCTATAGAATCATATCTATCTGTTGCACCTAAAATGTGTATTCTTGTGATAAAAACAGACTAACAATTGATATGACCATAATTTTATCAATTAACAATTAACTTGTATACCTTATTTATCCTAAACATGGATTTCTTAGTTAATCTTATTACTAAGTACTATTGAAGACGTCAGTATGCAGCTTGTTCTATCAGCTACCCTCTTTTCCTTAACATTTGAAAATTATGGTAGATTTACGAAGCCATTTAACATTGGTGGGTTTTTGTTTTTTGTTTTACCTATAAAATGGCACATACTTTTAATTTTAGCACATGGGAGGCTGAGGTAGGAGGATCATGAGTTTGAGTCCAGTCTAAATTAGAATTTTGAGTTCTAGGACAGCTATAATGTATTTGTTTCAGAAACAAATTAAAAAAAAAACACTCAAAGCATAAGAAATTTACTGAAAGGAAAATTTCAATATATATGAAAGTGGGGAATGGAGCAGTGATTCTTCTGTTTATTTCCCAACTTCATCAGTTACCAATTCAGAGTCATCTTATTTTACCCACTGCATGGCATTTCTCACTTTTATGATTTTGAAATAATTTCTGGTGTCATGTGATTTCATAAATACTTTGCTGTGTAGTAAAAAAAAAAAAAGATTTATTTTTTATTTGTACAGTATTCTGCCTGGGTGTGTGCCTGCACACCAGACGAGGGTATCAGATCACATTATAGATGGTTGTGAACCACCATGTGGTTACTGGGAATTGAACTTAGGACCTTTGGAAAAATAGGCAGTGCTCTTAACCTCTGAGCCATCTCTCCAGCCCTGCTGTGTAGTTCTTGAAAGACTTTTTTGTTTCATGTATGTGTGGTGTTTTTGAGATTCAATCATACTATTATTAAGACAACTAAAATACAGGAGTGACTTACACTGTCAGGTGTCTAGTCAGGGTTGTGATTTGTTCTTTCATAAATGTCCTTTCAAAGTTGTTTCGTTAGTCAGGAGTGAAGGAAGATACGCACACACTCGCCTCAGTTTTGTCTCTTCAGTCTCCTAAGAGTTGCTGTCCTTCTTTCTCCCCATCCCTCTTCTCATTCTTCATTTCTTTTTTTTTTTAATTTTTTTATTTATTTTATTAATTTATTCTTGTTACATCTCTATGGTTATCCCATCCCTTGTATCCTCCCATTCTCCCTTCCCTCCCATTTTCCCCTTATTCCCCTCCCCTACGACTGTTCCTGAGAAGGATTACCTCCCCCTGTATATGCTCATAGGGTATCAAGTCTCTTCTCGGTGACCTGCTGTCCTTCCTCTGAGTGCCACTAGGTCTCCTCCTCCAGGGGACATAGTCAAATGTGAGGCACCATAGTACATGAGAAAGTCATATCCCACTCTCCACTCAAGTGTGGAGACTGTCCTGTCCATTGGCTAGACCATTCTTCATTTCTTGAAGAAACAGTCTTATTTTTCTTCTGCTTCCCACATCTCATGTGTTACGGAACAGGCTTCATTGTGTCATGTGTTTGTATAAATCAGTAGAGGCCTGCTGGGACTCAGGGTTATTCTGCAAGACCAGACCACTCCCATTAGGAAATGAGGTTAGCAGTAGTGGCCCTGTGTCAGCGTTTGAAATTTGAGTATCCTTGGTCACTGTCTTCAGTCCACAAACAGGTGGCTGTATTCTCCTTCTGCTAGTCTGGAGCCGCCTGTCTGTCAGAACATGTTCATTACATGTTATGTTTCTGGAATTCTACAGCATGGCTTCCTTCGGGTGGAAGAGGAAGATTGGTGAGAAGGTATCCAAGGCCACGTCCCAGCAGTTTGAAGCCGAAGCTGCTGATGAGAAGGATGCAGCTGAGAACGAGGATGGGAGCTGGCTCCACGCCAGCAAACGCAGGAAGGAAACCCTGCGGGAAGGCTGTAAACAGAAGAGTAAACAGCTGAAGGATGAAGGAGCTAGTCTGGCCGAAAACAAGAGGTATGGTTTTGGATTTCTTTTTTTTTTTTCTTTTTTTTTTTAATGGAGGACAGTTTACTTTTTCTGGCTCATGGTCTCTAATGGAATGAATTCTGTAGGGTCTTAGGTAGAGTTTCTGTTGCTGTGATGAAACACCATGACCAAAAGCAGCCTGGGAACGAAATATTCTTCTTCTTCCAGGCAGCAGTCCATCATTGAGGAGAGACAGGGCAGGAACTCCAGGCCGGAGTCTAGAGGCAGGATCTGAAGCAGACACCATGGAGGTGTGCTGCTTACTGGCTTGCTCCTCAGGTGCTTTCTTACATCACCCAGGACCACCATCTAGGGATGGATCCACCCACAATGATCTGGGTCCTCCCACATCAAATGCACTCAAGAAAAAATGTACCACAGGCTTGCCCACAGGCCAGTCTGGTGGATGCATTTTCTCAGTTGAGGGCCCTTCTTCCAAAACTATTCTTTCTTGTGTAAATTTGACACAAAACTAGCCAGCACAGCTATATACTTTATAGATTCATGTTTTAAATGTCTAATTTCATTTTTAAAAGAGATATTTAGAGTTACCAGCAAAATTGCCATTTTCAAGGAGAAGGAGTTTGTAATTGTCTACACTGCTTCACCCCTCTTTTGGTCTGTCTAGAGGAGGGTTAGTGAAACAGTAAAAATGTGTTGCTCAGTAGGAGAAATTGTTACTTGATTATTCTTTCACTTTTTCTTTGCTTTTTTCTTTTTTTTTTTGAGACAGAGTCTTGCTTTGAGTTTAGCCTAGGCTGGGCTTAAACTACCTCCTTTCCCCCTCCCCCATCTTTGTAGAACTTACAGAGATCTGCTGCCTTACTGCTTGCCATTGACTTCTTTGTACTTTTGTTAGTGTGGTGGATACAGAGGAACTTGATAATAGCATCTTCTAGTCATAGCCCTTACCCAGCTAAACTTCTACATATGTACCTCCCTTGATTTGTTACTATGAAAATTGCTTTACAAGTTAATGGAAAAAAGACAAACATAAAATATGTTGAAAAACAAGATCAGAAGAAAATAAAAATGAACCTTTTAACACTTCATAATAGTGCCAGTCCGTATGGGCCAAACGTTCAAACACACGAGTCTGTGGGCGCCATTGCTATTCAAGCCACCAAGGAGAGCAGTCAGGATTTTTAACTGCTGAGCTGTCTCTAGCCCCAGGGATCCCTTTCCAGCCATCTGAGATTCTTAAAGAGTACATACCAACTTTCTATTTGATTGTTTCCTGTGCCTATATTGAATCTATTCCTCTGTCTCATGTAACTTTTGTAAATGATTTTAGGCATAAAGATTTGCTGGAGAGACCAGTCATTTTTGGTAAAATATACATAAGGTTTGTGCTGGATGCGTAATCATATAGAAAGATAAATAACATTAGATGGCCTTCCATTAGAGCAGCAGTCAGAATAGTATCGTGCACGCACCTGTTTGCTTTGATACCTGTTTAGAGCTACATCTTAGTTAATTTCTTTGATTTTGAGGCTGAGGAGATAGCTCAGTTGGTAAAATGCTTGCCACACAAAGTTGAAGATGTAGTTTGCTTCCCCAACACCCACATAAACAGCCACTGTTGTGTGACAAAACTTTTCCTGGGGAGATGCAAGACAAACGCACATGCACGCACACACATGTGCGCGCGCACGTGCATGGTCCTTCTCAATCCAGATAGTGAACCCAAGATAGACCAAAGCACAGATACCATCAAAATCCAACTTGGTGAACCATGACTTTTATTGGAGTTGCTTACAGGAACAGAGACAGAATGACTCAGAGATAGCCTAATTACCAACGCCTACCCGAGCACGGTTGGCAGTTCACAAAAGCTGGGAACCTGGGACACCCCGAATACAGTACAGCCTATAGGCAGCTCAACAGGTGGGAGAATGCCTTTCTCAGGTGCTTTAGTTGGTCTAAACATCTTGTAGACAGCTCGGCTAGTTTCTGTTTCTTCTAGGCAGCTTGTCTTGTTTGAGAGTGACTCTCAGCTTTTATTGCTACTCTGGCAGGAATGGGCCTAGTGGACTTGGTTAGTTTCAGGAACTTCCTGTTGTGAGTGGTTTAACTTACCATACATCCCTGTAGTGTAGAGTGTTTGAATCTTGGAGAAAACTGTTACTCAACAGCCTTGGGTCCTGGCTTGTAGTTCCAGTGTTGAGGAGGTAGAGCTAGGAGCATCCTTCCAGCTTGCTGGCCAGCTGGCCAAATTGGTGAAGTCCCAGTGTCAAACCTGTTTTAGAAGATACGGTCAATGGTCATGGAGGAACAATATCTAGGGTTGAACCTGTGGCCTCCGTATGCATATGTACATATGAGTATATACCCTTCTAGATGAACATACACACATGAACACCCTACTGCATACACATAATTTTTTTTTCCTTTTTTTGTCCTATGAATAAATCTTTGCTATTGATGAAGAAAATACCTTGGGAAGATTAGTGGTATTTTTCTGACAACTTTTGATTTTTATAAAATGTGTATGTGACCAGAAGAGTAATACTTAGTTTTTGCTTTATGTTTTTTGTTTGTTTGTTTTGTTTGTGTGTTTTTCTTTTTTGTTGCTAGGGATCTGAGCTGGGGCCTTTTGCGCGCTAAGCTTGTGCTGTACCCTGTCTCTAGGAGTGTTATCTGTGACACAGAATGCCATTCGTATCATCTAAAGATGCTATAAAGTTAGGCCTGTGTGCTATTGACTGTGTCATCTGTGTGGTGTCAATGTACACCCTTAACAAACTTGACTGTCCTCCTAGCAGATGCTAGTTGCCCACAGCTGCGCAGCTGTGGGTGTACCACATGTCCACCTCTCCTCTTGGCGTTGGCATTTGTCTGGCTTGAGCCTGCACAGATCCTAGGCATGCTGTTATAACTGCTGTGAGTTTGTACATGCAGCCACTCTGCTGTGTTCAGGAGACACTGTTCACTTGTAGTCACTTTCCACTCACTCCCTTTCTGAAGTGATCTCAGAGCCTTGTGGGGGGAAGTGTCCTAGAAGAATGCTTTGAGTTTCTTCCTTCTTCCTTTTTCCTTGAACTGGTAAAGTGGTTATAAGATTTTCTTTGCCAGTTATTTTGTAATAAATGAGTCAGTTGATAAAGTAATTAATGTACTAAAATAAAGATCTGCCTTTATTTTTGACTCTTGGGGAATCTTTCTTTATATTTTGATAGAAGACATAACTTGTTCTTAAACTATGTTAGCATCTCAACTTACTAGGAGCAAAGAGGTAGAAAATAAATAGCAGTTAACATCGTTTAACTTTTTATTTTTAATATTTTTGAGACAGGGCTTTTATATATATATATATATATATATATACATACACATATATTTATATATACACACATGTGTTTATACATACATACATACATACTTATCTTTAGCTGACCTAGAACACGCTATGTAGACTGGCCTGGCCTTAAACTCAGAGGTCTGCTTGCCGCTGATTCCCAAGCGCTGAGATTGAAAGTGTGTGCCACCCTGCCTTGTTTTTTTGTTTTTGAGCTAGGACTGTACATTGGCCAGTAAGATCTCAAACTTAGGTCAATTCTCCTGTTTCAGTTTGTTGTGTGCTGGGAGTGTAGGCGTGAGCCATCGTGCCTGGCCAGCATCAGTTAAGATCGTAACGGTGTAATAATAGGTTGTGAATTGTTTGTAGTATTTTAGGCATAAAGAATTTTGTCTTGAAGAATTTTGCAGATTGGTCATTGTGTCTTAGAAGAAAACCAATTTTGTTTTTAAATTTATGAAAGTACTTTTAGAACATCTATTGAAACATCTTTAGAAATTACAGTAAAGTTGTTGAAGTTCATTAACAGTGTTGTGTTGACTTTTCTCAAGACTACACTAGTGTGCAGAGGGGAAGCCATTGGTTACTGTCTGGACATTTACTTCGCAGTTTCTGTGGTGGAAGAGAGAAATCAACTTTTAAACAGAATACCCCCTGTTTTCTGCCAACACTTCAAAACACTGCGTCATGTCACTGAAGTCAGCCAGGCTGGAAGCGTGGCTTTGCATGGAAGAACGCTTTAGGATCCTGAGAGTTTTGTTTAAAATTTTCTGGTTAGCATTTGTTAAAGAATAATGTATACATAGCTTGGAAAGCAAGCAGAATTATGGGAATCTGGTGGAATTATGTAATTTGGCTATTAAAGCAAAAAATAGATAGAAGTATTAGTTTAAAAATGCCTAAAAAATATTGAAGTTGTTTGACAGTAATAGAAGGAGTAGCAGCGAAATTAAAATTAAAAGCATCCACACAACCCAGCCACTCCCTGTCAAATCAACTTTGGTTTCTTTGCCTTTAGCCATACTGGCCATTTTTTTTTTTTTCTTTTTAAAATGTCAGCACAGTTCCCAGGTATGTGCATACATGCAGGTGTGTGTGGCTGTGCATGCATACTTGTCTGTGTGAGTATGGAGAGAGACTGAATTGAGGTCCTCTTG
This sequence comes from Acomys percivali, assembly GCA_907169655.1. Lineage (NCBI taxonomy): Eukaryota > Metazoa > Chordata > Mammalia > Rodentia > Muridae > Acomys > Acomys percivali. Next base: position 62,909,455 of record OU015749.1, on the reverse strand, counting down.
CTTAATCAACAAGCATTTCACCGACTGAGCTGTCTCCCAGGCTCTGGTCACTGTAGTTCTTCTGAAATTGTGTGAGGAGCTCTTCTGAAGTGTCGGCCTACAAATATCTGCCCATGTCTTGCTCTCCCCTCCATTCTGGTAGCCAGCCTGCTGTGAGGTAGCACCCTGAGCACCCCTCCCCCTCAGCATTTTGTTTTTTCTTCTTGTATTTTCTACTGTTTTGAACTTACTTTACATACCAAGTTACTTGTTTATATGTTCTTGTGAGTTTATCTTGTTTCTTAAATTCTTCATATTTTCACACTGAGTTTATTGAGCATGTAGAGTTATCTATCTATCTGTAAAGTATTCTGATCTTATCCAAATAGGGTCCTGTCATTTGTCCTCCAGAGAAGGCTTCATTCTGCAGCGTCCATCTTCTACTGCCTCTTTGATGGTAGCAGGACTACTCTAAGGTTTATTTTGCAATCTGAATTTTTGCCTCATACTACTAATGATTCTTTGTCATGGAAGACTGGCTTACTTCCCTGTCCATCCCAAGGGAGCTGGTGCTTTTAAGGTGGCTATGGCTATAATGATTAAGAGTGTGGGGGTTGAAGTCTTTGTACTTCAGTTCAGCTCTTACCCTAATTGTCAGTTTTTTCTGTATAAATTTTGGGCAAGTCATTAACTTCCCTGCCCGTTTCTGGCTTTCCCATATATAAATGATGATATATGTCTTAAAGTTTGTTGAAAGATTACAGAACAAGTCCATGTGAAGAGAATGTAGCATGTTGTGTCACCCCTAAATAATTGTGTGGTAGGTATTCTCTATTAGGATTTCATGTTACTGGTTTATAATAGTGCTAAACTTTCTAGAAGTTAATTTTTCCAAAAACTTTTTTTGTTGACTTATTTCTAACTAGGATTTGTTTTCCTAAGGTAAAGGGTGTAGCTCTCAGCATTGGTAAGTTGGTATATCGTTTCAACCACTAGGTGGTGACATTTGCATAGCTAAGTGGCTAACTATTCTTTGTTATTTGTCATGGATGTGGATGTGTCTGAAGACCAAATGTAATTAGAATTTATCATGAATCTTACCTTGAGAAGAATAACAACTAAAGTGAATTTGAGTATGTTTTTACCATGTGATGCATATCTTCTGATTCCAAACATCAGTGAATTTAAAGTAAGTGGCTATGTTTCACATCTGTAGAAAGAAGTGGATGCAGCCAGTGTAGTGTTGATTTCCTTACTTTCATGTCCTTCAAATGTATCATATCTGTAGAGTATTTGTCTTCACTCTGTTGTAATGACTACCAAATTCTCCACTTAGACACTGGGACTCATTCCTTTCTCACCTGCTCAGGAACATTAGCCCTAACTATCTCCTGGTGTCTTTGTGTTGTCTGCTGTCACCATTGTCCCTTCTGTAACATACTGGCATCTTTGAGAACAAGGTACACTTGACTGCATACGCTCATAGAGTTCTTGGCTCCCTTTTGCTACAAACTCATTTTCCTACTGTATTATCCTTCCTGACCACTTTAGATTCTGTTCCCGTTAATCCTCTGAAACAGTCGTATGTACATATATACAACTGTCATGTAGCCTGAGCATGTTATATTTAGAAATATATATGGATATACACACATACATATATGCATGTAGCAACAATTAATGAAAAAAGAGGCCATGAATTTGAAAGAGAGCAAGGAGGGTATATGTGAGGGTTTGAAGGGCAGAAAAGGAAGGGAGAAATGTAATTATAATCTCAAGAATAAATGGAAAAAGGGTAAAGTTAATAATGGCCTCGGATCCTCTGTAGTGAGGCTAGCCTTGAAGTCTTCATTCTGGGTTTTTCCTTTCATGGTTTCTTTCCTTAAATTTATGTAGTTTCCTTAATTTAGTTTTGGAATGCTAGCAGTTATCAAATATATGTGTCAGTGTTGTCTCCCATCTGAACCTCAGCTTTTTAAGTCTCTTTTGGACCTACTTGGATGTGTAAATACTATCAAACTTAACAAAGCAGAACATATGAGGTTTTACCCAGACTGCTTTCCCATACAGGTGAAAGGTTCTGCCATTTTCCCCAGTTACTTACGCCCCAAACCATGAGTCAGCCAGAAGGCTTACTCACCCTTTCAGAGCTGTTCTGCCCCCCTTGCTTGTAAGACATTGCTTGCCTGATAGCTCACTTTGTTTCTCTAGCCATGCATTTCTGGCTGCTGCTATTGTAATCGACTAGTGAGCTCCCATTTGTAATGCTGATCGAAAGGCCATTACCCCTTGACATTGACCAGAGGAGGCTGACTTGGTGAAGTTCTGGAGAGAGTGATGGGTGGGCAATAAGGCTGTGTGCAATAGGCTTTGAGCAGCATATGGGAAAGAGCCTGTAGCTTACCGGCCCCCCACGCACCACTGCTTCCAAGGCATGCTGATTTCATAGGTATCACAGAAGTTTCTCAACATAGTGGTCATCTAAGTTAATTTGTAGAGCTGCTGGCAGCTTCCCACAGGCCGGGCATTTATTCTCCTTCTTCCCCCTTGCCCCCATCTTGCTTATCTGAGATCCCAGGAACGTTAGCCAGCAAGTATCTAGAATGCTACCTCGCCCAGAGAAAGTGACCTATAAATATTTATTAAATATGCCATTAACTATATAAATAGCTCATTAGATTTGAGCTGTAGTAAATTAGAAATGCAATGGGAGCAGAGTAACTAAGCACTGTGACGTTCGCATCTGGCGAGGGAGCATACTATCATCTAACTTGCTTCGCTTGGTCACCAGCTGTTCTTTGTCTCATTGTAGGGCATTATCTCACCCTGCCCTGTGTAATCCCTGAGCTATTCACTTTGCTTCCTTCCTTGTGTTCTGTCCATGTTGTTAAGGCTGCCTTAGAACTGGCTGAATCAGACTTTGGTCATTTATTAACCACAGTGACTTTAAACCAAGTTTTTATCTTTTAATGTTTCCTATCCAACAGCTGCAGTAAGGCTGTGTCTTTTCAGTCTGTTCCAGACTGAAGTTGAATTAGGAGATAGGCTGCAGGAGTTGGGAGAGACCATTGATTGAGTTATTAGGTGCCAAGTTTCCTATGATCCCCAAATGGAGGAACTAAGTGGTACCACTGTTTTGAAGGAATACCTATGAAATGAACCAAGGAAGTGAATGAGAGCGAGGAGTGGGGGATGTTGGGGATGGAGCTCAGGATCTGTCAGGACTGAATTGCTCTTCATTGGTGCTTCATTTTAACTGTGGGAAGCTAGCTCATATGCTCATTAACTATTTGTATATTTAGGTAAAGAAGTCCTCACCTGGGAACATTGAGTGTATTTTCAAAATAAAAACGGTGGGTGAGGAGAAGACATGCTTTTCTTTTTTGCTTTATTTTTGTGTTCAATACAAATCCGTGGGAGGTGTGTTTGCACATGTGTACATGTCTCTATATGTATGCATGTATATATATATCTGCCTAATGCAAAGAATAAATAGAAAGAATTATGGTTACTGCTCTCATGAATTTCTTAGTATCTCTTGTTCTTTGTTTCTGGACAGCTTTGCTGGATGGTGATTGAATAAGCCGTCTCCTCAGCAGTAGAGTCAATGACATTTTGGGCTGGTCATCTTTTGTAGTACAGGATTGCTGTTTTCCTCATAGGCTTTTAACATCCCTGGCTGTGTGTGGCCCCTGCCACTAATTCCTTAAACTCATATAGAGACAGTTGAAAATACTTCCTGAGTTCCCATAAATGTTATCGCTGTGTTAGAACAACTGCTTCTAGTTTATTCAGGTAGAGCATAGAGTGTGAAGTTAAAAAGGACATTTGGCTAACACAACAAACTTTCATCAGTAGCCAGGCCAGGCAGAGATCGCTTAACAAACCATTGCTTGTTTTTGAGAGTAAAATGCTTTATTCTGACAGAGCCATGGTTATTTTCTTATATCATGTCCATGGCCGATTTTATGGCATGATGGTAGAGCTAAGTAGTTGTGACAAAAACTATACTGCTCACAAAGTTTAAAATATTTACTAGGCAGGCTATCACTGTGTCATCCCTTGTTATAGAACCGAAAGCCTTCCAAGGGTCTTAAAACGTTTGAGATGTTTGAAATGTTAAACACCTAAGAATTAGATCCTCTCTGAGGTACCCAGAATTCCCTGTTCTCCTGCCCCCTCCTCTCTTCTTTTAACCCCTTCCCTGCTCTCTTCTCTGTTCTTTCTATCCCTACTCACAAACCTCTAGTCTTAGGATTTCTCATAATAATAAAGTAAGAATGAAGCTTTTTTCTGTTGTTTTAGGGAAGAACTTGTTTGTAACCCCTCCCCCCATGGATCTTACTTTCTGTCATCTATTAATATGCCTTTTGTGCTTCTTTCTCTTTTCAGAAGTCTCATGGAACAGGTAGGGAGTTGGAAGAGATAGAACCGTGATATTAGTGTTCTACCTGCTCATAAATTTTCTGTGGGTTTAAAGGAATTAAAACACACACACACACACACACACACACACACACACACACACACACACACACACGGCAAGTTCTCAGGTTAGCTATGGTGGCATAGTCAGGAGGAAGAGGCAGATTTCTGAGTTTAAGGCTTGGTCTACATATTGAGGTCCAAGCCAGCCAGGGTTACAGAGTAAGACCCTGTCTCAAAGCAAGCCAAAAACCAAACCTACTCTGATTTCCAAGTTTAGAAAAAAGTACACAGAAAGATTAGAGGAAAAATGAGGTGGGAGACATTGTAGAGGTAGAAGGTACTGTGAGCATGTAAAAGCGATGCTGCATACTGCCTTGGGAGGGTAATCCATGTCGTTTGGGACTAGTCCTGTAGCTGCTCTCAGCTTTTGCCTTGTAAAAGAAGAGGAAATCATGTCAATATTATAGGCTTTTGAGTACTAAAAACAATTGTATGTTAAATAATTGTATTATCTCTCTCCCCTTTCAAAAAGCCATAAAACCTAATATACATTAAAAAGTTAAAAAAAAAACAAACCCTGTAATATACTTTTAAAAAGTTACTATGAGGCAACTCAGGCAAATGGTACTCAGGGCTAGTGGGTGGGACCGCCAGCAGGGTCTAAGGAGGAACAGAGTGTTTTAATTTACTAGATAACTTTCTTATGTATTAAAAGATGAAGAAGTGGAAGAGACAGTCTTGATGCTAGGTGTGCATTCCATAGGAGCTCTATATGCTCCTATATGGCTATTCTATATGGCTGGGCTCAGGGTCAAAAGCCAGCTGAGTAGAGCAGGGGGGTGGTGGGCAGTGTAAGACAAAAAATCGGGCAGACATGCAAGTGCTAAGGGCAGTCTCTTTGCTACCAGTATGTCTTAGAAAGTTTATTGCTCTAGTATTTGTAAGAAAACTGTGAATGGAAGGATTGTTGTGAATTCCAAACAAGGACCAGAACTTTGCAGATTCCCAGCTCTTTGCATTGTCAGTAATTGTACTGGGAACATTGTATAGAGAGGTTTGGAGTTATTCTCGGTCTACCTGAAGAAGCTCAAGCACGCATGTTTCGTGTGGTACATGGGTACTGCCTTGTGGATAAGTCATGAAAACTTAGTACATAATAGTACCAACAGACTGTGTGATACTCTGTGTACCATTCAGGAGAGCAATACATAAAACAGGTCTACATAACCAGAAATTGGTGCTGTTTTTGGCTTTTGATTGGATCTTACTTCTTTCCCTCTGTTATCTGTTTCATATAATCCCAATTCTAATGTTCTGCTGGAATGCACTTTATACTGTTATATGTAGATTTTCTGTTGTAAATTTCTAGATATAATTTACTGATCTTTTACTTAGAATTTATATATTCATCTGACAGACATGAAAGTCTTCAGTAATCACTAGGATGGATTATCCCTTACAAGAAAGAACATGCCTTACATTTATTGCTAAACTTTCCAGATAGGCTGAAGTGATGGGAAGACAGTGAGCTCCATTTCTAGCCCAGGTTAAACTTTTAATTGTGAAATTTAACACTTTAAACTAGGCATAGGCAGCAGTGTTCTAGATGGCCTGTTCTTTTATCATCCCATGGCATCATATAGTATCTTTAGATACTCGTACAGGGGAGCTGACAACCTGTCCCACAGCATGCGTAGAAATTTTAACAGACACAGAAGAATAATTAACAGGGTGCAACACCAGTGTTCACCAGAGTAATTTTGTGCACATTCATTTTTATTTGTGCACTTATTGTACATGTGCATGGTGGGCACATATTATTGTTCACATGTGGAAGTCAGAGGACAACTTGTAGAACGTGGTAGGTTGGGGATCAAACTCAGCTCCTCAGGCTTGGGAAAAGCACCTTTACTGCACTCGTCTTGCTGGCCTGTTCATAGAATGACTTTGATAAAGGCGGTTTTTCTGAGGAAAAAGGAATTGGGCTTATGCATGGGAGGGAGTGGATTTCATTCATGTTTTGCCCTTTGCATACTTTGTGGTTTTATCATTAAAATAAGACAAGACACATGGGTGAAGGAGAACTTCCTTTCCCACCTTGCCCCTGCTCCCTAAGGCAGATGAGAGAGCTGGTCCCACCAGTCACTGGCTGCAGCACTTGGGAGAGTGGGCCCTGTGCTTCACAGTAGAGCTGGGCCTGGTGGTGACGGCACAAGTCAGCCATCCCCGGCCCTGAGGGCATGAGAGTGGGGAAGCTGACCTTGTCCCTTGCCGGCTGTGGCTTTGGGTAAGCTAGCCAGGGCAGTGCTGGAGACCTGGAGGGCTGACCAACTCAGCTATCTCTGAGGCCCAGATCTGGGGCTTTGAGTTAGCCCACCCCAATATCTACCCAATCTATGATCTGCTGGAGCATATGAAAGGACCCATCCTGCAGATCCAAAGCTATAGGATCCACATGCCACAGGCAACAACAGGATACCTGAGAACAGTTCTCATGAGGATCCAGTGTTGATGGTGGAGCAGAAGCCAGACTTCGAACTAGATCAATGACTCACTGCAATGAACATTTTAAAGTAAAGATGTGTGGGCAAAGGTATATTATATTGCCTGACACACCGTTATACACTACAGCTTCTCTAATAAGATTTAAAAAAAATTCTACCATATTTTCTTTTGGGGGGAAGTTGTAAGGCTGGAGGGCAGATATGAAGGGGTGGAGAGATGGTAGGACTGGGGTTCATGATGTGAAATGGATAAAGAATCAATAAAAAGTTAAAAAAATAAGACAATGTGCTAGGATCATGTGGTTTATTTTTTATCTTTTATTTGGTCAAAATTATTCTGTGATATTGATGTTAATTTCTGTTGACTTAGATTTTCTGACATTTATACATGTGAGATGAGTGAAAATGTAGGTAGTAAATATATTTAATTATCCCTCTATCAGAAGTCAAACTTGGAAGATTAAAACTGTGGTTTTATATATGTTTCAGAAAATTCATTCTCTAGTACAGAGGTTCTCAGCCTCTTTGGGGGTTCAAATAACCCTTTCACAGGGGTCACATATCAGATATTTACATTATTACTTGTAACAGTAGCAAAGTTACAGTTACAAAGTAGCAACAAAACATGAGGGAGTATATTAAAGGGTTGCAGCATGGGAAAGGTTGAGAAACACTGCTCTCCTAGGTACACAAAGCGGCGTAGAAATGAATATTTGTGGTTAGTACAGTAAAACCCTATAAATTTCTTGTACTAGGTAGAAGTTGCATCATTGTTTAAATTTGTTTGGAAAATGACTTTCATACAGTGTTGTGTGAAGGCAGTGTCAGCTCCTTCCTACTGTTTTCACATTTAGTTAATCCATGGGTGGTTTGGTCCTTTCCATACTTAGAAACTTCTGAAGGCATATTTACCTATTTGGCAGCTTAAATACTGGAAGTGGACTTGTGATTTAATCCTTCATGACAGTACGATTCTGTGAGCTAAAAGCTACAAAGGAACTGGGCTTGGTGTTACATGTCTTTAATCTCAGGATTCAGGGGTCAGAGGAGGTGGGTATCTGTGAGTTTGAGGCCAGCCTGGTCTATGTCTTAAGATCCAGACCAGCCAGGGCTACATAGTGAGAACCTGTCTTAAAAGCTGTCCAAAGCCCAGAAAGGCCCCAACAATGGTTTAGGCAGACATATTTAGTATAATTTGGCTGGAATTGGAGCTTGCTACCTTCTCTGAGTTGAACATTTGACTTGTAGTTAAGCTTCAAGCACCACAGCGAAGTTGTTCATTATAACTGTGTTGACTGCCACACCTTAATGACTATAAAGGCAAACACACTCCCATTGTATACTCTTTGTGCTTTGTCAAGATGGTATGAGACTTAGCCTGTAGTTTGCCGGCAATCGAAGCTGGACAGTAAGTCTGGGGAATCCTGTCTGTCTCCACAGTCCTGCTGTTGCAGCTTGCGGCCGTGCCTGGCTTCCTGTGTGAGTGCTGTGGAACTGAGCACAGGTCCTCATGCTTGGGCAGTAAGCGCTTACTGATGGAGCTGTCTCCCCAGCCTCGGGGGAGCTTGGGTCTTTATATGCAGTATGCTTTGCTTAATACAGCGGACTTGTTCTGAGATGCGTATCCTTAGGCAGTTTCATGGCCTCTTGAAAAGGATGCCTGGTGAGGAAATAGGATCAAGTGTGGCCTAGCAAGAGGCTCCTATGTTAGTTAACCTTGCTGTCTTCAAATCCTACGTCACCTTTGTAACTGCAGCATTATCTGCCTTTGGCAAGTTGGCTTCTCTTTTAATTGTCAGCTCTTGTATTTATAAATTGGAGAATAACTAATGCCACCTGGGTTTCTGATGAAGGTTAATAAAGTGTTAATAAAGTGAAGGTGAATATAAAGTACCTGGTTTGGTAGTCAGTGCGCGGTGCCTGGCAGCCTTTGGTTAGATATAACTAACAAATCTCTTGCCTTTTTCAAACAGTATAGTGTGAAACTGAAAAATGTATTTAAGGCCCATATAATTATACATGTAGTATAAATAAAAATAACTGGACCTAAAAACGACCTAGATGGCTTAGGTCAGTCTCTTGATGTGGCTTTTGATGCAGTTTTAAAAGAGTCAGTGAGAACAAGGTGTATGGAGTTTCACTTCTGGTGCAATGCACAGTACATTTTTTTCTCCTAAGTACAAGAAATGAACTCTAAAATAGCAATACAAAGTTTGTAAGCCAGATGGGGAGATGACTCCATTGATAAGAGTGTTTGCTGAATAAGCATAAAGACCTTCATCTGATTCTCCAGAGCTCACTTAAAAGCTGGACGTGGCTGTGCATGTTGTAGTCCCAGCATTGTTGGGCAATGGGTCCTAGGAGCTCACTGGCCGTATAACCTTACAAAAACTGTTTCAGCCTGAGAATAGACTTTTCTCAAATGAATAGGAAGAGAGCAATAAAGGAGGACACCATCCTGTGGCCTCCACACACACATCAACACGTGCACACACACTATAGTATATGTGTGTATATACACATACAATATGATTCTACTATGCATTAGTGAAGAAGAATCAGCAACAGTTGTTTATTATCAAGTATTATGTCTTACAGAACACATACTGAGGAAAGGAAGGATCTGGAAAACAACAAGAAATGTTTCAGGGACGATAGTACATGATAATACTAATGGCGACAGAGACTGTCAGTGACTCACAGCCTGTGACTGTAGACATATTCGAGTACTTGGACCCAGGAACAGTGCTCAATCGCGTTGCCTAGGGAGCAGGGAAAGTGCCCTGTCTCTGAAGGTTTTGCGTGAAGCGTACCGTGGGCAGGTTTAGAGTTACTGAGTTCAGCTGTCTGTGGGTACAGTTGAAGATAGGGACTGAATGCCTGGCTCTCAGTCTTAGAATAAAAGATGCTGGTGTGCATTACTTACTGGTTTTGTTGCTGTGACCAAATACTTGCTGAGAAGCAGGCTAAGGGGGAAGTTTATTTTAGCTCCCAGTTTGGAAGGATACAGTCCGCCATGGAAGAACAGCATGATGGCAGGAGTGTAGCTGGGACGCCTCATGTCTCACACCTGGCCGAACAGGACGAAGGCAGGAGGCAGGGCTGATTTTCAAAGCTTTGGGTCAGCTCCAGTGATCCATTTCCCACCAAGGCTCTCCCTCTTAAAGGTCCACAACCTTTCCAAACAGTGTCACCAAGTGTTTGCACACACACCTTTAAGGGACAGGACACATTCCAACATACCAGTTGTGTGCTTATGATTTTGGCTGCAGTTTACCATCTCTTAAGGTTTCCATGGATTTATAGTTATGAAAAAAAAAATAGATAGTTGTCTTTTCCATGATTAAAAGCAAAATTGGGGAGGAAAGGGTTTGTTTTGCTTACATTTCCACATCACTGTCATTGAATAAAGTCATGACCGGAACTCAAACAAGACAGGAGCCCAGAGGCAGCTGTGCAGAGGCCATGGAGGCTTCTACTTTCTTACCGAGTGCTTTCTTACCGGCCCAGACTGGCCCCCACCCACAATAGCCTAAATTCTCAATCAAGAATTGCCCTACAGGCTTGCTCTTACCTACTCTCTGATCTTATGGAGACATTTTCTCAATTGAGATTTCCTTCTTTCAGATAAGTGGGTATGTCAAGTTGTCATAAAACTAGCCAGGTCAGACTTATCTCTGCCAGGTACATTACTATAGTAGAACATAGACATGCAACTAGATTACAGCCTTTTAAGACAAATCCTTTAGAGTATATATCCCATTTTAAAATTAGTTAAAAAAGAAAGACACTTTGGTAGTCCACACATCTCTTTTAAAACACTGTATTACTACTACTACTACTATTATTATTATTATTGTGTGTACATGCTGTGGTGTGTATGTGTGGAGATGAGAGGACATTTTTGTTGAGTTAGTTCTCTGCTGCTACCTTATGTGGGTTCCAGGGGTTGACTTGAGGGTTAGCGCCCCCCCCCCCCCCCGGGCCACCTTGCTAGCCTGGGTTCCAACACCTTGAAGGAGATTTGTAAGATCTCTTACTTATATTTTTTTCTCTATTGTTGTTTTTTCTCTTTCATTTCTTTAATTCACCTAAGGTTTTATAACAGTATTATTCTCAATCTCTAATAAAATTTCTTAGTAATTATTTTTAAGTTCCCGATTTTCAAATATAACATTTCCTCTCAAAGATTTAGTTAAAATATGATACTAATATAACTTCACCAACTGCAGATACCAGGAGGCAATTCAAAAGTGGGATGAAGCACTACAGCTGACCCCAGATGATGCCACACTTTATGAGATGAAATCACAGGTAATAATTATA
>OU015749.1:62883163-62898208 GCA_907169655.1 Acomys percivali | reverse complement strand
GCCCAGCACAATAGTGATGAACAGCATGCCTGGGAATCCTCAGCAGAGCGCTCACTCACAGAGACTGCCACAGTGGACTCTATGCGCCGTGGAACAAAGGCCAGCCCACCTCTGAAAGAAGCCCAAACCAAATTTACTTGGAGGAAAGAATAAAAAAAGAGATTATGAAGAAACACTCTCAGTTTATTGGCTAACCATTACCCCTCTTTGGAGGAGTGTGACAGAGAAGTCAGTGATATGATGCTGGATACAAGGAAGAAAAAACGTCTGCTGACAAGCCTTAATAGAAGTTGTTCATTCAGGAGCAGGAGCAGGAGAAAGGGGGGTAGGAATGAGGAGGCGGGAGGGAGAGAATTGTGTAGTCATTTGAAAGAAATGGCCCCAATAGGCTCATAGGGAGTGGTACTGCTAGAAATTGTGGCCTTGGTGGAGTTCTCAAGATGAATTTGCTTAGAGCTTTTCACTGAACTAGCAGAAGATAAAGAAAAGTTTTATGAACAGTTTAAAGATACAACTTAGAAATCATTGAAGTTGCAAGAACTTTTTATACCTCTTATAGTACTCCATTTGTTCTGGGCACGAGAGGATTTCTCCAGGATTGCTGTACCAGAATAAAGGAAAGTCAGAGCACATTTTTTTTGTCACAATACTTTTCTGGTTTCATCTTGGCTGACAGATAATTAATTATTGCAATCCACTAAGTATTGTTCACATAATACTCTCAAGTGAGAGTTATGTGTTTTAACAGGTTTGATTTATTTTATTGAGTAAGAATCCAAATAAAGTAGGTCCACTGAAGCAGATTTTGTAAAGCTCTTCTTCATTAGAGGCTTTCAGGTTCAGGATTAAAATATGTGCAAATTAAGGCAAGGTTTATGGCAAAATATATTAAGAGTTTATTGTAGAACCTAAGAATAGTGCTTGTGTCAAGAATGTTCCGAAATGCTCATGGACTCAAAGATTATAAATGAAATAAACGGTTTTCTGTGGGTTGAAGTAAAACATGAGTTCTCTAGTTCTGTGAATTTCCTGGTTTGTGTGGCTTGAAAAGCCTAGTTGTGAGGCCTGCACGCTGCTTAACTTTCACAACAGGTAGATGTGCACTTGAGACAGGATGGCTGGTTAAACAAATATATTCAACTAGTTTAACAACAAGATTTGACTGTTTCCTAAAAAATACATTGTAAAATAGAAGTGACACCTAGACTTCAGACAGCTCCGAGCTCCTACTGCTGGGATACAACCACTTGGTTCTCACTAGCTGGACATAGAGATGCTTTATTCTTTTATTTATTTTGGGAATGAAAAAAGGTCTAAAATTTCTGATAAGGAATGTAAAGCAGGGAGTAAAAGTCATGTAAACGCTGTCTACCAGATTAAAATAATGCAGAGTCATTGTCCATGTGTGGTTCTTGACCGGTCGTTGGTCAGTTTGTCTTCCACGTGCTTCTGACGGGTTTTGTTTCTTCTTTTGGCACTTAGGTCCTGATGTCTCTTCATGAGATGTTTCCAGCAGTACATGCAGCAGAAATGGCTGTCAAGCGGAACCCGCACTCCTGGGAGTCCTGGCAGACTTTAGGCCGTGCTCAGCTTGGATTAGGAGAGATAGTCCTGGTAAAGAAATCAGTCTGTTATAATGTTCAAATTTAAGTCTATTTTGATTATAAAAGGACAGGTGCATGTTGTATACTGCCTCACCCTGTGACCCTGTATTTTCTCTACCCTTTTTTTCCTCCCAAACCACACCCTGTTAATTTACTTTGTTTCTTAGACAAATTTATTTCATTTAATGTATACACAGATAACTTTATGTGACTGTGTAAAAATCTAGGAACAATGGATGAGAGAAAATATATGATGTTTGTCTTTCTGAGACTGGCTTGATGCACTTAATATGATTTGTTTCCAGTCGCATTTCTTTGCCTGAAAACATTTTAACTTCATTCTTCTTTACAGCTTAAAAGATGCATTGCGTATGTATACACACCACATTTCCCTTATCTCTTGCTCTGATGGGGGCACCTGGGTTGTTTCCTAGTTAGCGGTTGTGAATAGTTTTACATAAATATTGATGTGTGGGTATCTCTGTGATACCTCTACTTGGTGTCCTTTGAGTAAATACTCAGGAGTAGTGTAGCTGGATCAAAGCTGGGTCAAGTGGTATATCAATTTCTAGTTTGTTGTATTCTCTGATACTAATAAGGTTTAACTTTTTTTTTTAATGTTTATTGGCCATTTATATGTCATCTTTTTCTATTTTTGCATTTTAAAAACTAAAATGTAATTACATCATTTCCCCCCTTTCTTTCTTGCCTCCAACACTTCCCATGCCCTTTCCTGTGGGGCATGTGGACCGTTTGTGCCACCGGAGGAATTGGCACAATCAGAGGCAGCTACTGTGGTGGCTGTGACTGGCTGTGATGGTTGAGACAAGGGCCTGACCCTGACTGATAGGCAAGTCCGGGGGTCCAGCGATGTATTCTTCAGGGAGAAGGGGAGCCCCCCTTTTCCCTCAAGCATTACAGCTTAGTAAATAAAACAGCCAGTCTCCCAGGTACCCGTTTATGTAAGTAACTATGTTCATCTGGTTGCGGGCCTTCTGTTCAGAGGCACTCACAGAAACAGGACGGGAGCTTATCCCATTCCTGCCAGTCTCAGGATGAAATTTTAATTCTCTTATGTTTTGGGTTGTGGGCCTAGCCTTTAATGGCCGAGCCATTTCTCCAGCCCCCGAATTTAAATCTCAAGTTTGAAGTTTCTGGGGTTTGAACATGCTCCACCTTGTCAGTCCTGTACCAATTCCTCTGGTGGCACGATCCATGTACTCCACACTTTCCCTTGCTTTTTCTCAACTTCATGGCCTTTTTTTCTTTGTTATTGTATCTTTACATAAGCGTATATAATATGTTTATATATAATAATTGTCACATTACGTATGATATAAAATATATGATAATTATTATATAAGCATATAAAATATGCTTATATAATATATATTATATGTAAATCTACAAGTATATAAATATAACCTTCTCTGTCCATTTAGTGTTACTTGCATGGTTTGATTTCAGGGCTGACCTGTTGGTGCTGGATAACGAGGTTGTTCTTCCCTGGGGATGGCTATTTTTCCCACCCTCAGGATTCCTTATTTGGCTGTAGTTCTTTTTCTAGTGGTGGGGCTCTGTGAGATGTTTACCCTTCCATATTACCATGCCTATTGGTATTATACTTGGTCTTGTTTAGGCATCTATAGTGTTGAAGTATAGTGGGTGAATCTTTCTGTCCCTTTTAGGAAATATAGCCTCCCAGCAGATTTCCTAGTTCTCTATGTTTCAGTCTTTTGTCCCCCTTGTCCTTGATGGCCCCTGGGCCTTAGCGTCAGAAGTTGTGTTGTGGATATGTATTGAGGCTGGACACCTCATGGTCAGTTAGTTGTTCCATGCATTGTGACCAGTTGGGGTGTTCTGTGATGCAACAGGTTTCCATCTGTTGCAAAGAGAAGTTTCTTTGATGAGTGGTGAGAGCTACACTTATCTGTGGTATAAGGGTAAGTATTTAACGTGTAGTTATAAATTGTGCTGGTTTCTTAAAGTGGCAGTAGAAGGTTCTCATCTAAGATCTATGGCCTCCGCTGCTCTAGGAAGTTGGCTAGATTTTCAGCACCAAGCATTGTTTCCTTTCCATCGAGTAGCCTTTAAATCCTATCAGATAGCTATTGGTTTCCACCAGGATACAAGTACCATTATTGCACCATTAGGTATGTATTTTTCCATATTGATCATTGTAGTGGTTCAGAGGCATCACAGCTGGATAGATCTTTTGGTTTCTTCTCCTCCTGTGGCAGTTTATATAGTACCTTCCAGTGCTATAAAAGCTTGTCCTCAGAGAGGAGAATTTTGGGTCAGATCTAGCTCGGATCTTCTGAGTCTTTTATTGTGAATTGCATGATATCTTCAGCAACAGGGACCTAACGTTTTACTCCTTAAAGGCAACCGAAAGCAACAACAATAATGTTTTGGGAGTCTCTTGGACTACCCTGACCAACACCTTGGAAATGGGTTCCTCAGGCCTGGTACTGGAATTTTTCTTAGTCTTTGGCTCTTGGGAACACTTGTTAGTTCGAGTGGCATAAGTTTATTTAAACCGCGTGTGTGTGTGTGTGTGTGTGTGTGTGTGTGTGTGTGTGTGTGTGTGTGTGTACATACACATACACACATACATATACACACTGGTATGTATTATTCATAACTTTAGGTACGTAAAAATAATATTCCTCAAAGACATTTCTTCAAATATCCTTAGTGTTATTTTCCCCACTTTCCTCTCCTCTCCGCTATCTACCCTATTTGTCTTTTCATATGACTGTATCTTACTGTTTTTCTTTCTGGAAAATACTTACAGGAAATACATATGTCTAGTGGACTGAGAGAGTGAGAAAGCAGGAGGAGAAGAGCAAAGCGAGAAGGAAAGGCTTGTTAGGAGAATTCTGGTGTAGGGTGACAGGACGAAAGAGTAAGAACATGAAAGAAAATGGCTCTACAAGGAAAAGGCATACAGAAGAGTGGGGTTACTGAAAAAGAGAAGTCGGAAAGGAAAGGAGAGTAGGAATCGAGGAGGTGGCTGTGTATGCGATTCGGTTCTGGTCTCTCGCGTCAGCCACCAGTGCTGAACCCAGCTTGGGGCTGCCGCTTCAGGTGTGGCTGTTTGTGTCTGAATTCCCCAATGCTTTCCCTATCTTCCCAGTCTCATTTTAGTTAGTGGTTTTAATGCTGTGATAATTGTTGTACTAGATATTTCATTTGCATAATCTGGTATTTCTTTGCATCAGTGTACTATAGTTTTTTTGTACAATAACTTTGTAACACATTTAGGAAATCATGAAGTGTGATGTTTTTGGCTTTATCTTTTCTCAAAATTGATTTGGTGACTTGAGGTCTTTTGTAGTTCCATATGGATTTCAGAATTTTACTTTCTGTTTCTGTTAAAATGGCATTGGGATGTTGATAGGTATTGTACTGAATCTGTCCTTTTGCTTGGGTAGTATAAGCGTTTTATTGGTATTAAGTTTTCTAATTCTTGAGCATGAGATGTTGATCCATATGTTAGTAGTTGCTCCTGTATGTGAGCTCATCCTGCCAGGTTTTTTTTTTCCCACATAGTTCCCAGTGTGTAGAGGTGTAATCAGTGCTTGCATGTTGATTTCATATATTACAGCTTTGTGGAGTTTATTAGTCTTAATAGATTTTTTTCTTTTTTGACTGAGATTCACTGTTTTGTCCAGGCTAGCTTGACCTCCTTGGTCCAAGTCATCCTCCTGCTTCAGCTCTCTGAGTAGCTAGGGTTTAGACACTTGCCCTGTAACTGACAGTACTGGCAGTCATCTTGTAGAATCTTTAGGGTGTTCTATGAGTAAGTTGTCTCATCTGCAAATTGGGGTAATTTTACTTCTCCCCATTTGCATGATTTATATGTTTCTTTCCTGGTTCTCTGGCTCTGACTTACAGTTCAGCCATAAGCACGCGGAAAGAGCGTACCAATTGGTCATCTAATACCAAATGGTCAGTCCTGAAAACCTGCATACAAGAAACATTGTGTAAACTGAGCAGGTGATATCTAGGAATATATACATGAGAAGAAATGATGTAATTATAATCTCTAAAATAAAACTTAAAAAAAGAAAGGGAAGAGCTGGCTTCATTCCTGATCTTGCAGGAAAGGTCCCAATTTTTCACTGTTGAGGGTAATATTGGTTTTGGGTGTTCTATGCATGACTTTTATTACTATCTGTTCCTAGATTGTTGGCTTTTTAATCACAAAAAAAGAAACTGAAAATTTTCAAATGATATTTCATCTATTAGGATAGACTTTATGATTTTTATTCTTTACTATATTATGTGGTATATTATACCAATTGTCCCATGTTGAACGTGAGATACTGTTCAAGGAATATCTTTGTTTTTTTTTTTAAGATTTATTTATTTACTATGTATAGAGTGTTCTGCTTGCATGTATGCTTGCACACCAGAAGAAAACACTAGATCTCATCATAGATGGCTGTGAGACATCTCTCCAGCCTCCGAGGGATAAATCTTATGTAGTCATAGTATATGATTCTTTTTTTTTTTTTTCCGTGACAGGGTTTCTCTGTGTAGCCTTGGCTGTCCTGGACTCACTTTGTAGACCAAGCTGGCCTTGAACTCACAGTGATCTACCTGCTTCTGCCTCCCAAGTGCTGAGATTAAAGGAGTATATGATTCTTTTAAGATGCTCAAGCCCTTAGAAGATAAAGTGCCGCTAATCTAATGGCTTTTCACATCCACCAGCATTTTGTCAGTCTTTTCCCCCTCACACTTCTATATTTTTTCTCTATAATTATCTAGTTATTATGACAGAAGACTATCTTATGTTTTAAAAATAATTGTAATAATATACTAGGATATATATACACATATGCATGTATATCCCATTTACTTGTATATATGTAATTGTACCTAAATGTGATGATATTTAGAAATAACCCAAATAAAAAAATCTTTTCCTGCAGGCAATCCGAAGTTTTCAAGTAGCCCTCCACATATATCCAATGAACCCTGAACTATGGAAGGAAGACCTTTCTTGGGCAAGAAAGCTCCAGGAACAGCAGAAAGTAGCACAGAGGATTGAAAAAAAAGAAATTCCACCCGAAGGAACAGACATGTCACCAGAGTCAATCCCTGACTATGACTTTGAAAGTGATGAGATTGTTGCTGTTTGTGCAGCTGTTGCAGAAAAACAGAAGTCAGTGTCTGCAAATAAAACAATGGTTGTCGTGTCAGCTTCTGGGACTGTAGAGATAGTGAGTGAGAATGCAGAGGGTTCTTCCACCCCAGATGGCTCGGTCTTTATCAAAGCCCGGTGAAGCAGTGCACAGGGAAAGGTGTTTGAATCTACCTTTTCTTTTTTGATTGCTACTTAATGCTTAGATGACATAGGGATACCCACTCTGGAGGAAGAGGGGAAAACTCCTGTTTGTAAAACGGGTTTTTGAGATGAAGCATATAAAAATCAAGTAATGGCATTATTATCCTTTAGGGAGTGGACTGTGCTTCTGTACGTTCAGTTCAGACTTAAGGTCAGCATCTTAAGTGAGATGGGTTCTGATTGAAAACATTTAATTTGACTGTATGAGAGAGCACACTTAAAGACACAGTTTGGAAACTGTGTTCTTGAATAGTGAGTGAGTAGCGGGACAGGCAAGTGTTACTGCAGTGCCGACCTGCAGACTTGGTTTTGTGATAAAGGAAGTACGTGATTTCTTTCCCTCCTGTAAATCTGCTGTTGTCTTTCTTCCATTTTTCTTGCTTCACTAGCATAAGTTTTCACAAACCTTGAATGTTTCTGACATTCATTTAGATTCAAAGTTATCACTTGGTTATATATGAATATTTGAAGTATTTGAAAGTTTGCCTAAAATGCATGCAAATGTGTGCTTCCTGAGCATTTCTTTTTTGTTGTTGTTCTAATTTGTGCTTCTGTTTTGACATTGAAGTTAAAAAGTGCTAACTGTCTTCTTCAGTATTGGATGATGTATGAATACTGGTGTGTCTGAGTGATGTTTCATTTTACTGTTAAGATTGAGTCATCTTTACCACAAGTCAGTCATTTGTAAAGATGAATGGCATTTACAGATTGTCAGTAAATTCTACTCTGATATTACCTGGCCAAAAAGAGTTTCTTTTCCTTTTTCTTCTTGTGGGGGGAGGCTAAACTAGACCGCATGCTAGACCAGCTAGCACTCTGCATCTCACCTAGATTCTCATACTTCTTTTTCTTATTTTTGAAAGCGTGAAGAACCCTGAAAACACGTCTTCCCTTTTTGTTTATTCATTTTTTAGAGACAAGGTCTTCCTTTTTATCCCAGGCTGGCCTCAATGCTCGCTTCCTGCCTCACATCTGGACTGTTGGGAATACAGGTATGATCTACACAGCTGACTAATACTACTTGCTTGTAACTTTTCAGGAAACAATCTCTAAACATCTTTCTAAATAGCTTTTTTGAAACTATTCAGTGCAATGAAAAATAGTTACGATTCCAAATATATATAAAGTCTCTCTCTTTAAAAGTAAAAAGGCAGAGGTATTATTAGAGTAGCAATATGTGACTGACAGGTAAGGAACTGGAGTGTCACTAATAGTACAGTCGCATGAGTATGAGCAGGACATGGTGAAGAAGCAGTTCAGTGTCAGGTGTCAAATGCCTGCAATCCCAGCACTGGGGAGGCTAAGCCAGGGGAGTTGTAAGTTCAAGGCCAGCCTGGGTGATACAGCAAGCCCTTGCTTTAGTATGAAACAAAACAGTGGAAAAATAAAGCAACACAAGAAAAAGTTGATTAAAAATCCTTAGTCACACTCACAAACCAATACTTTTATTGCTTTGAATTGTTGTTTTATTGTATATATTGTAGTACAAACATATGCAACTGTTGAGTGCTGTTAATTCTAATGCTCAGGAAGATATTATTGGTGTAAATATTTTTCTTTTAGAGATGAAAGTTATCTTTGTTGTATTATGTAATTTCTGCAAAAACTATTGGAATGTGTAAGTATGGTCTGCATTTTTGTGAGGATGATATTTTTAAGAAGTATTTTATGGGAATGCTCATTATTTTTTCTTTCAGAGTTGGAGAAAGCATTAGTTGCCTTAAAAGGTTGCCTCTGAAATATATCTTTAAAAATTAGCCCCTGAAGAAGAGGCCAGTTTTAGAATGATTAAAAGAAAATATTTTATTAAATAACAAGGGATATTCTCAGAGGGTAGCTACATGCCTAGAGAATGGAAATGTCATGTTTGCTCTGTTATATATGGATATCTTTATTGTCTAATTTGTGAATAAGTAGGTTTACCCCTGCCTTTTGGGGATTTTCCTCTTAGATTTTGGAAATTAGATGGGTGTGTTCCCCCCGCCCCCGTAAAAGTGTACACAAAACACTTTGTTTGGTTCCTCACACGTGCAGTCTTAGTAAATGCTAGGTGGCTACTTCTAGGAAGAACTTGTCTTAGGTCAGAAATACTTCCTGTTGAAAGAGATTTTTTTATAGCCTTTTATGTGAATGAAGTGCTGTGATACTGAAAGATGATTGTCAGCTAGAGATTGTTCTTGGCGTAGTCTGTGCCTCCATCTCAGGAGAGCCCAGGTCCCGTGTGGCCTGCTCCAGCTGCTGCTGAGCAGTTGACATTTTGGTATTGGTGAGTTATGCTAGCCTCCTTATTATCCAGGTTAAAGATGCAAAATAGACATAAGATAGGGAGAAAAAGGGAGAATGAGTTATGAAGAAGAAAGCCTCATTTCTCCAGACCCCAAAAAGTACTTTAGCTGATACTTTCATGCAGGAAGAGAAAAGACATCCATTATTTTGCTAGAATGTGAGTGATAATACATAAAAGTTTACTAAGCTTGTTTATAGTAATAATAATAATAATAATAACAACAACAACAACAACAACAACAACAACAATGATAATAACAATGATAATTTATGAATCTGGAGAAAACTCACTCATGATAATGATATAACTATATTTCATAAGTGATCTTAAACAAACAACAGTATTAGTGTTAAAGTATTATGTCTTAGATATCCAACAGTATCAAAAAGTTATGAGGGAGGCACAACAGAGCTCTTATGTATTCCAGCTGGGGCCTTTGGACAAAACAGAATGGGAATAATGTAAGCATTCAAATAGTGTAAATTGCTCTTGTTGTTTGGCTAAAACTAATGAGTCAAAGGGGCTGCCTTAGAGAACAGGTGTTCTCAGACTGTCACAGGACAGCACAGCCTGCCAGTCTGCAGATTATACTTTGCACGGTGACTCACAGGCTTGCTTCCCTTTCCCAGAACTAAGAGAATTATTAATCAGCTCTTTAATTTCTTTCGGTCAGAAACCCTTCAAATCCACTCTGTAACTGACATTCCAGGCTATGTCTTCATGATACACCATGTGTCTAAATGAGTTAACATAAGACCCATAATCATCATCTTCAGTGTGTGTGTGTGTGTGTGTGTGTGTGTGTGTGTGTGTGTGTGTGTTAAAATGTGATTTTATGAGATGATTTAAACCATCAAGGGAGTTTATGATTGATGGCATTTTAGGATAAAGAAACTCAGTTTTTAAATCAGTAATAAAACATGACAGTTTGTAAATTACCTCTTTACACAAGTAAATTAAAATGAAATGAAGGAGATTTTTATCTGAAGTCATGTACCTTAGCCATATGCAATTGAATAGAGCTATTTTGAATGCAGCTTAACCAGTATACAATGCCTCATTGAGTGTTATGTGTGAGCAACCTGTATTGTACTTGGAGAGAGGTAGGAAAGCTGATGAAATGTGCACCGATTTTTTGGGAAAGCAAGTTAGGCAGGAATGAATTTCCTTCATCTTTCTTTTTAGAGCATCCATTAACCAAGGAATTCTGGTCTCCCTCCCACCTCCTGAGGAGAGGAAGGACCAGATGTACTGGCTCCTTTCTCCCATTCCTCAGAGTTGGTCATGTCTTCTTCCAGCTGGGTTGTGAAGGGGAGTGGTGACTGGGAGGGGTGGGACCTGGGCTTCAGACTGCACAAAGCGTGAGGAGGCCACACTAGTTCTGGGCTCAGTGTTACATGGCCATTATATGCAGTCATCTGGTGTAATCTCTACGTCCCTGACTTTTCTCTTAGGTAGTTCAGAGACCATGAGGGAACCACGATCATTTAGGAACCCCCATCCCCAAGCACTAATAAAGTAAAGACTAAATATATTTCAAAGTAATTATGACATTTAGTAAAAACAAAATGTAAAAACTCTAATTTTTTTTAAGTTGTGGAGATTTTATTGAAAATGAGTAATTTTTGTTATGACATAACAGGAAAATTTACTTATACTATATAAAGGTCTACTGCCTTGTAATAGTAGTAAACCATAAAGTTGAAGAAGGAGTGTGGAATGAGTTATATCCTCTATCCACTTCTGTCAGTTTTTTTAAGTCAAATATCCACTTCTGTCAAATATCTTAATTGAGATATAGGAAAAGACTACCACATTAGGTTTGCAGTTTGAAAAGCTCTTGACAAATATGTGAATATCCACTTAACTATCTCTGCCACTATGAGTAGTCCCAAGTCCACCTAAAAAGTCCCAAAAAATCTAAAGCATTCTAGTTCACCCCTACTCTTGTATGCTGTCTGCTTACTGTGGCTATAATTAGACTTTACTTTTATGAAATTATAAATAGATGATACAGTATATGCTCTTATGTCTGGCATGTTTTGCTTAGCACAGCGTATTTGAAGTTCTTCATGCTCAGATCGATCCGTGTGCATATGTCATCATATGTTCTGTCCTGTTCCTTAGTGTGCTGTTGAAGGAATATACGACAGTTTGTTTAGCTTTGGGTAATGATGGACATTTAGGTTGTTTCATGGTTTGCTTTCTTATGAGTAAAGCTGCTGTGTACAACTGACACATTCTGTGAATAGACATAAGCAGTAATTTCTTTTGGGCAAAAGCATAGGATAAAGGTAGACTCCTGCTGTATGTGGAAGTTATTTGAAGCTTTTAAAGATCTCCCAAACTATTTCCCGAAATTTCCCTGGTTTTGGATTTACCAGCAATTGCTGGAGAAGTGTTTGTTTTCCCACACCTTTGTCAGTCGTGGTATTGTCCACCTTTACCATCAGAGGTTAGTGGATACTTTGTTCTAAGTATGCATCTCCCTGGTGATGTGTGGCTGTGTTTTCTTCCCTTTTTCTTGACTTTTGTCGACACAGTGTCTCATGTAGCCCGCCTAAGCTGGCTTTGAACTTGCTGTGTAGTAAAGGATGCATGACTACTGAGCTCCCTTTCTCCACCTCCCAAGTTTTGGGATTATAGGTGCTATGGACCACCATAGCTGGCTTATATGGTGCTGGGGATTGGACCCAGGCTAGGTAAAAACTCCACCTGGCCTGCATCCTAGTCCTTGGAACTTTTTTTCATGGACTTGACATTATCTTTTGGAGAGAAGTGTATGTTTGAATTTCATTTTCTTTACTCAGTTGTATAACTAACACTGGATAAAAATTCTTTATGAGTTACTATTGTGAATATTTTCTCTCCTGTGGTTTTCTTCAAACACTATTCAGAAGGCAGTATTTAGTGGCCTTTGGTGAAGGCCAGTATATAAGGTTTTTCTCTTTTTCAGTTGTACTGATAGATCAGTTCTTCTAAGTCACAAAGAATTTATATTTTCTGCTATGTACTTTTAGCATTAGCTTTTGTGATTTATTTTGTTGTTAAGTTAATTTTATATGTAACATATGTTAAAAACTGAGGTTCAGTTTTTGGTGTATAACCTTTCACACTGTTCACTAAAATACACTTCTTTACTGCCCAGCATATATATACCTGTCATCTGCCTGTGGTCCCAGTTCCTAGGAGCAGCAATGGCATTGTGATAGCCAGGCCAGCTGGAGCAAGACCTGCCTCAAAAATAAACAATTAAATTAATTAAAATAAAAGAAGATTGTCTCGTTTTATGATAAGTTAGTTATTTTAAAAACGTTAAATCAATTATATTTCTGGGATAAACTTCTCTAGTCAAGATGGATTGTCCATTTTAACTGCTCAATGCAATTCGATAATGCTACATTAAGGATTTTTGTGTCTGCTCATACAGGATAGTGACTTGTAGTCTTTTATTTTAATGTCTATGTCCAGTTTTCAAGTAGAAATGATGTGGAACACCCTATAATTGAGAAGTATCTCTGCCTGCTCTTCTTAGCTTTTATAGATGCTGGTATTTCTATAGTACTTAGTAGAAATCACACTTGAAGTCACTTAGTGATTTTTCTTTGGGAGAAGATTTTTAGTTACAAATTTAGTTTAAAAATAGCCAAAGTATAAGTATTACATGACATTGAATGATAGTATGAAAGACCCAAAAGACTCCATTCACAGCCATGTTGATGTCTCTCGTGGTCATTTACTATTTGAAATTCTCCTTCCGGTCCCCAACCACTATTTTTCTTTTCAATAAAAAAAATTTTTTTTGAGATTGTAACAGCATTTCTCCCTTTCCTTTCCTCTCTCCAAACTCTCTCATATACCTTTCCCCATTCTCCTTCAAATTCATGTCTTCTTTTTACTAATTGTACACACACACACACACACACACACACACACACACACACATACACACACACACACATTCTTTAATATACCCTGTCTAGTTTGTGTAGTGTTACTTGTATGTTTTCAGTTCATTTGACAGTGGCGGGCTGTGCTGCCATTTGACTGAACAACCAGTTGGTGTGCTCTTCTGCCCCTTGCTTTCCTCAGTTGCCTATAGTTCCTTGTGCAGGATTGAGGTATTTGGGCTTTTCCCTGTCCGTTGGTGGGTCCATTGGTGTCATCCTTGGTTAGCTAAGTTGGTGGGACTTTATGGATGTAGCTTCTGATGTTCCTAGGAGACACAGTCTTGCAACAGACTTCTTGGTCTTCACCATCTTCTCATCCTCTTGTCCTCCTCTTTCTAAAATTGTATGTGCCTGGTGTTTTGCCAGCATGTATGTCTGTGAAGGTGTCAATCCCCTGGAATTGGAGTTACAGACAGTTGTCAGGTGCCATGTGGGTGCTGGGAATTGAACCTGGGTCCTCTGGACAAGCAGCCAGTGCTCTTATCCACTGAGCCATTTCCTCAGCCTGATCTTCTGGTTCTTAACTATCTTTCTGTCCCCTCTTTTGCAATGTGTCCCCTGAGCTTTAGGTGCAGGAGTATTTTGTAGATGTGTCCATTGGGACTGGGCTCTGCAGCTCTGCATTTTGATTGGTTGTGGTTTTCTATAATGGTCTACATCTGTTGCAAAGAGAAGTTGCCTTGATGAGGGGTGAGGACTACACTCATTATGGTTATAAGTACCCATGTTTTGAGTGTAGTTAGGGATTTTGTTGGTTTAGTACAATGGTGATTGTATGTGGTTCTCTACTAAGCTATGATTTCCCTACTCCTGAGTAGTTGGCTAGGGTTATCATGCCCTGCTGGTCACTGATGCGGTCCATAGGCACCACAGCTGGGGGACTGTTGGTTGCCCCCCTCATGCTGGGGGACTGTTGGTTGCTCTCCTCCTTTGGAAGTCTGTGTGGTGCCTTCTGGTGCCATGAAAGCTAGTTTGAGGGAGGGGGCATTCAGGTCAGTTCCAGTTCAGGGGCCTCTGGCCTTTGTTTCTGGAGTGCATGGTGTCTTTGGCAATAGGAACTACCTACCTTCCACATACCATTAGTATTTTCCACATTTTATATTCTGCTTATTGTATTCTACCTGATACTATGTTGTTGTTGTTGTTGTTCATATTCCTTATAAAGGAGTTCTTAGAGCTAGAGCATTGGTCAGATTTGTTTTCTTGGTGGGGCCAGGGGCAGGAGGACGGTGGTAGCCTTGATACTGCTACTAGGAGTTAAATATTTCTCCCTATCACCTCTTAGTCATACCAGCATCTATTGATTGCCGTTTTCTGGCATACTTTCCCTTGTTGCAGAGATCAAATACCCCACAAAGAACCTGAAGAAGGAGTGGCTCGTCTTGGCTCAGGGTTTGAAGATACAGTTAGCTCATTGTGGGGTGGCAGGCAAGGCGGCAGGAGCGCAAGGCCACACTGCATGGACAGTCATGAGGCAGAGAAAGCTGACTGCTGTGCTCAGCTGCCTTTCTCCTGTCTAATCAGTCCAGGACCACAGCCCAGGGGATAGTACTACCCACATTCAGGGTGGCTGCTTCTTCTAGAAACATCTCAGATACACCCAGAAGTCTGTGTCCTGGGCGACTTGATGAGAGTAACCATCCAGTCTCGGTCATGATCACTAAAGGTCATAAGAACAGTGATAATTCTGTTTGTCTTTTGTTCCCAGAAAATTTTGAGGAGAAACTCCCTAAATCAACTATATTTTCTTTCTTTGGGAAATAATTTATATAGTTAAGCCATTTAGGAGTAAAGACCTGCCTTCTTTCTTTCTTTCTTTCTTTCTTTCTTTCTTTCTTTCTTTCTTTC
>OU015749.1:62857117-62879043 GCA_907169655.1 Acomys percivali | reverse complement strand
ACACACACACACACACACACACACACACACACACACACACACACACATCAATGATCTCTATGGATTGTGCTCATGGAGGTAAAACAAAATCCTTCTTTACAACACATTTTCTGAAACCATCATTTCCTAGGCATTAGTTCAGATGGTAACAGAACATTTTAGAACATTTAGAAAGTTTAAGCTTCATCCTTTTTGAGCCATTCTTACCTTAAGAATCCCCGAACCACTAGGCCCGCAAAGATGATGACTTGCTTATCTGCTACTATTTAAAAGTATCTTTAATAGACAGACCGTTAGCCAAACTAACTAAAAGGCAGAGAGACAGTATTGAAATCAACAAAGTCAGAAATGAAAAGGGAGACATAACAACAGACACTGAAGAAATACAAAGAATCATAAGATCCTACTTTGAAGGCATATATGCCACAAAATTTGAATCTAAGGGAAATGGATGATTTTCTTGATCAATTTCCTTGCCAAAGTTGAGTGAAGAACAGATAAACAAGCTAAATAGTCCCATTTCCCCTACAGAAATAGAAGCAATCATTGATAGTCTCCCAAACAAAAAAAGCCCAGGGCCAGATGGTTTCAGTGCAGAATTCTACCAGACCTTCAAAGGCGAGCTAATACCGATACTCTTCAAACTACTCCAAAACATAGAATTGGATGGAACATTACCAAATTCATTCTATGAGGCCATAGTCACATTGATACCTAAACCTCACAAAGACTCAACAAAGAAAGAGAATTTCAGACCAATTTCTCTTATGAACATTGATGCAAAAATACTAAATAAAATTCTTGCAAAACGAATACAAGAACACATAAAGGATATCATTCATCATGACCAAGTAGGCTTCATTCCAGGCATGCAGGGATGGTTTAATATATGGAAATCCATCAGTGTAATCCATATAAACAAACTGAAAATAAAAAACCACATGATCATTTCTTTAGATGCAGAGAAAGCATTTGATAAAATCCAACACCCATTCATGTTTAAAGTTTTAGAGAGATCGGGGATACAAGGCACTTTCCTCGACATAATAAAGGCTATATACAGCAAGCCAATAGCCAAAATCAAAGTAAATGGTGAGATACTCAAGGAAATTCCTCTAAAATCGGGAACAAGGCAAGGCTGCCCACTCTCTCCATATCTCTTCAATATAGTACTTGAAGTGCTAGCCAGAGCAATAAGACAACAAAAGGAGATCAAGGGTATCCAAATGGGAAAGGAGGAAGTCAAACTATCCCTATTTGCAGATGATATGATAGTGTACATAAGTGACCCTCAAAATTCCACCAGAGAACTCCTACAGCTGATAAACACTTTCAGCAATTTGGCTGGATACAAAATTAACTCAAAAAAGTCTGTAGCCTTCCTATACACAAATGACAAGCTTGCAGAGGAAGAAATTAGGAAAACCATACCCTTCACATTAGCCACAAGCAATATAAAATATCTAGGAGTTACTCTAACTAAGCAAGTGAAGGACTTGTTTGAAAAAAAATTCAAAACTCTGAAGAAGGAGATTGAAGATGACATGAGAAGATGGAAGGATCTTCCTTGCTCATGGATACGAAGAATTAACATAGTAAAAATGGCCATCCTACCAAAAGCAATCTACAGATTCAATGCACCCTATCAAAATACCTACACAATTTTTAAAAGACATTGAAAGTTCAATTCTGAACTTCATATGGAAAAACAAAAAACCCAGAATAGCAAAAACGATCTTGTACAATAAAAGGTGCTGCGGAGGAATCTCCATACCTGATCTCAAATTGTACTATAAAGCAATAGTAATTAAAACAGCATGGTACTGGCCCAGCAACAGGCTGGTTGATCAGTGGAATCGAATTGAAGACCCAGATATGAATCCACACACATATGGTCACTTGATTTTTGACAAAGAAGCTAAATCCATTCAATGGAAAAAGGATAGCATTTTCAACAAATGGTGCTGGTCTAACTGGATGTCTATGTGTAAAAAAATGCAATTGGACCTATATTTGTTACCTTGCACAAAATTCAAATCCAAGTGGATTAAAGACCTCAACATAAAACCAGAGACACTAAGTCACTTAAAAGAAAAAGTAGGGAAGAGCCTGGAACATATTGGCACAGGAGACAACTTCCTGAACAGAACACCAACAGCCCATGCCTTAATGTCAACAATTAATAAATGGGACCTCATGAGGCTGAGAAGCTTCTGTAAGGCAGGAGACACTGTCAAGAGAACAAAGCGACAGCCTACAGACTGGGAAAAGATCACCAACCCTACATCTGACAAAGGTCTAATATCCAAAATATATAAAGAACTCAAGAAATTAAACACCACCAAACCAAATAACCCAATTGAGAAATGGGGCTTGGAACTAAACAGAGAATTCTCAACAGAAGAATATCAAATGGCTGAGAAACACTTAAAGAAATGCTCAACCTCCTTAGTCATCAGGGAAATGCAAATCAAAACAACTCTGAGATTCCATCTTACACCCATCAGAATGGCTAAGATCAAAAACTCAAGCGACACCACATGCTGGAGAGGATGTGGGGAGAGAGGAACACTCCTTCATTGCTGGTGGGAATGCAAACTAGTACAACCGCTCTGGAAATCTATCTGGCGCTATCTCAGAAAACGGAATAGGGCTTCCTCAAGACCCAGCTATTCCACTCCTTGGAATATACCCAGAAGATTCACCAGCACACACCAAGAAAATTTGCTCAACTGTGTTCATAGCAGCCTTATTCATAATAGCCAGATCATGGAAACAGCCTACATGTCCCTCAGTAGAAGAATGGATAAAGAAACTGTGGTACATATACACTATGGAATACTACTCAGCTATTAAAAACAAGGAATTCCCGAAATTTGTGGATAAATGGATTGAGCTAGAAATGATCATAATGAGTGAGTTAATCCAGAAGCAGAAAGACTCAAATGGTATATACTCACTTATATCTGCATAATAGCCCAAGAGGCATTTCCCACGAAACCCTTCCCTTACCAGGAAACTGGGACAGAGGGGAGGACATCCTATTGGGACTCTAGATGAGAGAACAATGGGAGAATAGCAATGTAGAAGGATCCAGTGGGTCCTAGAAACCTACAAGTAGAACATTATGATAGGCAGATTTGGGCCAAGGGGTCCCGCTCAAACTAAGGCACCAGCCAAGGACAATACAGGCGGTAAAATTTAAACCCCTACCCTGATCTAGCCAATGGACAGGACAGTCTCCACACTTGAGTGGAGAGTGGGATATGACTTTCTCAAGTACTCTGGTGCCTCACATTTGACTATGTCCCCTGGAGCGGGAGACCTAGTAGCACTCAGTGGAAGGACAGCAGGTCACCGAGAAGAGACTTGATACCCTATGAGCATATACATGGGGAGGTAATCCCTCTCAGGAACAGTCATAGGGGAGGGGAATAAGGGGAAAATGGGAGGGAGGGGAGAATGGGAGGATACAAGGGATGGGATAACCATAGAGATGTAACAAGAATAAATTAATTAAAAAAAAGAAAGATAAAAAATAAAATTCAAAAGAAAAAATAAAAGTATCTTTAAACATTTGCAGACAGCAAGCTGTGACCTGAGGCATAGAGATTATTGCTAAAGTATATCCTAAAACTGTCAGCATCCACATCAACTAGAAAAGGTTTAGAAATGTAGGTACCCACACCACCTGAACCAGAGACTTGCTGGGAGTGCTGGTGCAGTTCTATGATTTCAGCACTCCACAGGAGTCACAGGCTCCTACCTGTGCTGTCGCTTCCTGGCTATGGGCCTGCCCACCTGTTGGAGTCCTCACTCAGAAAAGCACGACTTTCCTTTTTGTTCTTCTCTGTCTCTTTCGTTTGCTGGCCAGAGCCTGGGCATGCTTTTCGGCACTGTGGGCTTGCTTCTGCTCTAAAGCTCCTCTTCCTACCCTGTGGCTGTTCGTCTGCCACATGGCATAACTGAATGGCATGGTCCTTTCTCCCTTCTGTCACTTTCTCCTGGGCAAGTGGTGAAATTTACTACTTGCTTCCGTGGAGTTTTTCTTTAAAATCGGATAAAAATGACTTCAAGCTTTAAACAAAACAGAAATAACCAGCTAGCCAGCCAACTAACCAACCAAAAAAATGATACAGGTGTCCCAAAACAAAACAGCAAGGGAAAAAAAAAAAACAAAAAAAAAACCCGAAAAACACCATGTTTTCTAAAACTGAGGCTATAGGACTCAGATGGAATGCAACCATTTATTGTAATCTCCAGAATAATTTCAGTCAGTTCAGCTACTCTTTAAAATATCAGTCTCGGGCTCAGAATTTGGTCACAACCAAGCAATGCACAAGGACACATTACACGAGAAAACATCCTTCAGTTTCTCTGAGAAAGCTCCTTCAAACACGGGCTCAGTTTTTCTGGGAGTTACACAATGAAACTGCCAGTGTCCTCTGACACACAACAGAGTAGAGACCACACCCAGGAGAAATCTGCATCCCTCTCTAAAGTCTTCCTCTTGAAGTTTTAAAGGATGCTATTGGACATTCTGTTGGCAAGGAAAGCTACACATGCTTTCAGGACAGAACAAGCTACTTAGACTTTTATACTGTACACTTCACTTATGGGTAGCTGGAGACTTTAAAAAAGTATATTACATCTTTAAAAATACTAATTATTGGGGACAAAGGTTGAAACTATTTACCAGCAATGTTAAGTACTCCTGAAATCACAGTTTTCTGGATAAATAAATGCAATATTATCTTTCTAAATTTTTTCATTATACATAGCTTGGAAAATATACTTTAGGCTGTTTAATTTTCACATCTTAAATAATATTTATTTTCTTCTTCCTTTGATAATACTAAACTTTAAAAAATTTATATCTATTTTTATAGATACTACTTTCACTCTGTTTTCAATACCTTGGCCTGAACTTATTTATGGGGGAAAAAATAACATCGACAATATTAGCTGGTTATACTGACAGGAGAGGACGTATCATAATTTTTTTTTATACCTTGTATTAACAGTAAACCTTCTCACAGAGAAGAACATAAATACCTTAAATTATATTTCCAACAATAAAAATTCACATTTCATGCTTTAGTGAGACAGTTAAATCAGCTGTAAGGTAGTCCTCAGTTTGGGGTAGAGCCCTTCCAGGGTCTGGACCTCCTGGATGTGCCAAATAGAAAGAACGCTCTTGATGCTGTGAAAACAGCACAGCTCCTGCCATCTTCCTATCCAGAAGCGAAAGCTGTCAAGGTGCAGCTGCAATCTTGAGTCACATTAGAGTGACAGCCAGTGTGCTTTAGGCCTGGACACTCAAGGGACTCATCTGCGGCACTCAAAAGCTGCACTGTTCTCTAACAGGAGTCAAGGTGAAGACTACCCTTCTGAGTACAGCTCAACACGTGTAGGTCTATTGCACAGGGTTCTTATAAGGGTCCAAAACAGTACTTGCTCCCGCCTTTAGCTGCTATATACATTTTTCAGATAAGTTCAGCGTTTCACTGGGGAACGTGACTTGTAGAGAGTTTTCTTTACATGCTGGCTCCTCCCTGCCGCTCCCACCAACCTCATCCACCAACAAGACACTCTCCGAGTCCTGGCCCTGGGAAGAGTCCGAGGTCTCTGATATCCGCAAAGTTCTCAGAGAGGTGGTGTCTGGTTGGGTCAGGCCCATGCCATGGGCACCTGGAAGCAAATTCTTGCCTCCGAGGCTGCTTTCAGTTAGGTCTGGCAGGTACAGGAGGGTCTGAGACGTGCTGCTGATCTCCTTCAGTTCCCGGGAGAGGAAGGAGCGCGAGTGGCTGGACATGGCAGAAGATGTCCTCCGACTCTCTGAGCAGTGCTGTGCCGACCGGTCTCTGCCAGACCCACCGATGCGGCAGAAGAGGCACTTGATCTTCTCTATGGCTTTACTGAGCACAGCCTTCCGCAGAAGGATGTAGATCCAGGGGTCCAGGATGGGGTTCACAGAAGCAATTCTGATGGCCTGCAGATCTGGGTTTCTGCTGATATCTTTAACCACACTTGGCTGATATAACTGGTTGATGAACACTCGCACCTGCATAAACGAGAGGCCCACGTTGAGATGTTATAATTAAGCAATTTGGCAAAACACTTAAGTGCTGCATTTACGTTTGCAACGTGACGTGAGGTAGCCACTCTTATGTGGCAATGCCCACTTTCCAATAGCAATTTACACAACAAGCCAGCTTCTGTGTTTCAGAAGAGACTAATTTTGTAAGCCAATTAACCATGAACTCATTACAGAAAGCTGAGGCGTCTATGCCATCAGTATCTCCTGTGAACCAGAATAGTTCTCCTCTGCGGCTCTCCCCACTCTCCATAGTAACTGTCTGGTGTTACTGTCTCTCTTTTTTTTTTTTTTTACATTTTTTTTTATTAATTTATTCTTGTTACATCTCAATGGTTACTGTCTCTTGAACCCAAACTTTTCTCCAGTCTTTTTCCTCAACAGCATTTTTCATTGGAGGTAACATTACAGCAGCTACCAAATAGCATTTCCATCTGCAATCTCTCTCTAATCCCTCCTCCAGTCCGCCCCAGAAGATTACTACTGAAGTGTATGTCCTATTATGCAGGTCAGCTGCTAAAACTTCCCACCACTCCTCTCAAGCTATGGTTTTGTGCATCTTCAAAATAAAGTTCGACTGAATCCAGTGACTATTTCAGAACACCAATGAGAAGCACCTCCTTCTCTGTGCTTCTAAAGCCTGTTAGCCAGTAGCCAACTACTCAGTACACAAATAGGGTAGTAAAGATGTTAACTTACTGTGCAGATTGAGTTATGAAGGCTGACAGACCCACCATGTACCAGACATGGCATACAAGGGATACATACACAAAAACCCTAGCAACTTGGCTATTCTGGAGCCTTAATTTGGGCAGTTAGAAAAACTGCCTTTCTCATAGTCATTTATTGACCCAACAATACTTTTTTTACATATCTTATCATTTAACAGTGGACACAGGATTCTGAGGTATTCTGCCACTTTCTGGGAATAAGCAGTTGTATGCGGTGCCCTACGCCCCTTGGGGGCAGAGAGCAACGCATGT
Organism: Acomys percivali; assembly: GCA_907169655.1. Classification (NCBI taxonomy): domain Eukaryota; kingdom Metazoa; phylum Chordata; class Mammalia; order Rodentia; family Muridae; genus Acomys; species Acomys percivali. The sequence continues at coordinate 62,871,963 of OU015749.1, read as the reverse complement.
GGTGCAGAGGACAAGGAAGGAAGACCAGCCATCACCACACAGGGTGCAGCTGCAGGAGGCCAGGCACGAGCCCCTCTGGAGCAGCAGAAGCACTGGGTTTTGATGGACCAGGAGCAGATTGCCAACTTCCCAAGAGAGGAAGTAAGGCTCAGCTGAGAGGAAGCTCTCTATGCGAAGTCACAGAAGAGTGAATTGGAGTGTCAGCTTCTAGGAAATCCAAGTGATTCATCGAATGAGCAAGAGCTGATGTAAGCATAGGGAGCACTGTGGTTCCCTGGGGGAGATGGCACTTGTCAATGCTCTCAAGTTTGTTCCTAACGTGTTGTGATCCTTATGTACCTAGACCTAGCTTTTAATTATGCTTGGATAATTTGTGTAAAATTCATTTGTAACTCATGTAAAGTGAAGCTCTGAGATCATAATCATTGCTTGCTTGTGGGAATTATTTTAGATAAGGGAGAAATAAAAAGTGAATCTTGTAGTCAGGGAAGAGGGATGAAATTTTTAAAGGGAGAAAGAACAACTCACAAAGCACATCCAGAGCCTGAATCAATCAAACATGTGTAACAAGATGTGATGACTTCACTGTCTTGGAATATGGTGTAATAATTAATGGTTCAGGCTATGCTGTTTACCAGGAATGGGCATGGATAGGTTAGAAAAATAGCAATTTGGGTAAAAGTTAAAAAAATTTAAAGGTATAGTTTTCATTAATTTGTAAAATTCAATTTACATGCGACTTATTCCTTGATGATCTGACATGAGGACACAACTCTATTTCTGTTTCTTCATTAACCTTAATTAGACAAATGTGCATTGTTTTTATTTGTCATTTTCCTTATTTGTTTTGGAAGTACACTTGGTTGTAAAACTTAACCTAACCCAATCTTCTGTCTGTTATGACATGTTAATAACTACTCTTCCTAAAAGCCAAGAAGCTATGAATTCTAAAGATTTTGGATATAGGATCATGGACTGTAAGTCTTGTAGGATGAAAGAGTCAAATGGACCTCAGATGAAATGAAGTAAACATAACGTCAGGATATGATGTCTTGTCTTAAAATGGTTTTAGAGTTTCTGCTGCAACAAAGGAAAAGCATATACTTGGACAAAATCTTTATAAATACTAGTAAGAAAAAAAAAACCAGACTTGTGATGATTGCTTATTACTACAACCCTGTCAAGCACAAACAAGGCCCTTGGTTTGATCTCCAATGCCTCAAAAAGAAGTGCACAAACAAACCTCTTGGTTTTTTCCTTCCAGATACTTTATAAAGTCCTTAGTGCCATTGCATAGCTGAGGGAGTTCCTCCTCTGTTCTCAGACAATGTGTTAATTACCTGGACCTGAAAGGCAGGTGTGTGTGTGTGTGTGTGTGTGTGTGTGTGTGTGTGTGTGTGTGATAGGATCTATTCTTCACCAGGTTGTCTTCAATCCCTTGGCCATCTTCTTGCCTCAGTTTCTCAAGAGGTGGGATAAATAGGCATAAACTAGAGATCTGGAAGTGTTGATACTTTTTAAAGCTCTTTTTTATCTTATTGACAGTCTGGCCTCCAGTTTCCAGATGAATTTCATGTTGCTTATTTTATTCCAGCAGACTGGGTTTATGTTTAAAATGTATTCTTAGTAATGGGGTTATCTCTAGAAAACACTGCGACCTGTAGTATTTTACTCACACTCCCAGGTTATGTTTCTAAAGATGAAAGAAGTGAAGGGCTGGAAGCCGCTAGTGGCAAACCTGGCAGGGTTTGTGTGAACTGGACACTCCAAACCTCTAGATGGCAGTGTTGCTCTACTCCAGAGCGGTGAGTGCCTCGCATCTCTTGGGACGCCTTTTGCACAGGTACATTTCAAGAAGCCTTCAGAATACAGTTTGTTTGAATTATATATATTTACATGTTTTTCTGCTGGCTGCTTCTCCACCAAAACCTCAAAGGAAACATGGTTACCTCTGAAAAGAGGAAATTACTGAACAGTTGAAACAAAAAAGCCGTAGCTACTTAAAGAAACACGTGAGGAGTTCACATTTTGTTTTCAAGTTTTTATAATCAAAACTGGCAAGGGGCAAAGGAATAAATCACCTTTGTACTTCTTTTTATCTGCAGCCATAATAAAGGTTGACTAATAAAGAAGGGAATGAAAACAAGGTATATATTTTTTAAAGTTATATTTTAGAGTTGTATGGGGGCTTGGAGGGGCTTACAACTGGCAAGAGATCCTCCTCCCCCCACAGCCCCATCTGGTCATTTAGTTAATATCTTCTAATAAGTGAGAGTTCATAGGGTAGCATGCGTATGAGTATAAAACACAGCATTATGGGCTAGGATATGGCTCAGTGATAGATAATAGCACTTGCCTAGCATGCATAAAGCCTCAGGTTTAACCCTCAAAACTTCACAATAAATTAAAAAAATATTTCCAAATTTTAAATTTGTATAAAAATTCTCAAAAGTTGGTCAAATTATCTTCAAGGAATTGAAGGAACCAAATTGACTTTGCCTCTGGTTTTCAGTGGGGTCTCAAGAAGAGGAGGGACAGAGGAGGTGAAACCAAAAGACTCAGGCATTTTATAGCATTTGAATAAATGCACCATCTCTGGCTTCACTTTAAGGGCCATTTGCTCCATAGAGCGAGTCCCAGGACAGCCAGAGCTACAGAGAGAAACCCTGTCTCGAAACACCAACCAACCAAAAACCAACCAACAAACAAAGACCAACCCAAAATGACAACAAAATCAACCCCCAAAGGCCACTTTATTCTTGATTTCCTGCCCCTAAACAGCAGTGACAGGTTTGACAGGACCACGCACAGCTGTGGTACGTGGGGAGGTGAGGCTGCTTTCCCACACCTTCTCTAGCAAGCCCAGATGCCACACAAATAAATAAGTTCACACAGGCTGCGGTCCAGGAAGCATGTGTTGCTGATAAAGCAGAGCCCCTGAGTCAGCGAGGGGAAAAGCTCTAAAATCCTCGCAAACAGGCTCCTTACTTTCTTCCACTTTTGACGATGAGCAAGTGCAGACTTTGTGAGGATGACTTGTGCCTGATATTGGAAGCAATTCCTAGATTTTAAGCTTCTTAAGATGGATAAGCTTAGGAGTGCTGGAAAAGAACTTGGAGAGGGGCCAATAAAAACGAGAAGGTCTCCATATTCTGTCTGTGGTGTTTACTATCAAGGCATAAGCTTGTTGTTGTTGTTTTGTTTTGAGACAGGGCTTCTCTATGTAGCCCTCACTGGCCTGAAACTTGCTATGTAGACCAGGCTGCCCTGGAACCCTCAAAGATCTGCCTGCCTCAGTCTCCCTATTGCTGGGATTAAAGGTGTGCACCATCACTCCAAGCTGTGCATAAGTTCTTAAAGTGCTGAACACCATGCATAGGACTTAACATCGGTTTTGTCACTTACTCCTTTCTTTTTAATATGTAGAAACATGGCCATTGCAGACCACACTGATAACTGCTGGTAAAACATAGCTTTGGGGTATGGCTGATGTCTGGTATTAAACACATGCACTTCTTCCTTAAGAAAAACCTGTTTGAAAGGAATGCTGAGTTGAAATGTTGAACTCCTGACTAGACTAATGTAATACTTGATTGTCTGAAATGAACTGCTGTCCAGTAAATGGCAGGGTCTGTAACTGGATTTGAGCACGGGGCTGCTTGTTCTTTTCCAGGCACAGGAAAGGAATTATCTCTGTGTGCTCTGTTATCTCACTGCCTTGTGAAGAGCCCAGAATTGACACAGCTGTTACTAGACAGTCTCACCACCCCCTTAAAAAATGGTCATGGAAAGTGTCCTTAACTGAGTGGTGCTATTAGAGTTTACATTTCTTGTTTCTCCTAGGTCACTAACTGGCCATTCATTGCATGCAATTTATGTAATCTCTATTGGTTAATATCTATATTGCAAATCTATTTTGAACGTTTCCCCCTTCTAATTTACAGCTTTCACGCTTCAGCTCTAAGAGAGACGATGTCTTGTTACAGATGTTCAATAAAAGCAAAGCTTGAGATGGCAGTAAAGATGATGAGCACTGAAGAGAGATGTATTCCCAGCCACTGAGTTAGACATGGTTCTTCATCTGTAGCTGGGGAAACTGAGGTGCAGAAGGGGTGCAAACACAGGACTACTCTACTGAGAGGACTCCAGCCAGCTGCTGGGCTTGGTAAAGCCTTGTTTTCATGTACTGTCTGCAATGACCCAAGTGCTTTTAAAAGACACTTCACATTATGACTCAAACATTGCTTCTAGCAATTGTTCTTCTTTTAAAAACATAGTCGCCTGTTTTAGAAAAGTGGTCAGTCTTGTTGATTTTGCTATAGTGGCATCTAAATTAATTGCATTACTTTTTCACATGCATGTGCTTTTGGTTCCTACGATCATTTGAGGGGCCCCCACTTCCGGCCTGCCTTCTGCAAAAAGTCTCTGCAGTTTTCATCTGCTTTTATAAGCTGTTGGTGATGCCTTTATAGTGGCAGCCAAAGAAATACAGGAAACTGTTTGCCTAAGGACGTAAAATTTACCTAACCAAGGCAGAAAATTAGTTAATTTGCCACACTACTGGCATCTCAGTGGAAGAAGGAAGAAAAGAGACAAATAAGCAATCAATGTGCCCTGGGCTTGCTTGTGTGTGTGTGTGTGTGTGTGTGTGTGTGTGTGTGTGTTTGTAGGAAAATGCCTTTTTTTCAAATCTCACTCTTTTGCCCTGCGGCAAAAAAGATCTGATTATAACTGTTATCCTAACATTAGCATTATAACTACAAAGTACCAGAAATTGATCTAGCTATAGTATTTAATATAGTGATCTTAGGCATTTGTGTTGATTGCATGTTTCTAAAGAGTGTAAGATATTTATCTTATGCATGTACTTTCATTTCTTCATCTTCTCCTGTACTTGGAAAAACAAAATAAAACAAAACAAAAAACCCCAAAAACAAAACAAAACAAAACACCTGAACTAACCCTGAGATCAGTTATAAATAGCAGAAAGGACAAAGTGACAAGAACCACACTCCGACCAAATGCCGCTTGTGAGGTGGCGTATGCTTCCACTTTCTCTGTTCATTGATTATGACCCACTTGGAGAATTTTGTAGATTTGGCATATTCATTATAACCACAATGAAATTCTCAGTCTTTCTCAACTTTAGTTCTCAAGCTCAGCACCATTTTGCCTAACAAATTAAAATTTACTTTCCACACTAAACTTATTATCAATGAATCTACCGTAGTTCTTCCCACGGGTCCAAAAGTCAGACACTTGCCTACTTTGCAGCTCTGCTTCTCCTTCCTTTACATTGTATGTAGCTCTCTGGAAGTCCAAGGGAGCTGTATTTGCTCAGCCAGGGAGCCTTCCGGAAGCACAAAAGATGGCCCAGAGGCTTTCATTTCCCTCCAATGGACTTAGCACTCAATTTTATTTGATAATGTAAAAGCAGATGCTTCACCAGTTCCCTTTGAACTGAAAGTACACCCAACTGCTTTACCTGTCAGAGAGCTTGAGGACCTTTAACCTCATTTGTTCCCTGAACATGTGAGAAACATGGGGGCAGGACTAGAAAACAAGCCAAGAAAGAAACTATGAAGGTTTCTTTTGATTCCTTCAATAACTACTGAGTAGTGGCTGAGTACATTGGCTCTATTGCTCCCCATTACTTGTCACAAGTTTTTACTTGCCTGACTCTGAAAAAGCAGATTTTTTGTAGCCCAAACTCAAGGCTAAAATCTGAAGTTACTCTTGTTTACTTGGTTACTTATTTTTCATGAAAGCATGCAGGCTCTTGGCCAACATGATTACCCCTTAGCTGGGCCAGTTTCAACTCTCAGATGGACATTATTATTTCACACCGACTGCCCAGTACTTTCTATAGACTGGACACCATTTTTTTTAATTAACTGAAGTGGAATAAACATGCCAGCCGTAAACTTAGCTCTGGGCCATCTCATGCTTTCAGGCTTTGTCATAAATGGCCCTGAACCCGTGGGCAGGCCAGCCCATAGAATTATAGGCTGATTATATGCTTCTCCAGATGACACAAGAGAACACTTTATTGGCAGCTTCATTTGAATCAGTAACACCACATGCTCACATCTAACCAAAACATTTCGAAAGTGCGTGCGTGGTTACTAATGGCTCCGTTCCATTTCTCAGGTCTATCAAGTGGACATCCTGTAAATAACAGCTCCTCACTTTGTCATTTACTGTCCCGTACAATGTAAGGCAGTGGCAGGGGTCTCTTCCCTTCCACATGTCCCTTTATTTTGAGTTGTTACTAACAGACAGTAAAATATATTTATTTGGCTCGAGAGCGCCTTAACTCTGCAAATTACATTAGGCTCTGGGATGGCTTAAAGGCCCTTTTGGCCAGTCATATTTACTTCTGTTTATACAAATTGGCAAGAAGCTACTGTATGCTGGCTCTCAGCCCGCCACTAAGTTTTCTTCCATTTACAGTCACTTTTGTAAGAGATAAAAATATTTTCTATATCAAAAACTCCTGGTAGTATTAATAAGAGAAAGAAAAGAATAATACTCCATTAGTTTATTTCCATTTGCTCCCAATGAGCCTAGAGAGTATTTCTTTTTGAATAGGTAGTTTGAATTTCCAGGAATGCAGTGTTTTGAGAGATAGAACTTGGAACAAGATAAAATTTAGATGAAGAATTACATTGCTCTACTACCGATCTGTTTCTAGGGCATTCTATCTGTAACACGAAAAAGCAGGAAACTTAAGAGGCATTTGCTCCCCTCTGCTTATAATATTTTAGACATTATTAAAGGCATTTTAAAAGAATGTGTTCCTCACAGTTGTAGTGCACCGAGACACTAACAGACACTCCACAAAAGCCCAAATTAGAAGGTTCCAGCAAGAGACTGTAATACCACAGTGGTGGGGACTGTAGCCTGGTGGTCTAAGAGGAACCATCTCCATAAAAGACAAACTGGACTGCTCCTGCTCACTGACAATTAAAATGCAATGTGCATCAACTTGCCCATACCCCTCAACTCCATCGAGCTTTCGTAGCTTGCAAAAAGGATAAGGAACTCAAATGTAAACCTGTTCAAAAATCTTCTCAAGCATGACATGGCTTTGTGTATGTGTGTGGGCGGTGGAGGGGCTAAGGGAAGAGGGCGGGGAGCAGCATGAATGTGCGTGCAAGATTATCCTAAGCCAGTCATTCAAACTCCTCTATGGGATGAGTCCTTAGGCTTTTAAACTAAAAAGCATCGCATCTATTCTAGCTTCAAAATGCTACGTATGAAAAAGAGAAAGGCCAGCAGAAATCAAAACACTAGAATTTGCACTATCCTAAGGAATGAATTCAACAGAGCTTAGCACCCCTGGTTTGCAGCCTCTAGGGCCACGGAGTGGAGCGCTAGAGCAAGTAACCCTATAGTGAGTTGTCTCCATCCTCCCTCCCCCAATCTGACTGAGCCAGCAGTGAGGGTTCTGGGAAGATACAAAACAAAACACCAGGCACTAAGGGGAGCCTGAGGGGCTTTTTAGGGGACCTCAGAACTCATGCTTTTGGGGAAAGAACCTCTGGGGGACCTAAGGGGAAGTCACCTGCTGCGTCTCCTTAGAGTCAGGACTTAGAAGGAAAGCCTGTGTCTGTGCAAAGAAGCCTCCAGCAGGAGCAGGTCCCAGCCCAGACCTGGAGGGAAACTCTGTCACTAGCCAAGGAACCAGGGAGAAAGGGCGGGCTAGGGGGTGGGGTAACGAGGGGGAAGAGAGGTAGATACGAGAGAAGGGCCGAGTGGGCTCCAGGCCCAGACACTCACCACGAGTGGAATGGAGCAGATGAGCACCACCAGGGAAGTGGCGATGAGTAAGATGACCATCTGGATCTCCGCGCCCGCGATGCGCCGGAAGCTCCTGCGGCGGCGAAATTCGCTGAGACGCTGGAGGGCTGGGGAGGCGGCCGCGTGGCCCCGACAAGCAGCTGAGGCCACAGCTGCTGCGGCAGCCGCGTGGTGCTGCTCCGTGCCCAGCGAGGTGCGGCGCATGAACTGGCGGTGCATACGGAGCAGCGCGCCGCACACCAGCACATTGCAGAGCACGGTGGCGAGGATGAGGAAAGAGCTGAAGCCAGCGTACATGTAGGAGAAGGCGGCGTAGGCCGTTATGTTGGTGGTCCAGTCGATGAAGCACCAGGTGCCGGGGTACTGAGTCTTAGACCTGCCTAGGCCCATGTTGGGCAGTGCGCAGAACAGCACGTTGGATGCATAGATGGCGAAGAGTGTGAGGCCAGCCAGCCGCTTGTCCACGTAGTGGCTGTAGAAGTAGGCGTGGTTGATGGCCAGGTAGCGCTCGATGCTCATGGCACAGATGATGCTCAGACCCGATAGGCCAAAGAAAAGTAGGATAAAGGTGCTGTAGTCACACAGTGCCTGTTCCCCGGGCCACTGGCCCTTCATGTATGTGGCGATGGTCACTGGGCTTACCAGCAATGTGCCCAGTAGGTCAGTGACAGCCAGCCCACATACTAGAGTGTAAAACGTAGTCTCCTTTTGCTCCTTGCGCGATTTGCACAACACTATGATGGCCACCAGGTTGCCCACCACCCCGAAGATGAACATCACTGCTGGAATGGTCACTGGGCTGTTGAGCCTCTCTGGAGTGGAGGAGAAGGACGCATTGACCCCCGGGATGGACATGATGGTCAGGTCAGTAGTACACAGCCTTGGAGCTCACGGTTTGATTTAGGGATGGTATCTAGAGAGAGGAAAAGGAGGGGGTGAGCCATTTACCACTTGCAAGGTGTTTGACCCATGGCCAAAAATGCTGTCTATGATACAAGGAGAGCAAGAGAATCAGACTTCCTCTTCTGTAGCCACTCACTAACTGTGGCTACTCAAATCTCCAAGCTCTGGTTGCATCTTGCAAAGAGCACTACTCTGCTGACATTAATATTTATAAGCGTATAACTGTTATTCTCGCCTACCGCCCCTACCCCGGTCCCCACTCTCAACTGATTGCCTAGCTAAGATGAGCAAGACCTCTCTCTAGTGATATTCCGACTGAGCCAATAAAATTCTCATGGAAACAAGAGATGGACAATTTGAGAAGCACATTATGTCCTTTGGTTCCCGGAAAGAGAACCTGACCACTGGGCCGTCCACGCCAAGACCTAACTTACCTGTAGGGTGGGGTTAGGAGCCCGGTGCGCCCCAACGCTCAGGCCTCAGACGTTCTGGACCCACCTCTAACCTCAGCAATTAGTCTTTTCCCGCCCAGTGAGGAACTTGTCAAGTCTTTGTCGCCAAGAACCAGGTCTTGGTCTCTGCCAATTTTCCGGAACTGAGGTCAGAGTATCTAGCTTTCAAAAAGCTTGGAAAGCAAGAGAAGACCAGCCGTGGGTTTCTTGTTTGATTTATCCCTTCCTTCTTTCAAAGACGAATCTCAGCTTTTCAGGGCCCGCAGATCTGGGGCGGGAGGTCAGCGTCCAGGTGTGCGGCCACGCGTGCAGGTGGGAACGCAGCGTAGGTCCGGGCTCCCTTCTCCCTAGCCGCGGGCTGAACGGACAGCTACCGAAGAAGGCGGCTGTAGCTGAGGCCGCTCCTTGTGCTCTGGGGGCGGCACTGGGTCCACTGGGCCTGGGGCTCTGACCTGGGGCTGTTCATCTTCCTCTCCCGCTGCCGGATTTCGAGCTTCGCTCTCGCCCTTCCAGCCTCTCGACAAACTTTTCTCCTGCAGCAAGTTTCCCTTGAGGGGGCGGAGACAGTCAGAGCGCGGCCCGGACGCCCATTGGCTGATATGGCAAGGGGGCGGAGCGAGGCTTCCTTTGGCACCTCCCGGGAACCGGGTGATGGGGGGTGGGGGGTGGGGCTACAGGCTGGGGAGGTCTAGAGGGACCTGCAAGGGTGCCACCCGGTTGCGGTTGCGGCTTCAGTGTCTTTTCTCCTTCGGAGGAGCCTCTGGGAAACCCCAGCACGCACTTTGCAGCTCCGTAGCTGGGCATTTAGTGGGGATGGAGCTGGAACCAGTGTCTGGCCGACGTCGCTCTGCTGATTAGAGTGGGGTTAATTTTCTAATCTTCCACCCGAGAACCAAGCATGTGGCTCTTAGGATGTATGGGCAATTGCTTTAGGACTCTACCCGGGAGCGGCAGAGTGGAGAGAAGAGGGTGTGTAGTTGTCCGTGAGTGTGTACGCCCGAGCGTTCCGGTTGGGACTTAGCAGACGCGTGGGTAGGTACCAGGCTTGGGCGGGGAGAGGAGGAAGAATCCATCCTCTCACCATAAAAGGAGTTAGTTGGCAGTGCCCTAGCTGCCCTCAATAGGGCACCAAAGCGGAGGCGGGAGGAAGTCAAGCGATACGGAACTGCAACTTCTACTGGTTTAGGTGGCAGAGCCTTAGGGCTTTGGAGATACGTGGCCTACGAGTACACCTGAGACTTTGTTGATGGGGAATGTTTAACTGTGGAGGACTTTCTTCTTCAGGAGGACTTCTGGGCTTTGAAACAAGTGTAGATTGAGTAGCTTCCACCTTCACCTGCAGGATGAGAAGGGGGTTTGAAAGTCAAGCAAACAAATGGATTTTCTAGGCATTGCCTCTTTGATAATGCGGAAAACGTCTATTTGTCTCTCCCTATTCTTTGCTTTATAGTCTGTTCGGCTTCTTATTTGGTGAGGAACAATCATTTCTTAATTATTGACTTTACTCCTAAAACAAACAAACAAACAAAAACCGAAAACAGAAATTGAGATGGAAAAACACCAGGGGGTAATTAAAACCGCTTTCACTAGATCCTTGAAAAACTACACAATAAGACTGTAGTGTGGCTTTCCAAACAATTCAAATCCTTAGAAAAACTTCTCTTCATCTGACGCGTGCGTGCTTGGCATCTTACATGGTAACTGTGTAGCTTGAGTCTTGTATGAGATGAGCAGGCACTCCTTAAATGCTGCTTCATGAATTTAAAAAAGTCTGCTAGGAATTGATCTGATTCTTCTGCGAGTCTTGGTAACAAATGACTAATAACATCATCAAAAAGCATTCCAATTTCAGCTAACTTCAGCCTGGAAAAGTACTCAGAATTGTGTTTACTTGCATGAAGAAACATGTGGGCATCGTTCTCCGTGCGAACCTTTTCACCACGAACATCGGACGGGAAGACATTCTTAGCTGACACAAAACTCGGTGATGATCGTTCAGTTTTGAGTCTTCTGTTAACACTATAGTCATATCTGTTGTCTGTGCGTCCTTTGGATAGTAATCTCTAGAACGGTGCCAGCACAGAACACAAATCAACACCAGAAAAAGGAAAAGATTAAAAACTACCCTGCACCCACATTCCTCATTAACCACTGCACGATTGTTTAGTCATGTTAGCTGGTTGTCAGATAACACATGAAGGGAAGAGACAATGGTTGCCATAGCCTGCTAATATACTCTTTCCCAGTGTCTTTCCTTTGGAAGCTCCTGAAAAAAAAAAAGTTAAGATTGGCATAGTTCAGGCTAGAGTAAATAGTTTTGATGGGCACAGACGCCTTGGCTAGACTAGATAGTTCACAAAGCAAGCCCAGGCTCACAAATCTTGGAAAGGGATTGGTTAGGGGTGGGGGAGGGTGTGGGATGAAGGAGGATAGACAGCAAGATGGGCGGTAAGAGAGGGTTTGGGAAGAGAATAATAAGAATGTATTATATACAATTATGAAATTTCAAAGAATTTAACAATTTTTTTCATGATGGAGAGTATATTATACTGGGGATAGTGGTACAAACCTGTATTCAAAACATTTGGTAGGCTGAGTTGGGAGGATTGAGTTCAAGGCCAGTCTGGGCTTTATTGTGATACCCTATTAAAAAATCCCCCAAAGCAGGATTATTAAGTATCTTGAGGTTGAGGAAAGTCAATATTCATTACTGGATTTGTTATCAATTGAGGCATTTTCTTACTAATCTTTTAAACTCTCATCCCAATAGCTTTAAGATAATGGAAAAATAAGAATCCAGTTTACAAGGCTAAAACAAAATGCATGGAAGCTTTTGGTCCATCATTTTAAAAAACACAGTTTCCTCTGGTGTGCTGTAACTTTAAGAAGTTGCTTCATCTTCCTCTTTAAGATTTATTTATTTTCAGTGTTTATGAGTGTTTTGCCACCATGTATGCCTGTGTACCATATGCCTGCCTGCTGCCTATAGAAGCCAGAAGAGCTCCCTGAATGTCCTGGATATGCTGTTACAGAAGGAAGGCTAAAAGCTGCTTTGTGGATGTTGGAGAGTCAAAGCCAGGCCCTCTGCAAGAACAGCAAGTGCTCCCACCCTGTTGCACCATGCTTAAAACTTAAAGTTAGTCTGCAGAAGTGAAAACGGAAAGTTTGGTCTTCATCACACTGCCTCCAACATGTCTGTGCTTAAGAAGCTAAGTAGGGTCAGGCTGGGTTAATACTTGGGAGGGAGGAGTTGAAATTTTGGGAAATATTTTATTTCCTTGGTTTGGAAAACTGGGACAGCGGAGTCCAGTTTCCCTTACATTCTGCCAGGAATCCACATTGCAAAAGGAGAGATTTGCCATAATCATGTGGGCAACTCTTGTTATTGTTTGTATGTTTCAATGAAGAGATCTTTATTCTAACCTTTGTTCCCTGTTCTCCCTTGCAGTTTCTGTCTTGTCCTACCTCTCCACGCTGAAGGTTCAGTTCTATTAGACCCTCCCTGGAGGTTTGAATTAGTTCAAGAACCGATTGTTTGATTGTTCTGTTCTAGTTAATTGTTTGACTACTCTTTCAGGTAAATAACTTGAAGCGAGAAGCCATTTAAAACCAAAGGCTGTGGTTGGCTGCCAGCCATATGCACTTCAACCAGCTTGTAGCTGAACAGCTTTGGATCTGCCTTGCATGAAAGGGACTGTGGGACAGAACAGACTCGGCCACCAGGATTGGGGTTAGGAAAGGAATGACTTTAGAGTAGAAAGACGCATCAGGTCAGGCTCCACCCCCTTTTAAAGTTTATTTCATATTTTTAACTACATGTTTGTGTGCGTCTGTGTGAGGCTATGTGCTTGAGGAGGTGGCCGGCTTTAGACACCTCAGGAGCTGGAGTTGTAGGTGCCTGGGAGCCACCTGACATGGGTGCTTGGAACTGAACTCTGGTTCCCTGGAAGGGAAGCAAAAGCTCTTACCTGCTGAGCCATCTCTGCAGCCTCTGGTCCCAGCCTACTCATGAGTTCTGACTGCATTCCTGCACTACTAACATTCATGTGGTTAAAAATAGCAGGAGGCCTGTACCAGTTGTGTTTGGCTTTGTCTGTCTTTCATGACTCAAAACAGGGTTGGAGGCATTTATCTGGTTCAACAATACAGTAACCTTTCTTTAGGCACATTTGTGTTCCCGGGGAATTCAGTAGATTACAAGTATAATACTGTGTATGGAAAGAGGCCCACAATTATGATTGTGACCCCAATGGTAGTCCTCCATTTTTAGTGGTACATTTCAAGTGTGTGCTCCCCTAATCACTTTCATTTCCTAAGTATGAACTTTATGCTGAGTCTATTGCTTGGAGTTGTGATACATGTCTGTGCTGTGACTGACTCCCCCACTATCTTTATGTGTCAACAAACTATGCTGTGGAGGCCACTCACACAAGATATTGCTTCAGGCTGCCTCCTGTGCCTTTCACTTAGCAAAGTAATGGCTTTCTCTTCTTTTATTTTTCCCCTTCCTTTTCTTCAAATGGTTCTGCCACACCTCTACTGTGGTTTGGGCCAACGGCAAAGGAAAAAGATGATTTACCTTTAATTGTCTGTACGTGAAGGTATGGGGGAAGTGGCAATACATTATTATTTCAGGGCTGTCTTCTAGAGGAGCGAGGGGCTTTGAATTAAGTTGCAGTGTCTTCACTCAAGTCTCTGTTTTCTAACACTTTAAAAGATGCAGGACAATGGGGATTGATTTACCTTCTACTTCTGGGGAGTAACCAAGTTAAATTGTAAGAAGCTGCATGTTTTGAAGTCTGGCCAGCAATTCAAAAGAGGGCTTCTTTATGTCTGCCATTGGGGTTTTTGTCACGGCGTCTTTGGCTCTTGGAGGGAGCACTGTCAGCACAGATGAGAAAGATTTATTAAAGCTGTACATTTATACATGGAACCATGTGCCCAAACATGAGCTGAACAAGGATGACCCCGTAGACATCCAAACTGGCTGGAAAAAAGCCCATGAAAGCTTCAATCCTACACAAAGAACCATAAGAAACTGAAGAAGTTTGGGAGCTGGAGAGGCAGTCTTCCTCAGGGAAGGACACGCCAGTTGGTAGCCCAGTGCCAAACACATATATAAGTAATATTATGTGTACTGAACCGGTTATATTTAGGACTATATATATTGCAATACATATAATAACAACTAGTGAAAAAAGAGTCCAGGATTTGAAGGAGAGCAGTGAAAGGGTATATGGAGGGTTTGGAGGAAGGAAAGGGAAGGCATAAACATTGTAATTAAACTATAATTTCAAAAAGAAAAAAGAAAAAATAGAGATACACAGGAACTCTCCAGTTGGTCATCACTTCCAGTCTCATGGGTAGCTCATGATGGCCCACAGCTTTCCATTGCACTTTCACATCTGCTTTCCTGCATGATTTTCTGAGTAGTACTCCCTGAAGGAGGATGTGAGGTAGGTGAGACAGAGATTGCCAGGTTCAACAAGGTCCAGTTTCAGCTTCCTCTTACACACATTGCTGGGTGTTAGTCCACATATTGGTTTTTATGATTAAGTGTATCCGATAAAGCTGAGGATGTACTCGGTGGTAGGATGCTTGCTCAGCATGTGTGAATCTGTGTCTGATCCTCCGTCTTCTCTCCATCTCTCTCTCTCTCTCTCTCTCTCTCTCTCTCTCTCTCTCTCT
>OU015749.1:62791825-62851854 GCA_907169655.1 Acomys percivali | reverse complement strand
TCTCTCTCTCTCTCTCTCTCTCTCTCTCTCTCTCTCTGTCTGTCTCTGTCCTCTCGCTCCCCTCTCCGCCCCTCTCTCTCTCTGTCTCTGTCTCTGTCCTCTCGCTCCCCTCTCCTCCTCTCCAGGCTTGCCTCCCAGCTTGTTATGTTGTTACCAAGGATGACTTTGAATTCCTGCTTCTCCTGACTTCACTTCCCCCTCCCCCAAGTCCTGAGATTACAGGTGTTCACCACCATGCCTAGGTTATGCAGTGCTGGGGATTAAAACCAAGACTTTGTACATGTTAGGCAAGCACTTAGCCAGTGGATCCACATTCTTAGCTCCACTCTCTTCTTTGTCATCACTGAACTGATTGTATTTGCTTATTCGTGACTTTAACACACACCGTGAGAGTATGTGTCAGTGCACACACCACTAGGCCTCTCTAGGTTCCTTAAGAGAGCAGGCTTTATCACCTGAATCCCCACCAACATGTAAATGCAGTAAGACAACTTCCACTTATTCTCTTTTAATATTTAAAGCAAATTATTTAATTTTTGTTTACGTGTGTATGTATGAACCTGTATGAATTTATATGAGGTATGTTCAGGAGCCTTTAGAGGACAGAAGAAGGTATCACATCCTCTGGAACTAGGGTTATAGGTGATTATGAATGGTTGTGTGGGTGCAGGAAAACAAACTCTGGGCCACAGTGTAATAAGAGCATTAAAGAGCCTTAACCGCTCAGCTGTTATGCATCTTTTCTATGAGGTCTAGGGTTAGAATGGACATGAGGGATTAGCATCAAGCAGGGATGATATGGAAGTTGGGATTACATCATCTAGTTTTTGTATTCCTCCTGTGTGCACTGGAGATTTGGTAATCAATAGTCTCATGGCCCATTTCAAGGGCTATTCAAATTTATTGATAGTTTATATATTATTTTATTTATTTATTTTAGAAGGCTCACATTTGTAAGATGCTTCATTATGAATGAAGTAAGTTACCTTAGTGCAAGAAGTAGACTCTTTGAAAATGGTAAAAAGAAATTGTGCTTTCCTTTCTATTTCTTTTATTCATAAATATTAGAAATGTGTCTATAAGAATAGTAAATTATTATAAATGAAAACTGTTCCTCTCATGTAGAGGCTCAAAAAAGAGCTTGTATCCTTTTGAAATTAATACAGCTTCAAGCATGCTTTCAATGCTAATGTCTAGAAAAAAAGCGTTTCAAGGCCAGATCAACTTTGGAAGTGCTATTTTAAAATAAACCTCATTCTATATTGAAGGTTTGAAAAAGTTCAAAGCCTACAATGTGGCCTATTGCATAGGCTTGTCTCCAGAGGATGACCTGATTGATGACTGGATAGCAGGCACATTTCCTGCCAAAGATTTTGTTGTTTCCAGGAATGGACATGCTGATATTGAAAATTTGGTTCTTCCAATCTCGCCTTGTTTTACATTTTGAAGTCTTCTGGTCCTTTGCTTTTAGATTTACCGTTAATACCTTTTGTCTTGTTTTGTTTCCTTTCAATTGGTTGGCTAAGTCGTTATTGATTGTATTATGAGTGGGAACCCATGACCCATATTATTATATATTATTATTAATATATAATATAATTACATATTATATTATATTATTGTGAAAATATCATATAATGGCTCTGTACACAAACTCTGCCAGGTTGTCACTCATTAGCTGTGTAACTTTGCATAAAGTTGCTCAAATTCTGTTCCTTAAGGTTAAATAAATTTAAAATCCAGCATAATAAATATATGTAAAATTAAAATAATAATTAAAAAATAAGATTTGATATTGGAAAAGCACCCTTTCAGTGACTGGTGTATCACCCTTAAAAAACTGCTGCCTGTTATTCCTTATCTAGGATAATTTCAGTCAGATTACTGAACTTAGAACTGCTGAGGTCTTATCAGTCGATTGTCCCAGATGTTCTAAAACACAATTAGGAAAACAATGGCAGTGTAAGTGTGCTTTTTCTGCCTTCCTCTCCCCTCCCCTTTCCTTTTCTCTTTCCTTCATTCCCTCTCTCTCTCTCATTCTCTTGCTTCCTTTTGGCCTCTCCTGGCAAGAGTTTCACCACTGAGCTTGACTCTCAGTACAGAGGAATCTTGCCTGGAGTCCCCTTGGTTGGGATTCTGAACACAAAGTCTGTCTACTTGTATTGACTAACTTCCCTCAACATATCTCAATACTATAATATATCAATTAAAAATGTTTCTAACATGAACATGTTCACCTTGGTAATGTTCTGTGAACATTTTTCTGTCCGGAGTGTATAAAAAATTGCATACTATAAACTATAGCATTTTTGCGTGCGCGCGCGCGCGCACACACACACACACACACACACACACACACACACACACACACGGTTTAAAAAGCAGCACTAGAAATATCTATATATACATCACCTACCTTAAATAAAATGTTACCAACTCCTTGTGCCACTTGCCAGTTGCTTCAAGAATTTTGTGAGTCATTTACTTGCCTTTTAGTTTTCATCTCTTTCAAATTTTATTTTTAAGTTAGCATATAAAAGGATAGGTTTCACGATGGCATTTTCATTCCCATGTGTCACTAGACTTTGTTGTTAATTGTCCTCTTTCCCCGACTGCCCTTCAGTGTGTTTCCTGTCTCCTCCCTGCCTAGATCTCCCTTCCTTGCTGTTCCTCTTTTAGTTGTGTCTTAGTCAGTATAAAGCACTGAGATATGCTAAAATTACTTAGTACTTCACCCACTGTGATTATTATTATTTTATTTTTTCTTCTAATTTTGAGATTATAATTATATCATTTCTCCTTTCCCTCTTTCCCTGCCAAATCCTCCCATATACCCTTCTTTCTCTGTTTCAAATTCCTGACCTCTTCTTTTGTCATTAATCATTGCATATTCTTTTTTATTAATTAATTAATTAATCCTCTTTACATCCTGGTCATAGCCCCCTCACTTCTGTCCTCCCAGTTCCCAGTCCTCCCCTCCCCTCTTGCTCAGAAAAGGGGCATTCTTATATAACCTGCTCAGTCTGTACAATGTTACATGTATGTATGCTTTCAGGGCTGACCATTTGGTGTTGGATAACCAGGTAATATGTTCTTTTCTTGAGAAGACTAATTCTCCCACTCTCAGAAATCTTTAGCTTTCTGTAGTTCACTGTGCAAAGTTGAGGCCTTGTGGTGTTTCCCTGTCCACTTTGGCATTGTCTTGTCCTTGTTCAGATAGTCATGTTGGTTAGACTTTATGGGTGGAGCTTCTGTGATTCATTTTATAAGTGTCTGTCTTTGGTTGATGAAGAGAGGGCTTTTCCCTTTTGGAGATTAGCTCTTCTTAGTTTGAGTTTCTATTGCTGTGATGAGATACCATGACAAAAAGAAAGCAAGTTGGAGAGGAAAGGATTTATTTGGGTCACACTTCCATATTGCTGCTCATCATTAAAGGAAGTCAGGGCAGGAAGCCAAACAGGACAGAATCCCAGCACCAGCAGCTGATGCAGAGGCCATGGAGGGATGACACTGGCTTGCTTCCCTTGGCTTGCTCAGACTGCCTTCTTATAGTATACAGGACCACCAGCCCAGGGATGGAACTACCCACAATGGGCTGGGTTCTCCCACATCAATCATTAATTAAGAAAATGTCCACTGTGGGAGGCACCATTCCTTGAGCATTGGGTCCGAGACTGTCTAAGTGTAGAGAGTGGATTGAACACAAGCAGCCATGCACACAGTTCCTCATGTTGTGGTGACCTCCAACCATAAAATTAATTTGTTGCTACTTTATAAGTGTAATTTTGCTATGGTTATAAATTGTAATGTAAACATCTGATGTACAGGATATCTAACATATGACCCCAAAGGTTGAGAACGACTGGAATGTAACTTGGGCATTGTAGGCAAAATAACCTCATCTCCCTTAAAGTTGCTTTTGTTGGGTATTATCACAGCTACAGAAATGAAACTAGAAGATACATCTCACCTTTTTATTAGTGCTATTATTTATTTCCTCCTTGCTGTTTCCAACAAGTCATTACATAGAATTAGGTACTACATGACTGTAAGAGTGAGCACAGCAAGTTTCATACACACACACACACACACACACACACACACACACACACACACACACACACACGACATGGGACTTGATTTCCTTTTCATCTTTGTGTGAGACCTGTCCCGACTGATTTTTGTATGGCCTACATTAGTTGATGTGACTGTAGGAAGCATCACAGCTTTTTAAAAGAAATCTACTAGTAGACTTTTAGTTCCCATGAATACAGCTCTTGGCCAGAAAGAGGTGACTGTTGCGGGATCATACTTCCTGTGTGTTGTCTGTGGTCTGCTGGGCCCCTATGAAGAGAAGGCTGAATTTGACCTCATACTGTTGTGAATCAGGGGTGAAGTTTATTAGCTTCACCTTCATTAAACCGGTGTGGTGAGAGCTACCATATCATTGCTCTTTGTTACTCTTGGCAGTGTGCCTGTTTTCTCCTTTATGACCAATTACCCACCCTTTGGCCTCTGATTACCCACCAAGGAAACAGACCATTGCTTTGTGAAGCAGAAGGGGAAATATGTTATAGTTTAATTTTCACCTGCAAGGACTGGCACATTGTGTCAGGAACAAATAAATCTGAATTGTACTTATCTAGTGTTTAAGCAATTCTGTGCAGCTTTAATGAGGACTTTAGGGAGAAGGGTCAGCAGTCAAGGCTGATGGCCTTGTCTGGCTGGCAGATGCCAGCATTACTGTGATAGTTGCAGTTACAGACCTTAGCATCATCTGGGAAGATGGAATCTCAGTTGGGAAGATGTCTCCATCAGACTGGACTGTAGACAAATCCATGGGACCTTCTTTTTAGTGACTGAGATGGGAGGGCTGAGCCCACAGCGGATGGTGACATCTCTAAGGAGGTGGTTCTGGGTTTTATAGAAGCAGCAAGCCAGTAAGTAGCATTCCCCTATGGACTCTGCTTCAGCCACCTGATTCCAGGCTCCTGCTTGGGTTGGGGTCCAGAATTCCCACAGTGATGGACTGGGATATGGAAGTGTAAGGCAAATAAATTCTTTCCTTTGCAAGTTGCTTTTGATCATGGGCTTTGTCACAATGATAGAAGGCAAAGTAGGCCAGCTACGAAGGCATGACTGGGCCACTGTCTTCAAAAAGAAGGAGCTGCTTTGTATCAGAGTGGGAGACACCTTCATGGTGTGAGGAGGCCACCTACAGAGTTTCATAAATGTTTCTAAAAAGATCCTTTCATTTGCTTAGAAAACATCATATTGTGTGCTGGGTATGGCAGTGTACTCCTGTAAAGTCAGTGCTCCAGGGCTGAGGCAACAGGACCATCTCAAGTTTGAGGCTAACCTGGGACATAGTTAATCTGATGTAGTCAGATTTTAATTTGAAAAACCAAACTCCATCCTTGAAAACAACTGGCCTATGGTAGGTTTCCCATGCTCCTGTGTGTGGCTCTACACCCAGGCACATATGGGCAGTACTAATTGAACTTAGTGGGTCATTCAAAAATAAAAATAAAAATAAAAATAAAAATAAAAATAAAAAGCCTGGGCAGTGGTGGCATATGCCTTTAATCCCAACACTCGGGAGACAGAGGAAGGTACATCTCTGAGTTTGAGGCCAGCCTGGTCAGTTCCAGGACAGCCAGCGCTACACAGAGAAACCCCACGGCTCAAAACCAAACCAAACCAAACAAAATGAAATAAAAAAGAGAAAAAGAAAGAGAAAGAAAAAGTCATAAACTTTGGAGGATGTTGTGGTGCAGAGTTTGGGA
Source organism: Acomys percivali (assembly GCA_907169655.1). NCBI lineage: Eukaryota > Metazoa > Chordata > Mammalia > Rodentia > Muridae > Acomys > Acomys percivali. The sequence goes on along the minus strand of OU015749.1, from coordinate 62,846,068 downwards.
GGAGTTGGAGCGGGGGGCTGTGACGGAGCTTGGGACGAACTGGAAGGGGTTGTAGGGAGAGTGTATATGATCTAAATACATTGTGTTAATGTATAAAAGTACAAAATAATAAAGAAATATAGAGAAAATATACCCACAACAAACAAACAATACAAAACAAAACTAAGCAACAGGCAAAGCACAACAACAAAACAAACATTTTATGGAGAACTGTCCACATTGAAGGCATAAAATGTGAATTTGAAGACATACACTCTCCTGTGGAAACATCATTACAGTTCGTGCCTTAGACACACCCACTAGCTGAAGCCGTTTCCTCCTAACCCCTATTCACTCTTTGTCTTTAAAATATTTTATTCATTTTTGAAATGTTCATACATTTACTCAATGTATCTTGATCATATCAATCTTCTGCTGCACCCCCACCCGTAGCATTTATAGTGTCCCCTTTTTATTTCTTTGCAACCTTCTGTTCTCTTTGTTATCAATAGTTCTCTGAGTCCAGTGAGGGCATGGAATGTGGTGCTGTTCTCTGGGGCATGGCAACCTACAGGTGGCCAAGTCCTAAAGGACAATGACTCTCCTCCTTCAGCAACCCTCAGCTGGGTGGGGATTCCAGGCCGATGTCCCCATCGACACTGGAATTTTGACTGGTCTGATCTTGTTGCAGGTACCAGAGTGGTGCATGCATAAGGCATGCTGTACCCAGAAGTCAGCACAGCGCAGTTCTCAGTCTCTTCCCTATCTGCCAGCTCTTCCATTCCTTCCACCTGCCTCACACCATGTGGCCTGACCCTTCCATAGTGGAAGGTCACTGGGGAGCCATTCACAGCTGAGCAACCATCGTTACTTATGCTGGATACTTTTACCAGTTATGAGTCTCTGAAGTAACCACTGCCACTACAAAAAGAACTACCTTGACCGAAGTTAGGAGCAACACAAAAATCTATTTCTGTAAGATTTCTTCCTATATCTTTTGTTCTGGCTAACCCACTGCCTGACCTCTCTATACTGAACCAATTGTCAAGATTTCAACATCTGTTTCCAAACTGACCTACTTTGCTAATATTATGAAGTCTTATGTTTATGTTTGGTATGAGTGACTAGAAAGGAGAAGAACTGTGACACGGAAAGAAATGCATAAAATGAGACAGAAGAAACAAACCTGAATTCTTGAGGCTGTGCCTCTGTGGACTTGGCTCTGTGCGGGAGCAGAGGAAGCTTCTCTGTGGTCTGCTCATCCTACCATAACAAAAATACCTCACACAAAGTGGCTTAAGCAAAAATCAATGTACTTTCTTACAGTTACAGGAGCTGAAAGTCGTAAGTCAGAGGTTTAGCCAGACACATCTCCTCGCTATGCCGATGGACAGGCTCTTGCTGCCTTGTCACATGCCTCTGTGCTCCTGTGGTTTCTGTGTCCCTGGAGACTCTTCTTCTTGCCGGGACACCAGTCAGACGGGATTAGAGCCCAAAGCCCACCCTAACATTTGTCACCTTGAACACTCCTGTGAAAGCCTTGTCTCTCCTTATGTGTCACATGCTGAGCTTGGGACTCAAACATCAATTTCAAAAAGTGGGCAGCAAAATTAAGTCCACAGGAAGAAAATTCTTACAGAGCTCTCCATTATTCTGACAGAATTCGGTGAAAACGAATAGAGGGTGAAAATGACTACAAACATTCATACCGAAACTAACTGGGCCTGGAAAACTACAGGCGGGTCTGGGCCCTGGGGTCCTCCTCAAACTATGGCACCAGCCAAGGAAAATACAGGCAGTAAACTTCGAACCCCTACCCAGTCTAGCCGATGGACAGGACATTCTCCACCGTTAAGTGGAGAAGGGGATCTGACTTTCACACAAATGCTGGTGCCCCATATCGGACCATGTCCCTTGGATGGGGAGGCCTGGTGGCACTCAGAGGAAAGATAATAGGTCACCAAGAAGAGACTCGATACCCTAGGAGCATATACAGGGAGAGGAGGTCCCCCTCAGTCACAGACATAGGGGAAGGGAGTAGAGGGGAAAGCAGGAGGGAGGAAAGAAAGGGAGGATACAAGGGATGGGCTAACAATTGAGATGTAATATGAATAAATTAATAAAAAAATAAAAAAAAAAAGAAACTAACTGGGGATAGTTCATAGAAGAATGACTGGTGATTACCAACACATTATGCAAATGGAGAAAACTAGGTAAGAAGATTAAAGCAACAACTCTAAGCATATGCAGCTTTATGCTCCACAGTGAATGCATGGCGAGTCATCAGAGAAGTCATGTAGCTGCAGCGAGGAGAATTAGCTTGTCAATACTGTGTGCGTTTCTTATGTTTGTGTGGTTTGTTCTGAAACCTTCCTATGATTTATAGTCAAAGGGATTTATGGTACTTCCTTTATTATTTGTGGAAGAAAAACAGTCATGAAATGAAAGTGTAAACATTAAACAAAATAAATCTCTGACTGAAGTTGTTATTTAGTAACTAGGAAATATTTACCTAGTATCTAATTCATAAGTTTTAAAAATATAATCAAAATATTGGAGTAAGGTAGAAAGGTGTTCATTTCATTTTATTAAAATCTGAGAAGCAATGTTACCACAACTGTAATGAAAATCACAAAATTTTGGTAGTGTTTTACTTTTTATTAATTTCAAATTAACAAAAAATCCTTATTACTTGGAATGCTGAATGTTCAAATATTTCTAGAAGAATTAAAAAAATGTATTTACTGTCAGCTTGTCAATTTAACATATACCAAGCATTGCCTGTACTGTGAAATTTTTTGTTTGTTTTTGTTTTTTGAGACAGGGTTTCTCTATGTAGCCTTGGCTGTACTGGACTCTCTGTAGACCAGACTGGCTTCGAACTCAGTCTGCCTTTGCTGGAATTAAAGGCGTGCACTGCCACACCCGGCCAAAACATACCCACTCATCCCTGGGAGGGCTTGAATACATTTATAAAAGAATGTCTAACTCTTGTTTTCATCAACAAGGCAAAATGATCACATCTAACATATGACACCAGTCCAGTACATGATAGTGAGCTGGTAAATTAGTTTATCACTGTGGTTATGTGGTATAGAATATTTCTCATCTTTTAACTGGATCTTTTCAGATTTTGTAAAGCTGTGAGTTTAATTACACAAATTGTCAGATGATGGGCTCAGGATTTATTCACTTTGTCATCTAGAGAATTTTCTCAGACTCTAAAATATAACTTTATCTTGAAACGAGTGTGAGAGAGAGAGAGAGAGAGAGAGAGAGAGAGAGAGAGAGAGAAAGAGAGAGAGAGAGAGAGAGAGAGAGAGAGAGAGAGAGAGAGAGAGACGGGGGAGGGAGAGAGAGAGAGAAAGAGAATATTGTTTATTTTTTCAACTTATGTACATTAGGTATATTGTGTCAAAGATGCAGCTTCTGGGCATATAGTCCTGGTCTTATGTTTATTTGCTGTAACAACTCTCATCAAGTTACCTAATATGTTTGTGTCTCAGTTCTTTGTGAAATGGGATTACAGTAATGCCGCCTTTTAGCATCACTTCAGGATTAAGTTGAGTACTTGTCAAAAAGTGCCTATGAGGATACTGGTTTGTCCTATCCTACCCAATGTCCAACCATTAACATCACAGGTGCTGGTTTATCAGATGTTTTTATTTTTAGCTGAAAGGGGCACACATTTCGTCACTTCTGCTGCACAATTAAACAACAACAACAATAACAACAACCCCAGAACCATTTCACTGATAAATAGTGTTCCATAAAAAAATAGTATTCTATAATAAGTGGAGCTCTTGATCTGGGAATTAAGATATGTTCTCCAAACCAAATTAAGGAAGATCTTCACCTGATCAGTGAGCATCAGTGGAAATTGTATCTACCTAGATCTTGAACAGCAGGCATTATGTTTGGTTGATGCACAGAATCTGAGCTGGCTACAGTGGAAGGCTAGACAGGATTGGTTATAGTTTTCTAGAAAGGAATTATGTTAGATGCCTGAGTAGTCCAGAATGGACTATTCAACATTGCATAGATGTGGGTTGCTTACCAGGGATGATTGAACGTGAAGGCTGCAGGTCACTCGGAGCATGGGCATGGGACCATCTCAGCATCTTCAGACAATGTACAATGATACCTATACGTGGGTGTATGAATCCCAAGGGAGATGCTCTCATGAGTCTTGACTGACAGCAGATCTAGCCTGTGAAGGTTGCCTCTCCTGGTGGCAAGGATGGACCACCAAGTGTTTATTATTGGTTCTGAAAAGGTGTGACTCCCTCAGACTTATAAGCTTATTGCTTAGATTCTTTGGACCTCAGTGTCCCTATGAACAAGAGGGGAAAGAGGTTTATTTTTTGTTGTTGTTGAAAATGATTTTTCATGCAATATATTCTGATTGCGTTTTCCAGGCCCCCTCTGGCTACATGCATTCTTTCTTTCTCTTTTTGGAAAACACACAAATAGGCAAATAAAACAAAATTTTAAAAAAGAAAACAAAACAAAACAACAACCCTCCAAAATCCCGAGTCCCCCCAAGCCCCCCAAAACAAACCAAAACAAAGAGAAAACACAAGAAACACACAGAAACACATGCACAAAATCCATGTATGTAAACATGCATGCGCCTCCATGCACACATGAACATATACATACACACAAATAAAACCTCTAAAGATATAAAATCAGACATCATAATATAAAAGGAAAACACCAGTAAGTCAAAAATGTCCAACAAAGCAATATGAGATCATTTTGTGTTGGCCATCTGCTGCTGGTGTGCCGACAGGTGCAGTAAACATGCCCAGTGAAAAGCTGTAGAGGGGTTTGCATTTGATGTGACAATTTCAAAGGAACAAATAGAAGATTTGGGACATAGCTGACTATTAGTCTAGAAGAGGGAAACCATGTGCCTGTTGTGTCATGCCCTCCTTTCTGCTTCCTTCTTTTCCCTGTATACTTTCATTATAAACAACCAGTTTGGCTAATGCTGCTTAACACCAAGCAGAGCAGCTCTTTCCGAGACAATCAAAGAGACCATGATATGATTTGTCCTGGGACTGAAAATAAGGCCTTTTGTATTTGATTGTAGCTCTACATTTAGGGATTAAGATGTTGGTGACATCAATGTTGAGCGAGATCTTATTCAAGGTGTTAGATTCAGATCCAACAAACAAGTTGAATCAGATACAAATGAGAGATGCCATTACACATGCTTTCATCATAAAGTGGGAGTTAAGTCCTTAAGTTCCGTCAGGCTCTAATGCATAAATTATAAACTAGCTCACAAATTGCCTTAAGTGCAGCAGCCACTCTTGCTGACTCATTTTCTTTTCCTCATTTAAAATTCATTATAATTTATTCACATTACATCTCGATTATTATCCCCTCACTCCTATCTTCCTGTTCCGATTCTCCCTCCTTCTCCCTCCCTCTTCCCCTCCCCTAGACCTCTGACGGGGTCCCTCCTCCCCCATCAGCTGACCACAGCTTATTGGGTCTCATCTGGATAGCCTGCATCCCTTTTCTCTGTGTGTCCACAGGGCCTCCCCACCAAGGGGAAGTGATCAAATTGCCAGCACCAGAGCTCATGTCAGAAGCAGTCCCTGCTCCCCCTGCCCCACAGTGGAGAATGAGCTGTCCATTGGCTAGATATTAACAAGGGGTCTAGGTTCTTTGCTTGCATTGTCCTTGATTGGTGCTTCAGTTTGTGTAGGCCAATGACCATGATCAATGGGAGTAGGGAGATCGAGAACGTGAGAGAGGGAGAAAGAGGATCTGGAGAAAAATCCATAAGAGTGTGCACACATTTAGAAAGGTGGACTCCAATGGGCAGTGATGGCTCACACCTTTAATCTCAGCACTCGGGAAGCAGAGGCACCTGGATCTCTGTGTGTTCAAGGCTAGTCTGGTCTAAAGAGTGAGTTCCAGGACAACCAGGGCTACACAGAGAAGCCATGCTTAAAACAACAACAACAACAACAACAACAACAACAACAACAACAACAACAACACAAAACAAGAACCCAAACAAACAAAGAAAGAATGGTATCATCTAATGGTACACCATTAGATATAGAAATAACATTGATTATTATTATAACAAATATTCTTTGAGAAAGAGCAAAAGCAGAGGCAGGAAGAAAATACATACATTAGAACAGTCACCACAAGTTCAGAAAACTATTAACTAGGATAAGTAAATTCTGTGATTGATGTTCCTGATAATTTGCTAAATGAGGGAGCCTACTTTGCCTTACATATGTTTGGGGATGTAAGAGTCTCTTGAAGGAGTCCATGAAGCTACCAGGGGTATAACTAGGGGACCATGAATCTTTGTTTTCTGGGGCTCATGAAACATGTTCAATGACATAGCTATGCATTTGGGGGTCACAAAAATACCTTAAGTATTCTGAGTCTACAACTGTTAATTCCAAGCAAATTCCAAGTGACTTAGATCTTTAGGTGTTGTGGTTAGGTGGAAGGCGAGAAGACCTTATCTGGTTTTGCCACCTGAAGGTCATTGTGACTTTCCTCCTGAAGACTTCAACCAAAAGGTGGCATAATCAATGCATGGAAAACACTTGTCATCCAACAAGAGGATCCCTCCTTCACATACATTTCATTTCAGGCTTCCTAAGCTAATGATCTATGAAACAACATCATTAATCAAGGAAGAAAGTGTTTGCCACCAATTTATTCTTCTCTTTGTCAGGTAAGGAATCACCCCCAGGCTTCCTTTCAGAATATATACAACAAGTTTTGTTGTGGCCAGAGGGTGGGGCATCACAGTGATGCTCAGGCAGATCACAGACAATCATTACTTTGTTAGTCTTTAGCACTTTTCCTTCTGTCAGCTGTGGATACCCATTGGATATACATAAGGATAGAATTTAAATGAAACCATGAAAACTTCCCAAGGGTTTATATGATATTACATCCATCTGAAAGCTTAGACCTTCAGGGGCAAATAAATGATTTTAGTCTAGTTACTATATTCAGTGACGAATGTAATAAAATGATTAAGTCAATACTTTGTGCAAGAGGGCAGATAATACTTGGTTACTTAAAAATGTAACTGCTTTATTCTAAGACCAGGAGAGAAGGCAGCACTCTACACCCACCACAGTGATAAGCTCTCCAAGTTGTCGCTACCTCAGAGAACAGAAGCCAAGAGTGGGCCTCAATAAGTTGTTTTTTTCTGCAAGTCTGCAAGAGGCTGTGGAAATGAAAAACTTCATTATTACCAGGGCATTAAAGGATAGGATGCGTGCTTTGTGGGCCAAGTTTGAAATCTGACTTAATTTCCCTAATGGCTGTTAGCATCTCCAATAGGAGCTGATTTGCCTTCGCACTGATGGAATTTTGTAGTAGCTTTTTTTTTTTACTGGTTCATTTTTTTCTTTTTTTTTTTTTTTTTTTTTTTTTTCATGTTTGTCTTTTTACTCTAAAATATATAAGAGGTCACAAATTATAGAGCTTCCATTTGGCCTTATTGCCCCAAACAACAGAGCCAAACTGATAATACTGTAAGGATCTTGAGAAGAATGAAATAAGGAGCAGATGGGGAGAGACAGAATTAATGACCCCATGGGGCAGAGAAGATAACATAGGGCGATGAAGGATAGCAGGTGTCCTAGGCAGAGAAGCAGCACAGAGAATGTATCAGGCAGTAGCTCAGAGCCCTGCAGGCGCTTTCGAATTCTCTGATTTGGTTAAAAAAAGTACTGGTCATATTGAACTCATTTCTAGCATCATAGACAGTTTTTAGGTGATGCCATTTGTACCAGGTGTCAGAGTGTGGAAGGAGGCTTGAGCTTTTGGAGAGTGCAAGACCGTTTTGGAGAGAGTGGTCACTTCTCTCCACACCCCATGGATAGAATGCAATGTCTCAAAGGACATTGAAGGTCTTAGGAAACTTGTGTCATCGCACAGTTGGTCAGAAGCCACTGATTTTTTAAAAAAAGCCTTACTATACTTTATTCATAAAGTAATATTTTGTGATGTGTAATTCAAGGACAGGGCTTCTTCAAGTTGGTAAAATATGGCGATAAGGCACTAGTAGTGAGGCTGCTGCAATAACTCAGGCAGGAGGTCAGGTTTGTGTGGAAACCATGGGAAGAGGAAACAAAAATACAAGGAAGTTCTAACTTGTAGTGTGCTACATTGGGTATCTTCAGCACAGAAGGCAGGAATGGAAGGCAAAGGGGTAAATAGCCCCCAAGAGAATTTCAAATATCAGTCATCAGAGTAGAATTACTATGGCAACAGAAAAGGAAAGGCTAGAGAGAGAAGCTGCATTGAAAAAGAGAGGTTCTGTTTAGGATGTACTAAATCACCAGGGCAGAGCTATCAACAACAGCTAGCATTTGCATGATTGCTTGCTTAAGGGGACCTCAGCCAGTTCTCTTCTCTTGTATCCAAGGTGTCTGGGCAGTGTGACCCCTTTAAGATTTAGAGTTGTGGTTCTCAATCCTTCTAATGCTGCAACCCTTTAATACAGCTCCTAATGTTGTGGAGAATCCCCCCGCCATAAAATTATTTTCATTGCTACTTCAGGACTTTAATTTTGCTACTGTTATGAATTGTAATATAAATATTTTGCCCAAGGGGTTGTGACGCCCAGGTTTAGAACCGCTGCTTTAGAATCTTCAAAGTCCTCTAACATTGTTGTAGACTTGTTCTCAGTTTTTCCTTTTCTACTTAAAGTTTCTTTTAAAAAGTGTTTTTGTCTATATTCTCAACAGAGTTCATGTCCACACTGAGTTGCTCTGCAATGTACTTCTGTATCATTCTTCCACCACATATATCAGTCTCATTCTTTAGCTATGATTTGCTTAAGAGCTCGACAGCTCACCAAATGGTAGCCTGCACAGGCAGGAACATTGCTTTTCACAGCCCTACATTCTCAGAGTCTAGAGAATAGTAAATGCTGGAGTAACTGAATTCATATGTGTCAAGCACTGGGCATGCAGGATCTCCTGTAATCCTCACAACCTTGTAAGGTGGATGTTATTACCAATCTCATTTTATGGATAAGTAAATAAGGACAAATAGTCAACACACAGCCTGTACGTAATAGGACCCTGAATTTTTTCTTGCTTCTTGCTATTTAGCTCTTCTTCCTCTGCCTGGCAGATTATGTATGTAGGAGCTTAGGAATACAAAACTATAGGAAGGCAGACGGGTGGGGTGTAAAGGAATAAAATGTTTTAGAAAAACTAGAGACATTTCCTAAGTCAGAAGGGGTGTTAAGGTTCACAGGTACCAAATGCTTCATCGCATGGGTTTGATGATGCGGTAGAGGTCACGTGGTTGGTTATTGTTTGGGAGGATGCTATAACCCTTCCAACTTTATGTTTTCTGCTCTTTATGTGAGTCTAAAAAAATGGAAGCAATGGCTTAAGAGACTCACCATAAATGGGCGAGTCTCTTTGACCCCTGTATCTCCAAGTTGAGGACATAGGAAAGAAAGTGGGAAGGAGCCGTAATGAGTATTATGGGTAAATGAAGTTTTTATGGAGCCTGGATGGCTCTGATTACACCATAACCAGGCTTTGTTGTAGCAACAGCTGGAGTTAGCTTTTGATGTATGTCTGTGTGTCAGCCTCCTCTCAGCTTGGTCTCCGTGCTCTCTCAGGATGGCTGGGGTGTGGTGATGGAAGTTATTCCTTTGCTTCATGAAGAAATGGGAGTCTCTAGTATTGGGTGGTTTCGTGTAAATGTACCTCCATCTCCAGCTACACCAACAATTTTTCTAGTAATGAGAATGAAAATATGAAGAGGTAAATGACTTGTTCCTTTTGGATAAAAAGTTTGATAATAATGAATCATGAAGGAGAGAGGAAGAAAGGAGCGTTAGCATGCCACTATGTTATGGGAGCTGATCTAGGGGGTGCATTGTTATGTAAGCCAGGTAATTCTGTCTTTGAGGAAAGCTACCTTTACATTTCCTCTATGGTCAAATTGAAATCTCTAATTTCTTTTTACCTAGTTCTGGACTTCTAGGACTGTTGTGGGCATTCTTTTAGTCCTGAGAAGAGGACAGGTTAGACTTTCTTTTAATGGAGTCCAGAAGGTGTTGAGCTGCCATATACAAGACATCCATGGCTCAGCACCCTCACCTGGACTTCATTTATGTGAATGCAGATGATGTAATTTGTTTTACTGTACTCTTCTTCAAGCATACTCCTTATTTAAAAAAAGCCAACAACTCAGCCATTTCCTTGAATTCCTGCTGCATGCCACCATTGTCACCAGCCTTGTTTCCTTTTCCTTTTTTCAGGGCTACTGTTAGGGAATAGGTTGGTAAATATCACAGAATCACTTTGGGGTGTGTGTTTGTGTGTGTGTGTGTGTGTGTGTGTGTGTGTGTGTGTGTATGTGCATGATGGAAACAGAAACTCATGTGAAGACAATTTTCCTGAGATTATAGCTGTTGAGAAATTGTTCTACCTTCTGGCCCTGGTGACATTCCTCTAACAATGTCAGGAATTTCTCTGGCATCCGTTTCTATGGAACTCAAAGTCATTAACAGATGTGACCCAATTACCTTGCTAAGTTTCTGGATGTTAACAGGCGTCAGGGTTTATCTGCCCACTAGATTTTGAGGACTGTCAGGATTTAGGTGAAAGGTTCTCTCCAAATCACTTGCGACTTGTCTGTTAGTCAAGTTTTTTAGCGTCTTGGTCTTCATAGGGTGAGATGTACATGGTGCTCATCTCAGTCTTTCAAAGACATCTTATTTCTCAAAGGATTGTAGCTCTCCCAAGATCCTGGGAAGAGGAGAAGCAGGAAATATTTCTGAGTCTACATTTACTCTATTTCTTTATAGAAGAAGATGAAATCTGGAACCCAAGTGAGAATGTTCTAGAATTTCTTACATTAAAGGTAATTGAAATGCAGACTGTTTGTGACTGAGCCTTATAACTGAGCAAGCATGTGATTCTTTTCTTTTAAATATATTTTATTAATTTATTCATATAACATCTCAATTGTTATCCCATCCCTTGTATCCTCCCTTCCTCCCATTTCCCCTTCCTCCCCTCCACTATGACTGTGACTGAGGGGGACCTCCTCCCCTGTATATGCTCATAGGGTATCAAGTCTCTTCTTGGTAGCCTGTGATTCTTTTCTTTACAAATGGGACTTGAATGGCATCACCACTTTAAGCATAAACCAATGTCATCTACTCTATTTACCTCAGAGGGGGCTGTGGAGCATTGTCTCCCACAGTTCAGTGCGTGTAAGAATTTATTCAATAGGCAAATATGTAGTACAGTCCTGTGCTACTGTGAAAGAACCAGGTCTGTGACATCTCTGTAATTTACCCTCAGGAATGTCACAGGCTCTTTAAGGGAAACTGATGGAGAGTCTCATCAATATGGTCATGCTCATAGTTGTATCAATCTATGCTTTTACTTTGGAATGGCATGGATATTAAGAACTTCCTTATTTGAGAGGAAATGTGATATTTCAGTTAATCTTGTTTAGTGAGAAATGTTTCATAGAAATTTAGCTGTTGTCATTAAGTGTTTTTCCTCTTGCAGCTGGTTGTATAGATGCTTTCATCTGTGGTTTTCTTAATACCACATATCAATAATAATAGATTTAAAAAATATTTTGATGTAAAGTAAGATTTTTTTTGAAAAATTACATCCAGTTAATGTATGTAAACATATTTATCTTGTATCATGCTTTCAAGTTTACAGATTTCTTTCATGTAGCACTTTCCAGGGGAAAACTCATCAGGGGAAGACTCACAGGAAAAATTGCAGCATCTGGCTCTGTACTGTTCATAAGAAAACTATAGCAAATAGAGCTGCAATTGACAAGTAGAGGTTACTCACCACATGCTTGAAATGAATTGATTGCTTATATATTTGTTCTTATTTTTCCAAGGAACCTTAACCCAAACAAAAAAGATTTAATGAGTGAAACAATTATGGTAGAACTTTTTCTCCTTATGTTTCTGAAGTTTGAACCCAGACCTTGAACATGCTACACATGAACTGCACCACTGAGCTATATACCCAACCCTATAATAGAATCCATTTTTTTTTTGTGGCTGAGAAGATATCAGTCTTGAGCTCCATGAGATGAGAGATGAGAGGAGCTTAAGGTAGGGAGTGCCTCTTCTCTGTGTATGAAGGAAATAGAGAGAGTGACATGAGTACAGAATGCCCTGGAGCATTCGTCTGACAGGGGCAGGACAGGCACTCACATCTGATGGATCTCCAACATAGAGCTATGTTCAGGTGGCTAAGGGGTAAGTCAGCTGCTGGCTGCAATCCTCCAAGAAGCTGACTATTACTGGAAAAGAGAAAGACAGAAGAATGTTCTTCTGTGAAACAGCTACCAAATATTATTGGAGCAAATATTTTGGTAAGTCATGTGCCTAAAAAGTGACGTTTCAAGCAGTGTGTTTGAGAAACTGCAGTTAAATAGTTCTTAAAACACTATAAAGAGAGGTTGGGTGTGTTTACCCCGAGGATATTTCTGAATTTTGTTTGGGTTTATAGATTTAAAGGTAGACTTATTGATTAAAGAATTGTGGCCGATTTCCAACAACAGAGGACCAACTATTCACTTTCTTTTTAAAGTAGAGCTATGTTAGTTGTGATGGTGCAATCAAATAGGCAAACAGATTGCAAAGATATTTCCAATTTTGCCCTTGCTGAAAGGAAAGAAAAGCTTTCCATCTTGATACCAACTTTTAAAGAATTGGACCAAAATTTGGAGATACTTAAAAAAGTTTAACATTACCTTAATCAGTATTATTGGGTTTCCCATTCTTATTGCTGCAATGTTTTCAAACACTTTCGATGATGCTATACTAAGAAGTGCATTTTCTATCACCATTATGTGTACCATATAATCAACAAAAAGAAATGTATGAAATTATTATTAGAATTACCGATTTTATTCTCTTCTATTTTAAGAAGTGCTATTCATTATACATTGAAATTATTTCATGACTCTAATTTGTGAAGATATGAAGGCCACTGGAGGACAGTGTGCGGCCAATTAGTTTCTGAATTGTATGATACAGTACAAAGCAAGTTTAAATCAGCTTAAACAGTCTTTAAATCTATCTTTTTAAATCCCTGACATTTCATTGTTGTGGAAATATTTAGAGGCCCCTTTAAGCAGTACATTATCGTCAACTGTGGGCACTTTCCTTTGCAGTAGTATACTAGACTTTCTTCTATCTAACTGGAACTTTGCAGTCATTGGACCACTTTTTTCCTTACCTTCTCACCCATTCTTGTAGCCTCCTGGAGCCATCAATTCCATACGAAGTCAATGGTTTTAGATTCCCCACAAAAGTAGGGATGTATGATACTTGGACTTCTTTCCTTCTGCTTTTTTATGGGTTTGGGGAATCATATGGAGGTTGTCAGAACTGATGGGGGAGTTGTCTCATTGACCCCCAAGACCTGGACATATTTTAAATATTATAATTAAAATTTTTTTGTGTGTATTGGTGTTTTGTCCATGTGTATGTCTGTGTACCACTTGGTATCTTTGAAGGCAAGAAGAGGGTGCTGAGTCCCCTGAGACTGGCACTAAAGATGGTTGGGAGTTGCCATGTGAGTGCTGAAAACTGAACTCAGGTCCTTTGGAAGAGCAGTCGATTCTCTTAACTGCTGGGGCATCTTTTCAGCTCTTTTTTAAATGTTTAAAATTTGTGTTCTAAGCACATTGTATTTAAAAAAGCTTGATTTATTGTTTTTTACAATGTTTTATACATATGTCTTGTCTACATATGTATACGTGCCTCTGGTGTGTACCCACCCAGTGCCTGCAGAACCAGAGGATGATGTCACATACTGTGAAACTGGAATTATTGGCAGTTGTGTGATGCCATGTGGATGCTGGGTTCTCTGTAAAAGCAACAAGTGCTCTTAACCACTGATCTATCTGTCTAGCCAAGAGCATCATCTTCAGCCTTCTGGACCAGTATAACTGACAGACATATTTGTGAAGCTGGAACTATTGAGGACTTGCTTACCCTGTCTTGGCAGAGTTTGGCTGTCGACTCTGCCTCGTACTGGATTTTGATCACTGAGAAAGAACTCCAGTACATGACTAAAGCATATTACTTGTAGGGAATTTTAGAGACAAGATGACTGGACATAAAATTAAAAACTGGAATGATATTTGATAGTTGGTGATAAATGCATCTTGTAGACAGTAGCTTTCCAGAATCGTAATAGGCTATTCTTCAGGTTTTCCTGACTAAAAGGACTTTCAGCCACAGGAACTGAATCATTCCCATTTTGTTCTTTGCTACCACATTAAGATATATATGAGCAGTTGGCTCCAGGCTGTTTGCATATGAGTTAGTGATTATGAATTCAAGGCTTAAAAATAATAACTGTAGGACATGTTAGCAAGGTGTTTTCTTTCACCCTGACATCTCTGTCTGTAACTAGGAATGATAATAAAGCAGACCTCTTGTGGATGTGTGATACTATATATGGCTAATGTGTACAAGGCTTCAAATGTTGTCAGAGCTCCTGTGTCCTTTCTGCCTCCCACCACTTTGGTTGTTATATTGGGTTTTTGAGACAGGGTCTTCCTATGAAACTTAAGGTAGCCTCAAAATCATTATCCTCTGGCCTCAGCTTCAGAGTTTTGGGATTGAAGCTGTATGCTACCATTCCTGGAGGCTGGCAGTTGTTACTTTTTATTTAATTTTAGTTTCTAGACTGATTTTATTTGAACAAGGGATTCAGGGAGTCCCATTTGTAACCAGGATGCAATTCATGGTATATTGTTATATTCATGTGTGAAAACGTACTTCTACATACAGGAATTTGTAGTGATGTAAACATGTTACTTTCTGAGTACTTTTCTCTCCTTCTCCATAGAGGAAGACTAAAGCTATCACATGACTTGGGTCCTTCAAGATGACTGGGTAGATAAGATTCAGGCATTTCAGGTGTACATCAAGCAGCTGCGTACCCAACCATCTGGAAGCTGTAGGAGAAGAACCACTGACTGAAAATGACAGAAGTGTGACTGCAGATGGGACAGCATTATTGGAGATTGAGTTTCCAGGGAGGAAAAAAGGCATGGATTTCTAGCAAGAAATTCACTGTGCACTGAGATTTCCATCTTTGTGTTTCAGATTTGCACAAGTATCCTGTGAGATCCATCGTTGTTTGGCTATGAACTCTAGTTTGTACTGAGTGACAAAGTAGATGGGCACAGACTGCCATTTATGCATGTCCATGCCATTGAGTCAACTGTTGATTTTTGTTTTCACCACCTCTTGGCTGTTTGCTTATGTGAGTGGGAAGTGGTATGGGTCTTCTACCTATAAAGCAAACGTTATGATCTGAAGTCAGATAGGCTCGACAGCCATAATTTCTTCCTTTGTGTCAACTCAAACTGGCCAAGTTGTACATCGTTTACTAGGAGCTACTCAGATGCTTTCTTTGTTTTGATGTTTATTATACTTTTGCAGCAGAAAACTCTCTTCATTTTGTCTTGGATATTACTTGGGAGAATGAAACATACACAGAAGCAATGAAAATACATCATTGCAGTTGCCAAGGTCTTACAGTGTTTGCTGTTGCTAAAGATTTGAGGCAGT
Organism: Acomys percivali; assembly: GCA_907169655.1. Classification (NCBI taxonomy): domain Eukaryota; kingdom Metazoa; phylum Chordata; class Mammalia; order Rodentia; family Muridae; genus Acomys; species Acomys percivali. The sequence goes on along the minus strand of OU015749.1, from coordinate 62,830,479 downwards.
AATATCTGTAGGGAATGGTATACTTTTGTGTGGTTCAGGTTTGCCACGGTTATGGAAAGGTTTCAATTTTGTTTATTCCCCCTTATTTATTAAGTAGATTTGTTCTTTACGACAGATTTCCTTAAGTATTACAGTTCAGCAGTCACCTGGGACAACCTCCATAAAAACGTCTCTCCTCTCTGATGGGCATCATCTTGGCTATGGAATGTTTCTGGTTGTTCTAATTGTCACTACTGAATTCAGAAAATTGTCCCATGTGCAGAAGAGGTGACAGATATGTGTAGAAATATTTTTTCTCACTTTCAGTTCTTAACTTAAACAATAATAGAATTTTTGGTGTTGTGCTTTTGGTCCAAAAATTCTTTCTTTTTGTTTTAGGAAAATGAGTGTAGGTAGAGATAATTCAGTAATGTAAGATTACTGATTGAAGCCACTGTGGGAAATACATTACTTTTTTCCCCTCGCTCTGGGTAGAAATCTTAGAGTAGAAATTATAACTACAAATATCAAATATTAAGAATGTTAATATTTATGTATGCTGAATGAAAGTATGTTTATGTGTACTGAGGCATGGTTGCTGTTTCTCACTCAATTTATGTTTGGTAGAAAAATAAAAGGGGGAGGGTGCTGCAGAGGTGGATCAGGAGCTAAGACTGTATACGTACTCTGCTTACGTACTCTGATGTCTTACAAAGGGCCCAAGTTCAGTTCCCAGCACCCATTTTGGGTAGCTTACAATTGCCTGTAACTCCAGCTCCAAGTGATCTGACATGCTTGTGGATATGAATATACATGCTCATATCCCCAATGCACAATTATAATAAAATCATAAAGGAATAGGAAGGTTGTGACAGTAAAGTGAAATGCTTTAGGGCTAATACATTGGTATTTGTTATTAGAGTACCTTAAACAAAGCACTACACTTTAAATACACACCTCTAAGATCAATTTTCTGTATGAATCTCCTCTTAAGCAGGCATGCCAACTAACCTGTGTTCATTAAGTAGGTCTTCCCACTTATATGTAGTGTTTTTGAAAACTTGTCTTTAATAAGGCAGCCTCTAGAAAGGGTTTTTAGTTAGATCAATAAATATTTATTGTGAAGCATTGTGTTGCAGGGTCAAAGATAACTACATAAAGAGCTCAAAGTAGCAATTAAAGAAACAAAAGGATAAAGTAAGAACATTCTGTGTGCTCAGCTGGTTGTGAAAAGAAAAATCTGGACAATATGCTGGGCGTATTACAGGTTGTCCTAGACATTTGGTGGGGCGGTGGAGGGGGGCTGCTTACACCTTTCTGGAACAGCACATTTAATTAGCCTTGATTCCAAACTGCTTTCTTTCATTGAATCTGATTTTGACAGAAGACTGTGGCTTGCATGGCAGTGTGCTCAGTCTGTTGGGGTTTGGTGGTTTGTTGTGGAAACTTGTTTCATGGACTCAGTTCTGCCTTTGATTGTGTAATCTTTGAACTATTTTTTTTTTTATCATTGTTCACTTCCCCTTTATCTTTTATTTTGAAACTCAGAATAACATAGAGAGTAAAGTGCTGAGAGATGCAAGGAGTAGAAAGTGCAATGGAAAAGAAAATCATTACATGTTTATATGATTACATTACATTACATAGTTAGACTCAAGGAAGACGCCTCTTCCTTCCAAGCAGTCCTGCCCAAGTTCTGCCATCTTCAGAACAGCCCTCCTGGCCCATGCAGAATATCTATCTTTCGTTGATGGCATTGGAGGTTGAACTCAGGGCTCTGAGAAATCCCATACCACTGAGCAATTTCATCAGCCTGTTTTTTTTCATGAATGAGTCAGAAAGACCTTTCTAAGTCTCCAACCACCCTTTCAGGGACCTCAAGAGATCTAACAGCAAGCTGTGAGCTAGTCTTAAAGACTTAAAGATAGCTAGAAAAAATTGTGAATGATTTATTTCCTTTTCTTTGTTTCTTTCAGAACAATCTAGACACTAAACGGGAACCTTTCTGAGCATCATTATCACATATCCAAACCAGATGCAAAGCTCTTAGATGCTCAGGACAAACAATGGTGTCCGTGGTACCCTCACACATAGACCCAAGAGAGGAGAGCATTAAAACTTTAGCACTTTAAAATTACAAACACACCTCAACCCTCAAGTGATAAACATTTCAAAGAGAGTAGTTGTGGAGCTTGCACAGAAAATTCTAACAGGGGTCTACGGCTTGAAGAAATAAAGGGGTAAAATGCGAAGTGTGTCTAGCGTGTATGGCTTCTGTGCTTAAATGACAAAGTAGGTGTGTTTAAAGGGTAGGATAATCCAGCTGTGTTTCCTGTTGGCAATATATGTCAAACTGTTAGGTGAATTTGCTTTGGCTATACTCAAACTCAGAGCTCAGAAGACCCAGTTTCTAGTTTCCCAGAGCAATTTATGTGCTTGAGTGATGATAGAATGGCTTCCTGTTTCATCTCTGGGCAGTTAAATGTTTCTTTTTAAAGTTGAGGGTTTACAAGTACCAGAGCAGAGAATATTTTGTAAAATGTACTATATACTTGTTTTATTTTTCTAATTAGCACACACACATAATATCAAGAAATAGGTTTCATGGCATTTTCACACATTTGTATCATGCGCTTTGGTCATATCTACTCCCCAATTCTATACTTGTTCTTTCCCTTTTCCACATTCAAAACTAAAACCATTTCTTGTATGTGTGTGTGTGTGAGCACACACAGGAGAGCGGGCCATGGTGCCTGTGTGGAGGCCTGAGGACAATGCTGAAAGTTGCTTCTTTCCTCGCACCATGTGGGTCCTAGACATTAAGGTCAGTTCAGCAGCTTTTGGTGGCGGTTGCCTTCCTTTCCTGAGTCATCACGCCAGTCCCTTTGTCCTTTTGTCTCTTGCTGGGCCTTGTCCTCTTTTCAGTTGTCCCATTTTACTTCCATGTTTTATTCATTTTAAATCTAGATTCCCCCATGTGAGTGAATGCATCGTTATTTGTCTTATGTACTCCTTAACTTTACTGTTTGGCATCTGGTTCTTTTTTGGTGTTTAGTAGGATGGTATTTAGAACGTCCTCCTCTCATTAGTCATAGCATCGGATGTGCAAATGCGAGAAGCCATCCTCACTTCATTTGTTATTATATATTAGCTCACATAATCTGTTGTTCTGCATGAGGCATAACATGTGTAAAGCTATCTCTTTTTGGACAATATCCATAAAATTAAAGCAAAAGGTTACTGCAGATACAAACAGAGAAACAGCAAACAGTGAGAAATGGCCCCTATTTTAAGAGGCAGTTAATTGTATTTCCTATTTCAAAAGAAAAGTACAAAGGGGCATATTTTCTTTGCTACTTCATTTACAAGGAAATCCTACATGAGAAGAGTCAAATTATTTTGCAGAAACATCAGATGTTGCTCCACCTGTCTGATGACTGTTAAGAACTCTAAGCTGTAGTTAGGTAAATATCTTAATTAAATCACATGCCATTTCTGATCCAGTAGAGTGCACCCAAAGCTGGAATTCTGCTCAGAAATTTGAGCCAGTGTTGGTTGCTATGGTGCTTGTTCATACATAGTTAAGCATCTACCATTAAAACCCACAACATCAAATATTCACAGTTTCAGATTCCAAGCTTGTGATTCACAAGCTTGCTAGTGATCTTGGGCCTCAGCTGCCTATTTTGGACAATTATGTCTACTTGTGAGTTGGTGTGAGTATGAGGTGACATACTGTGTGAAGCCTTTGGCAAGAGGGCACTTGTTGATGTTTGCCATTCTGTAATAATGTTGCAAAAAACTTTTTTGGTCATCATCTTGTCTATTGGCTGAAGTGTTTAACTGGTTTTAGAATTTTATATTTTGCATTAATTAATTGAGTAATGAAATAATTACTTAGTATTACTCAGTCATGAAAAAAGCATGATCCTTAGTTACTTCTAAATTCACTCTAATTATCTAAATTAATGATGACATTTTAAACATCACTTAACTGCATCTAAAATGATCATGTTTCTCATTTTGAGCACATCAACTCCTGCAATTCAGTCTTGTGTTGTTTTAACCAGGAGTCACATGGGCAGAACACCAAAACTATTTGGAAAAATTCTTGTCAAAATACAGATCTCTGGGCCCCAGGAATATTAGTTGAGTCAGAATTTTGGGGTTTGTGTGTAATTAAAAAGCTCCCAGGGCCATAGGTTGGGGCTCATTGGGCTAAAGTGAGCTCAAACTCAACATGTCCTTACTTTATTCTGTTTCACATCCATCGAGCATGCCATCCCTCTGTGTGCCGGCCTCTGTTATCTCACTGTGCAGCTTCCGGTGTGTGCCGGCCTCTGTTATCTCACTGTGCAGCTTCCGGTCTGCCTTTCACGATGCACATGGCTCCCTCTTCTCCCTGCTCAGTGCATTTGCTCCTTTAGGTTTCTATTATTTTATCATTTTGGCTTATTGGACAAATGTGATACTTAAAAACGCCTTCAATAACTATGTGTTCGGTATATTTTGCTTTTCAAACTAATATCTAAACCTCTTATGGAAGACACTGGATGTTCTGGTTTTGCTGTTATTCACCACTTAACAGTGAGCGTTACATTGCTTCTGACCACAACAGGCAGATCATGGCCAACTGACTCACTTCTGCAAAGCTGACCCCTTTCTCTAACTTATTTTGGTTTTGCCATCTGTGCGACCTCAATATCAGGTATTGAATTTTTAAGTCTTGATTTTCTGACTTCTAATTTTCATCCTTTTAATCAGCTAAAAATTGTTGGTCTTTAATCTTACCTTTTTACTAGCACAAGTGAAACATTAAAAAAAAAATCTTTGGACAGTTTTTAAGGTACCTGCATTATAAAGCCACAGGATGACATAGCATATTCTTCCTTTTGAAGACCGATCTTATCATATTTATGTTTGTGTCACAGGCACAAGTGCCTGGCACATAGTAGGTTACAAATAAAGATTTGCTAATTTAATTAAATTATTTACCTGGTTAACTTGTCTTATTAACAGACAGCGTATGAAGTATTTTCTCATGCTGGCTATTTGAAGAACCACACACATGTCTCTGAGCATTTGATATGCACTTATCGTCTGAAAATTCTCAGACTCTGACTTCCTTGTTTCCTATCATTGCAACTGAATGGGCTCCCCAGCTCGCCAATATCTTTTTTGATCTTTGACTTTTGTGAGTCACTGATCTGTCTGGCTGTATGTGCATCTACATATAATAGCATGCCTAAACAGGAACGATCTATGGTATTTCACATAATATGTGGGTTTTTAAAATCTCATTATACAAAACATAGAAAATATTAAAAGTAAAATAAAAAATGTGCAAGGGTTTTAACGAACAGTCCTCCCTTACTTGAATTTTTGAATCATATCATATTCTTGTTACCACAAAAAATTTGAAATAGTCACCTTGATCTGTAAAGATTTTCCTCTTACTAAGTTTATGTCTAGAAGGTATGTACAAAAGTATAGACATTTTTGCCTTATGATAGGTGAATAATTCCTTTCTAAAGGGTTGCAATCTGCAGGCTTTGCAAAGATGCATGAATATTCCTCCATTTTTTATTTTTAAAAAATATTTATTTTTATTATTTTTAATTATTTGTAGATGAGATTGACTACATGTGAGTATGTGGACATGAGTGTAGATGCTGACAATGGCCTGAGGTGTTGGATTTTCTGATGTTGGAGTTACAAACAGCTGTAAGCTGTTTCATATTAGCTCTGGGAACCAAACTTGGGCCCTCTGCAAGAGCAGCGAGTGCTCTTAACTTCTGATCCAGTTCTCCAGCTCCCCTTTGCAAGAAACTCTTGTCTCCTTGAGAACTTATTCATTTAAAACTGCAATATTTATTTATTTATAATTTTAAAAATTATTCACTTTACATCCCAGTTGTAGCCCCTCCCTTGTCTCCTATGGTTCCACCCTCCCACCCTTTTGTCTCCTCCCCCCTCCCTAGTCCTGAAAAAGTAGGAGCCCTCCTCCCCTACCACCTGACCTCAGCCTATCAAGTCTAACTGAGACGGCCTGTATCCTCTTCCTCTGTGGCCTAGCAGGGCCACCCCACCAGGAAGAAGTGATCAATAAGTGGGCAACAGACTCAGGGTCAGAGACAGCTCCTGCTTACATTTTTATATACATGTGTCTGTTATATGTAATTATAACAATATATCCATAACATATATGACAACAATAATTAAGAAAGAGATCATAAATTTGAGAGGGAGTGCAAGAGGACATGGGAGAAGTTGGAGAGGGGAGAAGGAGGGAAGAAAATGATGTAAATACAATACTCATGCATGAAATAAAAATTGCTTCTCTATATACAAGCATTGGCGAAATGTAATTTTAAAATTTTCATACTGTAGGTGCCTTGGATGACTCATTGACTCTCTTCTCTTTTCTTTCTATCTATCTATCTATCTATCTATCTATCTATCTATCTATCTATCATTTATACTCATATTCTAATGGAATCTTGTGGACCCCTCTCAGACTAAAAGAGAGATGAAGTGCTTTAATTTTGGCAACTAGATCACTGCCATGTCATCAGAGACAAATATTATTTAGGGACATGACTGTGTTGATAATAGCACTAGTTTGTAAGGAATCATGAAGGACAAAATATTTTAGAGACACTCTTCAAAACCGTACTCATCTTTGAGGTCATTAATCATGTGTACATCTGTTGTGTAACTTTTCTTGCCCTTTTAATAGTCCTGTATGCTTTCCTATAACTCTTGGACCTTCACCTCCATTACGGTAATGATAACATTGTGTAGGTCACATGACTACCTTTCCCCATCCAGTCATGGTCTTGTAGAAATCAGGGTTAAAGCACTTTACTTGTTGTATTCTTAGGACTTATTGGGTCCTACATGTAGATGACTGATCATTGATTACTTGACTGAGGGATGAATATATACCTCATATAGGAAATCATTCTTAGATGGATAATCAATAGTTTTATCATAATTTAGCTTATTCAGGAAAAACAGATGATATTGAAATGTGATCCTTATAGATGAGGAATCAGGGTACAGAGAGATTGACTTCCTCAGGTGACACTGGTAGACGGAAAGCCAAGGCTGGGCATGCAAGCATTTTAATTCCTAGTTCTATAATGTTCTTTTCAGTCTATTCAAATGGAACTCATGGTGGGTGAAAACATGGTGTTTTTAGATTATACAGACAAAATACCTGGCAAATAAGACATATCTGTGTTATGTTGCTTGTGGATTCTTTCTGGCATGTTTTGGTATAGTGTAATGGAGAAACATTTGTGCTCAATCTAAGATTTATGATTTTATGGGACTTCTTGAAGAAGATTGAAGAAATGAATTACTTCAGAGGAGACTAAACAAAAGGCAATGTTTGGCTGGCAATGTCACATAACATTTTTATTAACAGGCCACATTTGGACAGATGTCACCCTTATATTTATATTCTACAATTTTTGGAAAGTTAAATGAGTAAACTTCATGTTACATAAGTAAAATGGTATTTGGTAGCTGCTACAGAAATATGTCAATATTCCTATTTTTGTTTCTTTAAAAAATTTTTGTAATTATATTTATGTACAGAAAACTTAACAGTGTAAATTTAACCCCAGTTTAGTGGAGAGTTCTTTAGCTTTTGCCTTTTCCAGCTTGGCAATGAGAGCCCCAAATTTAGGACCCAGGACGTTGCCTCTCCAATGGTGGCAGATCTCATCGTATGTCATAATTGATCCTAACAACTTTCACCAGCTTAGCCAGAGCACCCATGTCTTCTGAATTAACCTGTGTGAAGGCAACAGTGGTGCATCCCTTCCTGTGCCCTAAGGAAGCAAAAGGCAACACAGCAAACAAACAGCAGGAACGACGATGACGACAACGAAAAGGCTGGGGTCAGATGATGGGGAGGAGGCCTCCTGTGTCTGAGGACTAAGGGAGGGGATATAGGAGGAAGAAGGAGGGGGGTTGGGACCGGGAGGAGATGCGGGAGGGATGTAAAGTGAGTAAGTTATGAAAAATAAATTACATAAAAGAAGTGAAATAGACCTTTTATCTTCTGAGAATTGGGAAGTGACGCCTCTGAGGGCGGGTGTAGAGATCAGGCCACCAGCACTGAGACAACCCAGCCCGTCTACTCTGTGGGTTTCAGTCCAGTCTGTCTCCTGGCGACTTCCACGTGATTAAAAAGTTGTTTAGGGGTCAAGATGTTTTTAGGTTTAGATAGATGTTTTAAGCTGATAATGATGAGATATGATAGGTATTGATTTACATTCAGAATTTTAGATGCACCAAGATAGGAAAGATGTTTTCTTCAAGGCTGTCAAATACAAATAGCCAAAACACTATGAATGTGACACACACACACACACACACACACACACACACACACACACACACATTCTTAGCTAATGATATATTATTTACTTATGTTTATGTGTAGAGTGTTTTGTATGCATGTATGTATGTGCACCACATGCATGCTTGGTGTCTGCAGAGGGCAGAAGAGGCCACGGGATCCCCTGGAACTGTAGCACAGATGTTTGTAAACGGCCATGTGGATCCTGGGTACTAAAACTTGGGTCATTTGCAAGAATAGCAAGTGTGTTTAACTACTAAGCTAACACTTCCGTCCACATCCTTATTTCTCATTTCCAGGTTTCATGTGTTTATTGTTGTCCTAGGTTGCTTTTTGCTGCTGTGATTAAAATGATCTGATCAAAAGCAACATGGGGAGAAAAAGCTTTATTTGGCTTCCACTTTCATATCACAGTCAATCATTGAATGAGGACAGGAACTGAAGCTAAGAACTTGGAGGTAAGAACTGAAGCAGAGACTCTGCAGAATGCCTCTTACTGGCTCCATGGCTCACTCACCATGCTGTTTTTATGTAACACAGAACCACCTGCCCAAGGAGACCACGACTTACAGTGGGCTAGGCCTTCCCTCAACAATCATTAATTAAGAAAATGACTTACAGACTTGCTTATATAGGACAATCTGGTGGAGACATTTCTCACCGGAGGTTCCTTGTTCCCAGATGACCTTATCTTGTGTCAAGTTGACAACAAAATATAGCAAAACACTAAGCCAAACCAAAACATAAAACCAAGCCAAACCAAATAACCAGGACAATCATTCTAGGCACATATAAAACATGGTATGACACAACTGTGTAAATCCTCAAGTGACCTAGCCCAAATGTATTAGTAACATCTTATTTATCAGGCAGGACTCTGGACCCTCAATGAAATTAGCACTCTGATCACTGTAAGCGTCTAAATTGTATCATCCTTTTTCTTTTATTTTATGAAGTCCTAGGGCTATAGGAGGAGTTTAGCAACTGGTTTCTATGGAGACACTGATCTTGCTGCCCTGTTTCCTCCATATTGAATTGCTAAGTGGCTGTCAAGCTACCACTGTATGTTCTATTGCAAGTTAGAAGACTGGTTGAAGGCCATAATAATGTTTCCCAATGGCTTATTAAAACATTTAAACTTATATTTACTTGAGAATACATAAATGATATTTATATATTTCTATTTATAAATATATAGTAAATAAAGTTATACGTATTGCAGCGATGGTGTTCTCCTCTGGAGCCATAGATTGTTTTAAAAAAATCCTCCAGTGACAGACATGAAAGCTTGGCCACAGGCCCAAGGAACTCCCAAAACAATATGACCTATTGTTGCTGCCCTTGGTTGCCTCTCAATTCCTGATGATACCACATACTTCAGACTGGGAGGAATAGAGATAGAGTTGACCTTTCTTCCCTGACTACCAACTGTCGTGTGAAGGTGCCATATAAGCTGCCAGTGGAGAAAAGCAGCCATGGTCCTACTCAGCTGCAAAGTCTATGAGTCATAATAATGAGGAGCACAGCAAGACATACTCAGAGGTGCAACAGTGGCATTTATGTCTTGGGAGTGACCAATAGCCATCTAACTGGACTTAAGACTTGCTCAATAGGAGGGAATTCTTGCCTGGTACTGGAAGCCCATCTAACTATCCCCCAAAAACTACATCAGAAGATGTAAAAACAGAAGATGTAGAATATTTTGTGAGTAATAACCTCCTTTAATGTATTTGTATTTCTATATCTTACCTCTGCAAATTAAGGCATGAATGTCTGTTATGTAAAAAAACAGGTAAGCTTGACAGCTATACCTGTGGGAAATTCTCCTACTCTAATAAGTTAAACATACAAAGTAAGTTTAAGAAAACTTTTAAATTTGTCCTCTTGCCACATAATATTAAGTTTTCTAACCATTTCTGTCTTGAAGACCTATGAGAAATATGTGAGAAGCAGCCCAATTGCATATATTAAATAGTAAATATTCTTTTGTTGTATGATTCTCATGATACCAGTGCACTTCTTTTTCTTTTTAATTTGGTGCCAAGAATTCTTCATAGGGGATGGTTGAAAGACCAGTAGGGATGACTAAGTCTGGATTTTTATGTTTTTTTTCTGAGAACATTGAAAACAGCCTTTGGGATGGGGAGGCGCTCAGTCATCTCTGTTGTGCAAACATGAGGCCTGAGTTTGCTCATCAGAACCCATATGATGAAAAAGTTGGCTCTGGTAGCTTGCACTTGTAAACTCAGCACTGGGGAGATGGAAATGGATGTATTGGCGGTGCTCATGGACCAGTTGGCCTTGCTTCCTGAGCAAGTTGCAGACCAATAAGAGATGCTGTCTTAGACAAGGTGGGTAGCACTTGAATGTACACATGCTGCTCCCCCCCCCACAACACACACAAGAAAACAGTCTTAGGAGATTAATTCAGGTTTGTTTTAGAAGTCTTTTGTCAGAAGATTCATGGGTTGAATTTGCCCTCTTTCTTATCAATGAGTGCTAATATCTGAAATGTGTATGGTAACATTGCGCTATGGTATTACATTTAGTTTGTTTTGCACTTGAGAATCTTTTAGACATAGGAACCTAAGAAGGGATTTCTCCAGCATCATCTTCAAGGTTCTATCTTGAAGACATGGGATTTTCATTAAAACAAACAAACAACAAACGACAACAAAAACAGCCCACTTGGACCTAATTAAACACAGTGTTCAAATAGTAGTGATAGTAACAGAACAATGCTGTGTTATTTAATGATTAAGGCAATTTATTTAGTAAAATATGGTTACCCACAGTTCTTTTTAGAAGTTGGCGTTATGACTCAGTTACAGGAAGCTCTTCCCTAGGTGGTTGATGGCTGCTGGGAGCAAACTCATACGTCTTTCTCAGCTTTGTCTTCATGTGCATGAAATTAATTCTTGTCTAATAATTGACTTGGGCTTTGTTTGTCTCTTATATAATAATTGATGACAGCCACATTCTCAAATAACAAAGTATGTGGCTAAGGGAATATAAGCAAGTGTTGTGAGTGACAAGGCAGGTAAATGGGAAGAATCCCAGCTATCCCCAGCCTTTGTCCTCACTTCACCCTGGGTTCAGGAGCCTGCTCCCCAGGGACTCCTGTACTACCGTGAGAGGGACAGGTTTGTGTCTGTGTAAGCTACACTTGCTTCCACAGGTTACAACATATTTTCTATTACTTTGAAACACCAATTAGCTAGTAGTTTGTAAAGCATTTTAGAAAGAAGTTGGATTGCTCTTACTGTACCACAGAGCAATACTAACAACCTCTAAGACTTATACTATTAAACCTATAAACTGAAGGTCAGCTGGAAAATGTGCTGTGCTTATGCCCCATGCCAATACAGAAGATCCAAAAGGACAAGTTAGTTGCCAATCTTGCCTACTCCAAGATTTAAAAAACTCAGATCAGCATTGCTTATCAAATGTTATATTAAGCTGTGAAGAGAATAGGAATGTCATGTTGTCCAAGCATTAAACAAGGTTATTGTTGTTTCTCTAGGTGAGAGGTGTACCACATGATAATTTGTATGAAGAACTCATTTTGACTTCAGTTGAAGAAAGGGAAGTGGAAAACATTTTATAAGAAAGAGTGAAAATTAGAGAGTGTTCCTAGGCTGAGAGTATCCAGGCATATCCAGGCTAGTAAGGTTCTTGGGACAGTACACTGTAGGCATAAGATACTGAATGAGCTTAGAGTTAAGGAAGAACCAAAGAGTCTATAAAACATAGTTTACCAAGTTCTCAGTTCTTCTCAAAGAAGAATCTTCATAATGTCTTTACTACAATTGTCTGCCCATTAGTCAGAGTGAAGGCTTCTGGGAAGAAGTATTTCCATTTAACTGAAAATGAGAAACAGCTTTGTGATCTAATTAGTTGTTATCATAGGAATGCCTGGCTTTCCCACTAAAGATGGGTTTCATATCCATGTGTGAGTTGTGTGTGTGTGTGTGTGTGTGTATGATATCTGGATCTAAATTATGAAGAAACAAGATCTATTTATAGATGCTACAAATGGCTAAGGCCATTGCTGTCCCAAAGAGTCCTTTTTGATGTATGGACCTCCAAAAGACACACACACACACACACACACACACACACACACACACATACACACGCATGCATGCACACACATGTATATATAATATTATTATATGGGGCTGGAGAGATGGCTCGGTGGTTAAGAGCACTGGCTGTTCTTCCAGAGGTTCAGAGTTCATTTCCCAGAAACCACATAGTGGTTCATAATCATCTATAATGAGATCTGATGTCATCTTCTGTCATACATGCATACATACCAATATAGAACTCATATACATAAATAAATTTTAAATACATATATAATAAGCATGGCTAACATTTATCTTTATTGTGACTTTCATTCTTCTCCCCTTTCCCATCTAGGTGAGCGTTTACTCAGTAACTGGAGGTCACAGGTTGTGTTGTTAGCTGGCCTGCTTCGCTATTTTCAGAATGCATGTTTGAGATGAGAGTCAGTGCTCATATGTGTGTTTTTCATAACTGTGCCTTTTGAAGTCCAGCCTGTAGGCCTTTGGCCCCAGGGCTTGCAGAAACATATTTCTTAGTCATTCTCAGTCGTTGCTTTTGCAAGCTTAGGTTTGACAGCTTGGGTTTTCTCACTCGCTGAAGATGACCGGGATGTTCTGAGGAACCAGCATACCTCACCCTGTTATTGTGGAAGTGCTAAAATGGGCAGAGATTGTCATGAAACTGGTTAATTAATTTCAGCTGAGGAAAGGAAAGGGAACTTAGAGAAAAGAGACTTTCTATCTTGTGTCTGCACTGGCTGTTTCTGTCTGTACTCTTACTTCCTAGTGTTTTTTTTTTTTTTTTTTTTTTACTACTTCAGTGTCCATAGCCAATAATATTTCCACCTGCAGTTTCTAAATGCAAAGCAATCGTATAATTTTTGTTAAATACCAATTTTTAGGGGGAAATCAGACTCACTTTTTTTCTTTCATCAACATACTAGAATTGCAATTCCTTCATTTATTTGGAGAAAATCTGTGTATCTAACAGGACCACAAAATGCCTAATTCAATTAAACATGTCACACTTTGGGTACAGAATAGTTTTAAATGTTTCTTGACTATTTAAAATGTCTTAAGTGTTTTAGGGCAAAGTAACCTTTCAATGCCTAGTTTGTTTCTCACTGTGAATGATTTATGGGCCTTAGGGTTAGTTCACAGCTCTGGGCTATGCTTCAGTTGGTTCACTTGTTATTGAATTATTAAGATATTAACTAGTTAATGAGTTGAAAAGACAAATGCGCTGATCTCACACACCCTACCATCAAAACTAGATTTCCATCTCAATACAATGTGAACAAAAACATCCCTGCTGTCAATTTTAGGCAATTCATTTGTGGGACTTTGGATGGAGCTGTACCCAAAGCTAGCTTCTGGCGGTTGTATAAATCTGTTGGGATAGAATTTCTCCTCTGAGGTGTCATTAAAGCACAGCAAAGGTAAATCAATACCCGTTGGCTCACAATTGTGGGCTTTCATTTGTTCCACTGATCCAATGAGATGGCTTCTTAACTCATTTATCCTTTTCGGAAAAGACACCCGTGGCTGGTGATGTCCCCGGCCATTTGTGGTATCTATTAATGTGTCTAATTTGCCTTCCTTCTCCCTTTCCCAGCACGATTTCTAGAGTGAAGCTTTTCTCAGACACGTTCTGTGGTCAGTAGCAGAAAATGTGAGTGGCCTTCCGGAAAAGTACTATTCTCCTATGGTTGGGGCTTGAGAGAAATGTGAGCAACTGTAAACATTTTTGCTTGAAGGACAAATCATCACTGTCAAGGCTGTCCCTCAGGTCCCTGGGACCCTGTGCTAAGATGGTGCTTTTAGAAACCCCCTTTACCTCCATGTAGCTGAGTAAGCTCCAGGGAGTGAGCTAGTATCAGCAAAACACCCGAGACTGTGGCCATGGTTTTGGTTTGGCGAAATTGAGCAGAAACGGACAATTCTCTCATTTCACTCTTGGACACTCTACCTGGAGTCCTTGTTCCCCTTTTTACCAGTGCTATCCCCTCAGAGAGCAGCAATAGTCTCACAGTTGGTGAAGACATGAGGAATGGCCTACGAAAGAGATGGAGATCAAGCTGTCAATTATCTTATCTTGAACTCAGGCTGGTTTCAATGACTTAGGCAGAGAGTACTGTTTTGGTGACAGATAATTCTGGCATTGATTACAAGTGGTGCAGGTACAAGAAACAAACAGCTCCCAGCCTAGAATCACCTGTAAGCTTCTGGATGCTGATTAGCAGAGGAGGTATGTGGTAGCAGAGAAATTTGTCATTAATCATACATAAATGAAGAAAGAGAAAGGATAAAGAGTGCGTATATAGTGAGAGAAGAGGGGAGAGAAGAGGAGGAGAAAGGAGAGGTCTGGTGACTTAAGATTTGAGTTACGGTAATTTTTCCAAGAAAGCAGATGTACAGGAAATAATGATACTAAAGACAGAACCCTAAAGGACTGATGGCTCTGCATGTTTGAGTCACCTCAAAATAATCTATATTTTGAATCTCTAGTCCTTAATGTGAAGGCGTCATGACGTGTATGAATCAGTCTATTTAGCTCACAGTTCTGGAGTTTCAAAGATGATAGTAGTAGTGGCTGAACTCTGCCTAGGTATTCATGGCAGATGGCTTCATAGTAGAGGGAAAGACCACATGGAGAGACAGGAGCCAGAGAATGGTTCAGGGATGAGGATCACTGCTTTTCAGCAGTTGTGGCAACTAAGCAAGGTACCATTTGGACCACATCAACTCCTTTTGAAGGCTCCTACTCACTCACCTCTTAATGTTCTCGTCTCTTCTTCACATTGTCACAGTGAAGACTAAATTTCCACAGGTCACACAACTAAACCAAAGTAGAGACAGTCTGATCCTCTCTTTACCTCAGATCCTCACACCCAATCCATCAGCATATCCTGCTAACTTTGTTTTTACCGTGTCTCTGTCGTTTTAGGACTGCCGTGCCTTGCATTTTCCTTCATGTCAATGCTCGTGACTTGGCATTATCTACAATATGGCAAATCTACATATTCCACGGCGATAGTTGTCCTGGTGTCTTTGTCCTCAGAGTCCAGATGGAAGCATGGGACATTATTGGCATTGAACCATGGATGACAATGTGGGATCAGTTGGCTATCTCCTGTCATCCGACAGTCATCAATTAATATTTTGGATAGTGTTCTGTGCCAGCACACTCATTATGTACCTCACACGCTGTCTTTGACTAGTTCTGCTTAATGAAAAACTTGTGGGCTTCTTCCCACTAGGTTGTAAGGGCTGCAAGAAGGCATTATATAATATCTTAATCTCAACTTAGTAAATTTATAAAAATAGCATACTAATATTGCTTCCAAGGTTATATTTTTGAATGATCTTAGACATAAGAAAGTGAAACAGGGTGTGATGGTGCATACTAACAGTCCCTAGCCTTGAGATGCCACAGTTGTATTGGTCAGAGTTGAACTCAGCCTATGTTGAATAGGAAGTACCAAGTCATCCAAAGTATAACAAGGCTCTATCTCAAAACATGCATCACCACTGCCAATGCCTCTGTGTCACCACAGCTGCCGCAGGCACCGCCACCACCACCACCACTGCCACCGCTACCATCACCACCACTGCCACCACCACCACTGCCACCGCCACTGCCACTGCCACCACCGCCTCCACCACCACCATCATTAGTGGCCCATATCATCCAGAAGGTGTGTGTGTCTTATTCACTTTAGTTTTGCTCACTATAGTACTTTAATTTCAAGTTCGTTGTCATTGTTTAAAACTGGGTGGTTATCTAAAACACTGTAAATTTTTAGCTTTGTAAAGGTAATCTGGCATTACTGGTTTCTTTTTCTCTTTGTCCCAAAGGAGCTGGGGCTAAATTATTGCTCCTGTGTGGCTTGGGCATTCACTCTTACTTTTCCTCAATTCCTCACTTTCTTTGTTTGTTTCTTTCTTAATCAAGATTACTGTTTCTGAAACAGCACTTTCTTAGCCCTTGGTCCTGTTCATTTATGTGTAAATTAACTTTGTTCATACAGGAAAAAAATTTTTTTGAGATATAGGCTCTTTCCATAGCCCAGGGCAGGCCTCACACTACCAGTCTCTGTGCCTGTGACTTTACAGGTCTGCAGCACCATGCCGGCCTCTAAGTTTACGTTTGGGATCTACCCAATTCTCAAATGGTTTTTCTGGTTTACTACAGATACTGAGACTTGTAAATACATCTCTTACATCTTCCAGGCTGTGATGAGACCATATGATTTTAATCTTCATAACTGAGTTTGAGAAAGAGACGTGGCCCATTGTTTCCTGTAGGAGTCATATTTTACTCATTTCAAAAATAAAAACACCGTGTTCTTTAATCACAAGAAATAAATGTAATTATCCAGGCATTATCATTAGAATAAAAAATCCCTTCAGGGGATGTCTGTATTTTAGAGCAAGGACTTAAGTAAATGGGATTTCAGTGATAAGGTACAGGAAGGAAGTTTTTAATGCGGGATTTTAAAGGAACTTTGCATTAAGAAAAAGAAAAAGCTAGGCAGCTATCAATATCTTTAAAAAAAGATTTATTCATTTTTAGTTTATGAGTATGGGTATTTGCCTGCATGTATATCTGTTTGTGTACCACATGTGTGCCTGTTAACATGCCTGGACAGAAAGGGGCATTAGAGTCCTTGAATCTGAGCTTACGGATGATTAGCTGCTGTGTAAGTGCTAGGGGGCAAAGCATGTCCTTTGCAAGAACAGCAAGTGTGTTTAACTACTGTGGTATCACTT
Organism: Acomys percivali; assembly: GCA_907169655.1. Classification (NCBI taxonomy): domain Eukaryota; kingdom Metazoa; phylum Chordata; class Mammalia; order Rodentia; family Muridae; genus Acomys; species Acomys percivali. Next base: position 62,813,283 of record OU015749.1, on the reverse strand, counting down.
CAGCCCCTAGTCACTGGTATATTGACCACAGCCCCCATTTGTGATGTACTTACAGCTGTTAGATCGGAAATAATTCCAGCAGTTGATTCCATTTTTTTTTTACCAATTTTTTATTAATCTATTCATATTACATCTCAATGGTTATCCCCTCCCTTGTATCCTCCCATTCCTTCCTCCCTCCCATTTTCCCCTTACTCTCCTCCCCTATGACTGTGACTGAGGGAGACTTCCTCCCCCTGTATACACTCATAGGGTATCAAGTCTCTTCTTGGTAGCCTGCTATCCTTCCTCTGAGTGCCACTAGGCCTCCCCATCCAGGGGACGTGGTCAAACATGGGGCACCAGAGTTCCTGTGAAAATCAGACGCCACTCTCCACTCAACTGTGGAGAATGTGTGGTCCATTGGCTAGATCTGGGTAGGGGTTTGAAGTTTACTGCATGTATTGTCCTTGGCTGGTGCCTAGATTGAGCAGGACCAATTCCATTTTTGTTTAATGGAAGAAAGACGACTGGCTTTTTGTGTCTGATGAGATTATTTCTCAGCCCTATAGACTTGGCAATTAAAATTCATATTTAATTTTTGTCCTTTTGATGTGCTTCTTTGTTAAGCATCAAGTCACAGTAGCCACATACGTCTCTGCAGTGACTTTTATACGACTCATCTTTCTTCTTCATTCCTATGGTTTGGTACTAGCTCCATTCTTTACCTCCCATCCACACCACTGCAAAACCATATGTGGTCTCCCATCTTGGGCTTTCTTTTTGTCATATATCCTGTACATTTTCACCAGTACACAAAATACAGTTCTGACCACTCTATGTCCATACTGAGAATTTCCTGTTTGTCAGCTGTGTTAGTTACTTTTTGTTGCTGTGATTAAAAAAATGAAACAAAACTGTGTCCAAAAGTGAGTTTTGGAAGGAAAAGTTTATTTTGGCATGTGTTTCCTGAGGAGGAGTCCATAATGCCAGGGGAGGCATGGCAGCAGACAGAGGGAGCACGAAGCTGAGAGACTGCATCTTTAACTACAAACATGAAGGAAAGAGTCTCCTAGGATTGAGGCAAAGCTATAAACTCTCACACCTTGCTCCCAGTCATATAATTCCTCCAGTAAGTTTCCAGAACTCCCCTACAGCACCACCACTAGGGATGTAGTGTTTGAATATCTGGGCCTATGAGGGATGTTTCTAATTGAAACTACCACATTAGCTCAATTACACTCAGATGTTCTAGAATGCTACAGAAAGTCCTGTTTACTTTGACTTGTGCATCTACACTTGATATTTGTTGGTCCCCCTGGGAGCTATCCAAACCCTGAGCACACTGCAGCCTTTCCTGGCTCCACAGTGACATACACTGACACGGGTTCACTGTGGTACCTGAAGCAGTATTCTTCCTCCTCACCGCCTTTCTATCAATTCCAGAACACTCACCCCTGAGTTTTGGTATTTTACTTCAAATGTTTCCAGTCTACTGTTTCACATTCAACCAATTAGACCTTCTCATTTGCAGACTATTTCATTACACATTTCGACAGATATGAAAATTTACTTCAAACTTTCCTAGAGCTAGTTTTCTCTTTTTTGGACTTGTACTGCTAGACAGCAGATAACTGAATGCCTCCTGTCTCAAAACAAGACAGGGGCGGGGGATTGGATGGCATACTTTCCAGTGCTCACTGGACTTTTTCTTGTGCCCGGAAAATGAACGGACATCTAGCCCTTCTTATATAAAGGGTACAGACTGATGTTCGCTCTGATTACTCAAAGCTGGTTCAAGAAGATAGAAAATGCCAAAAGGGCTCTGGAGAGATGGCTCAGAAGTTAAGAGTACGGTCTGCCCTTCCAGGGGTCCTGAGTTCAATTCCCAGCAACTACGTGGTGCTCACAACCGTATATAATGTGATCTGGTGCCCTCTTCTGGCCTGCAGGTGTACATGCAGACAGAGTAGTTATACATTAAAAACAAACAAACAAGAAAACAAAACAAAAATGGCAAAAATTTTGTATAGAGTAGCCACCAAAATTTAAGCATTTTACTCAAGAGTTTTGGGTTATTTTCCCCCAATGTGTGACTATGGATTTTCTTGATTAAAAAGTTTCTGCACTCAGCATTTTCCCAACATTGTTCAGGATGGCTAAATAAGGAACCAAAGTGGAAAGGGTGGATGGATTAAGGAAATGTGCTACATCCACACAACAGAAAACCATTCTGTCTTTAGAAGGACGGGAGCCCTAACATTGACCTCAACATGATGAGCCCTACATGACTCTGCAAAAGGAAGCTGGGAAAAACATAGGACTAGGATGAAAGAAAATATCATTTTTCAAGTCAGAAAACAAAAGAATTGTAATCATTGGTTTGAGTAAAAGCATTATCATATGAAACTATAAAGAAATTTGCTAAGATTTTAATTAAATGTGTTATTCTATGATTCTCCTTTTGACCATTTCAATTATTACACCTCTGACAGAGTGTTCTTTCTCCAAATTAAAGTTTCATTGCTTTTCACAGTTGATTTTTTTCTCAAGTTAATCGGGTTAAAGTACAAACTTAACAAATAGTGTAATTAGACTTAGCTTTTGAAATCTTATATTTTGTGTAGCAATCACTGTGCCACTTGTAACATAAAAGCGATAAATAATATTACATTGGCTAAAAAAATGCAGAAATCTAAAAAAAGATCATGTTTGCTATTGGCATATGTGCTCATTAGTTTGATGTCAGCTTCACATAAGCCAAAGTCATTATTTGGAAGGGGGAACCTCAATTGAGAAAATGCACTCATAAGATTGTCCCGTAGGCAAATCTGCAGAGCATTATCATGATTGATGACTGATGTGGGAGGGTCCATCTCACGTTGTCAGGGCCACCCCTGGGTGGTCCTGAGTGGCATAGGAAAGCAGGCTGAGCAAACCATGAGGAGAAAGCCTTTGCATTACATCACCCCTTCATGTTCCTGCCCTGACTTCCATGATTTTAGCCTACAAGCTGTAAGATAAAATAAATTCTTTCCTCTCCAAGTTTCTATGGTCATGGTATTTTATCAGAGCAATAGAAAACCTGATAGCATGCAGCAGTGCTGCTGGCATCCTGTGCAGATCTGTCTGTCTAGTTAATTCTCTATGGAGATGCACTTACAGATGTGGAAGATGCGCTTTAGTAACCCCCTAAGCACTTCTCAATCCACGCCAGTTGATAATCAAGACCAACCATTACTCATCTCAACTCTCAAGTATTTGCTCATCAGCAGTCAGGTGATTGAGGGCTCTGCTGCTTTCTCTGGGTAGAAATCATGGGCAGGCAAGTAGAAGCTACTTAAATGATGGGCTTTTAGCAGATTTTTCCCTTTCTTTTCTTTTCCTGAAGCAGCGCATGCTACAGTTATCTGGAGGTCTTGGAGATTGGGTCTCTTAGCCTTTCACAGTGGTCACTGTCAGAGGGTGGCCTGCAGTCTGAGATCCTTTGTTCTGGAAGGATGGCGACCCTCTGGAGCCCCCTGCAGCCAGTGGGTGAGGCTCTCTCCTCTCAAGCCCTATGCAGAGCTGTTTGTCCTTTTTAGTCAGTCCTCTTCTCTCCTTCGTGTCTTTCTCTATCTTTTCTTCCCTTCTTCCTGGCCTGATCACCTTGAAACTCTTTGATTGTCTTTGCAGGCATCAGAGATCCATCGCATTGACAGGGTAGTGGCAGCTGCAAGACAGACTTGTTCATACTGTGCCCGGGAGCTTCAGTGTTGTATTAGTGACTTTTCTGTTGTTGTCAAAGCAGTAGTCCAAGATGGTGTGTGTTGGGGCCGGGGGATGGCAGCAGGTGGCTGGCACAGGAATCTGAAGAATTACATCTTCAGTGTAAAACATTAAGCAGGGATTGAACTGTGAGTGGGGCAAGGCCACAAACTCTCAAATTTCAACCCCACTGACATACTTCCTCCAGTAAGGCCATGCCTACTAAGGTTCTACCATCGCCCAATGACCCTAGCAATTGGGGACCAAGTGTTCAAATACATAAACCTATGGGGGACAGTCTCATTTAGACCATAGCATTCTACATCCCACCCCTCATAGGACCCATGGCTATATCATAATCCAAAATGCATTTAGTGCAACTTTCAACATCTCCATAGTCTTTAATGGTCTCAATACTGTTCAAAAGTCTAAAGTTTCCTCCGAGACTCATTGTAATTTCTTTTTTAAAAACTTTATTTATTTTATTAATTTATTCATATTACATCTCAATGGTTATCCCCTCCCTTATATCCTCCCATTCCTCCCTCTCTCCCATTTTCCCCTTACTCCTTTCCCCTCTGACTGTGACTGAGGGGACCTCCTCCCCTGTATATGCTCATAGGGTATCAAGTCTCTTCTTGGTAGCCTGCTGTTCTTCCTCTGAGTGCCCCTCTTATCTATGCCCCATGTAAAATAAGAAAAGAAAATTGTATACACCTAATATACAATGCATAAAATATCATTTCCATTCCCAAAAAGGAAGAATGAGGGCATAGTGAAGAAATTGTAGACTAAGAGAAGACCAAACCCCAGCAGGGCAAATACCAATTATTGTAGCTTTAGGTCTGATGTCTGAGACTTTATTTCAAAGGTCTTAGATGGCTCTGCCCCTCCAGCATGGCTGCCTGCAACACACATATTTTCCTTGGCATGGTTCCACTCTCTGTATGCAGCTCTTACTGACTCTTGACTTTCAATGTCCTGTGGCTCTGGCATCTCAATACCTTAGTGTCTCCACTGCAACACGAGCTTCACTTTCATAGCTTTATACCTTTTAGGGTCTCCTGGACTCTTGGGGCATTCTTGCAGTGGCTCCAGCACTGGTACATTTTGTGTGGCTCCTTGGCTCTCCAAAGCTGTATGGGAGGAATTTCTGGTGCCTTCAGTCTTGTATCTTTCATACTTCCAATGCATGAAATACTATGTGCATGAAACTGCCAAGTTCTGCTTTTACCTTAGGATGGACACTCACTGCTGTTAACCACATTAACAACAGCCTTTGGATGTTGAAATGATTACTTTCTAGAAAAAAGCTGCTCCTTGCAGTTTCTACTTTCACAAGTTGGAAGCTTAGCTGGGAAGGCTTTTGCCCTGAGGGTATCCTTTATAGAGAAGGGGATTTCTTCATGGAGATAATCTCTTTAACAATGAGAGTAACACGTTTAAGCATTTGCTTTGACTGTAGCACTAATTTTGTAATATTCTTTTTCTTTCAAAATTGTACATTTTTAATTTCTTTCTGCCCCACATGCTTTTTTTTATTACAGACATATACAATACTTATTGGCAATCACCAGTATACAGACTCAGTGTTATGCTATCTTGAAATTTCCTCTGCCAAATAAAGTAGTCTATTCTTATTGTCTTTATTATTTTATTGACTTTTAAATGAGTTAGTTTAATTCAAAGTGATTCAAAATTCAGAGTACAATAAAGATGAAACTGTGTTCTGGCAGAATTTCAGAATGGGTTTATTTTGAATTCACAGCTGAGGTAGAAATAGTGAATGAAACTAGAGATAATGAGTCAGTGTATGAATTTAAAAAAAACAAAACAAAAGTTTAATACAATATATAACAGGCACTAAGAGAACATTTAGTTGTAACTGTTGGCAGCAAAAGATGTTACAACAAGGTATCCAGATACTTAAATAGGAATGGAAGAATGTTATCATCATCATCTCAGCAATAAGGAACAGGTTACTTTTTGCCTATTTTTAATTTTCATGTGTGGCTAGAAGCCCTTTCCTATGATCTTGGATACTCAAATTTCTTCTAGTACTTTTTAAAATTTTCTGATTTTTATTCTGCTTCTTGGGCTGTTTCAGGGCCTCTTCTTGGCACATTTGTGGCTTTATAATTGTATCTTGCCAATTATTTTAAAAATTGGCTTCAGGAAAAATTGCAGGACAAGGGCAGAAGCCAGCCAGATTCTGTGCCAAAATATCACATACAAATGGTCTCTAGACAAGTTGCTGGGGAAGTCCTTGACCATATCCCAAACATCATGTGCTGAGCCTCTACAGGCCACACTACTCTCAGCACTGCTGTCTTCCAGGTGACTAGGAACAGGCTTTAAGCTCGACTTACAACATTTAACTGCTTTTTATTCTAAACATCTAAAAACTTATACATTCTTCCATATACCAACATGGGTGGGTTCTTTATAGCAACACCCCACTTCTGGTACTAATTATGAATTAGTTACTTGTCTGTCGTGAAAAAGTACCAGCATCAAAAGCAACTTGTGGAATAAAGAACTTATTTCCTATGAGTTTCACAGAGAGAGCCCAAAATGGCAGGGGAAGCATTTCAGCAGGCAGCCAGAGCATGAGGCTGAGATCATATCTTCAATTGCACATACTAAGAGAGATTGAACTAGAAGTCAAGCAGGGATATAAACTGTCAAAGTCCACCATCAGTGATGCACTTCCTTCAGCAAGGCTATACTTCCCAATGGTTCCACCACTTCCTCTAACATCATCACAGATTGTGCTCCAGTTAAAATACACGAGCCTATGGGAGACATTTCTAATTAAAACCAGAACAAGTATAAGGCAGGCATCAGGAATGGTTAGTGTATTTTCAGCCCTGAGCATCTACTGTTCTGTGGATATGGCTGTGTGTACGATCCCAGTAGGTGGGCAGGATCACTACTAGGCTGTTGGGATTGATGGCAGCACGCTATCTACCATTGGGTACTCAGAGGCCAATGAGCAGTTGCTGATAGACTGCATCTAGAATCTGGGGCTTGAGGCTCTGAGAGCAAACACTGGAGATAAGTGGGACTTCTTAGTACTTAGAAGTGGGGTGTAAGCCATTGCCACCGTAGCTCCTGTCACTTTGAATGATGCTTCTGTCACTGTCACTATTTGTTGTATCTGATGCTTCTTCTTTGTGTAGTGAACTCATCTCTTAGTGCTAAAAGTTGCTAAAGAAATATGATGTATGAGAAGACTTTATTGGACCTAATGTTGCAACACCATGGGAGGCTGCCCAGGAGAATCTATCTCTCTCAGCTGAGTTCTGGAGTAAGCCTTAGCACCCTGTTTATATAACCAGAAAAGAGGTATTTAGACCAATCTTAGGTAAGATCTTAGGAAAAGGGCAGAAGGCAGCCAGATTCTTTACCAAAATACCATATAGAAATGGCCTCAAGCCCAGTTGCTGTTTAGTCCTTGGCTTCTCTTGAAAATCTCATGAGCTGAGAGTCTTCAGGCCACATAACTCTCACAACTACTGTTTTCCAGGCAACAGCTAGAACAGGCCTTTAAGCTCTGCTTATATCATTTAATGGAAACTTCCAACTTCTTCCACATTTCTCCATAAACCAACATGGCTGGGTTCTTTGTAGCAATACCCCTCTTCTAGTCTAAATTCTATATTAGTTGCTTTTCTGTTGTGCTAGAATATCAACAATAAAAACAATTTATATAACAAGTAGTCCTACAAAGCAGACATTTCTTTTGACAGATCAGTCATTTCTTTGTGCCAATCATGACAGATAACTGTTTGGACAAACGGCAGTCTTTCCTTCTTAGCTTTAATCACAGTAGACCCTCTATCAGGGGAATCAACACCAATATGGTAGTTTCTTCACTCAGGGAAGTGCTTCCTTTGCAGTCAAACTGGAAATTGGTGTGAGGTCATCTAGGGTTCATAGACTTTTATGGAAAAAAAGTCTGAATAACTGGCTGCGAACATTCCTGTTGCAAGCTGCACCTCCAGGGACCCAGTAATCAGCTGCACTTTTTGTGTTGTTGTCTCAAGGCATGCATGATATATTACAAAATGGTGGTTTTAGCAGTAGTCAGGCTGGCTGTTGTACCAATAGTCCGTTCAGTCAGGTCAGGCAGGGACGCAAATGAAAGTTCAATACCTGCTAATGAGAGAATCAAATTACTCCGTCCTTAGTGTATTTGCAGGAAAATAAACAAGAAGAAGAATGTTTATGATATAAATTAAGAAATTTATCACTAACTATAAGAACAATTTTTCACAGAGGTTAACAGTGCTTCAACAATGATTAACAACCAACTAGTGCCAGGGGACAGATGTTCTTCCTTTTCTGCTTTATACCCACTAAACACCTCAGTCTTCAACACTGTGCTGTGGAATTAGACACCGTTGCATTATTTTCTACACCCACAGGCTCTTGCTGTGCTGAGTTAGTTCTCTTTTTCAAGGAATGTGGCTGGCAGTTTAGTGTGTAGCAGATGCTTTTTTAACTGCCAGAAAGAAGGAAATACTTTTAGATGAAGGAAGAATACTCATCTCCAGTGAGAATATTGGGTGCTTAGCACCAGGGGCCATGAAAGGAATGCAAGCTGGTATTTGTCTTGAATTAAAGGACACTTGTTTGTTTTTTGTTTTTTTGTTTTCATCAACTCACCTTGCCTGTCCTGGTCATGAGGGTAAAAAACCCAAAAAACAAAAAACGTTTAAAACAGGCAGAGAGGGCTATGTTAGTATTTGTTTGCCTTTAGTTTTAACTTCTCATGGCCAGAATTTAATCCCCTTTTCATTCCCCATAATTACATTTACATTCTTTAACCTGTAACCATTTAAAGACCTTTACAACTGAATCTGAAAGCAAGTCTGTAAAGTGCAGAGATAGTTTACTACTTTTACCAATGCTAAACACTCACACACACACACACACAGACACACATGACAAATACACACACAGTCACATACAGACACACACAGACACACAGATATACACACAGAAAAGCACACATACAGACACACACACAGAGTCACACAGACACAGACATATAGACACAGACAGACAGACAGACAGACAGACACACACACACCTATGCAGGCACACACTTATCTCTACACAAACACAAACATTCCACTGTAGTTGGTCATAGACAATCCGGTACTTTCTACTTTCTACTAAAATAATAAAGAGATTGATTTGGATCATTATCTATTCTTTAGTTAAGAATAACATCAGCTTCCCGAATGCTCACTATGTATCAGGTTGGTGTTAATTACTTCACATATATTTCTCATGGCAACTCTGTGATGTAGATCTCAAAATATTTTTGCTTTGTTTTTTCAGTGGGAGCTAGCCACTGAGGTAAGATAATTCCCCTAAGATATAGCGGTAGACCCAGATTTTATTCCAGATTTGAACCAGAGACATATGACTTTTACAGTCATGAAACAATACTTGCGTGATCTATGGAAATGGCCAGGATATAACTCTAGGTGGCTGGCAAGATGGCTAAGTGGGCAAAGGCACTTTTGGCATTAGCCTGGTAACCCGAGTGCAATCTTGGAAACCTACATACATCTGTGAAGTTGTCTTCTGACCTTCACACAAATACTGCCTGGTTCACGTTCTCCACCTTCACCAGGCACATATAGTAATAATAGACAAATAAAGTTAAAAATGCAACACTAGGAAGAAAGTTGTCCCTTTTGTGCCTTGTGTATGGAAAGCTTACAATGTCCTCTTTCATCTGGAGTCCATTATGATGAACCAAAATGTAGCTGCATCTTTCTCTCTCCTTTTGAATGCTCTTACCCTGTAATTTCATCACTTAAAGGAAGAGATAAGAGATTCTCAGGGCAAAGCTGCCAGCTAGCTTAGCGAGGGTTGACAAGCTGTTGGTTTAGTAAGAGACTGTTCTACAGTAAATAAAAATAGAAAACAATAAGGAAGACACACGATGTCAACTTTGAGTCTTCATTGACATCTGTATGCAGTACCCCACAAAAAGTCATTCAATATTTACTTAATGCCAAAAAGATCATATTAGAGAGAACCCATTAAAGTCCAGAGAATGCAGTGGTGTTTTTCTTAAACTTTTAGAAACTTTTCTAAAAGTTAAACTTTTAAGTTTGCATACAAAGTAATAGTTTTCATCAAGGCAGCTTCATTCAGCTTTGCCGTTATGTGTTTTCTCATTTATCCCCCATCCACTGTCTTTTCCTATTACTCCCCACCCCTCCTATTTTGTTTCCCACTTTTCCTCCATTAGCCTACAATTCTTTATTGGCTCCAATACCTTTTCTATTTACCATCTCTGTTAAGATCGCTTCTTCCCCTCAAAATGCCCTTTCCACTTTTATCACCCACTCACCCTAACATGAACACACACACACACACACACACACACACACACACACAATTTTAAAATTAGCCTATTTTAGGCTGTGATCTTATAGTAGGGGATGAGGTCCCCTTCTGTCACAGACCTAGGGGAGGGGAATATGATGAAAGAGGGAGGGAGGGAGAATGGAAAGATATAAGTGAGGGGATAACAACTGAGATGTAATCTGAATAAATTACTTAAATAAAAATAAAAAAATTAGCCTATTTTCAGGATTTTCTAAGGCAACAGAACTGATAGAATGTCAGTTATTCTAAAAACATATATTATGTATATTAATAAATTAATATATAATGTAATGTTTTACATGATATTATCTATACTTTTTATTGGAGTAGCTTACAGTCTGTGGTCCATGTACATCAACAATGTCTGTCTCCTGCTGTAAAGACCAAAAATCCAGTAGTTCTTCAGTTCATGAGACTGGAAACCTTAGCAGTCCCGATCTGGTACTGGAAGATTCTTAAGTGGATGCTGGCCTTCGTTCTATGTTGGAATCTCTATGAAGTAGGTTCTAACACTAATGAAGAAATCCCTCAGCAGCAGAGTAGATGAACTTGCCAGTAGAGTGAAGGAAGCAGACAAAATTCAAGAGCTTCTTTTCTCTATGTCAATTTATGTAGTCTGCCACCAGAAGGCATGGCCCAGGTTTATGGCACATAGCTTCATATCAAATAACCCAATCAAGAGAATCATTCGCAGGCATGCCAAACTGCTTGGGGATATAGTCAAGTTGTCATCAAGATTTGCTATAACAATTGTACAAATAGATGAGAACAAGAAGTATTTGTTTTTCCAATTCTGTCTAAGTTCACCTAAAATAATGATTTCCTAGGCATCTATTTTTCTGCAAATTAAAATCTTCTCTTCATATGTACCATATTTGATTTATTATAAATGCTGCAGCTATGAACATAAAGTATGACTACATCTGTGGTATGTTGACTTAGGGCACTCAAGTATTAGAGACAGGTCATATGGTAGTTTAATATTTACCTTTTTTGAGGACTTCTGTACTGAATTCCATAATGGCTGCACTGGTTTGCACTGCCACGGACTCCACACTTGTGCCCAGTATTTGTCACTTGTTTTTTTTTTTTTTTTTTTTTGAAAGTAAGCCATCCAGATGATTGTTTGCTGTTCAGCATATTTTGTGTAATGGCATGTCCATTCCTGGGATTGTTTCCTTGTCATTGGAGTCTTTTTCAGGAAATTCTTGTCTATGCTCATTTGTGGAGGTGTTTTCTCTCTAGCATTTTCAATTTACTGTTGATGTTACATTAAGGCCTTTGATCCATCTGAATTGCTATGTGTGCAGGGTAAGAGATAAGAATATAGTTTAATTTTTCTGCTTGTGGAAATCCAGTTTCACAGTACTATTGGCTAAAAAGGCTATCTTTTTCTAATATGCCCTTCTGATGACTTGCTACAAATTTAAGTTGCTATAATTATGCGTTTTTTCTAGTTTCTCCACCCTATTCCATTAGCTTACACATCCATTTTTGTGTCAGTATTTTTTTTGTTACCATAGCTCTGTAATATAATTTGATTTTGAATATTGTGACCCATACAGAATTACCTTTTTTTAAAACTAAGGGTTACTTTTTGAGATATTTTGTACTTTCATATGTTTTAGCATTTATATTTTCTAACTGTGTGAGGAATATCATTTGGGTTTTTATGGAGACCACACTGAATTTGTAGAATGCTTTTGGAAATGTGGTAATCTTTATATTTCTATTTCTGCCAATCTGTTAGCATGAGAAGTTTTTTCCATCTTTGAATGTCTTTTTCAGATTCTGTCTTTATTGTCTTCAAGTTTTCACTTCCTTCGTAGCTCAATAGGTAGCTATTGAGTTTTGTATGTTGATTTTGTGTTCTGCTTCTTTGATGAAAGTCTTTATCAGATCTGAGAAATTTCTGGTGAAGTCCATAGGGTCTTTAAAGTACAGGATTATGTTATGTTGAAGTAGTGATCATTTCTCACAGATAAGTGTAACTCACCTATCTCAAGGAACCTTCTCTTTGTAGCAAACCGGAGAACTACATCTGCTTATACGTCAGAGGTCCACTGATAGTGGGAGCCCAGCCCCAATGGATATGTCAGCAGCTGCACCCAAGGCTCAGAGAACACTGTGGGACAAGGGGCACACAGACAGCTATAAGAGCCAGTCAACCAGGAAGTCTGCTGTGAGATCGTGTCTCCAAAAATAACAGGAAAGCTACATCTATGATAGGTCAAGAATATGGGTATCCAAGAAGACCACAACATTGACAATATCAATAATCATGCTAATGTGGACAGGGGAAGTTTCATTATTCCCCCCTGACACAGAACTGCTGTCAACTGACTGCTGAGAGAGGGGGAATTGGCCTCTTCCAGGATTGAGCCCCTTCACTGGTTATCCAGCACAAAGTGTCCAGCCTTGAAATTGTATACAGACAGGCAATACTAGATATATTCAGCAGGTTGCATTTATACACTTATGCACATATGAGTGTAACAATAATAATAAAAGGAAAAGAGAACATAAATTTGAGAGAGTGAAAGCATGTATGGGGCAGATAAGTGGTTGGAGTGAGGAAAGTGAAATAGTTATAGTTTTGAGGTAGTCATAAGTCATTTTTGGTCTTATACAGAGAAAAAACTAAGTGAAACCCAGGGACATCTCTCTTTTCCTTTATCTTGCATACATAGGTAAGTAGACAGGAGATGAAAAGAAATAAAGTGAGACATAGGAACATAGAGGGAGGATAGGACAAAAGCTAGAAGATTGAACCTACTCAAGTCCTTGATTGTTACTCATAATGAAGGTTATGTGTAAGCCATTAGTATAGAATTTAGTATATTGATACAAAACATGGGCATGTCAAATACTTGTCATTCTAAGACAAGAATATATATCCTAAGTCTAACAGACAGATATGACTCTATCAATATATGAGGTAAAATAGTTGAATAAGGTCTTCAAAAGCATCAGACACACACAGATTATGGCATTTAAAGATGTTTTTAGAATCCTAAATTTCCTTGACAACAAGACAAGTTAACTCCTGACAACACTAAGACATCCTCAAAGAAGATGATGAGCATCAAAGAGCCTTCTTATGGAGATGGCTTCAAATGTGGCAAACCAGCCACTGGGCAAAATGTCCTCATTCCTGTCACAAATAGAATTCTGCCTAAAAATGAGCAGCTTAGATGCAGGCAGAGTTGATGGCTGCACTCTGCCAAGACAGGGTAAGCAAGTACTCAATAGTTTCTGCCTTGTGAATAAGTCTGGCAGAGATGTTGGGCCAGAAAGCCAAAGATGAGGCTCCAACATTATAGAGAGTGTTGGGTGACTGTTCAGGCAGTAAACTACCTAAGTCAATTTGTTTATTTTGGAAGCTGCTAGCCTGCACTGCTGGTTCATTCAGGAATTTAAGTTTTATTCTTTCTCAAGTCTCTGAGGGGCATTGAAGGCCAGATAATAATTTAGTTTTACAATCAAGTTTAGTTGGTTATGGATAAGATCATTTTAGATCAAGATAAAGAAGTTAAGCTATTAGAGTTGAGATAGGATAGATATTGAATTTCATTCAGAAATTTAGACCCAACAAGACAGGAAAGATGCTTACTTCAAGCTGGACAAATACTAATAGCCAAACCACTATGATTGTAACATTTATAGAACTCATGATTGTCCATGGTTCTCCCTGCTGTATGTAGTTTGTTTTATACATGTGTAGTAAAATAAATATATTTAAAAATTATAGTTTTAATTAAAATAAATAAATAAACAAACAAACAAATAAATACATGTTTTAAAGCTAGGGATACTAGTTGCTTTCTTACTTGATTTCTTGTATTTCTTTCTCTTGTATTTATTCTCTACCTAAGGCTTCAAAGGCCATATTGAATAAGAGCAGAGACTGTACACCCATCTTATTCCAGACTTTAAAGGATATATTCTCATCTCTTCTTCCATCTAGTTTAAAACTAAGAGTTTGCCACATAAAGCTTTGTAGCTTTTTGTCAACATGTGATCCTTTTATTCTTAGATTCTACAGAGATTTTATAAAATGATGTTAAACTTTCCATGTCGGTTGAAATGATCATGTGATTTCTGTCTTTAGGTCTATTCATGCACCAAAATACACATATCAATTTATGCATCTTGAACATACTTTGCATCACTGAAATGAAACCAACTTGATCAGTGTCTGACCTTAATTAAGATGTTCTTGAACTTGATTTAGAGCAATTTTATTATGAGGTTTGGCATCTTTTACATCAAGGATTTCAGGCTATAGGTTTCTTCTTTGTGTATCCTTAGCTGTATGTCATCAGAGTAATGCCCACTTCATGGAATGAGCTTGCAGTCATCCTTCTCTTTTTGCTATATGCAGTAGGTTGAAGAGCATCACTCTCACTTCCACAAAGGATTTATAGATTTTGGCAGTGAGCTCGTGTGATCTTGAGCTCTCTGCTGCTGTTGGTGGTAGATGGCGGTAGTTTGAATGAGATGTCCACTGGATTGTTCAGTTTACAATTATGTGGTTCCCAGTCAGTAACTGTTTGGGTATGCCTAGGAGGTGTGGCCTCTCTGGAGGAAATGTATCACTGCGGTGGACTTTGAGGTTTCAGAAATCACATGCAGTTCCCAGTTTGCTTTCTCTGCTTCCTGTTTGCTGTGTGAGATGTGCATTCTCAGAAGTTCCTGTGTCATCATTCCTGATGCTTGCTGCACTGCTTCTCCACGGTGATAGTGATGGACCATTATTATTTTGGGACCATAAATCCCAAATAAACCCTTCCCTAAGTTGCTTTGGTCATGGTGTTGAGAAAAGTTACTAACACAGCGATCTTTTATTATTGCCTTACCTAATAATTGACATAGATCTGTTTAAGTTGCTTATATCCTCTTGGTTTAATTTTTAGGTCATATGTGTTCTAAAATATATCTATGTCTTCTAGATTTTATAATGCTTTTTGTAATATAACATTTCAAAATACTCCATAATCATTCTTTGTGTTTCAGCAGGTTCTATAGTAATCATCCCTTTTAAATTCTAATTTTATTAATTTTGTCCTCTCTCTTTGGTTAGTTTGGCTAGAGGCTTGTCAATCTTGTTTATTTTTTTCAGAGAATCAACTCTTTGCTTGGCTGATTTTAAGTGTTTTTCTTTTAGTCTCTACCTCACTAATCTCTGCTCTTATCTTTATTTCTTGCTGTCTACTGACTTGTGGTTTTTATTATTCTTGTTTATATAGGATTATGAGGCATATCATTAGGGTATAAGATTTTCTGATTTTTAAACTTACAGTTTTATTTTGTTGAGAATTTCATACATGGATACTGTTTTTACATCATTTGCATGTCTCTCACCAAAGGTTCTCTCATGTCACTTTCTTTCAAGGTCAGGACCTTTTTTTCTATAATTATTATTGTTTCACATGTGCACCCCCCTCCCTGAGACAGCTTGTTGAGCCCATTTAGTATTGCACTTATGTACACGTGTTTAGTACTGATTGACACATCAGGACAGGATAGCCTATCAGGGGCACATCCCAGGAGAAGACTGATTCTCCCTCTCTCAGCAACCATCCATTGCCTATACTTCTTCATCTAGGGGTGTAGCTGTGTCAAATCTATCTTATCCATCCATGTTGGCTTGTTGACTGTGTTGTTTTTATGCAGGTCTTATTTAGGCAACTGCATGGTTGCTGCTTCCTTATCACCCTGGAAGACTATCTAGCAGCATGCTTCCTGGTCCTCTGGCTCTAATAGCGCTTCTGCCTCTTCTTTCATGATGGCCTCTGAGCCTTGTATGTAGGAGCTGTATTGTAGATCTATCAAGTGGACACTCCAACATCACTTAGTCTCTGCGTTTGGATCAGTTGTGGATGTCTGTGGTAGCCTCTGTGCAGAAAGAGGTACACTTACTTGAGGGTATAAAGATAACTATGTAGCATACACCTAGAAATTAACATGTAAAGAATTTGACAAGGTATTCAATAAAATCTCAATCCTTAGTCAAGATAAGTAGATTCATATTTGAGGGAAATCTCATGCAGATAATTCACTCTGTGAGGACTTTAATCAAATGTTTATACTCGAGAAGAGCAACATACTTATGCAGGGAAATACTTTACAAATCTAAAAAATGTACCAAGTCAAATAATAAAGATGTATGAACAATCACACAACTTTTGAGTCTTGTTTATAATGTCCTCAATATTAGGGTTTGTGGTATAAAGAACTATATTGACATCAAAGCAGTGAAATTACTTCATTTTAGGAAGGGTAACAATTTGCTATTAGTTCAAACTTATAAAATCATCCTGCCTTTAATAACTACACGAAACACAGTTTTTAGAATTTTATATCTGAAGAACAAGACTGTTCTGAGAAAGATCAGCCAGTAGTTTTTCCTTAGCATGTACAATGAAGTTTGAATTACTGTATTTGGAATGTGGGTGAGCATTGTTTTAAAGTTTAAATAAAAGGTGATTTTAAAAAATTATTACTGGAAAAGATGAATATGCATTGTTACATCATTTATGTATGTATCAATGTTTGTGGAGTTACAATGCTAAGTGTGAATGCTAGTATGAATGCAAGCATAAACTATGGGTTTTGTGTGATAATGACGTGTCATTGTCCCTTCATCATCATAACAAATGCATTACAAGGCATGGTGACATATGCCTGTCACTCCAGCACTCACAGAACTTGTGTGGCAAGATCCCAAGTTCAAGACTAGCCTGAGGTATGCAATAAGCTGTATCTAATAAAAACACATCAAAAGAAAATAGAAATAAAAGAAATGCTCCCCTTTGGTGTAAATATTTATGGTAAAGAACACTGTGTATGTATGAATAGAGAAAGAAGAACATAAAAACCCTTTTTTGTTCAAATTTTCTGTGAATGTAATACTATCCTAAAAGCAAGTTTATTTTAAAAAGCACTACATGGACATCTTAGAGGAACATTCTGGTTTGGTGAGCACTGATCTTTTAATTCACCCACCAGAGTAGAACTACACACAGCAGCAGCACCCTCATTACAATTGTCACCTTTTCCTGTCCCAGTAATGGAAGCTCACTACCTCACGGAGCAGTTCCCATTGTTGGGCAGCACCAGGATTCCAATGTTCTTCCTTCTGTGAAACGGACGTCAGCCCCATTGTAACTTCCAATCATTGTGCGTCATTCTTCCTGTTGGAGCTATGTGGAATAAATCTAATTTCTTAGCCGCATGAAGTCCATTTATATATTGCAAGGCAGAGCTCATATTCTCCCTGGCTCTAGCTCATTCCACGTCTTCTTTTTCCAAGGCTGAAGATTCTTTGTGTTTTCAGCAGTTCTTCTTCTAATGCAATTTCCGAGCAATTACTACCCTGATTGGTAGTTCCTTTTGATATTTCAATTTCTGAAAGTATTAACATCCCATCAGGCATATGGAGTAACCAAGTAGAATGAATACCTTCCTGTCTCCATTAACCCACCGTAAACTCTGGTGCTTGGGTTTGGCTTGCTAGCATGTGTTTTCTGAGATTTACCCTAATTAACCTTCCTCTTATAATGTGATTACCAGCATTGAACATGGGGATTGTCATGTGGCATAAATTACAGCTCTTTGCCGGCCTTCAGCCACCTGCAACACAGAGTAAGTTTTATGTTTGGCATTAAAAAAAATTGAGACCATTGGTCCTTTTGGCGGGGTATATAAAATATTTCTTTTATCTCCCTTCCCTTTCATCCCTTCCAAACCTCCCATATACCTCGCCTTATTCTCTTTCAAATTGTTGATCTCTTTTTGTTGACTGCTGCTATATGCATATATGTATTTGTATATAAACATATATTCCTAAATATAACTGACTCAGTCTGTATAATGTTAATTGTGTACATGTTTTCAGGGTTGACCAGGGATAACCAGTTGGTGTGCTTTTCCCCAGGGCAGATTGTTTCTCCTGCTCCCAGGATCTCTTAGTTGCTTGTAGTTCTTTGTGCAGAGCTGAGTCCTCTTGTGTTTCCTCCATCCACTATGCCTGTCTCCTTGTTTGGCTCATATTTCGGCAGTCAACTTGTTAAGACTTTATGGGTGTGGCTCTGGTTAGCTAGGAGATACAAACTGCTCATAAATCCACCAGAAGAGTAGATATGTGAAATAAAGGGATGACCCACGGGAAAGTGACACAAAGAATAAAATCAAACCAATGACTAATAAAGACCATGCCAGTAATTAATGCAATAGACAGCAAGAGAACAAGTCTTATCAATCAGACAAGCAGTTGGTTCTTTGAAAACAGCAAATAAAGTTGGCAATCTCTGAGTCAATCCAACTAAAAGAAAGAGAACTAAGACTCTAATTATTAAAGTTAGTGAGGAAAGGAAGTCATAGACTTCTGAAAGATCCAAGTGATCCTAGAGAAGACTTTGACATCCTATATTGCAAAACTCTTGAAAACCTAGAAGAAATGTCCAAGCTCCTAGAGAGACATATTACCACAAATTAAGCCAGGATGCTACAAAGAACTTAAATAGATTTATAATGTTCAACAAAACTGAAGCAGTAATAAAAACTTTCCCAACAAAACAAAGCCCATGACTGGATGGAGCCACAGCTCAATTCTTCTGCACTTTCAAAAAAGAGATCATGTTAATGTTCCTCAAAATATTCAATAAAATAGAAGGGGAAGGAGCATTATTAAATTTATTATATGAAGCCAGAATTGGTAATGAAACCAGATAAGGACATGAAAACAAAAGCAATACACATATCCCTGATGAATATAGACACAAAATCTCACAAGAAAATACTTGTAAGCTGAATGGAGGAGAACGTCAAGAAGATCATGTCCCCAGTGACCCTCAGTGACACTCACAGATCATTGTCTGATCCAGCCATCCTCAGAGAGGTTTCCTCTGTCTGACAGCGGATGGAAACAGATGCAGAGGCCCATAGTCAGACATTATGTGGAGAGCTACAGCCTAATTATTTTTTGGACAAAGGTATGAAAACCATACATATATTGGAAGAAGACAAGCTCTACAACAGATGATCCTGGGGAAACTGGATAGCTACATGTAAATGAATGATAATAGAGCCACATCTCTCATCCTGCACAAAAATCAATTTTAAATGAATGAAATTACATAATGTAAGACCTTGAAACTGCTAGATGGAAAAAACATAAAACACTTTAAGATGTAGATATGGGCAAGTATTTTCTGCAAAGGACTCCAACACTTCTGGAACTAATCCTAAGAGAGAACAAATTGATTACATAACATCACAGCAGAAGAAACAGTCTGAAGACTAAGGTGATATAGCTTGTTACAGGGTGAGGAAAAAAAAACTGCTGACTGTACATAACACTGGGAATAATATGTAGAATATATACAACTCCAAATAATAAACACAACACACCAAGTCATCCAATAAGTAAATGGGCTTAGGATATGAAGAGAAAATTCACAAAAGGAGAAATCCATCCATATGGCCTGCAAGTATTAAAAATAGTGGACTATCTTTAGATACCAGAAAATACAAAATCAAACTGCTTTGAGATCCCAACTCAGTGGACTCAGAATGGCTAACATGAAGGAAACCAAAGGCCACAAATGCTGGTAAGGATGTGGGGAAAGAAGAAAGGGGAATTTAAACTGGAGCAGCCACTATAGAAGTTCCTCAAAAAGCTAAAAATAAAACTAGTGTAACCTAGTTACACAATTTCTGGGTGTATACCTGGAGAATTCTAAGTTAAGACAACATGTTTATTATTGCATTATTCACAATAGCCAGGTTCAATATGCTTAAACAAATGAATGGCTAGAGAAAATGTGCATACATAAACAGAGAGATTTCCTTGAGATGTAAAGAAAAATAAAGTGGTAACACTTATAAGGCAACGGATGGATGTCCTTGGGGATTATGTAAAGCAAATAAGCTAGGCTCAGACAAATACCACAATTTTCTCTTTTATTGGGGTGGTGGTGATGGTGGAGGCTTTGATGGGGGCATGTGTGTGTTTTATGAAACTATCAGGACAATTATGCGAAGAGATCTTAAGGGGAGTGAATGGATGAAAAAGAATGAATAACGGGATCCATGAAGCATAAAGCAGGACTATTTGCTTGACACAGGCCCAAGAAAAAGGGCAGATAGGATAGAGAAGAACACAGGGATGGTAAGAACAGCTTAAAATAACTTATGTATGAAAATTTCACAGTAAAACTAATGACTTTTAAGTTAACTTAAAAAATAAAATGACCTCAAGTAGTCAAAGCAACCCCAAACTAAAATAGCAATGGCAAGAGTCTCATTTTTACACTACACTACAGGGACGTAGGAACAAAAACAGCATGGCATTGGCACAAAGGCAAACAGGCAGACCAATGGAAGACAATAGATGACCCAGAAGCAACCTTAGACCAATGGGCCAAAGCAAAACAAACAAAAAAGAAACCGCACACTGGAGAATGGACAGCGCCTTGAATGACTGGTGCTGGGAAAACTAGATACCCACATGTAAATGATGGAAACCAGATTTGTGTCTCGGACCCTGCACAACAATCAATCCACAGTGGGTCAGAGGCCTGAATGTAAGACCTGAAGCCGTGAGAGTGTTAGATAGGAACAGTAGTACAACACTTCAAGGTACAGCTATCGGTGAGTTATGCCAAGGACTCTAATATCAGAGGAAATAAACAAGAGTTGAAAATAAGATCTCATGAAATTGGAGTTTGTGCACAACAGAGAAAACAGAGTGAAGAGAAAATATTCACCAACTGTACACATGACATATGATTAATACTAGCATGCAGAATGTATAAAGAAGCTTAATAATTAAATAATAGATTTTAAAATTCATTCAATTGATTATATAATTTTCAAAAGAAGATATACAGATGGAAAGTGCTCAATAGACTTCACCATCAGGAAAATGCAAATTTTAACCCGTCCAAATGGCCACCATGAAGAAAAACAACAACCATAAATGCTAGTGAGAGGAGATCCACAAAGGAACCTTCATTAATCCATGGTGGCAATGGAAACTGGGCCAGCCATCAGAGAAGCCTGTATGAAGTTTTCTAAAAGAAAGTTTGAATAGAACTTCCTAATCCAGCTTTAGTACACTTGGATACATTCATGAAGGATGCTAAGTTGTTGGGCCACAGACAGTTTCAAACCTATATTTATTATTGTACTGTTTATAATAATTGAGCTATGGACCAGCCTAGGTGTTTATCTCCATATGAATGGATAAAGAATATGTGGTACACACACACACACACACACACACACACACACACACACACACACACACA